>CM060561.1:54794443-55994443 GCA_030625065.1 Alectoris magna
TGTGCAGTTTAATTTTTGTCTTTGTTTCCCACCATTCAAATCCACTTTAAGCGATTGAAAAAAGGTACGTTTCTCCCTAAGTCAAGTCTCTTTTACCTATGATAGTGACTCTCTGACTCAACCCGTGAGATTTTTCATCTTGTTTTCTCCTCCTGTCCTGCTGAGGAACAAGAGGGAGACAGCAGCTGAGTGTTTGACCTTCAGCAACTCTCAGCCCACCACCAAGAAGAATTCACAGCAGCTCCTTAAGACTCTACCAGAGCAAAGGAGGGCACACAACATTGGGCTGACATCTGTGCTGGCAGTTGCCCAGCCCAGCTTAGCTGAGACTGGTGCAAGCTGCAAGCCACTTTTCCACCTCTATTCCAGCTTCTAATGAGAGTGGTTAATGGAAACCTTTGGATTTATTCTATGCTATTGGACTTTAACCCTAGAACAACAACAGAACATTGCACCATCTGCACAAGAGGCTACACTGAAGCAATTGCCAGCTAAAAGACAAATGTGGTGTCTGTTGCCTTATTACTGAGTTGTGGCTGTGTGCTCATAAGGGCTTGGGCAGCATGCCGCTGGCCAGAGAGTAGACTTCAGACTTAGATAACAAATGTAGTGCATGTAATATATGTAATTCTGTTCACAAACACAATTTTGTGCATGAATAAATTGCTTGGCAGTGTCTTCTGTTGTAGATTTTCCAAGTAATCTTATATGTGTTCTTGGGATCATAACTGCAGAGTAACAAGAACAGCTTTTTACTGCAGCTAAATTCAGACAGCGACTGAAAGCTCCCGTTTACCAACTACACACTCCTACCTTTTCACTTACAAGCTTGAGCCCACAAGATGAGTCGGCTGATTCACTCATCTGATAGAAAATTAATCCACTCTTCCCACCCGCATGCTGAGAACTGTAGTTTCTGTCATCAGTGAGCTGAACGAACTCATCCCCTAGGGAAGCTGCATCAAGACAGATGATGCAGGGGAAGCGGAGGGAAAGAGAGACTGGGCAGCATCTCAAAAATATACTGGATTAAGTTTGACAGGAAACTATTCCTCGGTAAATTCCTGAATAAATGCCTGGTGATCTTAAGGGTGAATGCTTGCAAATTTTATCCGTAGTACCTTCAAAATTAGTGTTGACTGGATATTGTTCTTTTCACATGCCTTTGGGATAGAGATATATCAGCAGGTGTTACAAAAAAAAATAAATCAGTTGTTCCTCAGAGCAAGTAGTGAAGCCACATTTTTTCTGCTCCTGAAATTTTGTTTAGAAACACTTTGCTTCTTTACACATCTTTCAGAGCAATCATTACAATAAATGCACATACAGGGTTTTAAATATCTAAGGGGATATATTGGTGAATGGCTGTGACAGGTTGTATGTGTGAGCAAACACCTTACGGAATCCACTTTTGCTGTTAAATATGTGTGTTTGCATCACCGGCTCCAGATTCTCTGCTACTACTAAACAGTAAATGCTACTAAACAGTAACGTGCACAGTTACAGTTCTTATTGGAAACCTGAGTATTAGACTTTTGGAGAACTCTTCTTCCAAAATACCACTTTAAAAGTGGATTCTACAATTAAGAATTTTTTAGGTTCTTTTATTTTTATTATTATTATTATTTTACCGGATTTTCTTTGAAAGCAGTTCCTGAATCAAAATCAGTTTAATCTTGGCAAGATTTCATTGAAAACTCCAGCAAGAAGACAACTAAGAAATACATTTAAAAATATATATATTTCCAGTTCCCAGAAGCTACTGAAATACCTCTTATCTGTTAGAAACACTGATGTGGACACTATCATGTGACATTTAAAGGTGAAAATGATTGTTTCTTCCTTAAAAAAAAAAAAAAAAAAAAAAAAAAAAGGCTAATTTTCCTTCTTCCCTGATGAGTGTTCACGAGGTTTGGTATTGATTTGATAATGTCAAGTCAGGAGAATGGGAAAAATTGACCTTAGAAAGAAGAATTATTATGAACAAAGCATGTTTCTTTGTCTATGAAGCCATCACAGATACTGTTTTATCATTGTTCATGAAAATTCAATGGTCTGAAATTGTGACAAATGTTGAATTATACTGTACAGCAGTAGATTTTTGTGCTATATGTAAGACGAAGCAGTTACTTAGCAAAATATATCAGAAAAAAAGTCTTATGTCATACTATAATATATGAGATTAGGTACTTCTGTCAGTATTGTACAGATTTATGACAAGATTAGGACTGCATTAGTGGTGTGTGCCAAACAGTATAATTTTTGTAGTCAGGAATTTTTTTCTAAAATAAATCTGCAGCAAACTGCAGTAATAAATTACCCATCATTTTTGTTCCCATTTTTTTCTCCCATATATTTTCATTTTAAAAAATATTTAGGAAGATTAGGTTAATGAAACTACTCAGTCTCACTCACTGAACAGATTTCTAAATGTACTCTTTGCAGAATACTGAAGCACCTATATAAATCATTTGAATAAATCGTAACTGCAACATTGCATTATTATCACTGTTATTACATTTATTTAATTATTTCCTTTTTTTGTTGGGGGGGTGGGGAGCCTGGGGCTGGGATTCTCAATTTCCTTTATCAGATAGTGCTATTCACAGTCACAGACTGATGATATGCCACCTTTTTCTTTGCTGGCATTTCCTGGAGTAGTCCTAGAAACCTCATTTTATTTTGAAAAGTACGCTTTTTAACCTTTGTGTCATCCTGTTAGCCTTTGACAGATTGCTTTTAAAAACAGATAGAAAAAAATAAAAATAAAAAGTAGATTTCAAGTTTTTCAAGAAGTTTCCAGAATCTGCCTCCTCCATTTCTCTCTCTTCTGTCTTTCAGTAATATTAGCCAGTATTAAAAGTGTTATTTAATGAATTTAATTTGTGAAATATCCCATCACTTTTGAAAGGTAGTGAATAACATAAATGACTTTGCATTCTAATCCTAAATTAATTAGTCAAGTTTAAATCTCATTAAAATGAAGATATCCTAGACAGACAGTTAAACTTATGTTGAAATTAATGTCCTTGATGATTACTACACATGCATTTTGATATTTTAATTCTGCCAACTGTAAATAAAAGCAAATATCATTCATCAGCAGAAACGAAGAGACAGTCTCTACAGAAAACATGAACAAGACAGGCGAGGTTTAGGTTGGATATTAGAAGGAAGTTTTTCACACAGAGGGTGGTGATGCACTGGAGCAGGTGGCCCAAGGAGGTTGTGGATGCCCCATCCCTGGAGGCATTCAAGGCCAGGCTGGATGTGGCTCTGGGCAGCCTGGTCTGGTGGTTGGCAACCCTGCACATAGCAGGGGGGTTGAAACTAGATGATCATTGAAGTCCTTTTCAGCCCAGGCCATTCTGTGATTCTATGATTCATTCTAAGACAATTTGCAAGTGTTGAAAATGTCAGTGCATATACACGCTTCAGCATTTTTTTTTATTATCATCTTTTCAAGGTAGTTTATCTGTTTATTTTTTACTGAAGATACTATCCTAAACGTTAATATGAGGGAGTCTTGAGAAGACTGAGAAGAGATCTCATCTCTGCTTATAAAACTCTCAGTTCCACACAAACATAAGGAAGAACTTTTTTGCTGTGAATGTGGCAAAGTACTGGAACAGGCTGCTCAGAGAGATTGTGGAGTCTCCTTCTCTGGAGATATTCACTATGCACATGGACGCTTTCCTATGCAACCTGCTGTAGGGAACCTCCTTTAGCAAGGGTGTTGAACTAGTTCTCTGGAGGTCCCTCCTAACCCCTACAATTCTGTGATTTACAAATCTATGGCTTTAGGGGACCAAGCCCAGTTACCTGATGAAGATGACAGTTTTTCTTTGTCACACAACTAGGATTGTCATCTAATGCCATTACGTCATCTAGTCACCACATCATCTAATACCATCTCCTATTTCTGCATGAGATAACAAGAAACAGCCTAGGACAGACGAAACATAGTCTTAAATTCTGAAATGGAGAAGAAGCAGATGAAAGCTGGAACTCAGACACCATACACATATGCTGTACCACCTGCTTTTTTGTGCAAAAGAGAAATACGATGAGCACCAACTTCTCTGGGAAATTAGCTTCTGTGGTTTCTTTATAAATATGCAGCAAGAACAGTGGAACATGTGTTAAAGCAAATAGTTGCCATTGCTTCCCTTCTAACTCCCCAATTCTGCATTTGATTGGAATATCTGAATATGGATTTTGAGTCTTGTATACGCTGAGAGAATCTGCAGCCTTGCTCCCTCTCTGCACTACAACATTGCTATTCCTGTGCTTTGCTACCCAGTCTTGCTGATCCTTATAACTTTCAGACTGGGAGCTACTTTGTCACTGCAGACTTGATTGGCCACAATGGGCTGTTGCCCAAACCTGGCTTCTGTCACTGTTCCCATTACCCCGGCCCAGGTACTGACAGACTGCATAGTGGCTGGGCAGGAGATTGGTTCTTTGTGCCTCCGTGGCTCTAGCATATGATTTTCCTCATATAGGAGTAAGGGAGCAGCAAGGTTGGGCTGCTGTTTGTTGTGGGTTTTTGTTGTTGCTTGCTTTGCTTTTTTCTTATTGGTATTTCATTGTTTATAATTACTATTCATCTGCTAGCATCTCCACTCAATCTAAAAGGTCAGTTTATGGAGATTGGGTTCCTATTATTCCCAATTCAGCAACTTAGTTAAAAAGTTATTAGATGCTTATTGATGCTCACAGGGATGGTGATCTGTATTTAGTCTCTTATGACAGATCAGCCTTAGGGAAGGACGGAAGAACATGAAGGACATGTAATTTATCCACAGAAAAGCAGGACTTAGGAACATTTACATTTTTTTCAATAGATCTGGCAAAATCTTCAATGTCTGGTAGATGTAGAAGAAGACACAAGACGGAAGAAAAAAGTCCTCTAAAACTCAAATGCATATACTGTTACTCGGGCACGAACTTGCTTCCTTATTGAAACTTTTCTATCTTAGAGTGGAAAAAGGATTGTCATGATAGCTGGATAAAAGAATAAAAAATGCTGAGGGAGCTGGGCTTGTTCAGCCTGGAGAAAAGAAGGCTGCGGGGTGACCTGATTGCAGCCTTTCAGTACCTCAATGGAGCCTATAAACAGGAGGGAAGTCAACTCCTTGAAAGGGTAGATTACAGCAGAACAAGGGGAAATGGTTTTAAGTTGAAGGAGGGAATATTTAGGTTGGATGTCAGGGAGAAGTTCTTTACTTTGAGAGCAGTGAGGTGCTGGAACAGGCTGCCCAGAGATGTTGTGAATGCCCCATCCCTGGAGGTGTTCAAGGCCAGGTTGGATGGGGCCCTGGGCAGCCTGGTCTAGTATTAAATGTGGAGGTTGGTGGCCCTGCCTGCAGTAGGGGGTTGGAGCTTCATGATCCTTGAGGTCCTTTCCCATCTGGGCCATTCTGTGAAAAATGTCTTCACTCCCAAAGCACAAATATTCTGCAGAAAAAATGGTTTATATTCACTAAGCATGAGATGAACTGAATCTCACATCTTTCTCTAAATATCCTCAGATAAAACATAACTACAACAGATTGAAACATCAGTTCCTCAACAAGAGTTACCACTCCTAATCAGTTCTGTTAATGACTTGCAGGGGCTTCTCCTAGCCTTGTCAGAACAACGCAAAGACAAACCTAACCTTCTAATAATGCTCTTTTTCTTTCCTCCCTCCATTTTTATCTATCTGTAAAGAAGTGGAAGGAGAGGATTGTGATTTTGGATCTGAGCTTCTGGATGAAGCAGGCATTCTCCAGCTCTTGTGGCTGTTTTTCACCCTCAGTTTGAGAAGGAAACAGTTCAGAATACTTCTCCTGCTGGAAATAACGATCACTGAATGTTGCCTGTCTATACTACAGAGATGATATAAGAAAACCTTTTAAAAGTAGTTTTAATGCTTTAGGGGTTAAATGCTTGCAAGCTGACTGAATTGTCCACATGACATGTTTTGACGGCAACACACAGGACAAAATGAGGCTGATGGGGCACTTAAAACATGCTTCTGCAGCTCAGAGTACTCAGGCTAGCTAACATAGCTTTTAAATGCATAATATATGCTATTTAGGCATTATAAGACTTTAATTATAGGAGTATTCCAAACTACAAGTAGTTTGCTCAGCTTCTTGGTTAATGCACTTTTACAGTTCAGACTGACGCTTTTGGAATACGTATCCCAAAGCAATGCATAATCGGGGATAGGCACTAGGTGGCGCGGAAGAGCTAGTTAGCAGGAAAATACATTTGTGCAGTCCTTTGGCTAACGTTCTCCTTTTGCCGCGTTCAGTGAGAGTTGTTCGTAATAATTCCTCTGGTTCTCTAGATTTGATTATACACAAATGTAAAAACTAAATCAAAGTATAGTCCTTATTGAGGTGGCCTTCTCAATTGTTCTTTTTTTTTTTTTTTTTCTCCCTTTTCTGAAGTTACAAATATCTTCCCATAAGCAAAACGACTATTTTCACTTCCCCCCCCCGCACCCCCCCTTTATTTAATTTCTGAAGTATTTCCTTAACCCAGCCTAGTACATTCTGAAATGCTGGGGTGTTCTTCCAAAGGAGTTTAGCCTTGTATCTTAGCCTGTATTTTGCACAGACAAGAAAGATTATTTTCTCTGTGATGTTTTTCTTTTTTTTTTTCTTTTTTTTTCTTTCCTTTTTTTTTTTTTTTTTAATACAAGTAAATATAGGAGAAAAAGAAATCACGTGTATATGCCCTTCTCAAGTGGAAATTTTTAAACTATGGTAAATATATGGATAGTTTCCAAGATATTAAATAGGTGTGTCAAGTCAAAATTAAATATAAAATAGTTTATTCAGCTCTACATTTTTTAAAAATTAGTATGCCCACAAGATTCACAGTTGTTGTAAAAAATAATAAAAAATAAATTAAAAAAAAACAACAATAAATATTCTGCTTGAAAAGATGGCAGTAAAAATTATGTTTCAAGATCTGGCTATGTATATATTATATATATTACTTACTGCCTTCAATTTTAATCTAAAAATGATACATAACCACATTTACAGTAAATAGTTATTATGCTACATAATTGGTACAAAAAAGAAGAAAGAAAAGAATGCTTAGCTATTCTAGATTTCTATGCCAATGACGTTTTCTTTGTTTATCTGAAGGTAAAATTGACTTAGGGTTTTCTCTTCATCCAGAGAGCAACTTGTTATTAGTAGGTTGGTCTCAAATTCAGGAGTTAATTTCAGCTAACCTAAACATATATATCTTTTTTTTTTTTTTTCTATGATCTATAAATCCACAACAACAAAAAAAAGTTTCAGAATCGTGCTTTCCTGAGATAGCAAGACACCAGATTTCCAGCTGCAATGAGCTTGGGCGACTTATTGAACAGGATACCGTGGCTCGGTGAGACAGATGGGTTTCAGTTCTCAAAGGATTAAGAAAAGTATACAATACTTTCAGGTATCTCAGTTTTCTTTAAGGAATCTGTGCTTGTTAAAGAGAGGGTTGCGGTGATCCCTAAATTACATCTACCTCATAATGAGGATAATGAGGATGGTATTAAAAAGTTACCAGTGTCTTCTGTGTATGCTGAGAAACACAGGCACCACTGCTAAAAAATGTCATTATTTTCACAAGGAGAACTGGGACTTGGCCCAAGAACAGAATTTTTAACATAGACCATAGACCCCTATGAAGTTGCAGCAACCAGCAGTGCATCCCGTTAAATAAAGCCCATCGATGGCATCAGAGTTATCAGAGTGATGCCACAGGCAGTGATGCTGAGATGAAAGGTAAGTAGAAAGTTAGAAGTGACAGAATGAAAGCAAAGGTAGCAAGCATTGCATTAAGCAAATAAGTGAATAAATATCCTTCTCTCACCAAACCACAAAATATATACAGCAAACCATAACCATATGATTACTGAAAACTATTTTATTTGATGATGCATACTTATTCCATTTGATGTATTTATAGCTCTTTAATTCCTTCCATCTCTTAATAACATAGTTGTTAATTTGCAAAGGTATATACCACAGTACTTTGTGGTAATTGGATAATCAATCAAAAGAATTCTCATTTCTACACACACTGGTGATCTGGGGAGGTCATTTTAATATTCTGCAAATATTTTTAAGAGAACCCCAGGGAGAAATTAGGTAGAAAGTGCTACAAACAATTGCTTTTCTACAGCCGTGTGCAGTGTTTCTACTCTGCTGTTAAATACTGTAGGTTGATTTTGTTGAGCTTTTTAAGCTTAATGAGCATGAATCTTCCATATAGTGCCATATGGTTTCTACATATGGACAGGCTGAAATTATGCTGGAGTTTATAATTTGTCTGTTATTTATGTCATTTATCTGTAGGATCAAAAGTTAATCCATTTGTACTAAAGATCTGTAAACATACATGATCATATGCATAACTACCTTTATGGTTAACTACTGTTTGTGCAAAATAAAGTCTATGTGTAATATACAATCAATAGCAGGATACATAATGTCAGAAATATTTTTGTAAACTTACTTTGCTATAAAGCTGTCATTGTTTTCTTGGTCTTGGTCTGTAATGTGGGAAACTACCAGGAAAACATACCATTCTTTTTACAAGTTATGATTAAAGTAGAATGTATTTTCATGTGTATAGCACATTTAAGACAGCATACTAAAACCAGTTCATATATTTTTTAATTAAACGTTATGCTCTGCTTTCATTCATTATGTGATTTGAATAGCTCCTAAAGATTGAAATCAAAGTTTTAGCAAGATCTGCAAAATTAAGCTAGCAAAAATATTTGTGATCTGAGAGTGGATGGCTTTCAAGAGAATTCTAGGGCATCAGAACTGGCAGATTTTCCAAGTCATATTGAGATACACATAAAACTACTTCTATTTTATCTTAATTTGGACCACAGCTAGAGAGCACTACTGCAAATGAGTTAGCACTTCTATCCCCTTTTATCAATTAAAGCCATCCAGAAATTCAGTAGTTGAGATCATTTCATTATGAACTTCTGTTTTGTTAACACTTACAGGACCCAAATCTTATTTTCTCACCTTGTTCATGGAGCTCTGATCATAAAATATACTATAAAAATTATGCTGGTCTATATAAAAATATCAGATAACAAAATGGTAGTGGTAGGCAACCAACATTTCTTTCAGTTCTTTGCTTGAAACAAAGTTGAGAACAGTATTTCACACTTAACAGTAGTACTCAAATGTATTAACCCATAAACAGATCTATGTAAGAGAAGTTTCATGTCATAAATTATAATCTGTAAATATCTTATGTTCTAAATGTTTGTGCTTGCTTAGGCTAGCACTTAGAATGTAATTATGCCTTTATATGTCATGAAACTTTCACTTTACATTAGTGAAATGTTAGATTTTAGTGTAAAATCTTCCATATAACACTTTCCCTGTAAAAAACATGCAGAACTGCAAGTGAAAGGCAGTACAACTGCATACCTATGGGCTTGACAGTTATTTATATGTGCAGTCTTAATAGTGATGAAAACTCCACACTCTATAAAATGCTTCTTGCTGACAATATTTGAGGTTAGGATTAACTGTTCTTACATTTAATAATTCTGTTTTTCGTATTATTTATAGTATTCAATAATGAAATATGATGAAAGTTTCCATCAGAGATGCAAGTATAAAATCTTGGCCTTGAGGAAGATTCTGTATAACCCTGATGATCTGAAAATTTTGTGCTGAAAACCACAATGTTTTAAAGAATTTTCCTTAAGACAGTGAAATACTGGAGTCCTTTAAAGAAAGTTAAAGAAACTCGTATCAAAAACACACATTTACTTGTGAAGTGTGCACACCTGACAAAGTTAGGAGGACTGCTACAAACTGGGGGGGGGGGGGAAGAGAGAAAAAAGAGAGAGAAAGAGAGAAAGGAAAACAGATGGGGGGAAAAAAAAAAAAAGAAGACTAATATATTGAAATTCACCCTTAACATAACTGGGGGTAGTGAAGTTATGCCAGCAGGATTGTGCTGTGTTTCCATAAAGTTGTTCTTAATGTCCACCATTGACTGAAATGCAAAAAGAGAAAGGAAAAAAAAAAAAAAAAAAAAAGGAATGAAAAAGAGAAAAAAGACATATTCATGCTGGCATAACTTCGCTGCCATCTGTGGAGAATTATGTTTGTGTTTTTATAGTATTTTCTCTTGTGTGCTTGCCTTCATCTCACAACTGGACTTGTTCAACTTAAAGACAAAAATTTGACAGTCAGTATGCTTCATGCGGCCCCTTTTATTCCAATTCTCCATCTAGCAAAGACTAAAACTTAACATACCCTCACACCCTCGTTTACAATTCTCCCTTCATCTCCTTAGTATACATGGATACGCTGGAGATTCATTTTCTCAGAAAGCCTAAAGTTCATATCTGAAGACCTTTTTAATAGCTTAAGAGGTGCAGTATTGTATGGTGTGTGTAGGTACAAACTATCTATTTCATCATCACTATTAATTTCATCATACTTATTTTCAATCACAAAACTGCAATCAGCTTTCATCCTTTTTGGTTTGTTTCCTCTGTGTATTCTACCTGCAAACTGTAGAACATAGATAACAGTCTTTGAATAAAGTAATAAAACCAAGTGCCATATCAGTGTAGGTCTATATCAATAGCTTAAGCAACAAAAAAAACGTACATATATTTCTTACAGTACATTCACCCTCATTAAAACCAAATGTTTCTCATTCAAATATAATAGCTTACTTGTAGAATCTATTTTGTCTGATGGCTAAGAACATTATGTGTAACTCTAAAATGAAATGCTAGGGCTGATAGCTTCTTGATGATTATTCTGGTAGGGAGATATGCCGATGATGGACAGTAGCTTTAAACATACTCTTTTATAGTTTCCCTTTCACAACTGGAGTAATAGGTAAGCAGCTAGAAGCCTAGATCTCTTCTCCCAGTATTGCATAGCAATTACATCACTTTTTTTTTTTTTTTTTTTCTATGGAAAACCTGATGAAACATGATGCAGTAATTGCTGATGCAGGGCACCTGGATCAGGGCCTTTGGGAATGCTTGTATAACTCTCAAGGCAACTAAATACTCTTACAAAGGTCCTTACCTCTGGGCCTGCTTAGGGATCAACAGCTAGATCACATCTTTCCTTTTCTAAATATATCTCTGTACTAACAAACCAGTTTGTTAACATCATTCCCCTGACAGCCCTCCTATAGCAACAAGAAGAAAATAGGTGAAATTTCGCTGGGTGCCTCATAAGAGAGCAGGTACTGCTGCTTAGAGGTTGTCATCTGTTCTACACCATAAGGGGAGACTTGGCTGTTTTAGCAAGAACTGCAAGGCCAGCTTAGCTCTTGACTGAATGCGACATTTATTACTCTACATTTCTCAAATCAGGATAGAAAACAGAATTAAATAACATCTGAAGTGTAGACTGAAGCATGGGATTACTCACAATGGCTTCCATGTTAAACAAAAAACAATGACAACAACAAAGCATCTTTATTCTGCCTGGAGTGTGAGGTAAGATGCATACCTTTTGAGCATGGAAGCTGATTCTTTTTAGTAACTGACATGCAAGGAAATCTCACAAATTACTGACTTCCAGAGGTAGATACAATTTTAATAAAAGGAGAATAAATCTGGACACCAGTGGGAAAACACTGGGCTACAGAATGTCTTCATTGCTTCTTTCAGTTTAATTGTGGTCCATTTCCTGCAAATAAACACACACATCTGCTTTCTGTGGTATTTAAAACTTCCAGTAGAAATCTACCAGGAATCGGAAAATCCCTGTGTATTGGACAATGAGGTAAGATATTGCCTCTGACCAGTTTCAGGAGAAGCTGTGAAAGGTGTTAATCACAAGCCAAAGGAATGGCTTACCCTATCTTGATGGTGAGACCTCAGTGGGAAAAAAATCCTTGAAGGATACAGTCTCTCAGTAGAGATATTTCTCTCCTACCTACTAGCCCTTAAATGAGGTTAGGGAGGGATGGACCCTGGGATCTCCTGCTTTCACTTGTGCTCCCAGGGTTGGTTAGAAGACTTTTGGCTCAGAGAACATGTTAAATGAATGGGGGGGTTGTTTGGTTTTACTTTCTTCTTACTGCACTCAGAAGAAGAATGAGTATAAACAAAGATGAGAAGAAATGTGAGAAGTAAAAACACTGTTTACCCTATCAATTTTGCTGGGGCATTGGGAGCTCTGTTAATTTCAGATGTGAACTTCACCGTAACACTAATCAGCTGACTGAGAACATTCTAAATATCCTACTTCAACAAGTAACTACAGAGTAAGTTAACTTTAGTTTTCATGGCTGACTGCTTCTGAGTATGAATGTTAAGTTTAACTTAAAACTTAAAACTCTATTTTTATAATCTCTTTTTAGTCAGGAACAAATTTCTTCTAAGGGTGCATATGCAAGAACAGTAAATGCATAAGCAGCGCCCTATTCTCATATTACTTCAGCTTCTGGGAGCAGCCCATTTCAGGCTTTGATGTCTTCCCTTCCACAGTGGAATAAGTCTATTTCTAATAAGTTCCTTGTACTTGATGATTTTGTCTTGGATAACTGTTAACGTGCCACATGCTTCACAGAGGTGTCTGACATTTTCTGCGACCTTTACATATGATGCTTCTCTTTCTTAGCCAGTTTCAGGCGTTGTTATATCCCAAAGCTGAATGTGTAGCTGGTGTGACTTTTTCTTGCTGCTGCCAATTAATCTGCCATCTGTTTTTTGCCTTCAGGTATTGTGTTTCCCAATGAGGTTGCTATATGTATCTTGTCACATAAGGTTGTTTACGGATTGCTGGTCATTACCTGCAGAAACTCAGTGCCTACTCTCTTTTTAGGTCTCATTCAAAACTGATTTATTTATCTCTGATTATTAAGATTGAAGATATATATTTTTTTTTAACTTCTGTTTCATTAACATAAGTCTGTGCCATAATTTAGATGTATTTTTTTCTTTTTTTTTTCTTTTTTTAAGAGTCATTTAATGCATTGCTTGCAATAAAGGGAAAAAAAAAAAAAAAGAATCCTAAAATTCCCTTTATAAATCTTGTACATAGCAACAGTTTTCCAGCTTTTCAATCAAATATTTTGAGATGTCTCTAGCAAAGGCTACTGTACAGAAGTACAGTGAGATGCCAATTTATGATGATAAGTCAACATTCATGCATTTGGCACAGCGCTTTGAAAAGTAGGGAAGGATACAGTATAACAATGAAAAAGGTATAAAATTTGAAAAAATAAACCAAACCTAATGAATTTGTTTGTTTATATAATCGCCAGAATCAATCTATTGTACGAGAGATATCCTGCTACTCAAGAAAAACACAACTTTAATCTTTTAACTTTTAATTAAGGAAAGTCAACAGTAAACTTTTCAAGAGGTAGTTAATTCAAGTTTACAAGTTACCGAGGAGGGTGGCAGGAGGCGAGTTAAGTGAAAAATAAAAAGAAAGGAAATTCAGATCTGATACCTCTGCATGGAAAAGAGGGAAAGACAACAAAGCCATTAAATCAGTATTTATTTTCTCCTATGCAAAGGAATGTATTAAGTACAAAAACATTGATACCTACTCCATTTGTTATCCTTCTTGTTAATCCACTAGCATTCAGAAAATGAACACAAGCATATAATACTAGGCTTAAGATCACTGACAAATAAGTTAACTAACCTAAGACAATAATATTTTTCACAGGAATGTGTGGTGGAAGCTCCGTCCTTGGAGACACTTAAGGTCAGGCTGGATGATGCTCTGAGCAATGTGATCTATCAGTAGCTTCAGAATTAGTAGGAGGGTTGAACTAGAAGGCCTTTAAGAGTCCCTTCCAATTCAAATGATTATATGATTCTAAGAGAACACAAAGATATATTTGAACATTAGTTTCAAACGTATAGCCATTTTTTGAATGTAATAATGTTTTCATATTGAAAATGTGCAAGGAAGAAGGGCAAGATGATTTCTCAAGCTGCCTGATCAAACCAACCTTTTTTAAAAACAAACAAAATATACAGACAGAGGGAGCCCAGGCTTTAAGAACAGAATCTCAGGAAGGCAGTGCATCTGACTGTAGATCCTATACAATATATGAAAACAAACAACACACGCACACAAAAATCCCTCCCCAAAACACAGGGATAATAAATAACTTTTATATATCAGCTGCAAGAAATGTAGCTTGTGTTAGAATTACAGTTTCTGAAAAGAAATCTCATGCCCATTCAAAACTGTTCTAGTCATTTTCTGGACAGTATTGTGACTTCAGAATTGTGGATTTCTTAGCCTGATTTCTTCATCTTCATCCTGGCCACTAGGCAGTATTTTAAACATTCCTTAAGCTACCATCTTTCACAGTTTGGAGTTGACTATGTAATGCTTTACGCGGCTCCACTTTGAGTTATCACTCTGAAATAAACTTTCCATGCATTCTGTTTCTTGATGCCATATAAATTAATTGCATCACTAATTATTAATTTATCTTCAGCTGGTAATCATCTCTTTGATCTCATTCTTGTGAGTCACAATGTGATTGTATTACCACTCTACGAATAATCACCAACTTGTTTTATCAGCAGAAGACACCTGATTCCAGAGTATGAACAAGACAGTACCTTACCTTTGTTTTTAATATGAAATAATGAATTATTTCATATATATTTCATATATATATAACATTCAATGTTATTATTGACATTGTTTTACTCACAAAATAAGGTGTTGTATTCCTTTTATACCAGGTATATATATATATAAAATTTGAAGTATCTTGATCAAAATTAATTGTAATGTTGAAATGCATGCAAGAAATTAGGTGAGAGACAGCTGCAGTAAACACCAATTCTAATGGTATTACAATAGCAAACTGGTTGTTTGAAGGCAATTTACATAAGGAACATAGGTATTTTCTGTGCTTATAAATACTGCATTTGTTTTAACAAGAAAACAAAACAAAACAAAAAAGCTGAAACACTTATTTCTGTAGTTATTAAATTTATGTATTACGTAATTAAATTATTCATACCTATAAACAAATACATATGTTCTTGAATTCTGAAGACTATATTATATAGATTATTTGGTGATATTAAACATTAGCTTCCAAATTTGGAATATATGTAAATGGCAGAAATGCTACTGTGAGGAATACATGCAGTATTTGATCTTTATTTATTTATTTATTTATTTATTTATTTATTTATTTATAGTATTTATTTTCTTTATTTAAAAAAAAATCATGATAAAAATATTTATAATAAAGTCAAAATATCCATGGTTCAATACACTATAAAGATAAATTTTGGAAGGGAAGTTTTTAAAACAGGTGGAATAAAAATAAGTTATTTTTAATCAAAAAGTGAACAAGTTAAATATTATTTAGCTAATATATGTATATATTTTACTATAAACATAATAGGAGTAATAAAGGCCATATTATTCAGCTAAACCAAACTCATACTGCTCTTATATAGTTATTTTAGCATAACATTCTCTCACAGTATTTCCATGGGAAAGAGAATAATTTTTATCCAAATCTGTAATGATCCTTTTGTCTCGGACAAAACTCAACATAATATTTTTAGTGGTGTAATATTTCTAGGGTGGAAATCCAATAATAGAGAAACCAAGCTATGCAGTTATGAAAGCTGTCTATCTGGAGACTTGCTATTAAACAGTGCTTGTGCTTTCTTTTCACTTTGGAGGTATTTATATTTATGGCTATGCATTTGTGGCTTGCTTTTGCTAAATATTTCTCCAATGCAGTTTTTATAATAGACAACACAAATCATCATAGCTTCAGTGGTATTCTTTTCCTAAGAAAGAAATAGGAGAGGCAGTGAAGGACTTCTGTTGCTGCTCTTTGTTTCCACCTCTTATTCTTCAGTGTCTTGTTGCTTTATAAATAATGCATTTATGTTAGTTTTTATAAAGGTATATGTACTCTCTCCATCATTACAGTATCTGAACGTGAATGCTTTTGTGCTCATAGATTCCTTTGAGATGGAAAATAAACATAATCCTTCTCCAGTGCTGTGGGGCCTAGTGGGGGGAGTCTACTATTTTGTTACAAGCAGACATACAGTTAACCTAAAGACTATCCTGTCCAGCTTTCTATATTGTAAACAAGCAAATAAATTCAAGAACTGGTTAAAGTGCCTTCCATACCATGCAAAAATCTATATGTTTTTGAAGTAATGTAGGCAACAAGCAGGGCAGCCAAGAAACATAATTCTTGAAGATGACATTGTCATTGTGGTCATTCATAGAAGTATAGCTATAACAAGGCTGACAAAGATCTCCAGGGATGGGTGGCAGGCTAGGGAAATAATTTCAGACCTCCCTAACAAAGTCTGACATTAAGCCATTCTTTCTCTTCCTATCTCTTTTAGGCTGCCAATACCTACATATACAGAGCACTTGTAGAATTCAAGTTTCTTAAGATTTTACTTAAGGCACTCAACACTACTGTATTTTTAGTAAGATTCACATAATAGAAATATCTGCATATAAAAATCATCCAAGACTTGGAATGATCTTGATGGATTCAAAAATGCAGTCTTAAAATTCATCAGTCTCACCTCTGAGACTACAAAATTATAATCATAGACTATGAACTTCTTACTTATCCAAATAAAAGGTAATCACTATGACACCTCTAACCCTTAATTTGTTACTATTATAACTTCCTGCTTGCAAGCACAAACTTCAAGGCCAATGACCCTATCAGAAAGCTCTCATATCAGATGAGTAAGACAAAATAAAAGCAGATTGCAACTACGGAGAGCTTAGTAGACAACACAGAATTATATGTTGTATCATGTTTCACTGCTGCCCACCACTGAATACCAAAGAACTGAAGAATTCCAGAACTGATCTTTGGTAAAATTATCTTCACCTGGAAATTCCAAGACCTGCAGTTTTCTGCAGATGCCAAAGGGCTGTTCAGTTTCATAAACAAATGGCTAAAAAATGGAAGTCAATAATTTTCTGGCCTGTGAGTCAAGATGCCTTGATCTAAATTTATATAAAGAATTTAGTGTACCCAAACACTAAGGAAGACAAGAAGTTCCTCATTTTTCCCCAAGACTACCCTCCATAACAGCTCTCAACATAGAGTAATAACTCCTAAGGACACAGTCAAACTCCCTCTGGCCGTGCCAGACCCAGGAAAGAAGAGAAGAAAAGAAGAAGTCTGTTAACTACTCTCAAACTTAGCTGAACCAAAATTTACAACATTGTTCTCTAAATATTAAAATAATGTGGTAATACATGAACTCTCCAAAGTTTTTATTTTTTTTTTCTCTTTTATGTTAATATGATGAAAAATTTAAATGGCACAGTTTATCTATTTAAGATAAATTATCCCCTTAAAATAAAAATGTGTTACTAAATAGCTGATTGTTTTTTATCTCTGGTCTCAATAAATTCATCTTAGATCAAGTATGCCTTCTGTAAACAGTTGATAATATTATGATCAAATTAAAATGACTTATGTCAGAAACACCTGAGCACGAGTGGCGGGGAAAATAAGCATTGACCATAATTGTAAAAATGAAAAATCCTCTGAGGTTCCTTCTTCCTTCTAGGTATAAAACAGCTAGTTCATTTCAAATCAATTGAGGGTCAGAGGAGGGCAAGCAGGAGGTCTACTCAAAAACTAGAGTGTGCTCCGGTATCTTGCATTGAAGTTAATTACCTTGATATTCCATATTAACACTGGGGTGAGTCCCCTGGGTTGACAGCACATTCCTGCATTACCACATCCTCCGATCTGGGAAAGATCCTGACTCTGCACACTGACAGGTTGGCATGGCACTCAAAAAGTGATTAAAATCCAGATCAGGTCCAGTTTGGGACTAGTCCTCATATGCTCCAGATAAGATTTCCAACTGGGAGAGGGTGATGGGGTTTTTTTTGGTGGTTTTGTTGTTGTTCTTGTTGTTCATTTGTTTGTTTTGGCTTAGGGCTGTAAATCAGAGCAAGGGGAGGGGAGCACTGACGCTTTCAGCTAGTGTGCTGCTGCTCACCTTTCCTCTACTCCCAGGAAGCTGACTGGGGGTGCCTAGCCTCCCAGGTCAAGACAAAAGGCCAATGCCATCACGTTGGTGGAGGGCAACCCAGTGGGATTTTTGGGAATAGGCCAGCTGTAAAGGAAGAACTGCATGTATTTATTTACCTTGAGCTTTTGATTCTCAAAGTGATGAGCATCAAGGGAATACTACACAAATACTTGAAAATATTTAAAAATGAAATATTACATATTGAAAATATGTAAAAATGTTTAATGAGAAAGTTCAATCTTTGTTCTCCATCACAAAGCTCAGCTTCCCGTTATGCTAATAAGTTAATCTGTCATCCTTAAAATATTTACTTAAGCACCTTTATAATAAACTTAAATAATTAAATCTCTTATTTTTATTAAAATTATTTTAATTCATTTTTACATTCTTAAGATATTTTTCCATTTTAATAATGATATAAGTGGAAGTGTAAACTCTACTTATTAGAAACTGCATGGGCTCGGGTGTAAATTTTTAAATACAATATATTCTTTTAACCCAGTATGTGTTACAGCCTAAGGGCTCAAGCTTTGCATTGAGCCTGTCTGCAGAAAATTGGAAAGAACTTGTGCAAAAAGACCTCTTTCAAATGGCAGAAGCTTTCTTCTTGCTTTTCTGCTGACAGGCCAGATATCTTTTCTAGATTACCTTACTTCTTCTATTCTTCAGGAATTACATCCAGCTTGTGATTTTATGACAGTTTCAAACTTCTGCACATTTTGTGATATAAACACAGCATACAAATACATAGTTTAACCACCAAACCTTTTATTTCCTCCCAAATCCCTGCTACAGATAACAGGATCCTTGAGGGTTAATAGCAAGTAAACCACAGAAAATTGACTCTGCATTGTCCATGTGTGGAATCTGACTTCAAACACTATGTCCTCTGCACATCACTCCCTGTTTTTTACTCTTAACTCTAGAGCAAATGTCATTTTTTTCCTCTCATCTTCTATAATAGTGTGCTAAGATCTTGTCCTACTGCCACTCATCACTTAGAGGATTTTAGCTAGATTAAAGGAAACTGAGAAGGCATAGTCCTGAAAGAGAGGCTTATTCTGCACTCTGATCCAAAATGGTAAAGATCCTTTATACACTACAATGGCTTGGCCACCAAAGTATACCTGCCAACTGGAAACCTCAAGTAATAAAAAGCTTAGAAACTCCAGGCTCTGAACTACGCTGTTAGCTAACTTTACTTTTTTGTTTATTGGTTATTCATAACTATATGTGCACAAAGAAATATGTTTGGTAGGGGTGATTCCAAATTTACTTTTCATTTCATTACCTCACAGACCTTTGTGTTTCTCTTGTATTTTTTTTTTTTCAGTCTTGCTAGTGGCTGACACTCAATTTGTTCCTTACACAGTGATATCAGTGGAGTCTTGCTCACCAACGTTCATGCAGATTAAACAGAAGGAGGAATTAAATCTCACTTAAGTGCCAATTAAATGCTGAAACAGTGGGCAGCCACCATACACAGCGAGGAGCCGCTTGGAAAGGCTAGTCAGAAGCCCAGCTATGAGAGCAGAAATACTGAAGGAAAAAGCCAAGGGAAACATGGGATCCCCACAGTTTGAGAAGCTGCAGCTGCAGAGGGAAGCAGCAGGCCACAGGCAGGTGGTGGGAGGTGTCTGCAGCGTGGACCTGGGAGAAAGCCAAACAACACATTTTCCTTTGGCCAAGTTAGTTTTGCAAAAGGCAACCCAGGAACCTTAACATGTAAGCTGCCCCTCCCTGTTTATTCCTAACATATTTGGAGAAAGATGAGACGATTACATAAACAAACTTATTCCCATGAATCATGTAGTAAACATATTTTCTTCTGGCAATCAACTGAAGAGGCACCATGTACTGACTAATTGCTCAGGCTGGAGGGGCTGGTGCTTTATATTTTAGTGCTGCTTACGGTAAGGTCAGTGGAGCAGCAGTGAAATTTATTACTTCAGTTTTTGTTTTTGGAGAGCTGAAAAATGCCTCTGAGGGTCTTTTTAATAGAATAGGTTGGATTTTTTCCTAAAAATATTTCAAAATCAAAAGATATTGAAAATATCTGTTTGTTGCAATGATTTTCAGTATTGTTAATGAACTGAGAAATTAGAACAATACCTTTAAATGTATATGTGCATTTATTTTTGCTTATGTATTTATAATGATATAATTTATACAGTTTCTCATGTAGTCTCATAATTTTTATGCACATTTCATTTAAGTCTTATTTCCTAAATCCACCAGCAACTAATGTCTGCCTGACCTAATGTACCATAGCTGTGAGAATATGGGATTTGACTTACATCAAATTCTGCTTACCGTCTGAAGTCCTCATTCACTCACTTTAAGAGATAATTTGGGGAAGCTGATATGTTCTGCTCTTTACTTGCTTCCTTCTATTTTAAGTTGGTGGAACTCCAAAAATAAATCCTGCCTGATGAGCCTGAAATTAGTTCTTCGTGAATGTGATCATATACAAACTTTGAGGAGTGAGTCCATTTGCCAAATACGTTGCTGATATACTGTGAGGAGTCTGTTAACAAAGTAGAAATTGTTCTTTGAGCTGACTAGAGCATTGTTCTCCACAATAGGTGCAGGTAGTTTGTTAGTTTCCCTGAACTCTTCTGGTCTGCAGATCTATCTGTCTGAAGCTGATTCATAGTTTTTCCATAACTCCTTTAGTAAGCCTGGTGGTGACTGGTTTATTCATATATCCTTACTACTACAGTGAAGTGGTTTTGATGCACAACATCATAAGTTATTCATGTTATCACAGGGTCTTTCCTTGGGAGCAAAGGTGTGTTTGAAAAGCTTGCATGCAATCAGTTATTCCTACTTATTTTCACAGATCTCTCCAGACCGAAATCAAAACTGCTTTAGTGTTTTAGAAGGAACATCCACTAACAGACTTCCCAGTTCTTGATTTATCCTTCCTAGAGCTAGTACTTCCAAGCAGATCAGCACGAGATAAAAAAAGTTAAATAAATTTTGGTGAGGCAAAGTCACAAGCACAATGTCAAGACCAGCTCAAATGAAATACAACAGCACCCGTAACTGGTCTTTCTTATTCAGCCCCAAGTTCCTTTCCTTTTTCTGCTATTCTGTTGAAAGGCTTAACCACTTATCCCTCTAGCAGTTGACTATAGCCATATTTTTCCCTCTCTTTTCTGAAGGGCAAGGAGTGCTAAAAGTTGAAAGGCAAGTAAAAATACTACAGACCTCTTGTTGAGCATGCTTAGCTACCATTTCTTGGTATGGTACAGGTCAAGTACCTCCGCTCATCTCACGCATTGTAAGCCACAGAGAAAGTACACACACTCACAGGGAGGCCCTGAAGCAACGTGGTATTCCCCTATGGAAGGATAATTCTTTTCATTGTATCTTTGCTTAGCATGAAGGTTTTGTGGTAAATATTTAGGCCTTTCCAAAATATTAGGGCAGACTAGGTCTAACTAAACGTTTTCCAGGGAGTCCTAAGCTTATGCTATTCACTGTTTGAGCTGTCTCAGTGTAAGCCAGTCCTGAAATTGAAACTGTAGGTGGAAAAGTGGAGGGTATGGTACAAGAAATGCTCCTTCCTTTAGCAGGGCAGGGCTTGTGTGCAGCGATGTGCAAATACAAGCATGCTAAGACAACTAAACTTATATAACCATACTTGAGTTGAAGTACCATGCCAGGTATCCGTCTATATTTGAAATAATTTAAATTTTTATTTTGCTTTTGGAAAAGGGATGCAGAGATAGATATGTAGGAAAATAAATTAAAAAATATAAAAAACAGAATGAATTCAAAGTTTCAGGATACATATTCATAGTGCAATTAACTTGTTTATTTAAAGTATATATATTACTTCATGATGTAGGCATGAATACTGTGACAGTATTCATAGAAAAACATAACCTAAAAGGTTGAAATACATATTCAAAACACATATTCTATGTTTATTCAAAACCTATTTTTTACTATATCACTATACTTATTATTATTATTATTATCAAAATAATTTAAGTTAGAAAAAAATGCACTTCATATGAAGAAGATCAGAATTAGTTTCCCAAAGTATGTACAGACTGGAAAAAATATTCACAAATTTCTTATAAATCTTGTGCAAAAAATCTTGAACAATAGTTCATACTTTTAGCTTTGAAAACACTACAATTAGATTTCAAAGAAATTAATATATGTAAGTTAATTTGGCTTTATTTCATCTTGTTTATGCTTTCCAAGTGCAAGAATAAAATTAAAAATTAGTAAGAGCGGGAGATGGTGTGTTAAATTTATTCCATCTCAGTCCATGCAGTAATTGCATTTGTATAATTACCTGTTCGCTCTGATATAAACACTATACTATTTCAGACTACTTTTCCATGACCTCCAAGTACTGATCCCTCTGTGTGCTCCATGCATACTCAGAAAGTGATGAGCTGTCCTGTTCTTACACATTCATTCAGGGGTTACCTTGGCAACCACTTGATAAGATGGTGCCATAATGTCTGTCCAGCTTCTTTCGCTATAGCATGAGTTTATAGACTAGACGATTTCAAAAGATGGTTTTCCCCCCCAGGGCCTGTAGAATTAGTATAGATTTCTTCCTATCTTAATGGCAAATGAGCTACTTTCCTTGCCAATAATCCAGTGTTTTTTATGGTGCTACTTTATGATGCAAGCATGCAAAGACTCAACTGCCCTGTGTTCTACCAAATGTACTGTATCTTACTAAATACTTATTTTAAACTAGATTTCTCAGATTTCTGTGATCATGCCTTTTATGGGCATGTTTTTCCCTGTTCATCATCCTAAATTCTGCTTGCCCTTAATGATTCACCATGTGACAATTTCAACTATATTTTAAAATGTGGGTGTCAAAAGTATTATATTAACTTAGTATAATATAATTATGAAATAATAATTCCATGGCTCTATATTAAGTTGGTGTACCATTGTGAAATAATAATTTTGTATTAATTTGGTGTATCAATGTACAGAAGACATTTCAAAGGTACTATTTTCTACCACAATTTCTGCAACTAAGCAGCTGAAGGGAGGACAGAGGCTTATTGCTTATTGCTGCTGGTTGCTCTGTGAGCTCTAACACAAATATACAGAAGAAGGAGAAATTTCATGGATTTTGGAACACCCAGAAACTTGACTGGACATGGTACTGTTAGACACCAGATACTGCTTTTAGAGATTTTTCTATCATTGCTGATGAAAGCCCAGGTCACACCGCAGCTGTAGTACTACAGAAGTCCATTGTTGGACACGGGAGAAATTCACTGAAAAACTTGTCCCAGTGATGCTGTTTCTGTTTTTACATCATATTTATGGTTTCATATGCTTCAACACAAATAAAGGTTAAAACATTGCAAACAAATGGTTCAGGAGCTATGCAGCCCATCCAAAATCTACCTGATCCACCAGGCACAGACAGCAGCATTCATGCACTGACAGAGAGTAATTTTCAGTGCAGATATCCAGTGGCTGATTTGCTGAGACCTCACATAACTGCTTGTTCTCAGGGAAATTGGGATTATTCTGCTAAAGAAAACAGCAAAACAAAGCAAAACCCAGAAAAATAAAAGGTGGCTGGTTTTTTTGTTGTTGTTTGTTTGTTTGTTTTGTTTTGTTTTGTTTTCCCATAGATACTGAGATAAGTTATTTGCAGTGGCTATTTTCATGAACTGTTTCTCACAGTAGATGTTCTGCCATATAGTTTCTATGGAAAATTATTTGATCACATTTTGATGACATTGTTTAAAACTATTTCTTTTTAGTTTAAATTTCTTATGATCTGCATTAATTACTTTTTCTATTACATCTCATCTTTTATGTTTCACTTAAATCATTTTGTTTTCCTATCTGATAAAAAGAAAAAAAAAAAAAAAAGAAAAAAAAAAGCAGTTGGTATGCTGTAAACTGAGGACATGGTACCATTAAAAGCTCAGGTTGCTGTTTTTTGAGTTCCTAACCTAACTTTGTGTTAGCATACTTGATTTGTTCTCCAGGTATCTTGATTCTTTTGCAGTCCTTCCCACTTCAATGCCAGCAATTCTCACCAGCACTGGTGATTTTATTCCTAGATGTCTCCATCAGAAAGCTGTATTCCTTATTTTACAGATTGCTTTCTGATACAGGAAGAGAGTAATACTCTTTTCCCATACGGAGTGTAAAACAAAGCATACTGAACAAAATAATAGAATCTCTTTGTTCATAGTCACGTGTAACTTTGCATAGGGGAACTCATGTGTAACTTAGGTCACAGAGCAGCTCAAATGGATATTATGTCACAAATGGCATAATATTTATTCTTAATTATTACAACCCCACATGGTAGTGATTTTAGCAAATCAGTGAAGTGATAACTGCTCTACTTTTTGCTTTTTAGTAATTATGGTTTTTTTTTCTTTTTACTAGTGACATGGATAAGCTAGTTTTTAGCTTTCTTTTAACGACAAATAAAACTTCGGGCACATATTTATTCTTTATTTTAATATGTCAGCAATCTCTTGACAAGTTGTAAAGTGGGAGTTGAGAACTACTGAGTCTGAAAAATACTTTTGTATAATTAGATGCCTAAGAAGTTATGGAGTTTGTAAAGAGATAAGAATGCTTGAGTAGTTGAAATATAGACTAGGTGAAGTATCACCCACTCATGAACATTAATGCAGGGACCTAAGGGAGTACATTCTTCTCTGTGTTGAAATCAAAACTAGCTAGTTTTAAATCAAGGACCAGGTAAACTCAAGCCTAGATTAAAGGCTTCTGTAGACTCCACAACAGACACATTAGAGCTTAAATGTTTTGACCGGAGGAGATACTCCAGACGTTGCAAAACTTTATGCCACATGCAGCATATCATGACCCGCTTCTCTGCAGGCTCTGCACAGCTAGCACTACTTAGGCTCAGTCTGCAGCAGGCTTTGCTGCACTGCACAGACACGTTCAGCCTTCTTTTTCTGAGATCTCCCAGGAAATCAAAAGTCAAAACAAGAACTGATTCCCAAAGCCAAAACTAGTGCTTAAAAAATGACAACAATAGCAACAACAACAACAATAATAAAGTGTTTTTGGACTTGTTTGTCCTCCTTTCTCTAGGCATCAGTATTTTTAAGCTGTTTATTTTAAAACAGCTAGAGAAAATGTGTCAGGCTCAATGTATCTAGCATTACATATATAATTGGAATTCAAAAAGACAGAATTAATTTCAATTAAAATTAATATAATTGTTCAAGTAGGTGGACTGGTAAACTTTTGAGGTCCTTTCCAACCATACTCTCCTATGATCCTATGAAATGGACAGAACTTGACAAATGTAATAGCCTTTGGGCTATGATAGATCAAGCTGAAAAATAGGTATGAAATGTTGAAGAAACTCTCTAAGAGGTTTGTTCTCAGAAAAAAAATAATAAAAAAAAAAAGTTATTGTTATCTACTGTGTATAACAAGCACATACATTTGTGTATCTCTGTAGAAAACCCTACATTCTTAGTGTACATCCAGCCATAAATTTATTTTCCAACAAGAAGAATACTTAATGCTGTTAATTTCCTCTTGAAATATTTTACAGTAGTTGTTACCATAACCAAATGAAATACCCAGTCAAAACATTTCAATTTCCTTGTTGGGGTTTGAAAATTATCTATGAAGGCCCACAGAAACTACTATTTTAATTGTGACAGTTTACTTCCATCATGTTGGAAATTTACCAGAGAGTATTTTAGTGAACTGTTGTTGACAAGATTGAGTTGGAAAGGAAATGAACCTTAGTTTGAAAAAGAAGGCAAGAATATCTTGCTAAGAGATGGAAATGCTTTTTAAATTGCATTCATAGTTTAAGAAAGTAATAATGTAAAGAGACACCTTACTAAAATAGGATTTATACTGAAATTTTCTTTTCTTCTAGTAAAGGCAAGAAGATACAGTAAGAAAAAAACTGGGGTTTGCTGTTAGCAAGCCTAGTGAGATGTTCGCTGATCGGTGGCCACTTAATCCTCTTTTGTATTTCTTGTACCTGAAACGTTTTCAGGACTTCTTCCCTTGCAGAACTGTCATGGTTTTGGTTGGGACAGAATTAATTTTCTTCATAGAGGCTCATAAATTGCTATTTTTTGGATTTTTGAGGAAAACACTCTGGATGTTTTTATTGTTGCTGAATAGTGCTTACACAGTCAAGGACTCTTCTGCTCCTCATGCTGCTCTGCCAGTGAGGAGCTGTGGAGGTACAAGGAGCTGAGAGGGGACACAGCCAGGGCCAGTGACCCAGACAGAACAAAGGGATGTCTCATACCATAAGGTGTCATGCTTAGCAATAATGGGCCTTGCCTTCCTGGGAGTGGCTGACCACCTGCCTGGGGATGGGAAGTAGTGAATGGATTCATTGGTCTGCTTTCCTCACGAGCATAGTTTTTGCTCTACCTTGTAAACTGCATTTATTTCAACCCACTGGTTCTCACACTACCGCCTTTCTGATTCTGTCCCCCATCCCCTCTGTGAGAGTGAGTGAGTGGCTATGTGGTGCAGAGCTGCTGCTGCGGTTAAAACAGAATTGGAACTCAGAGCTCCTTCCAACAGAGTTTGATTGAGCAAACTTGTATGCTATTACAAATGGAAAAAGAGATTTTAGAAGGCAGAATAAGACCTTTGGAAAGATCATTGCTTATCCACCAAACTGACAGTTACAATTTGAGAAAGGAAGAATAACTCTTTATGGCTCACTGTAGTTACTCCAGAGTTCTCATATAATCAGAAATATTTTTCACCTTTTTTGGAAAGACACAGATTTATTCTGCATAATTTCCAAGACATATTTCTTCTTTGACTAAGTAGGGCAGCGTTTAGAGAGGTTCTCCTTGCTCATGGAAGAAAATTGTAACATTTTGAAATTTCCAAACTGCTTTTAGTATAATTTAAATAGTCTTTCCTCACTCATGTTATCTTCAACAATCCTAGAGACTCTACAGTGTATTTGTAAATCTCTTCGTCACAAAGCTTTCAATCTGGCCAAAAACGCAGTTCAGTAGATGAAAACTGAGATCCTTCATCACCCCATCTGTGTCACTAAGGTGGTAGAAAAGCAAGGATTCTTCAGATTTCTGTGAAGTCAGAACTGGCAAAACACATTGTCATATCAAAATGCATTCAGTTTGCTAAACTGCAAATTCTAAAATAACCTTCTTAATCATCTATTTGCTTTACTTTTTATCCTTCCATGATGAAGTTCATCTAGTTATATAAAGTTCTAGCTAAATCAAATGCATTGTTATGGAGGCTGTTATGGCTATACAGATGATTAAGGAGGAATTTAAATTTATCTTCTCTACACTTATCTTCCTATATGGGATTTTCCAAAATTTGCACACAGGTGCAAAATTATGGAAAGTGAAGGAAGAGGCTGTATGCATAAAATTTGCCTCTTTAGGACTGAGGACTAGGAGATTTTTAACTAATCAGTATCTGGGACTAGAGTTCTCATATCCTTTGATGAACTAATAAATTTCAATTTGTGAAGGAGTGAAAGTCAGCAACACATTCTCAATATGACAGAAGTTACAATTTCAAAGATGGGTCATGAGACAACTAAGCACATATGGTCCAAGAGTAACTTTTAATATCATTCTCCCAAAAAGAGAATCAATACAATGCAATACAATAATAATAATAATAATTGTATTTGGGATATAAAAACATAATGATTTCAAATAAATTGATATAAATTAAGTCTAAGACTCAGATGATACTGCTTACTTAAACATTGGGAAACCAGTGCTCTTAGATGAAATCAAATAATAACATCGCAAGGTTACAGCAGATTTTCCTTTGCTACTCTAAATCAATATGAATAAGTGAAAAAAAAAAATAATCCTTAAGTGGTAGAGTTTTTTTCTATACTATATGTATATGACTATAAATATTTTCAATGTCCGTAATTTCTAGTAAAAGCTATACAAATAGGAAGGTATAGCTTACCTGGTAGTTGGTCCACTAGTGATTATTACTTATAATCAGGTATATACCCCTCTGTTCTGTCCTTGCCCTTTCACTTCAGCTAGCTTCTTTATGCTTTTTATTTTTCAAGCTTTATCAAAAAGTTGAGGAGTGTATTTTATTGTTGTACTTTTGTCAAGCAGTACCCAGTACTTTAGCCTTTTAGAGGTGACTTTTAGATGAAAGGGAAACTAGTGACATAGAGCTCTATTCAGCTTGTTTATTCATAGAGTGTATGCCCTTGAGTGGCTTCACAGCAGGTCATAAAGACAAAGGAAACCCCCTTCTCTCAGAAATCTCAGCTCAAACTTCAAGAAACTGCACAGCTCTGAAAATAAACCCTAATTAAAACTTCATGGAAGAGAGCAATTGCTTCCTCCTTGTGCCGCAGTGCACACCAAGAAACCACATCACTCACATTTCTTCAGCCAGCGTACACAGCTCACATTTTCTTTTCCTTCACAATAGAGCTTCACTTTACAGGATCAACAGACCTCAACTAAATAACATTGCTAGAAGTATCTGAATGAAAATTCAGAAAGAAAGAGCCATAATCAAAATCCTGGAACTCAGTCTCATTACTGATATGCAACAAGATACTCAACAGTTTGACTAAAGAACTGAAATCTAATTTTACTAAGATGTACAAGAGAACTTTTCCTACTGCTTTGAAGTAGCCCTAGTCTTGTGCTATTATCAGCAATTACATTGTGACTTTCAGACCTCTCAGCCTTTGCTATAAGACTGTATTTACTTCCTTCACTCAGGAATACTTTGTAGATGATATAACTTTCCATATTAACATATAGACATACACAAAATAATTTCCTTCTCCATTTACTCTAATGCTTTTCTTAATCTCTTACTATTTCTCTGCCTAAATACTTTTACCACTGTAAAGGATTCTCTGTGCATCTATAAAAGCAGAATGTTTAGTCAGACTGTAGTTTTTCATCTTGTCACAAGTTCCACATTTCATATGGCCTCTTTTTTCATTCCTTTTCGAGTACTGGAGGGAGAAGGTAAAGCAATCCAGGCAAGCTCATATCTGAATCAGTTCTATTTGTTGCTCTGTAAAAGGTGATATCAAGTGCATGGATGTACAATCACTGCAACCCACCAAGTCTGACTCGGTCACACCCACCTTGGCAATGCTATGCTTGACTACAATGATTTAATGATAAGAAGAAAGATTAGGAAAAATAGGGATTCTTACTACCCTTATTTCTTCCGTACATATGTTAGGCAATCTCTACTAACTTTAGAACGGGAGCAATGTTATTTATGGAAAGAAAAATGAACAAAAATTCCCAAACCAAAACACCTCTCCTGTCTTCTGTTAAATGAAAATATAATCTTCTAAACTGGCTAAAATCTCTTCATGGCTGAAGAATTACTCATTCATCTAACTGTCCTGAAAACACAGGCCTCCTCTCTAGCCCGCTGAGTGAGTAAAACAAATTAGATTGAGTTTGATGGACTCTGGATTTTTTTCTGAGAGCACACAATTCATCTCACTTCTCTTCTTAGATTTCCAGGTTGCTGTACTATTCCTGAAAATTCCAATCTATAAATAAAGAGCACTAATCTTTAACACACTGCAAAACAATTGATTTCAAAAAATCTTGATTTAAAAAAAAAAATATATCTTTTTTTTATATACAAGATTTATTGTATTGAATTGATTATTTTATTTCACACAATCACTGAATGCTCAAAACTGCAAGACTTTAACTTATTTCCTGTGTGCACCACTGCATGCAAGACAACGTTTAATGAGTTGTTTAGGGTTTAGGTCATACACATGGAAGCCTTTTGAGGAGGTAGGTTACTTCACTGCACAATTATTTAAAGGAGATAATTGGACATTATATAGTGATTTGTTGCTAAGACATTATTTTTAAGAAATTTAAGACTTCTATTTTATTCTCAGCAAAAATAATCTCTTTTTGACCTTTCATGAGACCATTTAATGGTATAGTAGAACTGAAGCCATTCTCTTTTGGCTATTTCCTTGAAATAGAAAAATCTTTCTTCTGCCTCCTGAAAGTGAAACAGCCAAGATGCACTTCACCATCTGTCTATTTGTCATCACTTAAATGATCTCATTATCATCCTGACAAACATCTGAGAATATATAGGCTGTCTGTCCGCACAGCACTCATGCAGAGCTGGGGGCACTGCTGAGAGACATTAGAAGGCATGACTGAGCCTCACAGCCAGTTTGGTCCCACTCAGAAGTCCTGCCAAACCTGCCACATATTTGTCTGTGCTTCTTTGAATTAGATGGTATACATTCTAACTAAGGGAATTTTTATTTATTTATTTTTTTATTAGAAAGGTGGGAAGCAGCACATAAGAGAGATACTTCAGGGTGCCCCATGGACAGCAAAAAGGAGAAAATGGGACAATCAGAAGTGGCAGAAGTGTAAGAAAGCAACAAGTTTCAAGCTAACAGTGTTGTTTGCAGGGATAAAAAGAATGTAGATGATAAAATCAAGTAAAATCTAGGTTCCCAGTGTTTACCTGAAATCTGGAAACTCTGTAAGTCAAACAGTGGAAGGTAAGCCAGGGTTCCATGTATGTTGCACTGTAGTGGCCATAAAGTACAGTGCTCAAGTCCAGAAACTGATCATGTCTCCTCATGGCACATATGTTATAGAAAGAACTCTTACTATAGAAGACCAATTTTTTTTTTCTTTTTTTTAATTTCTGTTTTACACTGTTTCTACAGAAGACCTCAGACCTCATATATACCCATGTCCAATGACCAACATTCATTTTCATTTTCACTTGACATCCACCTGGATCTCAAGGAGTCACATCTTTGATGTACATATACAATTACTTAACTAAGAGAAGCTTACAGCATACTGCTAACTACAAATCAAGCTACATTCCAAATGATCTTACATAAGCAGTTCTACACACCTACATCTTTTCTCAAACTGTGTCAGTGACTGATCTGACTTTTGTGGGTAAGCTCTTCCTTGTTCAAACAAGAATATATATATATGTATGTATATATATTCAGAAAGAGATAACACTGAAATTGTATTTTTGTGTGTTTTGTACATAAAACATATGTACACTGTTGATTCTAAAACTGTACTATATGATTAAATTTTATAGGACTCTGTAGGCCATTTTTTCTAAGCCTAGCTCTTGAAAAAAGAAGAGTTTCTCCAATAGTATCACGTATAGTCTAATAAATAGCAAAAGTAGGAGAACACAGCTGATTTCCCCTGGCTGATCTCCATCTGTTCATATTGTAAAACAAGTGGATATGTAGTTCAATTAATTTGAAGATACTCTCTGAATCAGATTAGTGTCAAGTCTTCGAATGAAGAAAAAATAAAGTTGTTGAAAAGATGTAACACTTTTCCACAGGGAGTCTGATTGAGAGTTTTCTTAAAATGATGTAACGTTTCATAAAACAGATACATAGGAACATTAAAGGGAAAAAGCTATTGCATTTGATTGCAAAGAGGAGAAGAAAGCAGCTTTATCTCTGCCATTTTAAAGTCTGAAATATGTAAATCCTGACAAATCTTTCTCCTACAAGTATCAATATACAGATTTAGTTCCCATAGAAGGCTTAGCCTTTGCCACTTTGCAGAACATTAATTGTTTTGCTTGCCATCTATACCAGAAGCTTAGAAGTAAACTGTAAAATAAATGTGTTTTTGGTAAATTTCAAGCATCCTAAAAATTTCTCTTGCAGTGACACTGATGATTTTGATGATATTTGATCTAGAAGCAGTGGGAATCACTTCCCACTTAAAAGGGTCTCTCAAAATAGCATTTTCATCTATATCTTTTATTCAAAACAAAAGGTTAATTCTTTCATGGGGTGACATTAACTTTTAAGGAAAAAAAAAAAAAAAGCACAAAGCTTGCTGCTTGTAAGCATAACTATGGGAATTAAATAGACCAGTTTCCTTTCTCTCTCTCTCTCTCTCTCTCTCTCTCTCTTTCTTTCTTTCTTTCTTTTTTTCTTTCTTTTTTTTTTTTTTTTTTCAGAGGCACAAACAACATCAATCAATCAAAGATGTTAAGCTACCAGACATTCTAAAGCTTTTCCTACGTGATAAGAGGGACTGCCTCTGGAGTTACATTAAACACTATACTAACACATTTTTTCATTTCCCCATGACTAATAGCTATTCTGACCTGAATAGAAAAATGTAATCAACCCCTCCATTTCATACAACCTTTACCCTTACAAATACTAGCATACTTGACATTAATATATCATCATATTAATAAATCACTATATTAATGTCAGGTATGCAAGTATTAGTGATATAATATCAGCCATCCGTCTGTTCATAACTCATTACTATCACCACCACCTCATTCCTATCCACCTTTCTGGCTATCAGAATAGAAAGATGAAGATGGGTGTGGACCTCTCTATCACATATTTATTCATAACAATTACTGAAAACCTCATTAACAAATTTAAAAAGCATGCACACGCACACATGCAACAACAAAAACGACAAACAAACCAACAAACTGACCAACAAAAAAAAACAGTAACACAACCACCGTAACTCATTTTGTCTCCTTGAGCAGGAGGAAGAATCTGTGTTCTCCTTTTTATTCAAATCACCTTAGCCTTTGCTACTTAACGCTTCAGAAATTGTAACATATATATAGGTTTTCTCAAGTTTCATTATTACCTACAACTGGCTTCAGAATCACCGTATTTATTCCATTCTGAAATTTTATTTTCTATATATTAGTCTTTAAAAATAGAGGTCTAGCCTGTTGTGAGAGATGTCAAACAACATTTTCAGTAAGAAAAAAAATCTTACTATACCTTTTATTAATAGAACTACTCATATTATCTGCAGTGTTTGCCAAAATGCCAAGGAATTATGCCTTTTTGTAATTATGTACTGACAACTTATGTTCAGATTATAAATGGCTAAATCAAGGCATCTGGATTCTGCTTAAGGCATCTGCTACCACCAAAATTATTTCTCTCTTCTTTCCAAACATGCCATCTTTTCTTACAGAAAGAGAGACATGCCTGCTCTCCAGTAGTACTCATTTTCCCGTCTTCCTTCTTCCCTGAATGAAATAAGAAGTAGGCTTTAATTTCTTCCCCTCCTTGGCTGGAGCAACAAAAGCATGTATCCAGTTCCCATTGGTTTTAACAACCAATCTTTTATCTCTGTTGGTGACTCAGTTGCTGAGTTTTTTCAGATGGCTAATTTCTCCTAAATTAAATATCTGTGTAGCAAAAGGCAGCATCCACCAGTTGTTGGGTTTTTTTGTTTGTTTGTTTTGTTTTTGTTTTTTGTTTTTTTTCCGTATAATTATAAAAAAGCCTGTAGAAACATAAATCAACCAAATTTTGGTTCGAATCTTTTGAACTGCTGGCAGTTTTGACATATAAAAATCGCTAACAATTTAAAATCAATGTGTCTTGGCCAGCTGACTGATAGAGTGACTGAGTATAAAATTCTAGTGGTTGACAGCATTTTTCATCATTATAAAGAAAAATGCTTAAGTGTGTATCTGAGTGTTTCAAATGTGCATTTTGTACAGAATTTTCAGTGAATCATAGGATTATTATGGATAATAGATTTTTAGCACACATTTTTCTCACTCGTACTAACAGCATCTCTTCTTTGATTCTATTCTATAAAGAAAATGAAAAAGGAAGCACTCTATTCTTTCTCCACGTAAATAAATTGTAAAGCAACACAAAAACTATCTCCAGTGAGCTAAATTATCAACTGTTATAAAAGTTTTCCTCTTTTTGCTTAATCCATAATTCAGAATGAATTCCAAAGGTTCAAAAAGACACTTCATTTGCTGCTTGTTATCAGGGAAGAGCTTGTACAAAAAAAGACAAGCACATTCTGATCATTATTAAATACAACTTTCTTCCAAACTGCATGTATGTCACAAAGATTGTCTTTCTTGAGGTCTTCCCCAGGTATAACAGACTGAGGAAGGTGGAAAAGTACTTGTTATTTATACTCAAAATTCAGCTGTATGGTTCTGTTCAGCTCTTGAAAAGTGACTCTTATGGAGATCTAGGATAGATAGAGACAAATGGAAAGGTATTCTCGTATATTTTTTTACAACTTGGTTCCATATTTGGTATGAGTCATAGAAGATCTTTCTGCACATTCTTACAGTACATGTTTATGAGTGTGAAGGGCAGAAAAAGAGGTATAGCTGCCAAGAAGTCCAGTGCATCCTACAGTGGCATATAAATCAAGTGCTTTAAATGGTTAAAACAAAAGACCAGAAAAGGAAGCACTGGTTTCTTCATTTCCTTGGCAAAGTCCTACACAAAAGTGATTACAATTTGGGTATTTTCAAATGTGCATTCTACACTTCTAAATATGTAATACTTTGCATATCCATACCTTTTTTATGTGTTTGTCTAATGTGAGATAAAAGATATACATATAACATATGCATATATAACATCTATATATAAATACTGTATATGTAATTCTACTAATAACAAAGCAATTTTCCCTCTATATTTATATCTTTATTTTCTGAAGACAGAATATTATTTTCTAATTTTGTTTGCTCATTCTCTGCCTATTTCTGTTTTCACATCAAATTTTAGATAGTCTTAATAGCATTTTTTCATCATACCAAAGCTAATTTGAAATCACAGCTCCAAATGACACTTTTAGTCTTCCATCTGTAGTCTTCTATTTTCTGGGGAAACTTCCCAGCCTTACCATGTTCCTGAAAGCCCTGTGTCATCATAAGCTACAGATCTTCATTCAGATCAATGCACAAATGTGTCAACAAGTGCAAGAGTTACTTAACTTGTCATTTCAACTTAACTTGTAGTCTATTAAAATCAAGTCTACACAAACTATTGGGCCTGGAGAGTGACACAGTTAATTAGCCACTACTTAAGGGTAATCTGAAGAATTGCTTAGGCTCCTCTGATTATATTCATCAGAACCTCTCAGTTTTCCTATTGGTCAAGTTCTCGATATCCCAGTCGTAATTCTCCAGGATGAATTTAGTTGTTTTGATCTCTCTGCTATTTGTATTTATCCTGGGTAGCACTAAATTTCCTCAAATGCTACTGATTGCCTGTGTTAAGTCACTTGAATCTAGATTTCAGGGATACCGAAGAAAAATAAAACATCCTTTAAGCCTGAAGCTCTATCTTATTCCAGAAAGCTCTTTTAGTGAAGGCTATTCCACAAGAAAGTTGAGTAGGTTTCCCCAGATATCCTTACAGAAAAGATCACTGTAGGTTCTATGAAAATCATGGAAGATTAAAACAGCAGACTGATCTTGCAATTATGACTATGTAAGATTTCGTAGATATTCTCTGTTCACTTCCCCTTTTCACTTTGTACCTATCATACATGTCAAGTTTACATACTTTTAAGCTTCAGTCTACCAAAGCAAGTCTGGAAAACACATAGGTCATCTAAATTCAGGATCTCTCTGCATAATAGATAATCTGAGTAATATCTTCAGACAACCTAATGTCTGAATCTTAACATAACTTTTCACTGAACACAGTACGGGAAAGCTTCAGTTTTATTGACATTTCGGTGGGGATAGCTTGCTGCTTAGAGTGAAAATATCCCCGAGCTGTCCTGCTGCAGGACAACTCACAAGGGCCCTCTCAAAGAAGTTCAGGCCTTACATTCCCTGAGCCCATGTTTTGCAAGAGCATCAATCATGTAGCTTTCCTCCCAGTCAGAACAAAACCAAATTTAAACTGAAATTTGTTTATCTGCACACTTCCCTACTATGAGTATGTATTGACTGACCTTTATCTTTCCTCTTAGAAAACCATTAAAATTCCATTAATTATACAGACCTCAGTAGTAAAGCTTTTCTTTTCTAGCTGTGGTTACTCCTAAGCAGGCTCACCCAATACTAACCAGTTTCAAAGGCATTTCATTGCTGCATGAGATGAAGACATATAGCTGTGAACTAATAATATTGATTATCTTCTATCATTCTATCTTAAAGACTTTTCTTCCTTTTCTGGTTTTTACACATACAAAGCAAAATGAAATTGTTAATATGCACAGAGTATGTAATCAAAAAGCATGCAGTAAGAGATTGAGAAACAACAGACACATTTATATTACAGCTCATTATACATTTTTTAAAATTAAACTCATTCAATTTTTGTAACACATATGTTAAAAAATATTAATTGTACGTGTCCTGTAATCTTTTGTTAAAGTATGTGGAAACATTTGCTATATGTGCTGCTGATACCAAACTTTACACATTTGACATATAACAGCCATGTGAGATTAAAAGAGTTCAGCAATAAGACAGCAGTGATCAATAACCCACAGTCAAACATTACAAACTTCCCTCCTATAAGAACACAAGAGAAATAATGTTCCTTTTCACCTAACATAGGCTCTAAATTACAAAATGTCTCCCTGTGCCATCTTTTTGATCATTCTTCTCATATGTTTCTTTTAATTTAAATAGCTCGAGTGGGAAGAGAAGCAAGAAAACCCGTATCCAGCTAAACAAAATACCATCAAAGTAAGCTCAGGATATTTCAAGATGAAATGTGAAGTGGTTAAAGCCAAACTCTGGTAACATGTATTTAACATTGGCTTAGTGTGATATCATGAGTAAATCACTTTCCTGTCCTTAACTTCTGCATAATATTTCTGGAACGGAAGAACAACCTTACTTTCACAGTACTGTTCAATGCATTGGACAGTGTTCTAAATGACAACAAGAAATTATTACAATCACAGCTGACTATCACAATCACAGAATGTAGCCAACTACATGCAATGTGAATTGAAATATTAATATATCACCATATGAAAAATACATGTGCATTTTATCTCTATTTCAAAAGTACAGATTTCCTAAGATGACAGTCATGCAGAAAAACATTTAGTGTTCAGTTCTTTAACTGGAGGAAATACCCCCATGGTGTCTGGTACAAGAGTAATATTCTGTTTTGTACATATGATTAAAGTCACCACCTTCCCAGGTGGCTTTCTACAAAGCTGATGAATTTCTCTACTGATAAAATCAGAGAAAGTTTTGCCCCAACTTAATAAGGATCAGAGAACATTTTCTTCTGTAGTTCATCACATCCACAAACACTGTAGAAATGTATGAGCTTCTCCATAGTAACTTTATACATGTCCTTTGATTTGCATCAGTCATTTTGATTTTGAAGGTTCTGTCAAACATTATAAAAGTAAGATTCTCTTCTCTCTGTGAAGAGAATCTCAAAAAACTCCTACAGCTTTCCTACAGCTTCGCAGAATTCAAAGCAGCAGAGCAATTTCCTTACAACCAGCAGCTATCAAGAATTTTTGCTGCTGTCATTATTCATACAATCAAAAGTATTTATTTAAACAGCAGTTTTTTAAGATATTTTAGGATCTGGATTAACTGGAACATCTTACTAGGATATGAAATAGATAAAAATCTTGGGTGAATGTTCAAGCTTCCTGAACTACAAGTGTCATTTCTTTGCCTCCCTTTTTCAAAGCCTTTTTTTCTCTTGTCATCTTTCAACCTTAGAGCTAGACAAATCAGATTGTACAAGACTTCCATAAAAACAGCATGGAAACTTCTTTCCACTGCAGGAGTCAGAAAAATAGGTAAATAATATTTGATATTGCTGGACAGAGCTGGCACTGAGTGTTTGCTGAACACTGGGAACTTTTATTTGAACTATTTCACTTTAAAATTTCAAGTAGCCCTATGTTTGCTATATAGTTCAAAAGGCATTTTCAAACAAAAACAACCCTGAAAGAAAGCACAAATATGTAGGCTAAATAAGAGATTGGAATACAGATGGTTACATATATGTTTACTCACTACTGCAGGTGCACATAAGGGTATATAAAGCAAATACATGTTCCAGTCCTTTGATAAACCAGTGATCTTAAAGTATGTTTATGAAAACAAGAAAGCAACACTTGGTGTACAGGAACAAATACTTCACTAAAAGCAATAATACAGAAAAAAGCCTATTCTGCAATGAAATGTTTATGTAAACAGCTGTGCTAAAGAGCGAAGAACAGATGAAGTGATAGCATACAAGAGCTACAACTAAATTAGTTTAAAAATATTATTATTACCTGCTTTAGAATTATTTTCCCTGTTTTCTATCAGTATATGTCCTATGTAGCAGGGTTGATTTCCTCAAGATTACTAAATCATTTGCTAAAGGCTACTAAAAAATATTTCTAAATAGTGCATGATTGGCTAGAATTTGATGCTCTTTTGGCATAAAATTTTTATATTGATTTCAGATGTTTCACAAATCGATATTTTGAGGTTCAAAGACAAGAAAAACAAACAAAAGAAAATCACTCTGGCCCAAAACCTGAACAAAATTCAGCATCTTACCTTGGAAAATGTTGTCTCCAAATCTCTCTACTCCCCTTCATACCCCTGAAGAAAATTCAGCATCTTACCTTGGAAAATGCTGTCTCCAAATCTTTCTACTCCCCTTCATACTCCTTATTCCTCCAACTTAAATGCTAAAGTGTCAAGTGCTTCATCAAAGCCCTGTGCCCTTGCTCAAATGTTCTCAACAGACCACAATGGTAGTGCTGCTTCCCCACCCAACGCCATCTCAAGCATCCTCAGGGTCCTTTGTTGAGAGGGTCACCATCCCCCACACACTCTTGAGGTCTGGAAAACATGGTATCACAGAACAAACATTTCCTACAGAACTGCCCTTCCATTTTTACTGCCAATTCTGTTTCTCAGAAAACTCTACAGTGATTAATTTAATACTTCTTATCTTTCCTTCTTTCATCTTTAGTTAATCTTTGTGTTTCACAGACTATAAGTTACATCTTCAGGCTCTCCTTCAGAGAAAACACCTTATCAGCTCTCTTTCCCTAATAATATCTTCACTACTTCGGAGATGGCAAAATTCTCCATTCCCTCCTCAGATGATGTCATTGACATGTTTCTGACATGTTTGGGGATGGAGCTCAGTGATCTTCAAGGTCCTTCCAACCTAAGCTGTTCTGTGACTCTAAATAAACGCAGTTGCTCTCATCTCGAATTTAACTTATGTCGTTTAGATTCCAGACCTGTCACAGGACTTGTGAGCCTGAAACCTTATCTAGTTTTTCCTGTTTAACATATTTCTGTTATTTCAGTTCACCTAATCTTCCCCTAAACCCTCAGCTCTGCAACCACTCTCCATCTTCTTGGGAAATAGAGCTGTGGTTCTTGGGGCACCTGCTCTGCACGTGATTCACAGCCCACTGCTCTAGCTGCTGGACTGAATTTTCACAGCAGCTCTAATAGAGCTGTGTTCATTACCTGGCATGGAAAGCATTAACAAAAAAGCAAAACTGGCTAATTCCATCTAGTTAATAAACAAGAAGGAAGAAAAAAAAAATCTCACCAAAATTTAATCAATATAAGCAATTTTCTGAAATAAGATTGTTTAAACACGTACTTGCACTGAAGTAACTGAAGATACAAATTTTAATTATCTTGTTTATAGCTACTGTGTAATGCAGGACTGAGATTTATTTTTTTTTTTTTCCCTGCACAGTTTATATAAGGCAAAATGTTCTTCCTATAATCCAAAAAGTCCTGATACTAATATTGCTTCCAAAGTAGCAAATGTTAGTAGTGTGGAACAGAATGCTAACATAGTGTTAACAAATATTCCCAATAATTTTTCAGACATCACTGCTTACCAAACAGTCTTGAAAGAACCTCTGAAATGAACATACACTTTAGAAGAATTGTTGTTTGATTGGTTGTCAGTGGTTTACGGGCTTGTTTGGCCCAGTTCCATGACTGGCAGGGCAGAAGGATCCACAGATCCGCTCCTCCAGAATGGGGAAACAGGGGACCCCGAATAATTAAAAACAACTGCAACAATCTGAGGAGAAACAAACTAATTTACTGAATAAGATATCGGAATGCAAGATAACACACTATAATAAAATACAATTAGAATTGAAGCTAATAAATCAAATATAATTAGAGAGTGTCTGAGAACTGGAGATCTCACCATAACGCTGAGGTGAGATGCTCAGCCACGTCGAGCAGCAGGGAGGAGAGAGCCTGACAGTAGAAAAGAGAGATGTCAGGTGACCTACCAAGGCCTTTTATCTGTTCCCCCTGAGCAGAAATGATAACAGAACAGCAAATGGTCTTCTGGGGAATGTAGTTAGTCTTCTCTTCTGGGACAGGTACCTGAAACTGGAGCATTAACCCATTAACTCCCTGTGCACTACATGATGTTATGATGTGGAATACCGATAAGCAAAAATCATAAAACCATAACATCAGTATTTTACACCACTGTTAGTATTAGTGGCATTTTAAAGTTTCTTAGGATCAATCAACACAGAAAAACTACATTCAGGATAAGACAATTTCACTCTGTGCCAAAAAAGCTGTTATTTAAGGTAGCCTTGATAGAAACTTGCAATTTTTTTTTTTTTTTTGGTATTATATTTGTTTTTCTTGCTGTTAGTTGCTTTTTATTTTATTTCAGCTGTATACCTGGTGAACTCGTTTCAGCAGTACTGCAAAGAGATCTCTTTACAGAAAAAAAAAAAAAAAAAAAAGGCACTGCAAGAAGGGTGTCTAAAATAAACTGGGGAAAATGGCAATATTAGTCTTACCATCTTACAGTCACCATACACCTGTGACAAACAAAAGGCACAAGGCACTATGACAAATATTGTCTTAATTTTAATTCTCATAACAGAATTAAAGAGAAGAGAGAATGGGACATCTAGTCTTTACTGAATAGAGTACAAGGCTCCAATGCTGGAAAAGTTAAAAATCCTTTCTAGGCCTGTCTCATCTTGTAACTTCCAAATTCTTCTCAGTCAAAACATTTTAGTCCAGTTTATATGTCTTCACCATAATGAATGCATAGGTTAGAAACGTGGTACTAGGCTGTGCTATGAGACTAACAGAGAGCTATGTGATGAGGAAGCAGAATCAGAGCCGGCTGTACAGGAAGCAACGTTGAAATCAGAATATTGACTTAACTCTCTAATGTACAGCAAGGAGAACTTCATTGCTGAACAGATTTGCTATTAATTCTGTTGCCTGCATGGGTCATGGCTGCTAAATTAACTGTCTTTAGTGATATATTAAGTTCTCGAGTTTTGTGACAGATTTCGTTCCTCATCTGTTCTGAAGCTGACAGCAGCCATTTCCACTGCTTCTGCAAATCACGCCGCAGCTACAGCATAGTGAGTGTATGACAGTGATTGCAAGTAGTGTTATGGCTGACATGCTGCATTCTCATTTATTAAAAAAAAAAAAAAAAATCAGCATCCTCAAATGAGTTACCACCCTGCAAAAGAATGCTGATAATGAGTTTAAAATCCTTTAGCTCTATTTTAATGGAACTAATTCAAGGTATCATTCTTTTTTTTTTTTAACATTTCTCTTTTTTCTACTAGAATTTGGTAATTATGGTGCTTCATCGGTAACGCAAAGGAAACTACTTCCTTGTTCTTTGAAACAACTTTATTAATCTTTCTCCCTCCCTCCCTTCTGTCTTCCAGCATACTCACATGCACCCGCTCACCCTACTGCCGGTTTCCTTAACCCACCTCTACCCATTTATACGGACAAAGAGTCTTTTCAATGCTCTCTTAGTGAAAATGTCCAGATTTGAAACAGCAATCACATTTCTTGTTGCTATGTAGCTTTATAAACAGCCAGAATGCTTAGTTCTGAAGAAACCACTGGGGTAATTGTATATATTGCCAATGTACTTTGCAGCTCTAGAAATAAAGAACCAGGCCTTTTCCATGCTTCAGGACTGGTTAATGAAAGAACAAATTGTTTTTTAAACAAAAATCAATTAAGAAGCGTTATTTCTTAAAGCTTACTACTATATTAGATTGCTGCAATAATTCATCTCCCAGAGGTATGAAAATAGTCTTCATTTGACTCAGATCACAGTATAGATTTTCTTTTATATAATCATGGTGCTGGTTTGGAGACATGAATTTTGAAATCTGAACAATGTATGATTATACTGATGCAACAGTCTATGTTACAAGTAGCACTACTGTATACTTTCTAAAGGCACAAGAATATGAACTGTAATACATTCGTTCAGTTAAGTGATGATTTACCAAAAACGCAATGTAAAGACCTTTGTTTATTGCAGCATTTTATCTCACTTCAGATGTGAACAACTTACACTGAACTTGTTGGGCCAATTCCTTGCTTTTCTTTTCATAATGTCAGTAGTGCTAATTATAATGTAAATCTAAATGGTTGTTTTTTTGCAGACCAAGTAAAAACTAGTAATATAAGCAGGAGCAGGCTTGGGAAGAAACTAGAGACTATTTAGAAATCTTTTTTTCTCCTTTTTAATGCTTAAATTTAGAAGGAACAGTATGAACAGAGTTCATCAGTTGGCCACCATTGGCCAATTTTCAAATATATTTTGGTAAATAAATGCAGTGGGAATGACAAAACAGCAAGGAAATATGAAACCTCTTCATCTACAGTAAAATAAATGAACAAAACAAAACCAAAACACAACAGCAATAAATAAAGTAAAAAGTGTGTTTTTCATAACAAAGTAGTCCAAATTTTATATATATATATTTTCAAAAATTACTGTCCTTAGAATTATCCATCAAGGAAAAAAACAGTTATTACCAAATATGCATTGACATAACAAGACATTTTTCCCACCATGAAAAAGGGCTGGAGAGTTGATGGGAAGGGTTTTTTTGTTAAATATGTTTTGACTTCTAACCTGTCTGCAGAACTCCATAAAAAGTCCCCAGGGAACCCACAGTATGCTGGGAGTGGTGATGTTTTCCTTAAGCAAATTGTGAGACTGAGACATTTGCTCTTTAGTATCTAAAGGGATTTGTATTCAGCTTCAACAGTTAGTTCAGAAAATACCATACGAAAAAATAAGTGGATATTTCTTACTGCAGACAGCGCAAATACACCAGAAAATTGAATTATGATAAATAACGTCAGTACAAATTCAACTCTCAAAAAAAATATACATTTTGGCACTGAAGACAGGATATGAATGTTGTAAACATATCAGCTAACATGATTATAGAATCCATCAAGTTTTAATGAGGCTGCATAATAATAAATCATTCTGTAAAAATATACAACTCAACTTCCTGCAAAGAAAATCACTTCACTTTAACCCTGAAAGCTCAGAAGACAACACTCATTTTATGCAATTGTTTGAATTTAGAAACATACATACTCTGAATCTACTTCAGCTTCAAATTTAGAGTGAAAAAGAAATGTGGGAGATGATTGTTTATCTTAGTGATACTAGACATCAGGAATCTTTAAATGTCAGATAATTGACCACATTCTACCTCTAATTTTACTTCTTTCAAAAATAAATAATCGATTAAATGGAAGATGGATACCAAAGACCAAGAGTTTCAAAAACAATTTCTGGCATATGGGTTTTTAAATCCATGTCCAGACACGAGTGAAAGTGAGCTGATTATAAATGTAATAATGTGTGGCTTTTACTGAGGTTAGTGCTACATTTAGAACACTTTGGAAAAAATAAAAATAGAAAAGGCTCTTGCAGGTTTCCATGCACATGTGTAGATGCAGTTATTAATTTGTAATATACTCTAGAATACGGATTATGTTATTTTAGTAATTTGGACTGAAAACTGAAGTAATGAGAACTAAGAAAATGTTTTAATAGAATAACTAATATCAAAACCATAGGCCTCCAAACAAAATTTAAGGTTACACTCTCATTTTGGTCTTGATATTAAAAAGAAATTGTCAAGAATGTGGAATGTATATTAGAATTACAGCTTGACACCTCCAGAAATTTGGTAAAATCAAGGGGTTGTCTTATTCTCTGATTCACTCTAGCCTTCCACAGAAAAGTGAAAAATAAAATAAATTGCCTCCAGTGAAATTATTTGCAGTACAAAACTAAGAGGCGCCATTCTTAACAGTAGAATCATCAAATATTCTGTGCTTGCCATAAAAAATATCCAGACATTAAGCATCTTGTATGAAGAAAAATAAGCTAGAGCGAAATGAATCTAGGATATTTTCATTATAATTAATGTAAATATATTTTAATTCCTTTCTGGGAGAACCAGATTCACTGTGTCCCATTCAGTTCCAGAACAGTGTATGTTATGAAAAATAGTTTTCTCTGTTGTATATATAATTATGGAAAAAAAAAAAAAAAAAAAAAAAAGACCACCAAGCAAGAAAATATTGAACCAGAATCTGCTGTCTTTAAAAGACTTTTGGAAGGGCATACAGCAGTCAAAATATATACTATAAAGCCTACGCATGTAAAATTTAATTTTTCTGGCTTAGAAAAATTCTAACAGTGCACAGATTATCTGCTAAGTCTGCACTGTACAGTTAGTGTGTGGCTGTCTTTTTAAGATGTATGATAAATGTTAAATGTAGATGCTGTTTCAGAAAGTACTGCCATTATCCCAAATGATGAAACATGGAAGAACAGTGCAATCTTGATTCCTGTCTGCAAGAATTAAACTCTAATACCAGTTTAGGTGCTGAAGGATTTATCATCCATTAGTCAGAATGCTCTAAAGTCATATCAAAGGTAGAAAAAACTAGTAGAATACTTTTTTGGTACCCCTGACAGCTAAATCTGGAATTTCTCTGTTGTCTTGAAATAGCAGAGGAAATTCTGCCATCATTTAAATAGGTTATCAACCTGAAAACAGTCTTAACAATGTTTATTATTAAAGCTTCAAAATTATATGGTAAAGATAATAACCACAGCTGGAATTTATAGTATGTTCACTTACTGTATTATTCATTATCACTTTGGCTCTTAGACATGCTTTTGGAGTGAATAGCAATGCTGTTGAAAAACAGGGAAAACATTGTTGGCTTTAACCAGAAATATCTCAAAGAAAAATCATCAGACCTTCATCAGAACCAGGAAGAAATTCTTAGTAAAATTAGAGAGAGGAATACCATCAGATCAACAACATCAGTAAAAAATAAACGTGAGTACTGATTTGGAAAGTAAGATATATATTTTTGGTTCTTTAACTCCTTGGTTTATGTAAATTTTCACTTGAGGCCTGAACGTGGGTCTTTTCTTTTCCAGCTTGAGTCTCCAAAGCTCCATTACTCATATGTCTTGCTGACAAGGTAGTGTTTTTCTCACTGTTAACTTGAAGTGGAAATGATTAATGAAATACCAGAATTTTTCATCAAATCAATTCCTGTTTTCAGACTACCCACAGCAGACTGTGCAGTGTCTGTCTCTTAAATTGGGACAATGAACTGATTTGGCTCTGTGTGTCTGGTTTCCACATTATTATATTGACCAAGAATATATGAAAATAACACTCCTTTAATGGAATACTGATATTTAGATAAAATAGATCAAGTGGCACTGAATAGATTGAATTCAAAAATGAAAGTCAATATATACCTGTTGTCCAACTACTGAAAAATATGAATCATTAATCACCACTGAAATGTCAGCATTAGACAATTTTCCTTTGTTTTTGTCGTTAAAATAGACAAAACTTAGCTTGTTCACTTTATTCTGGCAGTTCAGTAATACCATGAGATGGCATGAGAAATAAATGAATTTACAGGAAGGTAGAGTAAGGACAAAATACAGTGACCTCCAAGCAATTACAGCTAAACATGGAGGAAAATGAATGACACATCAAAGCACCAGCTTCAAACACACTCCCAGGTGGCTTATTTCAGAATATGTGTCACAGGAATTGCAGAATAACATTTCTGAACTTTTCTATTCAGGTAAAATTTTAAGAATCCTTATCAGGGGGAAAAAAGTCCTCTAAAATAAATAAATAAATTGTCTGTGCTGAAGGACATCTAAAAATTCAAAGTCAATTTTAAATGTGTTTGATAAAGTGGTGAATAATAGCAGAAATAGTCTCGCATGAGCTTTGTCAAGGGAAGTTGAGAAGGGAAAGAAAGGCTGTGATATTAAAAATGCATATCTGTATTTGACTAACGTACATAGCTGTGACTTCAAAGAAACATGTTTCAGATAGCAGAATATTGCTTTTCTTGACAATTCTTGAAGACATGAGTATCATGTGGTAGTGGTAAAATTTATACTTGGAATAAGGAGTTTGGTGTGAGATGAAATTCCAGAGATAAGGTAACATGATGCAAGATACAGTGGAGTTCAGATGATTGTTGTGATGTATGAAATAATCTATGTAGAAATGATCTATGAAGGTCATAGTTGCAACTGAGAAGAAACCTGTGTTATTATTACAACTGGTAGATACTCATACTTGAGCTAAATTTGCAATTTTCTTTTAAACTCAGATAAGTTGAAGAAGAGAAAATGTTGAAGAGAACCTTGGGAGTATAACTCTCATTTTTTAAAACTGCATTTACAGAAGCTCCTGAATGCTTGAAATGCAAGTAACCTTCTAGCTTACTGATGTCAGTTTGCAGTTCAGAAAGCCTTGTTCTCATAAGAAATGACTTGAACTTAGTTGTGGTGGACAGAACCACCACACCCACTCTCCTGTTTTTTTTTGTTTTTGTTTTTTTTGTATGTGTAATCTCCCACTTATTGCAATTTTAGGTCTGATTTTCAGAGCAGCCTGGAAGCACTTGTCATCTGAAAATCTGGGACATCAGCTTTACAGAAATCTTGAGATATTTTTCAAGAATTTGTGTTCAGATTTTCCTTGTATGGTCAGAGCAGCTTTTTCTTAGAATACAGTGGAGAAGTATCAACTAGTTAGAAAACCATTTGACTTCAGAAGTGGATGCTGTTTTTCAATTTTTTTTGAATGTTCAGAATAGAAATTATACACTGAACTGAAAAATGTTGACAGATATGAATACTGTACTTTGTGAAAACTTTGCCAATCCAAACAACATGGAACTTCTGCTTGAAGTTCATGCTCCCCATTAAAACAAAAATGCATTCTTAAAAAATGTTTATAATCACTTGCCAAAATTAGAATTTCTATATAAAGGCTAATCTCAAACTCTAAACTTTCCTTAAATTTTGGCATTTTCATACAATAAATTATGCTATTATACTTTACCACAGGAAATTCACAATTATTCCTGGTAAGAAAGTATGAAAAGTTTAATTGAAAAATATCCTAGCATCACAGATTTTAGCATTATTTATTAAGTAATTTTAATTGTCCTCATTATTATTTTTTGAAATATATAATCTATGTACTTAGCTTGCATTTAAACACTCACATTAGTTATTTTTGTTTTTTAAAAAATAAGAGTTATTGTAAGGGGTATCTCTTTTCTCTAATTAATTGCTCCATGAGGACTGTAATGTTTTTCTGAATCTTAAGTGTTTCTATTATAACCTTTTTACACTCATGGAAAATGTTGAGCTCAATTTAGTAGCTGCCTTTAACTTAAACATTTGCCATTATAAGTGTGCATTTAATTAAAATCTCAGTAACTGAGCCAACAAACATCAAAAAGAAGACAAATTCATTTTAACATTTCAGACATACCAAAACAGACTAGGTCTGTCTCACAGAGCTGTGGGCCACTCTTTTACCATCATGCCAATCTAAATCAGTATTAACTTTGCTTAATGACTGGAAAGTACTTTCCAGAGCAACAACTGAGAAAAACAGTAAGGAAGTAGTTATGAAGGTATAATTTGGTTTGATTTCCTGTTTCACATAGGATAGACAGTATTTCAAGTACAGATAAAAGCCCACTTATAGGTATAAACAAGATTAACGTCAAAGCAATTTAGGACATGTTCATTTAAGTAAATAAGTGTGAGGCAAATTAAAAATCATTTTAAGTTTTGTAGGAAAATCCTGACTCTGTTAATGGGCTTAAGAACTCTGTGACTGATTAACTAATTATTTTATCCATTAATAGTCAGCAATCTTGAAGACAAGGAAAAGCAGGGAGGCCTTCATGTTGTAAGCAAATGATCACAAACCAAATATGCCTGAAACAGGACGTGGGGATATGAAGCTGCGGAAAGATTTTATTCTTTTGCAGTTGACAGAATTCAGTCTGCTCTGAAATGCTGTTAAAATGTGGTGGGTTTTTTTGTTTGTTTTTTGTTGTTGTTGTTGCTTTGTTTGTTTTGTTTTGTTTTTATTTTTGTTTTCAGGCTGTTCTTTCTATGCTTACTTCTCAAGGAACAGCATCCTTTGATGTGTTTTAGGGTACCTAGGTGTACAAATGTGCAACAGCATTCTTGAGATCTGAGATGTAATCTGCATCTGCCAACACATGAAGACCTCTTCTTTCATTCCATGTGCTAAAGTCTTTCTCTTGCAAAATCTGATTGAAATTTTTAGTACATTTCAAGTCCTCTGGAACACAAAAAGTACACAACAACTTGTGGTAGCAAATTGATTTCAATTCAAGTCAGTTCACTCTTGGGTTTTTGAAAAGGCTTATCCATGATACTCTGGATTCACTGCTTGAGTTCATTGATTTTTTAGGTCGAACACTTAGCAGATAATATCTTTGGAAAAAAAGACTACAAGAACCGTACTTTCTCAGTATTTGAACTTGGAATGCATGGCACAATATGTGATTAATATCAAACAGGTGAGCTTTCAGAAGAACAGTGCAAAAGACATAATTTTCTAAGAGGAACCCAAGGGACATCTGCCATATTTTTTAGTTTTTTTCTTTTTAGTTGGACCTTTTTAGTACACCTGCCACAGTTTGTCAGAAACTTACTGTTTATATGCTATCATTAATAACAAGAGACATTTGACTCTACATACAATTCTGGATTCCCTCCCACCATGATTAAAAACATAAAATAACAAACAGAATTTCACATATGTTACTTTCTTTCCTTGAAGATCTAACACCACAATATCTTTTGCATAAAAGGAAGCTAAATAAAATACAGTTATGTAATAAAGAATGTACTAAACAAGGGTATACCAAATATATATTTTTTTTCCTGAATGATATTTACAGTTTTAAATGCTGTTTCAAATACAAATTGAAACTTATTAAAAGTCTCAGAACACTTTACTGACTTTCCCAAATGCTAATATGTTTTGAAAACTGTATTTTTTAAGTCACAGACACGGTTATCAACACTATGTATGAGCATTCTAGCACTCAAGTTCATGAATGTAAAAAAATAGATGAGTACGGTCTGTAAGATGTAATAGTAAAAACACAGTATTACTGATAAAAGCATACTGTGACATTCAGGAGGAAAAATCCATTGAAAGAAAAATAGAAGAAACTGATTTATCTTATCTAATCATCCTTCATTCATTCTTAGGTAACATGCAATTAATCTGGATCTCACATCCAACTAAAAGCAGCCAGCAATAGTTTTTCAGGTTAAAAAGCAAAACAAAAGAAAACAAAACAAAAGAACACCTAGAAAAAAAACATTCTAAGAGAAGATGCAGTGGTGGTGAAAAAGAGGGTCAAATGACAAGGGGTAATAAATATGAGAAATCCTATGAGTTGGTCAACACATAAATCCTATGAGTTGGTCAACACATATGTTCCCATCACACAGCCCTGAAATTTCTCACTACTGCACAAGTGGGGGAATAAATCAAAATTGTTGGTCTGGCTTTCCAAAAAAATTTATTGTGTTTCTATAGTCAGAAGCCCTGGGGTGGAATCAGGGCGGTAGCTTTTTCAGTGCAAGGGAGCACCAAATAGACAGTTCAAGAACCCCAGTTACACCAAGGCAGTGGTCATTCCAAGCCCAGTAGCACTAACAACATAGATTTTGTGTAGGTATCACAACAGAAGTCTGCTGAAATCTGAAGCACGGTTTGAGCAAAAAGGAAGAAATGTGAGGCAGGCAAACGTTATAATATAATTTCATTTTAAATTCAAGATACCAAATTCTCTTGTATCAGAGAAAATTCTCGATGGACTAGAACACTGGGATTGGTATTTTTATTTTTTATTTTTTAAAAAAGTTGCATATGTCACCTGGAGCACGTGTATCTTAGAATAACAGATTTCAGACCTGAATGGTAAATAATTCACTCAGAAAATATGAGGTGTGCTCCAAAAGTAATGCCTCCAATTTTATTATTCTGGCCCACAACATCAGAGGTAGATGTTGGTCGTATGGCAGTAGAGGTTGAACATTCTCACCAATATTCCACAACATTTCGTTGCTGTGTGACAGACGGCAGCAGAGGGGCATTCTGACAAAAAGACGTCCGACATGAAAGTGAGTATGATGCAAAGGGTTGTAATTTCAATCCTTCCATGTGGAAAAATTTGTATTCACTGGCATTCATCAACATTTGCTGAACATTTATGGAGACCAAAGAATGGATGTGAGCACAGTGAGCCAGCGGGTGGTGTATTTCAGCAGTAGCCACAGTGACATGAAAGACAAGACACATTATAGATGGCCATGCACAGCTGTCATACCATGCAATGAAGAATATCTTGATCAGCTCATCCACACAAATCAGGGATTACAAACAGGGAACTGTATACAAAGCTGAATATCAGCTTTAATGCATTGGAAACCATTGATGCCAGATGGAAAAAAAAATATTTGACCAAAAAAACCCACAACAAAATGGAAATCGACATAAGCATTATAAACTTAAAAGAAAGATAATGGTTTAAGATGGGAAGACAACAGCCATATAGAATGGAAAAAAAAAAAATAATTAGCATTGTACAAAATAATTGTGAGGTCCCAAGGAATGTCTTGGGACTGATTGCATTTAGCATCTCCTTAATGACCTCATTACAAGTAGGAATATGCTTGTGAAATCAGATGAGGAGATAAAATTATAAGATGCAACCAATGCAAACAAGAAGCTTTATTTAACACTGTAATATTTGGATTACCTTGAAGACAGAATAACAGAAAGTAAAATTTGCCAGTACAACATGTGGAATTTGGACAGCAGTAGGACTCAACATAAATAGTTATGAGCCAAAGGACAGCATGGGTTCTGAAGAAAAGCAAGCTCTATTTCTAGGCTTTGCTTACAGCTTCGTAGAAATGAGTTGTATGATTCAGCCTATTGCTATGTCAAGCTCTTGGACTCAATAATTTTTCATTTCAATTGAATACTATGGTTTGATGGCAAAGAATCCCTTCATTGGGTTTATATTACCCACCTTCCAATTAAACAAAATGTTGCTGTGATGCTGATTAATCACACATAACAGGAGATTCCAGCATACTTTTTCTGTCCATTCATTACTTTCCATTTTTTCAATTTCTCCTCTTGCTTATATGATTTCGAAAGCAAACTATCACGATCTTGTCATATTAAAGCTTTTCCAGCTTTACCATTTTCATCATCTTTCCTAGTTCCTCGATATTTGAGTTATCCTTCAACCTTGATATTACTATCAGATGATAAAACCTAAATCACATTTCATTAACTCCTGTTTACATTCACTTCCGTGTTGCTCTGCCAAACTTTTATTTCTCTACTTGATGGAAAGTCTAGGTATTACAGGTCTGCAAAGAAAGAAAACATAATGTAAAACCTTTTTATTATATAGAATTGCTGTGTTTTTGACAAGATTTAGGTGAATGAAAAGAAAAATTGAGAACTAATTTGTGTTCTTTTTTTCGTCAGTTGAATGTGATTCTTCTGAATAAGGTATCAGATAGTTTTATATCTAATGATAGTGTAAAACAAATCAATGTAAAAGTAATTAACCAAATGAATTAAATACACAAATTGAGTTAGATTTATTGTTATCAAAGAATAAAATCATATATATGCATTTTTGGAGCCCAGGTGTGCCATGCCATGGGGCTGCTGGATCCAGTTGTAAATGGCTGTGTCCAGTACTGGGCAGACTTGGCTTTGCCCCACGTGGGGGTCCTGCTGTCCCCCTGCCACCACCTGGGCATCTGTACCCTGTGCACTTGAAATGGCATTTTTAAAAGCAAAATTTCACTTGTTAATACAGTGGATTTGGTTTAGACCATTAAGGAAGCTATGTCTTCCTTAACATTAATATGAACAGATTACATTTCAGTTCTATAACCTGTGGATTCTAGTTAATGACTTTAGGGAGTTCATTAGTGCTTTGTGACAAATCTTTATATTTTAAGCATCCATTTTCCTTTTAATGGCAGCTGTTGAGATACTCAGGTCCTAATTTTTAATGCTTCCTTAGATGTAGTTCAATACTGAAAATGACTGTGAAAATAGAAGGTCAATGATGAAAAATTACTTCTTAGGGTGACAACTTTGCAACAGGTTTTTAGAGGAAAACAAGAAGAAACTGATGAAGATTTAGATGCCTGGTAAGTACTGGCATGCGTTACAACAACATATGCAGACATGCAGACACACATATATGTATGTTACAGCTTCTCATGGCTGGCCCTGCCGGGCACAGGGGTTGAATTTACAAACAGAGGTTAAACTGAAACTCCAATATCTGTTCAGTTTCTCCTGCATCCATCAGTTGTGCCCATTCTCCAGACTTAATCCCAATAGCCCTTCTAGTATAGTCTGATAGTAATTCTTAGAGGGCACCTGCTTAGGCCAATAACATTTGATATCCCATATATTTTAGGTGGGGGCTTAGAGCTTCCCTGTGTAAAACTCACATAACTTGTCCTCCCTTTTCAGAAGGAAAATATAACAATTTAGCTAAATCAATTCCTAAACTGATTTGAACTAGTGAAAATGCTGGTGTAGATGCTATTAAATTAGCTTAAGGGTGTCTAATACTGATGTATCTAATTTGTTTTGATCTAAAATTAAATTCTTTCAAATTGCCTCAAAGTCTAGCCTTGCCTCAAGTCTAGCAGTCCAAATTGAGTTTCATGCTGTAAATGGACTTCAAAAAGTTAGGACCTATAATGACACAGCTGTTTTAGAAATTACTGCAGAGGGCCTAGGAAGTGTTAACGGTGAAAAAAATAAACAAAAGTTTTCAATAAACACAAATAACTAGACATTCTGAAGATACATTCAGAAGACATAGGATATATTTTCTAAAATTTTGAGTGAACACAGATGGTGATATACAAGGCAACATTTTTTTTATTTTTATTTTTTTAGAAAATGATGGTAAAATCTGAATATATGCCATGCATTTTGTCTGTCCTTCTTCTATTTCCAGCTTAAATTTGCCTGCTGACTATTGCTTTTTCCAATCACGTTTGGCAAAAAACTGAAAATGACAACATGCATGGTCATCTGTAAGAAAATGTTCCAGTTCATCCAAATTTCTAGTCTCCATTACATGTGATGTAATGTGACTCTCTTGGCTGCTGAACCAGAAAAACTGCAGGTGAGATAATGGAAATATAAAATTTTCAAATTCCCTTTTCCCAGAGACACTGACAATTTTTTTTATCCACACATAGAAGTACGTAGCCTTTGTACCCTTTCACTGTGCATCTCTACTTCCAGCTGCCTCGAATTTGTTATCACATTCAGTTAAAACCATGAATGCATACAGCTTACTTTCCTTCAATAATGTAGGCTGGCACTAGAATAGGAAGAAATACCTTGAATTAGATAGGGGTTGAGCAAAAAAAGGTGAATTAATAGCCTGAAATATTGAAGTTTCTCCCTATTATCAACTTAAGCTTCACAAAATTTTCTCTTTACTCTCCACTTAACACCAACCAAATTGCTGCTAAAAAAATGCTACTGCTTTCTTTCATTGTTCCTGCTAGCTTTGTTCCTGCTAGATTTGGATTGAGATGGGAAGCACAAAACCTCTTTGCCTGGCACAGTCTTCTTTGCTTACAGTCCCAGAAGCTTTGTTTCATTTTTCCACGTCAGTGGAATTCAAAATATAAAAAAATAGTTCTCCTATTGGTTACTCTGAAAGGCCTGTGTAAATCAAGGTGCCTTTTGACTGTATAGAGATACAGTCTTAAACAATAGCAGTTGCTATGGAAGCAGGGGAAGGTGCTTTATGCAGACATGCAGAAGGACGCATGGAGAAGGAATGTGTGCAGTGGACAAATACAAGCAGATCAGCATAAAGGCAGATTGGCTCTAAAGATAAAGTTAGTTCTTGTAAAGACATTGTAGCAAATCACATGTATACAACAGGAAATAAAAAAAAAAAAAAAAAAAAAAAGTTTGCATTTAGCCAAGTTTCATTTCTTTACTAATAAGAAAATTTATGATCACTAGGAGTCTCATTAGCATTGATTTTCATAGTCCCCACTCAGAATTAATATGTGTCCTTGATATAGGAAATTATCCACAGTTGATACAAATGGCTAGCTGGAATAATTCCATGTATATTTAGCAGATTTGCATTATCTTTTGTTGCAGAGCCAGACATAAGATCCAGGTTTCCTGAATGTTTACAACAACAAAGTTAAAAAATAATGCAGGCAAACATTAACACAGAAATGAGACTGCCAACTTTGTTTAAAATTCTAAGGTCAAAAACAGACATTTGCAGACCAAGGAACAAGTCAGTCCAAGAAAGATCAAATGACATTATATTTCCTTCAGTAAAACAGAAAAGGTCTATAATTATTTTCAATTCACCAAGGCAGCTTTTAACTAGTACATCTATCTTTCCAATGTGTCTAAAGTAGAGAAAGGTTTCCTTGACAAGGGTTTTGCCTTGCTTTGCCTTGCCTTGCCTTTTAATTTCCTCCTCTCCTCTCCTCTCCTCTCCTCTCCTCTCCTCTCCTCTCCTCTCCTCTCCTCTCTCTCTCTCCTTCCCTTTGTGTGTCAAAAGAACCCATTTTTGAGAAAGAGCAAGCTGCAGTAACTTTGTTATCAGAGCTCTCCCAAATAGGACATCCAAATTCTTGGGTACAGTGAGAGACAGGCCATTCAATTGGACTAGTGAAAATGTATGATCCTTATAGTATCCAGTGCCTCTAGTTATTCAGAGGAGTAATTTTATTAATTCTTGTGTAAAGATATTTTTTTTTTTTTAAGTTTGTACAGTACAAATAAATTTTAAATAAATTATAAAATAAATTGTGTAAAGGAATATTCAGAATAAAGCTCAGAGGACTATTCATTGTAAATGGTGTCTTCCACTACTAGTTTCATAACAATTTTATTCTCACTTTTGGAGTTTCAGCTTTTTATAGTGCAGGACAGATATTCTATCAGTAGCTGAAATTGTTGCAAATTGGCTAGTCCATTATCTCAAAAGAATAATTAAAATTCAAATCTATCATTAAAGTCCAGTTATTATCCAGATTCTCTGATATAAGAATTCTATTGTATAACGAGGAGCCCTCTTTGACTGTATTTTATATACATATGAAAAACTCTAGGGATATTTTCTTTCTGTTCCCAAGCTGAATTCAAAAGAAGTCTGTTGATGCAAACCAGATTAAATATTTCTGTGTTTTAGCAAACAGCTTTAATGTTCTCTGACTATTTCAGTAAGTGTAATAGCATACATTATGTAAAGAACGGGATTCAGATAAATAAATTAGGTGTTACATTAAAATGTTTTAAAATAAATGTTGCATGTTTGTAGATGAAGCCTCAATACATTTAAAATGGAAAAACATTTACTGGGTTATAGCAACGCTGAATCAAGTAAATGAGTGACATGAGGGTAATATTAGTAAGGCTGTTAGGAGTTTATATAAAGTAATTGTCTGAATGTATTTAATTTGAGAATCTTCTAATATAATTCCCAGTGGGGATGAAACAAGGTGTGCTTTTTTTTTAAATTAAAAATCCAACATATTCTTTTTTCTAAGTCATACTATCATAAAATCAATGTGAGAAGTACAATTATACAGCTTATTATATTGAAAAATCAGTGATGTGTAAATTCAATACTAACTTTAAATGATAAAGTATAGAAACTAATTTCATTGTATTGCATGGTGTTATGTATCTTCAGCATATTCCTGTGATAGATTTGCATAATGACTGCTTTAAACAAAAGCAACCTTTTTTCATTCCTAATGAAAATGGTAATTTTATCAGCTAAATCTCCTTTGACTTATTTTTTTTTTTTAGTGACTAAAGTTAATATCCTGATTAGTCAACAATTGAAAAGTCTTGAGAATATATTAATATGGATAAATGACTGTGTGTTACTCTGAAGACATAACGAAGACTTAGGGAAACATTCAGGTGTGTTTATTTAGGAAGGAAGGCATTGGCCTGCTAATAATTATAAAAGCTAAGTATCTGATTCCCCTTGCATAAAACTGAAAATCAATTTTCTTTTCAGCTTTCAGTCTGAAGTGATACTTGAAATACTCAACACATTTGCTGACAAAATTGCTGTTTCTGAATACATGGGCCCAGTTTCAGAGAAAGTTTCAGCCAGTCCCACTACATGGGAACTCAAAGGCATCATTTCAGGAACTTGCTTAAGTTTCACAAAAGGTTAAATTCCATTTTCAGATTTAGTATATCAAAATAAAATATAGGAGAATTATTTTAATATATATATATGTATTCTTTGGAGATATTTATGACCCATCTGGATAGCCTTCCTATGTAACCCGTTGTTGGGAACACTCCGTTTAGCAGAGCAATTATCTGAAGAGGCAGAGTTCACAGGTGAGTGAATTTTGCTTTGCTGATATGCTTCCAGGAGACTGTTTTTTTTTTTTGTGGGTTTTTTTTTCATAGGTGCTACACTGGGATTATGTGGCAAGATTTTAGTATTGATTTAGTACTTTATGTTTTTTTAGGCTGCAGAAGTGGCCACCGCTGTCCCATGTCAGATTAAATCTCCAGATCCAGATGCTTCAAAAGGGACTCACCGCTGCCAGAGCTGACCTGTGAGAGATGCTGGGTGTGCTCTGGGAGAGCAAATTTGCGAAAGGGAAAAACTGCTGCACAACAGCAGCTGGGAGAGAGGGATGAGGGATGTGAGAGAACATCTTCTCAAAATTTCCTTTTCATGTCAATTTAGGAGTTGTAGTTTTGTTTAGTATTGTTTTGTTTCACAGCCTTTGAGTAAATACTATTAACCATAAATGTTATTACCTGGTACATTATTTTTTTACATCACCAGCCAAATGATTGTTATCCTTGATTACTACAATGATGCCTTGCAAATCCAAAATTCATAGGCATGTCACATTTTCAGTTTATGGTAGTTCAATACTAATTTAAGTCCAGATGCTACAAATTTTGTCATGCAGTACTGATATCATAGTAGTTGTAGTAGTTAACAAAAGAACTAGTGACCCATATGCGATTGTTTATGACTGCTGATATTTTTATAAGATGAGAACCAAATTTCCAGTGCCACTCCATAAATGTTTGAAAAAAAATATAGACTCTTTCCACCCATGAAATAGAACTGGATTAACATCTGTCTCTTTCAAAGAAAGAAAAAAAGGAAAAGAAAAGCAAATGCTTCTTGGTAGCCTTTCAAGGCTTAATCAAACACTGGAAGGACTGATACGTCATACCACAAAAAAACAAATGTCAGCTGCAATGATCAAAATTAATGGTTTATTAAGAAAAGTTTGCTTACTTTTGTATGCGCTTCTGTTATGTTTTCTTATTATGGCTTCATTAGAAATAAGGCCACTCAGTTCTTCACAGTAAAGCATCTCTGTCAAAACTTGACGAAAAATCTGTTTGTAATGAGTCTCTAGAGTTAGAGTTTCCTATAAAAAGAGGTCATTTTAAACTGACCTAACAAACCATCCACCTGTCTACCCTATCACATATTGGCCCCAACAAAACAAAGCAAAACAAAGAATCCCTAAAGGACTCTACTCTTTCCTCTTCTGTTAGCTCCAAAGAAAATAAAAGAGAATTATTTTCTGCCTTTTAGATAGAAGTGATACAGCAGACATTTCATTTCATTGTTGTTTTTCCCACAAAAGATGACAGACAGCAAAGGAATCCTTTTGCTCCTTAGGTGATTAAAAAAAAAAAAAAAAAAAAAAAAAGAATATTGATAGTGTTGTAGATGAGAATCTCTATCCCGCTTTTTCCTAAATAAATCAACACACTGAAGTGTATTAACAAGTATTCTAAATGAATGGAAACAAAACCTTGTTTCTGCTCTTGAGATTTGTGAGCAATGTTACATACAAGCTCTTTTTAAATAGTACTGAGAATACAGATTAAGCAGGGGAATCAATTCTTCCGTCAAAATAAATAAATAACTAAATATCCCAATTTTGCAGGATTGAAATGTACTCATACTTATACATGTATGCATGCATACGCATATACCTACATGTAGGTATATACTCATTTTCTGAAAAAGCTTTATTATTGTGCAAGGTTCTAAAATGCAGTTTGCAGTCTTCAATACCTCTAAGAGACTGAATTTCTGATTAAATACAATTACCAATTTAAACCATAACCCCTGCTATGAGCTCAGCATAACAAAGTCAACCATACTGTTAAAACCAGTGAGCAGTAAAAAATAAGAATTGCTTTTAACAAAGCACATTGCAACAGTTGGATCTTTTTACCTTGTGCAAGAGGTGCTCCAAACCCATTAGCCATCCATCATAAAGAACATTACATAGGATTATTCTGCTTTTGTTATGCTATCCCAATGATGCTATCTCAAAAACATATCTGTCCCATTCCTGTGTGCATACAAAAAAAACGCCTTAAATGAAAATCTGGGATAATTGCAGGGTAGGGGAATTTCCATAAATATTTTGCCAGCCTTAGAATCTTTTCTCAAGATAGTATTTTTTATTATTATTATTTTTTAATAGATATCAAAATAGTTGAGCTGCAGTTTTTGTGTGTGTTTTTTTAGTTTTGTTTTGTCGTCCCCCCCCCCCGCCCTCCATACACATGCCTTTTTTTTTCAGATCTTAAGCTTCTTCCTGCTTTATTGCAGTCAGGAGAGGATAATGTCTAGACATCTCTAACATAGTGAGATAGGGTCAAGACCCACCAAGAAACTGACAGCCCCATTTCTTTTAGTGTAGAAAGGTCAGACATCTCTAGAGAATAATAAGGATTAGGATATATAAAAATCAATAGGGAAGGAAAAAATACTAAAAAGAAATCATAAAGCACAGTCTTAGAAGAAATATAGCTTCAGTGAAACCCAGGTAAAATGGCACTAATCTAATTTTGAAGGAGTAAATGTAAATACTCCAACATTTTGTTTTTCTATATTTAGATTTCTTTAAGATTTATAAGGTCTTTTCGAGTTTGTTGCTGAAAAGGTGTAATAGTATATACTTAAAAATAAATGAATAATTTTAACAAATGAGAGACAGATTTACTACAGTATTAATGCAGATGAATTTTGAGATAAAAATTAAAAATCTATATTGGAGGCAAAATACACACATAAAGGTAAAAGTCAATTTCTAATTGCAGCAGCAAGCCATCAGGTAGAAGTCAACAAAGGAATTATTTTAATGGAGCATTCTGCCTTTTCGTTAACGAGATATTGACATGGTTTTCAACTGTTTCATTGTCTATGTGTAAAACAAAACCACTCATTTCAATTCTGTCTGCTCCAGAGTGGCAGTGGCTCTGCCCCTGTAAGTGGCAACACCTCCTCAGCACTAGCTGAAGATATCCTTGAAGAGTGTGATGATTCAGTGTATGTATGTTGAAGAGATTTGTAACTGCTGCCCTGAGGTCTTTGGATGTGCAGCCATTGCCTCACTGATCACAAGCTACTTATTTACTTCTGCGTTCTTAAGAAGAAAATGCCACCAACATTCTGCTAATTTTATTAACATTTTGAGAATACTCCTCCAGTTGCAGCATACGTTCAAGCTGGTTTCTTCATATCTTCTTATTTTTCATCATTTGAATAACGAATAGAGGTTGTCTCTACTACATCTTGTATTATCTAGTTTGATTCAGACTAGAAGCATTTTGGCAGCTGTAGCCAAATATCTGGGTTTAAGCAAACATTATCTTTCTTTGCCTACAATTCAAGGTTTTGGCTGAATGCCATATGCTGAAAAAACTGCAAAATTAATTCTTTACATGTTGAACTTACAGCACTAGGATTTTATTCTCTTTCCATACGCATAATTACAGTTCATGGCCCTGAAGTCACTGCAAGCTGCAAATAAGAGTTGTTTTGCAGAGATTTTGCATTGCAGTTGACTTCAGGTGAAAATAATTTTCCAACATTGCTAATCCAGTTGTATAAACAGATATTTCCAGTGAAATAATATTTAAATTAACTATAAATGAAGAAGAAGAAAAAAAAAAAAAAAAAAGACCAACAACCGTACTTTAATTACATTAAGGCTGTCACAAATATGAGCAGATCCAGGATCAAAAAATGATCCTTCCATCATAGCTTCAATACTGACACTCATATTGCAATGAAGCTAAGTCACTATGATCATCAGAAAGATCATAATGTTATTTATCAACAGTTCATGTGGGCATACACATTCTGTATGCCAGGATCACATTCCTTAAGTATTTGTTTCAGTCCTTTTAACAGGTTAAACTTCGAAGTCATGCCATTTTTATCTTTTTTTTTTTCCCCCCCACATATTTTATTTCTTCAGACTTCCTCAGCCTTTGGTTTTGTCAAGATCATAATCCTTAGCATGGAAATAATATAAAATGCTGTTAGAATGCTTTTAGAATTAAAAAAAAAAAGTTTGATTAAGCTGCTGTTTACCCTCATAATTCTACTTTTGGTTATAAATTTTGTGTTATTATTATATAGCGGATTCTGTTAAAAATAGCTGTTAGTTGAATAGTGTGAAAAAAATAGGTCTGACTTGAGATACTGTTTGCCTTCCTACACTGAAGATTAATAATTCCAGAAAGATGAAAGCACAAAGATAAAAGTATGATATTTTCAAAGATAATTCCACCAGTGACCATTGTGATCAATAGATGAAAATAAATATTTTGTTTTCATTGTAATGTGTCCTGAAAAGAAGCAGGATTCACTGAGAAAGAAAAGCATAAAAGGGGGGAAATTAAAGGCTTGGAAAAGTCAACACTGATCTCAGAGTGCACCTGGATTATTATTTCCACTCTTCTGTCTCTAAACATCAGCTCACATTCTGTGAAGTTCTGATAGTAGGAAATAAAGAGTGCAATGCTAAATAGATCAGACTTTATGCAATCAGGGCTGTTTCTTACGAAAACAAAAGCCTTTTATAAATGTATCCTTGTCACATCTACTCACATGATGAGTGTCATTTGGGCTCTGGGAAGAACTTACTTTTTGTACAGTTGACAGAAAGAAAAAATAAAAATTAAAACATTAAGTGAATGTTCCTCCTCCCCCCCCCCCCACCCCCATCAGTGATAAAAAAAAACCACACACACACACAAAAAAAAAAAACAAAAAAAAAAACAAAAAAATAAAAATAAAACCTAGGCAAGAGTTTTCATCCTCATATATATATATGTGTATATATATATACACATATATACATTATATATATATATACTGTATATACTATCTATAAGAAAAGGGAAAAGGGGACAATAGTACTATGTTTTCTGCTGTGCTGGACTTAGCTCTGCAATACAAAAATGCTAAAAAGCTCATCCCTATGTACTATGTAACACATCTTGTCTTTGTATTCTGTTTATCATCTATCTATAAATTCATCTACTATTTCTCCAGACTATTTAATTTTTATTAATCCCAACATCCTAATAAAAACCCTTACTGACTTAGTGTTTCTTATGTCTTTATCCTAAATTTGAACTTCCACATCACGCTGCCCTTATATATATCCTCGTAATTCTCCTTGGATTCTGCCTAGCTCAACTGAATTGTCAATTTTTCCTACTTGCATCTTCATTCTGCTAACGTAATGCTTCCCTGTGCTAAAACAAGTACCTCAGGTTTACTATCTCTTTCAATTCTAGCATAAGACTTTTGATCATCTATGTACCAATAAAATAAATAAATAAATAAATAAAGGAGCATTGTGGATCGTATGGGCAATTCTCAACCTGAGTAGTTTGGTTATGGATGATACCACATCAATTTATGGATGGTTATATGAAATCTTACTCTGAACTTTTGACATTTGCTCTTCACTAACCATGGCAGCCTTGTGTAATAATTCTTTGACAAGAGAGGTTCACATTTCACAACCAGAGGACATCAAGACCTTTGCAGCTATGTCCTGGTTTCATCTGAGATCGTGTTAATGGCACACCAGTGTTTTTGTTGTTGCTGTGTTGGACCACTTCACAAGAAGAACTGCCACCATTATGGCGTAGCAGCGAAGAGCAAGATGAAGCCAGGACAGCTGCTCTGAATTAGGCAAGGTGTTATTCCATACCACATAACACCATGCAGAAGGACATAAAGCTGTGGGGAGTTTGCTAGGGGGCAGCTGCTGCTCAAAGGTTGCTGGGGGTCTGTTGGCATGTGGTGAGGCACTGTTCTGGCAGCAGGGCATCAGCTGGTGGGTGGCGAGCAATTGCACCGTATATATACATAGAGATAGATAGATTTATATATATGCCGAGAGATTTGTAGCTATCACTGCATTTTAATGTCTATTTTCCTTTCCTGTCTTACTGAATCATTTTCATCTCAACCTATAAGTTCCATTTTGTTTCCAGTTCTCTCCCTCTTTCCACATGGGGAGGAGTGAGCAAATAGCTGTGTGGTGCTGTGCAGCTGCTGGGTTAAAGCGCAACAAGCTGCAAGGAGAGGACCCTAATTGAAAATCTTCTTTTAATGTTTATACATTATTGACAAAATCTCGGAGAATGAAAAAAAAAAATAGTTTTGAGAGGCCCTTAAGCTAGCATTTAACATAATTGCAGATTCAGTTATGAAATTTTGAAAATTGGAATGGATGTCTAGAAAATTAACAGAACAGCAAGAGCATATTTTAATAGCTAATATCTGAAAAAATCCAGTAGGCTGTGACGGATGAGGTGTTATAGACCCATTCAGTTTGATTTAGTTCTTATTGCAGTTTGAAAAAACTCACTTATGAGCAGACACCAAAATATATAAGCAGAACCACTTTGAATATATCAGTCTGAACTTAAGCTCAGGTATACTTTTTTCTTCACTGAACCTTTAAAATTTATGAATGGTTTTGTTGGCTTTGTGATGGATTTACACAAAAGGCTCCAGCTTTATTGATTTCTCAGGATATGTTGATGCTCTGTTCCATCTTCTCTCACTGAACAAATAACAGCCAGAGCTAGGATAAGAAGGAATTAACAGGGTATAACTGATAGAAGTTCATTTTAGGCCAAACATGTAGATTTTTAATCTTTTGTTTAAATACACCAAAAATTTTAGTTTAACTACTACTCATCTTGCTATTTACTAGTAAGCCCCTCAGCATTTCTGCATTTGTTCAAAATCAACTTTTGTTGATATGCAGTCAAGCACTGTCAGTATGTACCAGACTAATGTATCTGGAAGGACTCTTTACTGTGAGGATGGTGAGATACTGGAACAGGTTGCACAGGGAGGCTGTAGATTCTCCTCTTTGGAGATCTTTAAGAGCCACGGACACAGCCCTGTGATCTGTTCTGACTTGTCTGGCTTGAGCAAGGAAGTTAGACCAGAAGACTTCCAGTGTCCCATTCCACTAACAACCATTTTGTCATTCAGCGATTCTGTGAAAATCTGCTAACCTTGCAAGACTTAAGGGTCTTAGATTTACTTAGATTTACACAGTCTCTTTGAAAAAGAGTTCCTGAGAGAGTCATGATTACTGAACATGCTAGGGAAACAGTCTAAAATTGGTCCTCCTCCTCTGTTTTTTTTTTATTTGTTTTGTTTTTTTCCTTTTTTTTTTCTTTTTTTTATGTTCATTACTTTACCTACTTTTCATAGCCCTTTTATTTTTGATGGTTTTTGTTTTGTTTTGTTTTGTTTGTTTTTGAGGGAGTAAGGGGTAGGTTGTTAGTTTGTTTTTTATTCCCATCCAGAGCAGTGTTATTTAGTAGCAGCCAGTTAGAACCACAACCTGTCTACTCCTTATATTTTTCCTCAGCAAAATGACACGCTGGAGTAATTTGGAAGGTCACATTGCAGGCTGGAAAGTGATATCTGAGTATCCAAAGAAATTTTGATCAAGAAAAACAAGATAAATTGTACCACACAGAGCTCTGAACTGCCACAGAAAGCTTCCAAGATCAAAGTTTGCTTAAGGTCTCAGAACACCGCACAGTACAACTGGAAGTATGCTTGGCCTCGCTTTGTGCACAGAGTAGCTGTTCTTTCTGTAGCAAAAGACTGTTGTATGAAGTTACCCTGATTTAGTTAAGTAAAATTAAAAACAAAGTTACAGTTTCTGTTGCAAACTGAATTTTTACAAATAAATGATGGGGTTATGGGATAGTTTCTTATTTCCACAGAAATCCTTCAGAACTAGACACAAATGTCTGGTTTCTATGGAAAATTGCAAGAGCTCAACTTGATTCCATGGCTTTTCAAGCTCCCAATGTTCTCTGCTGGACTGTTTGACACTGGTTCTTCTATAGTTAATACTTGGAAACAGTGAAAGATGCCACAGAAACATAGAATGCAGGTTGAATTATAATCCTTCATTTTCAAATATCATCACTTCATCAAATATCTTTTATCTTCAGAATGCCATTATTTGTTGAAGGTCCCCTGATAAAAAAAGAGAAATCCACAAAACAACATTGCCATTCCTTAGCTAATCCCAAAGACCATCTCAAAGACAAACAAATAACTGGTACCTTGTTCTTCTTGTGGAGATTCCTCATGGAGATGTAAAAGAAATCTCTTTTGCTAGAGTTAATTCATGAAGAAGGGCTCCACTGGGAAAGTTCTATTATCCAATATTATCTATATTGGAATAGCACCAGTACAGTGTATGCCATAATAGATCAGACCATTCACCCATTTAAATTTATGTGACACAATCAATACTTGTCCTGGTATAAGGTAGGCAACACAATTTAAAACTAAGGAGTCCAATGTCGATTTCTTGAATACAACAGAGGCAAAACAGAGGTTTTGTTTGTTTGTTTGTTGTTTTAAATACATTACCCTTCTGTTGTCTGAAAATATGAACCAATTTTCTTATCTGAAAACATGAAATGACTGAATTAAAAAAAAAAAAAAAAAGAATAAATCACACAACTTAGGAAGTTTGATATGTACTCTGTATTGATAAGGACAGAAAATAGGGTCCTTCAAATGCCTTGAGAGTTTTGTAAAAGTACAGTATTTCCGCATACAAAATGAGCTTTTATTTGAAGCACTGACATTTACTGCATAAACATTGCTATGTTTTTCTGTATGACTCAAAGCAGAGCCAAAAAAAAAAAAAAAAAAAAAAAAAATCAGGTCCTATTTCCATAGTGTAGAAGCACTTTTCAATTACTTAAAAATAAATAAATAAATAAATGAAATATAAAAAAAAATAAATTAAAAAAAAAAAAAAAGGAAAACAAGATTTGATTTTTTAAAGGAAAAATATCACAATGTATTATATTATTAATATTTCCAATTAAAAAAAAATCTGATAATGCTGCCTCTGGGTAAATAGTAATAATAACAATATCAACAAATAGGAAAAAAAAAAAAACTCTTTTACAAATGACATTTATAGGGCACATGGTGCAGTTGACTTTTTCTAACATTAGCAAACAATCTTTTCAGAGGGATAAATTATTCTTCCACATCTTAAGCACTGTAACTACTCAGATATTTGATTGTTTCTCCTTTACTTTTCAAAGTGTATGTCTTCCATAAATATTTTACATACAGTACAGAGCTGTCTGAAAAGAGAGTAAAGGTACTTGAGTCTTCTTACTGAAAAAGTAATATCTTCCTTTACAGTTAAAGTGTTACTCTGAGGCAATTACTATCATTAATTTGGTGTGGATTAAATTACTGTGTAAACTGTTCATACAGTACTACAAAAATATGTTTTTCAACTATTCATGGTTACAATTACAATTCATAAACACAGTGAAAAAGTACATTTATGAAAGGCTTTTTGGACTCTTTGAATTTTCAAAAACTCTATTCAAACTAAAAATTTTGGAAAAAATCCCAGGTGCTTTCAAGCTTACTTTTAGAATCTATAGGGAAACACTGAGCAACACTATTTCTTCCACTGTTATTCTTTTAAGCACTTTGGTTTACTCATATTATTAGATATGATCAAACTTACTTAAAATTCTGTTGGTTTGATCCTTGAAAAGTTTAGACCTTCTATTAATCTGTACTTTCCTTCAGAAAGCGTGCGATTTATGAACGGGGTTTATAAAGAAAATTTGTGTGAAGATCTGAGGATCTCTGCACCTACCACAGATGTGTATTGGCGGTGGAGGCGGGTGGGGAAGAATAGAAACATAAACTTTGAATCATAGAATGCTTTAAGTGGAAGGGACCATTAAGATCATCTAGTTTGAACCCCCCTGCTACAGGCAAGCACACCTCCCTCTAGACCAGGTTCCTCAGAGCCCCATCCAGCCTGGCCTTGAATGCCTCCAGGGAAGGGGCATCCACAGCAACCTTTTCCAGTGTCTCACCACCCTCACAGTAAATAATTTCTTTCTAACATCTAGTATAAATATACTGTCTTCCATTTGAAAATCATTTCCCCTCATCCTGTTGCTAAATGCCCTTATAAACAGTCCCCCTCTCTCCCCCCCAGTTTACCTATAGACCCTCTTCATCTGCACTGCAGCTAACAATACAACCACATGCAAACCCCACTAGCAACACAACATTACAACCTCAGCCACTTCTCACAGCTTTATTGCCTTCTGCATGATGTCATATGGAATAACCCCTTGCCTAATTCAGGCCATGTATCCTGACTCTGCCCTACCCCCTGCTGCCAAGCTGAGTGGCCTGCTCCTGTCCTGGGTATGCTCCCATCACTCAGCAACAGTGAAAACACTGGTGTGCTATTAGTTCTGTCTTAGATGAAACTAGGACTGCAGAACAGAGATAGATGAGTAATTGCATGCCAGGTCACACCTCCACAAAAACAGCACAGCTGGATATATTTCTAAGGAAAAGTCTTCCAAAGTGCAGGGTTTTTTGTTTGTTTGTTTTTATGAAATTATTGAAACTACAACTCCTGCACTGAGGTTTAACATTAATGGTTAATTTGCAAACCAACCATTTCCTCAAGTTTTTTATTTTGATGTTATATTCAATTTCTTATTGCTGCTCCAACATTTTAAGTGAATTATGTTTCTGAAATTGCAATCGTTATCCTTTAGGTCTAAAATGCCATTGACCTTTAGAGTGACCTTTTCTCCACAGTGAGGATACACAAAAGAAAACCTTTAACTTGGTACTTGAGATTAAAATCTCATTTCTGGTGTCAAGACAAAAGACAAACCAGGGGTAAAATCCTTAGTTTTGTATATGATAATACTGGGAAATTTACTGTGATAACATGCAAATGTAATACATATTTACGATTTGATGGTAGTCTTTCACATCTATATTTGTTCTTCCCCAGATTCATCAGCAAAGAAAATGGTAAATAAAACTTTGCTAAGAAATTATTGCAAGACTGCAAAACATGATGTATGACATTAGAACATGGAATAAAGAAAGTGACAGAACAATGTTTTAGAAGACTGGAAGAAATACTGCCTTTTCTTTTTTTTATTTTTTTTTATTTTTTTTTTTTATTTTTTTTTTCATGCCATTAAAGTATAATAGGAAACCCACGTATCAATGCTTTATGGTCTACCAAAACTTAGCAGACAAGGTGTTTGCAGGTAACAAGTAGTCACTGAAGCAATATAAATACAAACATTTGGTGTTTACAATAAATAAAACTGTTGTCTTAATCTACAAAATGAAGTTCTGTTTGATGTCAGTGTTTGCCTAACACCTGAAAGAAAGTTAGAACATTAGTGTCAGCATAGCAGAATATACTATTACTATGCAAAATCCTTCTTCCTGAAGAGTAAAAGATGGTTCACAGAAATGAAGGGTAAAGATCGTTTATAGAAGCAAATATCCGGAGGATGCTAAAAGAATGGGGATGGTAATGAGCTGGGATTGGACGATGTGGGGGGGTGGAGGATATAAAGATAAGTGTTTTGAGAACAGCTCGAGGATATTTAGTGAGTAAGTAAGTGATAAGATATCCACAAGGCAAGTTAGGACTTGTTCACGGGCTACCCACAGGGTCAGAAGTTGACAGAGAGGAAGACTATGAGCCTTTGAGAGGAAGATGATGAGCCTTCATCCCACAACCACCAGGAGAAGACCCCAACTGCTAACTGCCCATGTGCAAGGGGTAGAGACCATATGCTAAGGGATTCTCAGAAATATAATGAATATGTATCCGAATCATTGATTACGTATTAGTTCTACATATATCTGTACCAAACTTTTGCCCTATGGTGTGCAAGTTAGGAGGAGCGATCCGCCTTGCACCCGCCGTGTGCGCACCGCTGAAATAAACATGCCTGGTCTACATCTCTCGGGCTATAGAGTTTGATTTCCGCACGTCATTCCTGTCAATCTATTTATTTTAAAAAAGTAAGGAAAGTTATCCAATTTTCATCAATTAGGAGTGTACATATTTTTGCTGTTCATAACTGTTACTACATGAGGAATACTCAATTTGCCAAAAATTACCCTTCCCTCTGCTAAAGTGTATTCTCCCTCTCCCTTCAGCAAGATAACTGGTCTTGATTAGATCCACTAATATAGACCACATTCTTTCTTTATTCTTTCATTGTTCTTTCCCCTTAGTTAATCTCAAGTTATGACCCAGTCTGTTCAATGGAGTGAAGTTCTGTAAGTATATGATAAATTCCTATGAAATACTTTTCACAATCTAATGGAGTATGAATATTGGCTTAAGCGCACACCTCCACATTGTTAGCATCTGTTTATTGGCTTTTAGCCACTGAAGAGTGCTGGATGAATTACAGAGTGTTTACACCTCATGTTCTAAAAGGCCAGCAATTATAAAAAAGCTTATGTTTCAGTCTTATTGAACTGAAGCAAATTTTATTCTTCCTTGACTGAATACTAAGGAAAAAAACTAGAAACTGCAAATGTTTCTGCCAAGTCATTAACACATACCATCAAAAGTGGGGGATGTAGCTTGTTGTGAGATGATTCATGGCAAAACAAGACTTACTACATCAGTATGGCCCCATAATTGATAAAATTTATGGCTCCATCTGCTCATTTCTAGGGTTTTCTGTCCAATTGAGTGCTAGATTATACATTCTATTTTAATGAGTCTAACTATGTTTTTTGCCGTTTTTCTCATGATTGCACAAACTTAAGTTTGATCTGCACTGTCTTTTGCTATTGAAATAGTCTTTGCTTTTAAGGAAACAGTTTTGAGAAAGTTGACTTCGCTCTCAGAACTCTTTGTCTTTCCAAATCATACCTTGGTGACCAAATGTTGCTACTTAATGCAGAAAACATAATGTTTTTAGTTATAAACCCACAAGATGCCAGATCTCAAGAAAAGTACTGTTAGCTTAATATAATTCATTCTCTATATAAAATAAATAAATAAATAAATAAATAAATAAGAAAAAGAAATAAGAAAAATAAAAAGGAAAAAGAATAGATCATTGTAGCCTATCTATCTCACATAGTTGGCATTTAGTATTATCCTTCATCAACTTGTGCCAGAGCTGACAGTAGAATCTGAACAGTAAGTCATGAAACTGGGAATATGTTAGTGAGTGATTTCTCACATCTTGGGGTGAAGAGTTTCATTAGAAAACCTTGCAAGGTTTAGATTTAAAACATAATAATAATAATAATAATAATAAATCGAACATACAGAAGAAACTGTAAAACACAATTGTTTTTTATTTTTTATATGTAGCCTTTCACTTATTCCTCCTGTTTGAAAAAGTATTTGACACTTAAGATACAGCAGTGGATCTGTTTCCAGATACTAATCTTCAGCTAGAAAATCCTTGACAAGAATTCACACATATGCATATGACATATTGAGGATTTGGGCCTGGAACATCTCCCCTATGAAGAAAGGCTAAGTGAACTGGGTCTGTTTAGCCTTGAGAAAAGAAGACTAAGAGGAGACCTGATCCAGGTCTATAAATATCTAAGGTGTGGGGGGCAAAGTGGCAAGGCCAGACTCTTTTCAGCAGTGTGTGGAGACAGGACAAGGGGAAACGGCCAGAAACTGGAGCATAGGAAGTTCCGCACGGATGTGCGCAAGAACTTCTTTACAGTGAGGGTGATGGAGCACTGGAACAGGCTGCCCAGGGGGGTTGTGGAGTCTCCTTCTTTGGAGATATTCAAGACCCGCCTGGACACCTACCTGTGCGACCTGGTGTAGGTCGCAAAGCAGGTTCTGCTTTGGCAGGGGGGCTGGACTCGATGATCTGTGGAGGTCCCTTCCAACCCCTACGATTCTGTGATTATGTGTGATTCAGAATCTTCAATGATATCCTCACTGATGCAGTCCATAAAAGCTCTAAGCCCATAAAACAAAGGTCAAGTGTATTTTTGGTGAATGGCATCTAGCTATTAGTTCCTTAGACACAAGGATACACTCATATGCAATAGTCTAAAAGAACATGAATAATTTCCTTTTTGTTTGTTTGTTTGTTTGTTTGTTTGTTTGTTCGTTTCCCCCAAATAACAATGCATTCTCTGATAACACAGTGATTCCAAATGGCTGTATTAAACAGAAGCTGCTCAGTGATCTAACAGTGTGACATAATTTTTGTAAGACTACCTCAGTATATTAATGACAGCTGATGTCTGAATAAACAACTGAATTCAATTTTGAACCTTGTTCTGGCGTATTATTACAAATATTATTGCCATTACTTCTGAGTCACTCATGATGACTAGAAACATGATAATCTGTATACAAATATCCTGCTTCTGCCTTCATAATAGCATTACTGGACTAGTGAATGTTATTTACATTGCTAATATTTTCTAAGAAAAAAAAAAAAAAAGGTTACAGACATTTGGGGAGGGTTTGGGGAGGATTTCTAGGGAGTGGGCAGAATAATTCTGGAAATATTAATATGAATTGCTAATACGTAATGCACAAAGTATGACAGTTATGAACAAACTTTAAGCAAAAAAAAAAAAAAAATCACTCATATTGGGATAATACAGAATCATAGAATCGTTTGAATTGTAAGGGATTTTTAAAGGTCATCTGGTCCAGCTCCCCTGCAATGAACAGGGACACCCACAGATAGATCAAGTATACTGAGATAAGGGAGATTAATTGAAAAGTATCGTGTTATAATATAATACAGTAATGACTATTTTTATATGTATGGCATATTTAAATTAATAAGATAGAAACCATTAGAATATCCCTGTATATTTTAGAATACATAAGCTTGGAGAATGGCTTGAGAAAATAAATATGTAAATTGCTGAAGCTAAATATAGAGTAAATGTTTCTCTCCATTTGTTTTTCACTGAGACTTACTCTTTAGAGAAAGAAAAGAAAGAAAATTCTAATAAAGGAAGTTCATTTGCTTTTGCTGGTGGAAAACTGAAGAACTGGATGATCACAATTCAGATGGGTTGAATTATTTTCATGATGAATGAATAATTGGCTCTCTTCAGCAGTGGAGGAGCTGCGGGGCAGTGGTAGATGAGGCCTGAAGGAGACACAGCCTGTGGGTATCCCCACAGGAGCAACCCAGGTCAGAGCTGCCGCCCAGGAGGACCTGTGCAGAGCCATGCCTGAAAGGCAGGCCCTGTGGTATGGAGCCGTGCTGGAGCAGTGCTGGGAAAGCTGCAGCCTGTGGGAAGCCCATGCGGGGTCAGTTTGGGAAGGATGGCACACTGTGGGAGGGATCCATGTGGAGAGGAGGGAGAGTGACCACGAAGGAGTGGCAGTGACAAAGCCCTGTGGACTGACTTTGCTTTCAACGTTTCTACCTCTTAGAAAACTTGAGTCTATTAGAGCTCTGTTGCTGAAGAAGTCCTGGGGCCAGAGTGAAAGATCAGTCTCCTGGCAATCTACCTGCTGCCTTGGCGACTCAAAATTTAACCAGGATTGGAGCCCTGGAAAGGAACACCTCTGAATTCTTTATTTATATAGCCATCCTAATAACTAACTCTTAGTATGCTGTTTTCATCTAATTCCCTTTCACATTACAGTATCAGTTCGTGTTTCCTAATCTCAGTAGTAAAGAAAATGCACTTCTGAGGAATAATTTCATTAGTTGAATTCACAGGCTGCAGCGTCATAGGAAATGTATCTATTTTTCATTAATACTTGCTATCTTAAAATACTTTGGAAGGATCTATCAGTACATTTGATCCCTTCTGCATGTTAAATTATTAGAAAGTACTGACAGCAGTTCAGTATGGCCATAGAGGTGGGATGAAAACTGGATTGTTAACATTAGGATGTCACTTGCTGTCCTCATTGAACTCATGAGAGGACATTGGCTTTGGACACAAATTTGTTATGCCTGATCCCAGAGCTTGAGTTTTTAATGAAGGCTATCTGGACCTTGCCACAGGTTATTAGTCAGCCTACCTGAAACTGTGTGATAAACCAGATTGCAAGAGCAACCATGGAGACAGTAAGCAATTAAGATAGTACTGTGGGGCAAGAGTTCTGAAAAGAGATTAGGCAAGGTTTATATTAATTAGGCCAGAAATGTTTAACAGAATACAATGATTAAGAGACACATATCTGAAGGGCATATAGAAAGCAGATGCTCTGAAATTATCTGACAGAATAATGGGCTGAAAAACAAAGGACATGGACCAAAGCTTAGAAAAGATTCGTCAGCAAGGGAGTTCAGGATAAGTTTCTTCACACAGAAGGTAATTAATGTATAGCACTATAAGTTATTAGGTGGGGTTCAAATGCTAAGTACATTTGAAGAGGAGAGGTAGATAGACAAACAGTATGGAATAATTTTGTCCCCGTCTTTGTTATTCTACTTTTGCTGCCAGAATGGCAAAAGTAAAGAATTAATTAAATTAGTAGGATAATAAATTGAGTGGTTTTAATGAGAGTTGCAGTGATAAAAATCAAGAACAAGCACAATTAGTTTAGTAGTGTAGCTCTCCATAAAAAATATTCAAAGAGCTTATTTTGCTCCAAAATATTTAAGCAAAATTATTCTTCCTGATTTATTGCTAAATAGGACATAGTAATTTCTAATACACCTCCCATGGAAGTTAGGTATATAATAAGTGGCCAAAATATGGCTTTTAAAATGACATAACTTTTTAAGGGAGTATAAATAAGCATCTTGAAAGCTCAGATGATTTCTCACACCTAGTCTGTTTGCTTCATTTCCTGCATGTAGGTCCAGACATTGGACAGGCTGAGTGTCATGGTTTTGTGTTTTGTAATTTTTGCTATTGGTATTCCACATCATAACATCATGTGGAGCACAGAGGAGAAGTACTACACGTCCCAGGGGACCTTGCGGCCAGAGAGGGAAAATACGTCACGGAAGCGACGCTTGCTCTCTCTCTCACTGCCTGGCAGCAGGTGTGGGTGTGCTTCCAAGCCGCGGTGCCTTCAACTTCAAAGTAGGCTTCTCGGTCTTCGGAAACCTCTCTCTCTCATTATATTTGATTTATTAGCTTCAATTCTAATTATATTGTATTATAGTGTGTTATCTTGCATTCCAATATCATAGTTAGTAAATAAGTTTTACTCCTCAGATCGTTGCTGCTGTTCCGTTTGTTCCCTTGAACTCCCATCTCCCCACCCCTTTTCCCTTTTTCCCTTTTTTTTCCAAGGGGGCCAGGGGGCTACGGGCCTACTGCCCCCTCCCCTGTCACGGACCCAGATTGATCTTGATAACCCCGTGACACTGATCATATGTTCAAGAGAAGAGTTTCATAATGTAATTTACCAACATAATAGCAACAACAGAGTGCTTAGTCAGAAAAATTAGGCTGTGTGCCAGCCCAAATGACTGTTGACTGTTCATCACTGAGCAGGTACAGCATTACTCCATCCCTTCCACATCTATGCCCCCAAAAGATCTGCCCTTTCCCATTTCTGCACTGACTAGCCAAAATTGTGTTCCTATTTAACAGTACTACTTTGTACCAAATTGCAGCCAGCTGTTTTTTTCCTTGTCATCCACCAGCCCTAAACTGATACCTCGCTTCTCTTTTTTATTTTTTCCCCCACATTCTGTCAAGTTATCATAGTATTATAGAATCGTTTGAATTGGAAGGGACCCTTCAAGGTCAACCAGTTCAACTCTCCTGCAATGAACAGGGACACCTACAGCTAGATCACATTGCTAAGAGCCTGGTCCAGCCTCACTTTGAAAGTCTCTAGGGACGGGGCATCAACCACATCTCTAGGCAAACTGTTCCAGTGCCTCACCACTCTTATTGTGAAAAACTTCTTCATCGTATCCAATCTGAATCTCCTTGCTTTTAGTTTGAAACCATTTCCCCTTGTCCTCTCACAGTAGACCCTGCTAAAGAGTCTGTCTCCTTCTTTCCTGTAGCTCCCCTTTAGACATTGAAAGGTTGCGATCAGGTTTCCCCAGAGCCTTCTCTTCTCCAGGCTGAACAGCCCCCTCTCTCTCAGCCTGTCCTCTTAGGGACGGTGTTCCATCCCTTGGATCACTGTTGTGGCCCTTCTCTGAATGCACTCCAACAGGTCCATGTCTATTCTGTACTGAGGACTCCACATTTGGATGCAGTACTCCAGGTGAGGCCTCACTAGGGCAGAGTAGGGAGGCAGGATCACCTCTCTGGCTTTACTGGCCATGCTTCTTTTGATACAGCCCAGGATGCGATTGGCACATTGCTGACTCTTTTCAAGCTTGCTGTCCACCAGTACCCCTGGTACTACAAGCATCTAGAGACTTGGGAGCTCTCTCTGATGCCTACAGAGAAAAGAGATCCCAAAGAGCTGGAAGATCAGCAGTAGTTGTTATTTTGTAAACACGTTTCTGGGCATGCCATGCAAATACTGATGTGCTGCTGTGAACTCACTCCTAAAAGGCAAGCAACTGCATGCAGCCAGTAGGGAACTGCTGCCACAGACCAACTGGTATCAGAGCAACATCCCTACTGCTGAAAAATTTCAGGCTTAGATAGCAGAATCTGTTCTTATATAACTGCCAATTATCAGGCATGGAAATAACCAATAAACATTTATTTTTTTCCACTGGATAAAAGCCTGTGGTATGTAGGCTTTGAATACCCACTGTGCAAAGAAACAGATGAGTCCAGCCATAGTGAATTCTCATTACTCCTCTGTGTCTCCTGCAGTCTTTGAGCAAAGACAGGGATGAATAAGATGGCACTGAACACAGCTTAATCCCTTCTGTGTGTAGACACACATATACTAAATATAGCCCTCCTGGAGCTCAGTTCTGAGCTGTATCACAACACCTGCTATCATATTTAACAACTTTAACTTTCCCTGGTGGATTCTGAAGCGCATAGCCTTCTAAACAGTAGGTAAAAGAATCTTGTTATGTGTGTGGATTTTCTGTAGGCTTAGCAATATATTCAGTAAGATCAAGATCGTTAGCCTTCATTCTCCTGCAGATGAATTACCATGATGAAAAAAAATACAAAAACAGAATTGAATGTTTTAAGAACAATGTCTAGATAACATATTGATATGCAATTTTAAATTCTACACTGCTCCACTTTTCTTTAGTTTCCCTCCCTCCTCAAAAGAAAACAAGCCAAAACTCTCAGTGATGAATTTTCTACAATTTTGGAATGTTTTTATAAAATAAACAATTGAATTTCTAAAAATCAGTATGATTTTTACAATTTTCCCCAAAAATCCAGGATTTATAGAAAATCTTTCAATTTCTGTGTTTTCACAGAACACATATAATCAGAATTCAACTGATCTAATGTGATAACTATAATTATTTTGTGAATCAACTAGAGATGTAAACATTTCAAAACAAACACTTTTTAAAAGGCTAATGCAACTTAAGTATTCTAACACTAAAAAAAAGCATCATTTCCACATTACATATCTGTAAGTTATTTTTATGCAGTAATGGAAAATAGATGATTTTATAAAAGGATTTTGGAAGAGATTTATATAACAAGATACCATAATGAGTCATTATCCAGTTCAAATGATTGGCTTTTATTACATTTAAGATCATCAGTCAAGTTGATCTATGAGTTTGAAACCTGGATGCTCTCCAGGCTGTTAAGGGAGTTCAACCCAACAATAACAGAAATTACTGTATAAGTGCAGGAGAAAATAAATAAAAAAGGTAATTTCTGCCAAAGTTTTACTAGTTATTCTGCTCCCAGAACAGCAGAAAAAAAAAGATACAAAACTGTCCTCCAAACTGTCAGTGGGAGGACGGCCTGGACAGCTTGTGAAAAATCTGCTTAAGCCTGGAATAGGTCCTCAGTCAGCTCACATTAGAGTAGTTGAAAGTTCAGGTATATTTTTGTATGTGAAAGATTCGTGATAGTAAACTTCTTTGTACTCTACAAAGGAAGAGTGATATTTCATGAGTAGGTAGTGCAATTACTGGGAAATTACTCACTTGGAAGTGCTTTGTCTGTATATAGGGCTGCAAAATAGTATTTAACAATTTCAAGGACCAAAGCTGCCAGGAAATTCAGTTCATATATTTTCGTCTCTTTCCAGAAAATTTCTTAAAAAGTCAATTTTTCACGTTCAGATGCTACTTTGGCAAGAAATTCAAAGAACTATATAACTGTTTGTGTTGGAAGAAACCTTAGGGGTCTTTAGGTTTCAACATCCCTGACAAAGGAAGGGACATCTACCACTTTAGACTATGTTGCTCAAAGCCCCTTCCAATCTGGCCTTAAGCACCTCCAGGGATGAGAACTCACAGGTTCTCTGGGCAACCTGTTCCAGTGCCTCATCACTTTCACAGTGGACAATTTCTTCCTAATGTCTAATCTGAAAACATTCAGATTTGAAAACAGTTTGAAACTGTTATCCAGTGTCCTAGCACTAAACTCCCTGATAAAGAGTTATGTGAAAAAATACAGATCACAGGTGATTTTCTGATGAGAAAGGGCTTGTGTTAGCTTGGGAATGCAAATAAACTGCCTTTAGCTTCTATATATGTCTAGAAGAAACTTGTTTGTGAGAAATTTGCATCTGGGAAACTGCTCTGTAGCTGTAAATAAATCTGCTTGCTTTCCATGAATGACCTCATTTATCCTGATATGCTTTACATATTTACTGCTTTATTATATATATATGTTTGTATTCAGTAATACTTTATTGTCTCCCACTGTTATATATATGTAATCATGGAACTAAAGGGCTATATAGGCATCTTGCTGGTCTGTTGCCACTGGTATCTGCCAGGGGTAATCCCAGGGTGAACAGAATACCAGTTGGCAGTCACCAGTACTGAGAACTTGGCAGAAACTCTACTAGCCATCTGCCCTCAGTAACCTGAGTGCCTCCCTATTAAACTGATGAATATTAACTGTCTTTGGAATTGGTAAACATTATCCAGAAGTGCTGGCACTGTGGCATTACAGGAGTCCCTCCCCATCTTTTTTTGTAGGCCTTCTTCAAGTAATTGGAAGCCACTTCAGGGTCTCCCTGCCTCATCTTCTCTAGACTGAGCAGTCCCAACTGTCTCAGCCAGTCTTCACAAGAGAGATGTGCCAGACCTCTAATCATCGTGCCTTCCTCTGGACCTGCTCTAACAGATCTGTGTCTTTATGTTCGGGGTTCCAGAGATGAATACTGTTCTCCAGATGAAGTCTCGCAAGAGCAGAATAGAGACGAAAAATTGCCTCCCTCAACCTGCTGACCATGCTTCTTTAAATGCAGCAGAGGATACGACTGGTTTTCCAGGCTGCAAGTGTATATTACTGGTTTATGTTCAATTTTTCGTCTGTCAACACCCTCAAGTCCGCCTCCACAAGGCTGCTCTCTATCCACATGTCACCCAGACTATATCTGTGCTTGGGATTGCCCCAGTGACCCATATGTGAGACCTTGCAGTTGACCTTATTTGTAATGTTCACACGGGTCCAACTCTCAAGCCTATCAAAGACTCTTGATGGAGTGCCTTCCCTCCAGCATACTGACCATATCACTCAGCTTGGTGTCATCCACAAACTTGCTGAGGGTGGACTCAATCCCACTGTTATGACACTGGAAAAGACTAAATAGTACCAGTCCCATCACACGCTCTTGAGGGAAACCACTGGTCTCCACCTGGACACTGATGTGATGAACACAGCTCTTTGAATGTAGCCATCCAGACAATTCCTCCAGCAAATACCAAAAACTGTAGGGGTTTGTCACCAGAAAGTGACTATTACAACTTAGGGTATTTTATGAATCTTGAAATTTTGAATTGGCAAGGGGAGAGTTTCACCACCACCTTTTATAAACTAGGAAGCACAGAGAAATCTAAACACTTTTCTCGGAAATGAGTTCAATTCCTATTTTACCACAAATGCCAAGGTGTTGGAGGTCTGAAACATGCTGCATGCTACCAGCATAGTTGAACATTTCCTTATCGCTAACCACGAACTCTAAACTTGGGAAACTCAAGTTTATTTCACCCCTAGTAGCTGTGAAATAAAACAGTCACTTCCTTCTCTTAGGTAATTTCTTGTAACACTAACATGAGCATAGGAACAAACTCTGGCTGCATAGTCAAGATAGTGAGGGATCTATTTTCCCCTGGCTTTCACTAACATATTAGTAAATCATTGACTTATTTCTGACTAGAAATCTACTTCACCCATCTGACAGTAGAGGATAAAACCTTAAATGATTCCCCTTTTCTCAACTTGTCAACTAGACTGCTCTTTTCCTAACATCCTTCTGTCCTTAAGATTCTTGTATTCAGAAGGGCTCAAGGCAGAACACCATTTTCCTAAAGTAAAAATTGCCCTGCTATACCTAAAAATTGTTATTTCTTCACCATTTGCCATATACATATATATATTTTCTATTTCCATATTGTTCAGTAAACACAAATCTCTTCTACAGTTGAGAATTTATGTATTGGAAAAAAAAAAAAAAAAAAAATGTGACACAATTTCAGTTATCAGTAGATTTGAAGCTACTGCATAAAGGTGTCATATTGTTTATTCAAGAAATTATCTCCTTGCTTCCAGTTACAATACTTCCAACAATAAGATAGTATTACAAAAGTACAATTACATTATTTATATACATACAATTAATTAATAATTCATTATTATTACAGAAGTTTGAAATTATTAATTTTTTAAATCAAATGCATTGCCTGCAGGAGTGTAAAAGTTAAGCTATGTGAATTCAGAGTTTGATGTTAATACTTGGCTTGCAACAACATTTTCTTACTCCAAGGAAACAGAGCTCTGATGAAGTGTATTTTTGTAAAAAGACCAAACCAACCAACCAATAGCAACAACAGCAAACAACAGAACACAGGATTTCTTACTGAAACAGGAATATTAAGCAAAATGAAGATCACATCTTCAGTAGAGTCTGAGTCAGCTGTTAAAATATTATTCTACAAGTGACTTATTGCATTACTCGTTTTCTCTAGCTCACCATCATAATGGAAAATCCTTGGGGGAACAAACAAACAAACAAACAAACAAACAACAAAAAACCCAACCAAAAACTATAATGTGATTACTTTGAGTACTCAGTCCAGACACAGTGTAAAGTTCCAATTCAGCTTGGATTCTGTCTTGACGTTCACTCAAGTTTCTTGGCTATGTTAACCTTCCTTTGATATTCTTGTGAAGAAAACAGATTTCAGACTTGTTCTTTGCACTGGGGTAATAGTCAGAAAACATCTACACTCAAACTCCTCCAAGGCCAAGGCAGAGTTGAATTTCCATGTTAGCCCTGAATTTGTCAAACTTCTTTTTATGTATGTATGCAATTTATAGCATTCTAGGATTTATAGCATTCTAAGTTTCCTTTCCAGATAAGTTTTCTTCTGGAAATTATTTGTAAATGAACGTAAATCTTTTATATCATACATCATCAGTATGCTTATCCTGGACTATTCTGAAATTTAAGGTGATGGATTTAGCGGTTAATGCTTCTTCTGTCAGCATTCAAAGGTAGATATTAAGGTGGATCCATTACACTGCATTTAGTTGATCAATTGTAAGGACACTGCAAAAAATAATATTCAGATTCAACCAGTTGTCTTTTGATGAAGATTTCTTTCTCAGTGATGCACTACAGGACTGCCATGTGCCAACGTAGGGAGGAAAATGATGCATGGGAAAATGAAAATAGGGATACTATACTGCCTATCACTATGGTTCGTCCTCTTCTGCTCTATTTTCAGTTTTCTTCACATTTAATTGACAAGAAAAATAATTTAAAAGGATAACTTGTAGAGCAAGCATCTCTTGTGGATAAAGCTTTGAAAAAAAATCTCTACACATTTATATAAAAAAAAGAAAAACCCTACAAACAGAGCTCGTAATTTATTACTTGGTTGGATTCTAAAGCCTCAAGCCAATTTTCATGTTAAGATTTAACTAGCTGTGTCCTACAGACTAGAACCAACTACACATTAGGTCCAGAATAGGATCATCGTCATTTTCTCAATAGGAAGCCTAAACATATAGGCAAATGTGCAGTAATCAAACAAAATTAGCTTGATTTTCTACTGAAACAAATATTAAGCAAATTGTCTGTCAATACATCAGTCTCCTATAACCTAAATAGGTTTTGAATTTATGGAAAATGTCAACAGAATTTAAAAATTTAAAAAATAAAAATAAAAAAAAAATAAAGATTATCAACAATAAAAGATAGGAACATTGCTCCTTCTGCTGAAAGAAGCAGAGAGTCCTCATCCAGGCTGAGGCTGCTGGACTTCCTTCACAACTCATGTCCATGCAAAATAAAGTTGGCTAGTATCACTTAGTAGTGTTTTCTGTTTGTGAAACAAGATTTTCCAAAAATAAATATTTTTGGCACTGGTATTTCTGTAAAAATAAACATTGGCTCTAAGTCCAGTATGTGGTTATACACATAGGTCGCACTGAAAGTAGTGTCTCATTTATTTCCATGGAAACTACCACAGATACAAAGAGCACAGTAACACTATTTGATAGAGCAAATTCTAGCTACAGAACACTATATTTCAGCATAGTCACCACCACTAGCTATGCGTTTTCACCAGCAATGAACAGGAGTCTACATGCCATGCTCATAAAAATTTGCATGGCCACTGATTATGTCGTGGGCCAATGTAATAAAAACATTACTTTTGCAGCAGACCATGTAATATTAAGAAGTTCTGCATCTGTAAGTGCTGCTGAGATCAGACCTTATTAGGCTCAGAATTGCTGTTAAAGAAGTCCTAATAATACTGCCATATCATTCCTGCTACTGATAGTAGGAGTATTTAACCTTCCCTTTTGAATGCCATTCTGTTCTAAAAGCAGTTGTTCTCACTGACAAGTAGGAGTGGTGCAGCAAGACATGTACCAGGAAGAGAGTAATTCAATTGCTTTATTGCAAAGTTATATGAAGTAAAAATCTTGCAACTAATTTTTTCATGTTATTTAAATTTGTGGTAGCATGCAGAAAGTTTGACTACATTTGAACTAATGCTTTGTCTGTTCTCTTAGCTGACCATAATGGCATGCATAACCCTGACGACTGAAAAAGAGGTGGTTTACAATTACAACATTAAAGACCTTCTAATTGATGATTGATGTAGTCTCAGCCTCAGGTAAACACAACACTGCCTTAAATTAATTCCTACTCTGATATCGTCTAAGTGGCTTTGGAAATGGGATCTTAAATTGTTGGTGTGTACTGCCTCCAGCTATGCCTATCAGCCAATTCCTCTGTCTGGCCCAGCTGAATCAACACATTTCCCATCGAGCACAGTACTGCCAGCAGCTTCACACAGTTCAAGTAATTTATTCAAAGTTAATGCAACTAAAAGAAAATACCAAGGACAGTACATAGACCAATCTGTACAGGATCAGGGACAGCCTCCCATGAAGACTGATGCAAATAAAAAAACAACCCAGCAAGAGAAACAAGAACAAAAAAAAAGTCACATAAAATCTATTTATCATAAAAATATAAAAATTTTGTGCCAAAGAAAATAAGCATTTCACTACTGTTAAGCAAGATCTATACCAGTATACACATTCCTATAAGGAAAGCAAGTCACAGAAAGGGAGATGAAGAAGACAGCTGACAAGCTCTGTTCTGTCTGTGAATTTCACTGAGTTCGATGAGGCCAAGTGTAAGGTCTCACAAGTGGGTCAGGGCAATCCCAATAATGAATAGAGACTGGGCAATGAGTGGATAGAGAGCAATCGTGGAGAAGGACCCTTAAGTCCTTCAGATGAAAACCGAACATGAGCCAGCAATGTGCACTTGCAGCCCAGAAAAGTGATCATATGATCATAGACTATATGATAATATCCCGGACTGCAACTAAAGAAGTGTGTCCAGCAGGTTAAGGGAGGCGATTCTCCCCCTCTGCCTTCAAGAGAACTTCCACAGAGTATTGCATCCAGGTCTGAGTCTCTAACATGAGAAACACAAGGAATTGTTGGAGCAGGTCCATGTGAGGGTCACAAAGATTATTAGAGAGCTGGAGCCCCTCTCCCGTGACAACTGGCTGAGAGAGTTGGGGTTGTTCAGTCTAGAGAAGATCCTGGGAAGACCTTGAAGTGGCTTACCACTACCTAAAAGAGGGCTACAAGAAAGATAGGGAGGGACTCTTTATCAGGGAATCTAGTACTAGGACAAGGGATAAGAGTTTCAAACATTAGACATTAGGAAGAAATTGCGCACTGTGAGGGTGGTGAGGCACTGGAACCAGTTGCCCAGAGAACCTGTGGGTTCTCATCCCTGGAAGTACTTAAGGCCAGGTTGGAAGGGGCTTTGAGCAATGTGGTCTAGTAGTAAATGTTCCTGCCTTCTTCAAGGATGTTGAAACTTGGTGACACCTAAGGTCTCTTCCAACAGAAACCATTCTGTCTTTCTGTAATTTCAAGGTTCTTATTGATTTTCAACCCTCATTTAGATATCAGTAAGTGACTGAAGACAGATGTTCCTCTTTGAGGAACACGATACAATGCTTTCCAAAGTTCTGTCCCTTCCAATTAATCCTCCAGAAAGTGGGAATGCTTTATTCTTACTTCTTTTTTTTTTTTTTTTTTAATAAATAACACAGAACAACAACAACAACAAAAAACTAGTCCAAAAGTATTCCTAAAACTTTGTGTGAAAAATATTTAACCTTGAATAACTGAAATTTTAATTTATTTTGAAGTTTCATAAACTGTACATAAATACACCTTGGGAACGTCACTTTTTAGAAGGAAATATGAACTGAGCTTCTGAAATAAACATTGCAAAGTATTTCCCTTCCCTTCCCTTCCTTTCCAACAGCTTTCATTTTTTTAAGTTCGTATCTTCCCTAAATGAACAGAAAAATACATTGTAAAGGGGATGATTTTCTCCAAAAGTATCTGTTTAACATTTTATAGCTGTACAACAGAGCAACCTGTTATAATCATTTTTGTAGAAAACATAAACATATTGCTTCTAATATGAGCATGTTAGTCCATTTTAGAAATGAGTAAAGTGTGGTTTCCTGCAATTAATAACTGAAAAGCTAAAAAACAATCAGTATAAGCCTCTTATTTATATAATTACAATTTTGCTTGCCAGAAAAATATGATGAGACAAATGATATTTCATTATCATTACGGGATCTGAAAAATACCTTTGAGACTAGATGGCATTTTTGAAAAATCAACCTATCAATCATCTCTGCATTTTCCATGTGGGTAATAAGAACTTTTATATCCCCTTCTGGACATGAGTTAAAAAAAAAAAAAAAAAAAATCATTCATTATATTTTCTGTTTTGAAGACAAGAGTTCATTCCATCAGATTATTGTCCTGTTACAGTTTTCCTGTGTCTCAGGCTTTCCATTTCTAAAATATAAATTCACAATAAACAAATCATTAGCATAAATTATTTTGAATCTGGAATATTACTTTAGTTTAAATAAATTTGTGTACTCCCTCCCAAGTAGTTGGACACATTGCTTCACAGGGGCCTTTGATATATTCACTGCTATTTCCTGAGTAGATACTTGGCTAAGGTTAAGAAGAATTTGGGATTTACAGAATTATGTGAGTTAGTGTTTGATCCTAGTTAGAAAGTTAGACAGAAAAAATATCCCCTCTTTGGAAAAAAAACATATTTCTAATATCAGCATTTCCTCCATTTTGCATCAAGTTGAAAAAAATGAAGTTCTGAAAATAAGAACTTTCAAAAAAATAAGTAGCTGATCTCTCACTACCGGTATCCTCAACACTCAGCAGGAATACCAGACACGTGTAGTCCATTTTGGTGAGTGCTGTAGGAACCAGCCCATTTACCTTCTTAAGTAAATGAAAATTTATATAATTCATTCTGTTTCTTTCTTGAAGAGACACTTATAGTACTGAAAGATGCTTTCCTTTTTACTTTTTATTTTTATTTTTTATACATATATATTTACTTACTTTTTATATATCTACAAAGTAATGCCTCCTATTTATTTCTATGGAAACTACAACAGATACAAAGAGCACAACACTATTAGATTGACCAAATTCTCACCTACAAAACACTATTTTTCAACACAATCACCATCATACAGCTATGCATTTTCTCCAGTGATGAATGAGAGCCTTCATGCTGTGCTCCTAAAAATCTGCCCAAGCAAAGGTGACCCACTGTTTCACAGCTGCTAAGACAGTGTAATTGCAAGGAAAATGTTGTCTATGCAGCCTTTCATCAGCCCGAACAGTTGGAACTCAGAAGATGCCAAATTGTAACTACATGGTGGGTGTGGTAGGACAGTCCAGCCAAGACTGGCAACCTGCTATTTTAATAGACTACCCCTCTGCTGCTATCTGTTGCACAGCAACAAAATGTAACTGAGTGTTAGTGGGAAAGTACAACCCCTACTGCCATAGCACCTACATTTGCCTCTGATATTGTGGGCCAACATCATAAAATAGGAGGCATTACTTTCAGGGCAGCCCTTGTATTTGGAAAAGCCAAGTGCATAACTGGCAACTGCTACAGCTAAGCTGTTTTTGGCAAAAAAAAAAACAACCCACATTTTTAATAATATAATCTAGTCACTGGGCAGTGAAGAGAATCAAAGTGTTTGGTTATTTTTCCATTCAGGATATGCAAAGCTATTTTTATGAACTACTTAAGTCACTCTGCTTACCATAATCCTACACTTGCTTAGTGAAGTTAATAAAAATTCTCCTATTGATTTCAATAAGCATAGGATCAGATCCAATGCCAGGAGGTGGAGAAGAAAATAGCAGTTAAATATTGAAGTTATGATGAATACCTGCACCTTTTAGCATTGCTTTTACAGAGCATAGATGCTTTATCTGTGCATAAAAATAGAGTAGAATTATTGCTTTGCCTTTTGTATTGATGTTGTGAAAAAGCATAGTGGATCTATAACCATCTCTCTTTATTCAAATGAAGCCAGGAACTCAAATTAATTAGACACAGGGTAGATCAAAACTGTATGTACACAGAATCTTTGGGGTAATTTTCGTGACAGATCAGGCTGAAAAAAAACCCTGGTTTTTATTACATGTATTGTTTTCAGTATATGTAGATCTGAAAAAAAAAAAATACTAATTTCAAAACAATTTCTACCGATATCTGTTTACTTATGTTAAGCTAGTTAGTCCAGTGTAAACAGATTCTAAAGACATTACTTTAAAATTGTTTGCATTAGTAAATTATAACTAAAGAAACAGAAAATTATTTTTTTAATAAACAAGCTATGGTCATATAAAGAGCAAAAACTATATGAAATGTAATCCTTGGGCTTAAAAGCAGAGTAATAAATGGTTTCTTTTCTTTTTCTACAAGATCTGTTTTTTTTTTTTTACAGATTCCTTCTCTATTCAGCTTTTCCTACAGCAAGTGGTAAAAAAAAAAAAAAAAAAAAAAAAAAAGATTTCAACACAAGAAAGCATAAAGGATCATAAAGAAACCTTTTATGTCTTTTCTTTCCCACTTTTCCTCAAAATATTTGTTACTTCCAAGTGCCTGTAAAGGCCTTTGCTCATACAAAATCTGACACTGTCAAAACCAGCACTGCCTATAAAAGCAGAAATACATTTTAGACAGCACATATATTTCTAGACTATTTGAGCCGTCTACTGAACTTTTAATATAGTATCTGCTGTGTTACTCACAACACTCATGCTCTAAAAGGAAATTCTCAATATTGGACAGCTGAAATCGCTGCATTCAGCTCAGCTGTTTTGAAGTCAGTGTAGAGTTGGTAATGAAAATAAAGATCATAAACATTCATTTACATATTTTACATATTATGCTAATGTCTAAATACCATAGCTTTTCTGATTATGGTTATTTGCTTCTGTAGGTTTGGTTGTAGATGTAGCCAGAGCACACTACACCTTCATTGTTATGACTTCCTTGTCTTGGTAAGTAAAGGACAGTTGAGGAAAGAGGATAGGTCTTGGAAGTCAGGAGGTCCATCAGAGCCTAGAGAATTGGATTCACTCATTAAAGAGTCCATGAGATAAACACTGGTTTTATACTGAATGGTTTGGCATTGTGTTAGTTCCTAAACACTGAGAGAGAATATAAACACTCTAGATTTTAAGAATGTATGTAAATCCTTGCTTTCAGTAGATTTCAACTACAATTTTCTAAGATCACCCTTTGTCAAAAGTAATGCTTTCTTCCTTCTTCCTTGCCTTGCAATGGCCAGCATTCCTCATCTGAGCAAAGAGCGAGGTGACAAACCTGTGAGTTCACAGCCACGTATTCTTGTCCAAATCACTAAACAGTTTAGCATTTACCAACTCTGATGATGTGTTTGACGTTGACCAGCATTGTTGACTGTCAAATATGCTGGAACTGAGAGAACAATTATTTGTTTTACTGGCTGCTTAACCACAATTGATTTTACAGCTCAAATAAGTAAGCAGAGCAAGTAAACACAGCATACTGAAATCTGTGGATTCACTTCTCTATATCAACTGAAGATCAAGTCTGAAATAAAGCACTTTCTTCAGTACTGGATATGGAACTTGGAGGTTTCATGGCTCTCATCAGCAGGGATGTGTTGTTGATTTCATTCCCAAGGGAGAAATAGAAGAAAAGAAAGAACTTCCACTGAGAAGTATCAGGCTTTTCCAGGAAATGCCTGTTTGACAGAGAGTGCTGACATTTCTGGTATAAATGTTAATGGTAATACTACCTGAACAGATGCAGACCAAACTGTACGAAATTGCAGGGTTTTCTACTGAACCCGGTGGTACAGGTTTGGAAAAGGTGTTGAAGAGGTTCCAGGCAGCATCTGTTCCTCTCCAGAAGGGAGAACTGAGACACACCAGCAACTACAGGGTGGTGGCTCTTTCTTTGCTTGTACCCTTGTCATAATCCGCTTTTAGAATCCCACTTCACAAACCAAGGGTTCTAGCCCAGGTCACTGAGCAGACCATCTGCACATCCAAACAGTGCTCAACAGCAGCCAAACAGGAGTACCTTCACGCTAATTCCTGTGGCTGAAAAACTGTCATGGATGTTTTCTTGCAAAGGAGGTAACAGAGATGAACTTGGCTTTGCCAAAGATAATCAGAATGCTGATTGAATGGACCAAAAGCCATGCAGAGCTACATTTGTGGCGTAGATGCCATAGCCACGCATTCAGACATTACGTGGCTCCAAAGCTAAAATTGGGTCTTAAGACAAAATCTTGTGACCAAAACAGCACCGTAGCATCCTAACCATCACTGTGAGACAAATGGGATCTCTGCCCATATGTGTTACTTCCTGGCTTACACACATCCAGTTCAAACAGCCTAACAAAAGAAAAGCCCATAGCAGCTTTGTTCTTGTTCTCACCCTGCCTCCATTTTGCAGATGTGTTCACTCAGGTTACAGATGCACAGTTCTTCTCCATCAGTCCTTTGTTTGTGTTTGTTCTTTATGGATGCTAATACAGAAAAAAAAGGAGAAAGTGAGAAGCAAATATCTGGCTGAGACAAAACAGTGGTTGGAAGACACTGTAGGCACAGGGAATAATTGCAAAATGCATTCAACACATAAAATGCACAATTAAATCCTTGCTTGACATTTTTAGATGTCAGTAAATCAGTAAGAGCAAATAATGAGCTGATGCACCTTTAGAAAACCTGCACTTTTCTTGCGTGCTGCCTCTGTTAAGTCGTAGCTCAGACTAAGCCCAAATAGCTGGGATGTTAAGTCCTGGGCACATATAACCATGGCACTGATCTTCAGGGATGATCTGTTTCAAATGCCACTATGAAAATACGTGGAAGTGCCTCACAGAGAACACCTTCTGGTCATTTAAATGCCACTTGATGTGCACAGTGTGAATGAAGTACTGTTTCATGGCTTCCTCTAGGCTTTTGTTAAAAGACATGCTCAGAATTCTCCTATCTTTTACCAATTTCCCCCTCCATCTTGGAGTGATTTACTGTGTTTTAGTGTTGCCTTCCTGGCAAATACCATTCTTTAGAAGGTAATCAAATTACGATTTTTGTTTTTAATTTTTTTTTCTTTCTTTTTTTTCTTTCCTTTTTTTTATACTACACGTATAATGATTTCTACAGGAAGATGTTGTTATCAACAGCCAAAGAAGACACATTCCCCTGGAAAGAGGTGATCAATGTTAATTTTCTAAAGGGCAGTGTGTGTCTGTGACATTTTATCTTTTGTTAATATTTATAAAAAAGGCCCGTAGTTTGTCTTCAGCCCAGCCTGAAAATGCTGACTTAGAGCCCATGTTGTATTGCTTGCTTCCTTTTGCAGGCATCAGCTTTAACATAAATTCCTTTGCCGGGATATGATCTCTTATCATTAACCACCAGCACAGTCCTTATCCAACCTTTCCTGGACAGAAAAGCAAGAGAAGCGTATAACGTAGCTTTGAAGAACATAATTGAACCTTCTCTCAAGCAAAGTTGATCAATGGCTAACTACTGAGCTTGATTAGTATGTTTGCTTTTGACCTAAAGGTGACTTAAGAAGCTACTTATCTGCACGAGCCCCAGCCTTTGCCATCCAGCAGATATTAGACACCGTGCATGCACATCCTGCACTGTATTCCCACCGGTGGGGATGCAATACTGATGCACACATCTGTGTCTGCAAGCATTTTAGGATTCTCTTCCAGAACTCTCAAGAGATAGATAACATTTTCTTAGATCACAAATGCAAAACCTGGGGAGTTAATCATTCCTTTAAGATGTTTCCAACACATCAATTATGGATGAAATCTCTATATTCTGTGGCTTTCTACTTTTATACCCACGTGTGCTTGTGGTGGAGAGGATGAAGGGGACAGGCACAGAACTCAGGGAAAGAATCATCATTAGAAACCCTTGAGTTGGAAACCCTCTTCTCCCTAATGCATTGCCTTGCAACTGATGAGGCCTCAACTTCAGAAAGGTAAAACTTTGATAAGAAGCAGAGTGCAGGCTCACATGTAGAATATTCTAATGCTGACTGTGAAAATGCTAAGCTGGGGGTTGCTAGTTGCCTGTGGAGGAAAGCTACTTCCAACTGCAGACGAATGAGCCACGTCCAGAATCGCCACTCCCTGAGCAGTGTTACAAGGTGTGACTGGGACTTTGCAGACACTGCTTTGAGTAATCTTATGGGATCTATAACCTTTAGCCACAAACAGAGTGTATTTATTATCACCTTCCTTCCTTTTCCAGAAAATGTCTCACTGTACCCTAACGCACAGGTGTGGTTGTGTTTCACCAGGGGGATGTGAATCTTCTGTGTGAATTACACTTTTCCAAACCAGAACTAATACTGCTATTTAAATCAGATGCAGAGTGTCATAAAAATATCTGTCTGCACAAATGGTGCATGGGACCAAAGATTTGGGATTTAGGTTTGCTTTTTCTGCAAATCTGCAGAGGAGAAAGAAAAAGATAAAACTGTTTTTCTGTACAAGAAAAATATGTAGTCTGTCATTGATGGTATTCAAAATAATGTGACCTTCGGTTTTGTTTGTCTATAAGAGTACCAAAATCTTAGAGAAGAGTTTGAAAATAAAAAAAAACACTTCATTTGAAGTCTCTTCTGGGAAGCAAATATCATTCATCACCAGATCTGTGTAGCAAATATAAACACAGGTCAAGTTTATAAAATAAAAAGATATAAAAACAGAAAGAGAGACCCTTGTCTAGTTTACTTCAGAGGCATAAGATGATAACTTTGAATGTGTGTAGGTGAACAAAAAACTCTTGACTGAGAAAGTTGATATTCCTTTTGATTTTTGCCAACCACATCTTGGGTTGCATTAAAAGATGTTTGTCCAGCATATTGAAGAAAGGGATTCTACCCCTCTACTCTGCTCTCATGAGACCCCAACTGGAGTATCGCATCCAGTTCTGTGGCCCCCAACACAATAAGGACATTGAGCTATTCGAGTAGATCCAGAGGAGGACCATGATGATGCTGTTTAAAGACATGCAAGATGAATCATAAATTTTCTAAAAGGATGGAAATATTCATGTACGCTTTAAACGAAATACACAGAATGTGCATTTTTTAAAATTTGCTACTAAGATACAACATCAATTACAAGTTCATTGAAGTAGCAAGGTACTCAGCTGTATACTGTCTGCCTCCAAATGTAATTACATCCAAAATTCCTTTTCTGTGTGTTTGGGTTTAGCCCAGCAGGCAGCTAAGCATTATGTATCCATTCACTCACTTCCCTTTCAGTAAGACAGGGAAAAGAATTGGAAAAAAAAATAAATGATAAAACTCAGGAGTTGTATGAAGGACAGCTTAATAGAAGAGATAAGGGGGAAACACTGAAAAGAATATACAAAAAATATGTAACTGCTTATTATCCACCAGCCCTCAAGCAGCAGCAGGTCCCTCATCCAAATCCTCCAGTTTTGTCGTTGTGCATTACACTATATGGTATGGGACATCCCTTTGGCTGGTTTGAGACAACTGTCCTTGTTTTGTCCCCTTCCTGCTTCTCGTGCACTCCCAACCTTCCCACTGGCAGAGCAGAGAAGAAGCAGGAAAGTCCTTGGGTCTGTGTAAGCATTGCTCTGCAATAATGAAAACATGGATGTGTTATCAACATTGTTTTCCTGCTAAATCCAAATCACATCACTATACCAGCTACCACAAAGAAAATTAATTCTATTCCAGCTGAAATCAGGAAATTACAGAAGCCACAAACAAGATATGTGCCTTGTATAAAGAACTGAAATCAACAGCATTATTCCCAAACCACAGTTTGTTTTGATCCATTGAGTTATACAACCTCCATTTGGAGATGTATACATCTTGCAGATGGAAATCTTGATAGCAAGCAGATAAAAAGGCTCCAGAGGAAATAAACATCTTTTTTCTCTTTAGATAATTGACTGTGGTAGGGATATGATTGCTTAGAAACCCCTCTGATTTCCAGTAAACCAAATAAAACTGCAAATGGAAATATCTCCTGAAGTAAACGTATTGATTACAATGGGCAGGACCAGCAAGATGACTGTGATTCACTTACTGTATTTTATGGTTAATAAACTAAATACAAGGATTATTGTTCACGTAATTAATAACGATTTAGAGAGACTTCATCCATAATTACATTTCTATTACACCCTCCCAAACACTACTGCATAAAGTTACGAAGGTTTTCTTTGAGCAAAATTGCACTGATTTGAACCACAATTGCTTCTTTTTGTCTGAGTTCAGGTTTAGTTCCATAGTATTTTATACTGATGTTACTGGTTTCTTTTCTAGTGATTTCTGAATAACTTTGTACTTTTTGTATGTTTATATGTGACAAAATCTATCTGGATTCAGAAAGCCCTAAATAAAGCTGTGTATGACTAAAAGTGTAGTAAAAAGGTCCTGGAAGTTACTCCAGGTTTCCTGTTCTCCTTTGTGACTGGGAATATTATGCAAAGCACTCTCTCGAATCTCTAAAGGAATCCAAATAAAGCATAAGTAAATTTAAATAGGCTAAAATAGAGTCCAAGATTATTAAATATTCAGTGCAAATAGCTTAATCCTTAATATACGGAGATATTCTTGTATCTATGAAGTAATTACTTGATCTGGAATGGACTGCTAGTACGACAGTGAGTAAGGTTTCTAGCTTTGCAGTGATTTGTCGGTAACATGAAAGAGACTATAACTCTCCTACCTAAGAAGGCTGAAGGACAGTGTTATGTTGTGGTAGCAACGGTAACGGGAGGATGGTTGGACTAGATGATCTTGTAGGTCCTTTCCAACCTTGTGATTCTATGATTCTACAAAATATCTAAGTCTAAAATACTAATGTTATGACAACTATGAGCTTTTAGGACTAAAGCCTCGTACTAAATTTGCCTTATACACTCTGTAACATACAAAAGAAAATGGCCAGTAAATTTTATGACCTGCACATGATCAAGAATGTCCCAAAAGCCCTCTCTACTCACATGCAGTGATGTCTTTATATCACATATTTAAAAGGAACTATACAGTTAAACTATACAGTTTAAAATGAAGTATACAGTTTTGAGTGCTCTCGTTATAGTGAAGGAGGAACAACCACACACATACTCGAATATTTCCTTTGCCTATTGCAAATGTACTGAATAAGGCTTTCATGCATCCCCAACACACCACTTCCCCTAAAGATTTTCCCTTAGGTGATTCATTGATTCCATAACTTATATGGGTGTTACTGGGAGGATTCTTCCAACCATTTTGTCCAAGAGGATTAAATTTATGAACCAAGTTCAAATACTGACATATCTTTCTGTTTTGTTTAATGTCACTGAGATAATAATCAGCTTGTAAAATTCCATCGTCCATCTTGGATTTTATATCTTTAAGAATATCTTGATTTTCAATAACACATTCCTCTTCACAAGAGGTATTTTTCTTTGAAGGAGCATAAATTCAATGCCTCTTTATCACATTAATGATAGGAATAGTCAGCACAGTAAGAATTTTGTCACTTAGTTCCTGTTATCATGTATGTCATTCAATATTATTTTAATTATTTATTAATTATTTTAATAATTTTTTTTAGGTATAGGTTGAATCCCAATCACAGGAAATTAACAACAAAAACTTAATGTATTTCATCAGTAATGGGCCCGTAACATGAAATTATTTCTGTTATCATTAATTTCCTTAAGTTACAGGTTAAAGAAACCAGCGTGGAACTCCTGAGATATGTCATTTCTTTACAGAAAACACTAGTTTTACTCAACAATAAAAAGCAACGCTTACTACCAAAAAAGTGACTACTCTAAGGCTGTCCTACCATTAAGGCTTAGGAGAAATTAACACTTAAGAAATATCCAGTGAGAAATATATTAAAAAATGGACAGCTAGTATGAAATTTGTTGACTGTCACCTGAAGAATAAAGTTTTGTTTTGCACTATTCTTCAGTGGTACCATAAGTTACCTTCCATGATTCTTTCATTTTGACAAGACAAACAACAAATAAAACAAGCAATGAATTCAACATTTCTTCAATACCTTCTGAGAACTTATTAGATAGCTAATTAAGAATGTGTAGTAGCTATGTATAAGAACGTTTTCTAGATATGTAGGGTAATCAAAGCTCCTGTGAAAAGTTGTATCACATTAAAAAAAAAAAAAAACAAAAAAAAACAAAACATAGGTGGTAAATTAAAAGTTCGCATTTGTGCTACTTCCAAAAGACCAGAAAAACCTCATGGAAAAGATCTATATTAACTATTCTACCTATGCTCAAATCAGCCTGGTACATTTAAACAAATCTCTCTTCTTATTTTTAATGTTACTTGTTTAAATTAAAGCATCGCTATACCCAGGCTATTTATTGCATGTTACTGAGCATACAAAGAACCAGAATCATCTGTACAGATAAATGAACTGAAATACTCGTATCTTGAAAAAAAATGCGTATTTGGTATTGCCTTCTCTAATATAAATGTGTGAAACATGTTTTATCAAAGCGAAACAACTGAAACCAACAATAAATAAAGAAAAGAATCACACATGCATACACGGAGAATAACTTGTTGTTTGGAAAGAAAATTAATCACACAGACAGGCAGGCACCTGTTTAGAGAGTGGTTTAATACCAGTGTGCTAAAAGTGGTAGCAGATTTTTCATAAAATAGGACTAAATCCAATACTCTTCAAAGGGAAAAAAATATGTAAATGTAACTAATAGAACAGTACTGCTGTGCCATTACTGAATTCTCTTTGTTTCCCATTTTGAAAACCCTAAACGGCATCACATCTGGTAAAAAAGCAACAAAAAAACCAACAACAACAACAAAAAAAGCAAAATACAAAAGAGAAATGAATAATGCAATTTTTAAGCAGTTCTTTCCCTCAGATAATCCAGCATTGAAGGCATCTATGTCAACATAGATAAAAACTTTTCCTCAGCAAAGTTTTTGCAGAACGAGGGAAAAGGAGATTTAGCCAGCCCCCTTCCCCCTCCAAAATGAATGGTGTAAACATGCACTGAACTAAAAATACCCACAAAAAGCAAACAGTTAAATTCATTCTGCAAATACTTGCCAATCAGTTCAACTTTTATGCAGAAATAAGGTTGATTACTTGACTAATTTCAGTGATATTGTTTTGAATCAAAAAGCTTGCATGCAGGCTCTGTTCCTATTAGCTACCAGTTGCCTACAATTTAAATGCTAAATATTCAGGTGACTTCTCATTTCATGACACACCTGCTGCAAATTACTAAAGAAACCAATTCATCTGCTTACATTATTGTATATTAAAACCTATGCTAATCAGTATTATAAAATTGTCCTTCCATCATATTTGGAAATGCACGTACTCCCACACCCTTCAAAACAAGGTTAGACAGAAATTAAAAACTATGCAGAGAATATATGCTGATTTTGTTTTTTGTGGTAGGTAAATACAGTGCCGGTTATTTCTTTCCAAATATTTCCTTTCAGATGCTAAAAATATTGAGTCCAGGTGAACTGACTCCTGAGATGTCAAATGCTCAGTAAAGCTGAGGGAAAAAATGCTAACAGAACTTTAATCTCATCTTGATTGATTGATTGCTATTCCTCTGTCAATGATAGGAAAATCAAAGATATAACCGTGTTCATATTTCATGACAATTTTTTAAACTGTTACTATTTTAATTTTTTTTAAATTTTTCTCTGACATGTTTCTGTGGTGGTTTTGAATTTGCCATGCACTGAACTGCTTATTAACTATTGAGTTTTACTTAATGAGTTAGCTGTCTTGATTCTAAACTATCAGGTGCTTTTCAGTAGGTATTATAGAAATATAGCAGAATTATACAATATCAAATTCAGTCCTATAGGACTGAATCTTCAGCTTCATAAGAGCGATCATTTTTTTTAAGCTGTTACAGCCTCCAGTAAATTAGGTTTGTTTGTTTGTCTTTTAAACATGCATTTAAGCCTCCATTAAGATTGAAATTCATGCAGATTTAACTTTTTACTTTAATCTTCTTGACCAAAGGCAGGTAGCCTGGTCTCAGGACCATCCCAGAGGCAGATGGGACAACAGACTGAGAAGTCCATGAAGAGAGAAAAATAAGGTAAAGGAGGAGCCAAGGACTCCATGAAGAAAACTGACTGGTAAGTTGAAATGAGGATTGTGGGGAGTAAAAAGGGAAGGATGCCTGGGGAAGGTGACAGTAAGTCAAGGAAAGGCAAGGATATCAGCAAAGGGGGGGGGGGAGACGATCCCTTGATCCCCCTAGATAAGCCCTTAGGAATGATGTTGAAGTGCTGGAGTAGCCAGAGATGTGAGATAGGACAAAGAAAAAGAAGAGGCTACAGTGGTGGCCCAGTTCCTACAACTTCCTTGGGGAGAGGTTCTGAAGCAGTAAAACCCCCGGGAAGAGGAGCTGGGCATCTCCTGAGGGGAAAAGGAGTTGAACATCCTGTAACAAACAAGAATCCCCCCAACCTAGGCCAGAAAGTGATCAGTGATGTGGACGATATTTGAGAAACTGACCCTAGAATAAGGCTGATACAGAGAAAACCCCTAGTCAGGAAGAAGTCCAGCACTAAAAAGCCTATGCAGAAATTGACCCTATGGTTTGGGCTACACCAGGAAATTATGGGAAGTTAGAAACTGAATCCCTTCAAATTACATTGAAACAATCAAGACAAATGATTTCTAGGAAGCAGTACACTATCTAAAAGAAGGAAGGAAGTCAGCAAGAGGGAGATGAGTAAGATTGAGAGAGAGAGATAACTTAAGTACGATGGGTGTCTTTGAGGCAGGTACTAGGACCCAGCGGCAGTGACAAATTTGCAATTATGAAAAGAGCTGGTGGAAGCATACAGAGGACTCAGATAAGAAGATAGCTAAAGTGATGAATTGTAGCTGATGTCAGATAAAGGGAGAAACAAAGGGGTATTGAAGGGAAGAGAACAAAAATGCTGAGATTTTGGTAGCTGTATTAGCTCAAGCACAAACCTTCTCTCGGGGAAAAGGTTTCAGGTTTCCCCTGAGAATGAGCAGAAGAAAATGTAGAGTAATGAGACAGTTAAAACTCCTTTTATGTGGGGGCAATATTATATTGCATGTAAAATATTGCATGGACCTGTGAACAAGTTTTCTGTCAGCAATTGGTGCCCCAGGAAAACAAAAGGTCAGACGTTCTTTCAAACGATTAAGTGTGAAAATGGCAAATAGAACATTGTTTTTGTGTTTTGTGTTATTCTATAAGGAGTAATACACCTTTGTTGGAAGGAGTGGAGGGGGGCTGAAGAAATCTCCTTTAGGATTTTTATTGAAACGCTGGGGAGAGGGGCAATGGGAGAAGAGACAGGGGGCCCTATAATATGGATACACTATTCTATATCCTCAATTTCCAGCATGAGATCCTCTCACGATTGAAATAGCTAGATAGATTGTATATGATTTTTTTAATATATATATTAAATGACCATTATAACTGTTTTCAGTCCACAGATATTTCTTTTCAGAAGCAATAATCTCTGTGGGGAAAAGTTTAAAAACAAACAAACAAACAGAGAAATAAATAAAAAAAGACAACAAGCAAGAAAGCATCCTCAGACCTAAAAGTTGCTCATATAAAATAATAGCAGATTGCCTTCCTGTTTTAGAATTTTCAGATTGTTATTCCTACAATAAAGAAGATTTTTTCAGAGCTTACTGGAACACGTGCATTTAATATGAAGGTATATATCAGTATATCTATATGTCCCTTCACCTAGACAGCGTGCCTTAGAGGTGGACAGTTCATCTGAATGTCACTGAAACTTCTATGCAAAGAATTTTCTAAAAGATCTGTTGTAGATAATATGAAATAATTTCCTTTCACACTGTGCCACAAACACTTAAAATTACAGATAAGATAAAATATATTTTTATTGCAAGATGAAAGAAACATAAAAGGAGCCAGAGAGGACTTGAATGTGCAAGAAATGCTGAATTTGATGAAAACAGTTTCAGTAACTCAGAAATAAAGACAAACATAAACAACTAAAAAAGCTTCAAAGTAAAGGAGCAGCATTGCTCTTCTTCTTCTTCCTCTTCCCCTTCTTCTTTCTCCTCTTCTCCATTATTTTATGATAAAAAGTGAAGATTTTGTTTCTGACTGATCAGAGTGAAGGTCCATCAATGGGAAATATATATATATACCTGCAACATAGATACCTCTGGTAGCTGACCCTGCATCTTCTGTCTCTCCAGTGGTAGCCTCTGGATCTTTATTCTCCCCAGCTGAGCATGACCTGAGGCTGCAGCCTTCTTACCTGCATGCACATGCACACATCTCCCATCTGGACTTCAAGCCCAAACTGTGCAGGATGCTCTTGTTCCTGTAGCCAGTTCCTCTGGGTAGCTCATTGTGGGTACACATAGATGTATCCTGGGCTACCAGATAGTCCAGGTTGTTATTTGCTTGCAAGTCAAATGCTAACGCCCCTGTCCAAGTTCTCTCCAGTTGCTGACACCACAGACATGCAGATATCTGTAATTTGTGGTCTGACTGGTTGCTGGCACTCAGAATTGCCCATACACACAGATGCCCACCTAAAAGAGAGACCTCAGCTATAAAAATAGTTGGATGTTAAGCTTAATGAGAACAGACTCTGCTGACCAGGTGTAGACTAGTATGCTGGCCAGCAGCCTATTCATATGCAACTAGTCCCAGTTGGTCCATTATCTCTCTGTTTTCCTGCACTTGCTTATTCCCAAATCACCCTGATGTTTTTCCTTCTCTGCTTTTGATTCCTTCTCAAAGCATCCCATAGTAGTCTTAGTCTTGTGCAGTTCCCAAATGTTCTGCCCCTGCACCCCATAATGAGCCCTGTACCCCTTAAGCAGTATCCCCTAACTCTGAAAGGTGGCCCAGAGACTTGCTTCTCTGACTGATTGGTGGTGCTGGGTGTCATCCAGCCTGATCACACCAGGGCAGGTGCTGGGGACAGGGCTGCATTTCTTTGGGCAGGTCATTGGGGCTTCCCTACCCACTCTCATGTTTCTAAGCCCTTTCACATGTGTCTGGAGCTGAGCTGTTTTATCACACAACCTAAAAGAGGCTCTAGGCAGAACAAAAGCTAAAATACGGAGATCCTATTGCTAAAAATCATTCACCCTTTGTTTTACTGCTGAGCATCTGGCCCTACTGCAAATGAACATAACATAAAAAAACAAAGCAAGTATCTGCAGCTGATTTGAAGCATAACAAAGTAAATGTTTGATGTAAAAGAAAAAAAAAAAAAAAAAAGCAATGGAAAAGTGTTTTTTTTTTTTTTTTAAAAAAAAAAGCTATGTGTTTTAGTGCAATAGCATCTTGATATCTCAAAAGGGATTAAGAGCACTTATTAAAGATATAGGCACTGTGAATATCGAGAAGTTAGCTCCCTGTAGAAATGAACAGGAAAGTACAGCTCTGAAACCAAGCTCTTCATTATATTCCTGTATATTCTGATTGATGTTTGCTTTGGCATGATCTGTAGAGGGGAGGATATTAATTGCTGTCTAGCGAGGGAAGTCTGTAGGGTTTTTATTGTTCTGGGGAGAGGTGGCAAAGTGGAGGTTAGTGCAAAAAAATATATATATATATAAAAAAATTGCTTAAAGAGACTCAGTCTTTAAGCCAACAGATTATGTTACTTGAAACATAAGAGGTGAAAAATAAGCCCCAGCAGAAACCACTTCATTCTTGCCAATACTCCATTAGGCCTCTGGAATGACTTGTTCCCAGTTTGGCTCCTGGTCATTTACAGAGGATTTACTTTGCATATAGATAACAGTTATCTTTTGTAGATAATCTTTTGTTTTGTTCTTCTCCCACAGAACTCCGTGTGGTGAAGGAAGAAGCTTATAGCTCTCCTTTTTGAAATTATTGTCTATTTAAAATTATTTAGAAGTGATAGACATTTTGTTTAAACACTATTCAGTTTATTCAGCCTTCAGCAAGAAACTGTGAGGATGATCATTATTACCTATGCCATATATGTTAGCTTGCCTGACATTTATAATACTTGTTGCTCTAAGACTTTCACTATAATTAAGGATAAAAATCTTTCTTGTTCATGTGTGTTGGAGGTAATAATGATAGGCCTTGTATGCTAAGCTAAGTGAATTCTGGCAAACTTAGAGAATGGTTGGGAACCAAGAAAAGGTTGGAGGCTGGCACATTTAAAAAAAAAAAAAAAATCCCTTCATGGCTTTTATTCACTAATTTGACTATTATTTAAAATGTCCTCTAGCAGCATTGGTCACATTAATCGTATAATGATTTTCTCATATTAAACCCATGGTAATTAAAATGTTCAGAGACTACTTCTTATTCCTGCTGTAATATAATGTTTTCACTTGGTTGAAAGTGAACTGCAACTTGGCCTTTATGTTATGTGGGAAAAAAAACAGGACTACTGGGAGCGTGTGGATCAATTAAACAATGTTCTTTTGTAATGAGGGTTACATCATTCTGCCAATGATAAAAATGTGTAACTGAATCTGTCACCAGTGATATATGCCATCTTCTTAGCCTCGTGACACTAACCAATCAGGAGGCAACTCTCAGCTCTGGCTTTCCATTGATTCTTGCATGTTCTGTTTCAGAAGTCAGTAAAAAATGTGCATCAGCTCATTATAAAATACTGACTTGATAATCAGAGGCTACTGCAGGCTGAGCACACAGAAATATGGATTTTGAGCTGCGAATGTCATTTCTGAACACTTCTCTAACCTGTGTTCCCATTTCTCACCCTGCCTTTTGTACAACAGTAGTATTGTCTCAAGTCACAGCCAAGCTTCCAGGGCTGGCAGTAGAGCAAACACCAGGAAATCTGGCTTTGTGGTACCAGGCATACTGAGCACTATAGCACAAGACATTATAGTAATCAATTCTGCATACTTAGCTGGGGGGGGGGGGGGGGGGGATGTGGAGTGGGGGGTGGGAAGGAAGTCTTGAATGACTTGTGGGGTTTATGCATAGTCTTGCATATCTCACAGAGACGAAGAATTCCAGCTATTAGCTGTGGAGATGAAGTTAGGGCTCACCACTAAACAGAAAGACCCTAAGAACATCTGAGGAGCAACGTAGGAGGATCCTAGTCACAGTGAGAACAGAGCACACTGAAGGAAACTCACCATGAGAGGCCCATGGGGAAACTATGAAAACAGCACTGTAATGCCCTGTGGAGTAAAGAGGGCCACTGCCAAAGGAGCTACAGGGAGGAGTTAATCTGGGGACATTGTGTAGTATTGGGTGTTTTCTAAAGGGATTGTGGGAAAGTAAAAGACTTGTAGATTGACTAGGGAAGAAACCAGATGGAATGATAAAGATGAATTGAGAAGGGACAAATGTAAGAAAATAGAGAGAAAAAGAGGTAAAATAGTCTGGTCAAGTATAAACAAGAGTTTGTTTAGTATGCTTGCCTGATTCCATGCTTGATTTTTTTCTTACCAGATCCTACTTCCAACACACTTGCAGGGGCTTCCTTTCATTTATGTGCAAATGCCGGTGAACTTCAAGCTTCTCTTGGCATATGATGAGCACAATAAGAGTGTCACTTGCAGGAGAGGGATCACAAAATGCAGCCGCTGGGAGAGACTAGGAGTCAGCTACTTCATGGGCCAAGGCAGATAAAGCAGAGATCCATGTGATGTGAGGACATGAATTCCACTAGCAGACTTCAGTTGTGATTGGCTGGATAGGGACAGGAAGGGTTTGTCAGTGCTGCTCAGGTTCATGCAATTGTGTGCATCCCTGTGGGTACCAGCAAGGCACTGTGTTGGCACTGGAATTTTACGTTGCATACCATTAGTAAGACCACATGCATACACACGTAAGGAATTGCACAATATGTGTAATTCTTATACTTAAAATTATATATTGGTCATATATATGCATACAATGTCTTTTTAACAACATATAGTTAACATATCTTTGTGAGTTAGTCCTGCCAGGTAGCTCAGCACCACAGCCTCTTGCTCACTCTGCCCCAGAGAGCTGGGGGAGATAACTGTAAGAATAAAAGCAAACAAACAAACAAAAAAATGTGGATTGAGATAAAGAGAGTTTAAAAGGTAAAGCAAAGCTGTTCAAGAAAAGCAGATCAAAATAAGAAATGCATTCACTACTGCACATCAGCAGGCAGATTTTTAGCCACTTTCCTGGAAAGCAGGACTTCAACATGCTGAATGGTTACTTTGGAAGACAGACTCCATAATCGCAGACATTATTCTTCTTTTCCTGAGATTTTACTCTTAAGCATGATGTCATACTGAATAGAACATCCCTTTAGTCCATTTGGGTCACCATTCCTATCCCTTGCACACTCCCAATCTATTCACCAGAGGACAACGTGCAAAATAGGGTAGGCCTTGATGCTGTGCAAATACTGCTCAGGAGTAACTAAAACATTGGTTTGTGTTCAACATTGTTTTGCTCACAAATCCAAAATACAGAACGATATGGGCTGCTATAAAGGAAAAAACTTTGTACCAGCCAGAACCAGTGTATCTATCATGATGATAATGATATGATATGAGATGATAATCTTATCATCTACCAAGCTGTGCCAGTACCCAGTACAAGTGGAAGCTATGAAGGTTCTTTTTTTTTAAGCACAGTTACAGTTGATTCTCTTCAGACTACAACAGTAGGAATGGAGAAAAGAACAGCAGTAATGAGCCATACTATCAAGAGATAGTATGGATCTTCAGCATTTAAAATGCTCTGCATTGCTAAATAGCATTTATAACAGAGGCTTCAAAATGTCATGCACAAATAATAAGATTGAGTAATAATAAGATTGAATACCACCCTATTTATTCATGGTTATGTCACCAGGTTCTCTGCTATTAGTAAAGCCACGTAGTCCCTGGCTGAAATTGTCTACATGTACAGAACATGTGAAAATATAATCTGAATGTTTTGTTTAGTTGACTAAAGCTAGAAAGTGTTTCAAAGTGTTTGGAAAATCAAATCCAAGAAGCATTTTTCATTTTATCTGAAGCTGTCTTGTCTGTCCCTTAAAAAACAACAACAAACACGGCCAGCTGTACATCAAAATGAAACTGAAAAATTAAAACTTGCAGACTTCTTCCACTGGAAGGTTTGATCACCTACATGAATTTATATTCTTACTTGCCTATTGTCTTCAAGGATGATTTTGCTGAGCACAAAGACAGCACTTGGGATTCCAAATATATTTGCTGAAATGCAGTTACTGTGAATTTGAGAACATGACAGCATACCAATCAACGCATTTGTTCAAACAAACTGAAAAGGCAAATTCTGTTTCTCTTATAGCTTCCCTGAAATACCTTGAGGTTGCCTCAAGGGCAATTCCAATCCTTTAAAAGTACTGGGAGAATACCTTTTTCTATGTTTTCTATGGCAGTCTGACCAAGAAGGGGTACTTGTGTTTGTAGACTTCCCTTAGAGATGGATGAAAGTCAGACCTGACAGATCTCTGGGGCAAGATAAGTGCATAAGAAAACCTTATATCTGTGCAGGCAGGGCCAAGGGGTACACTTTCTTCTAGCTGTGCAAGTGCTATCATACTGAATGTTCAGAATGCTTAAGCATCTGTTCCTGAATATCTGGACATCTGCTGTTCTGGTCCAAGCATACTACATAACAACAAAATGAAATGGGAAACACCACAGATATGTAATCATAATTCATCCTATTCACTATTTTCTTTAGCTCAGACAGAAAACATGAGTTATACCTATTCAAAAGCAAGAGCTGCTTCTTTAAATCAGATTTTTGTTGTTCCTTTTTTTTTTTTTTCCCCCCATGTTTTTCTACAAGCTGGCATTAAAGAATATTACAGGTCATTAGTCTTATATGATCAGTTGAGTACAACCTATTTTGCATATCACTATCAAAATCTTACTTATGGGAGGAAATAGCACACCCTAGATACATATAATAAAACTCAGTAATTTTTTGTTAATACAACATATATTTTCTAGTCATTATTAGTCCAAGTGGGGTTTTGTAGGAAAAGAAATAATATGGTATAATTTAGTTCTACACACACATTTCTTTGTTTCTACCCCATTTATTGCAGTTAAGTAGACTCTTCCTCTGCTCCTTTGGGTCCTAAAGTCAGAGGCTTCTCTGTGCTGCTTGCAATGGGCACCATCATTAGTAGCAAGTTATCAGTATCTGAGTCTTTTGCCAAGCAGAGGGAGGAACTAAAAAAAGAAAGAAGGGAGAGGAGAAAAATGGAGGGAGAGAAGAAGGGAAGAAAACTGACTTTCAGACCAAAAGATAAAATTTTCTAAGGCTCAAGGTATTATCTTCCTTTTGACGTCTCTTGAAATTTCGTTCAGGAAGACATACAGATTCCACTGATGAACAGATTTCTTTGAGAATTTCTGAAGAGCTGTCAGTACCAGCAGTATTTTTTTATTTGCTTGGACAAGTCTTACAAAGCATCAGAAAAACCTGAATCCGACTATTAAAACATTATGTTCTATGATCAGAAATATTTTTTATCTGTGTAGAAGGGCCTCCTGCTCACAACAGAAAAAAAAAATTAATAATAATAATTAAAAAAAAAAACCACCATAAAGTAAGCTTTTCTTTCCTCTTATGGTTTTAAATGGGAAATACATTCAGAGGAATACACTCCTCTGTACACATAATAAATTCAAGTTAATTTTGCCCTTGGGACTTAAAATCTAAAGTATTTCTATATTATTATAGTTTGAAGGTGTTCAATCATAGCAATATATTAATATAGGATCGTTTGTTTTCAAATATTTGCTCATTCTTCTCTGAGAGAGGCAGCTAACTTCAGCTGTTAAGATCTTATGAACTGAAGAAGGTTGGACTGGGTCAAAGTTTGAATAGAAAACCACGGGAGCTTTTTGCAGTGGGAAAAGAACCCTGAGGTGCTTTGGAAAGTAGCATCATGATACAACAGCTGTATAAATTCGTGTTACACATTTAAGAATACTGAATAATATTTATTTCCCAATGCGACATTGAATATAGTGATGATATTATTTGGCTTTTAATATCTTGAAACTATATCTAATGCGATATAATTTATTAAAATATTGTGTATTTTAATTTTATTTTTTGTAGACGATTATATTACTTACATGGCAAGCCCATGAGCTTAAATTTACCCCCTTCTTATTGGCATGACAAATGCATTCTTACAGCATTTTTTCCAAATTGTCTTTGCTTGAGGCTGTGCCTGCAACTTACAAAGACTATCAAAGGAAAATGGTGACTGAGATTCAAACTGAACTGAGCTGGAGGGATACAGCATTCTTTTTAAAGTTTATTTCAGATCTTTAAATCAAGATGTTTTAAAAAATGCAGTCAATCTCAAATACATGAAACAGCATTTTAGTTTTGTAGTTGAATTTTCTTTTAGCTTTCTTCTACAGGTGCAAAGAGTCTTTAAAAAAGGAGAGCAAGAAGGAGCCTTTAAAGTCCAATAGCAACTGAAAACAATGTAAGGATAAAATAGAATATATCTTTTCTTCTTATTCTCATTCTTTTATAAAGAAGTAATTTTGAGGGGGCACACTAAATGTTTTTATTTCTGCATAGTTGCTCAAAAATGAAAGATGCTGAGGACTGAGGCTGGGTTCCCGGAATCTGAGCTGTTCGCTGATCGGCACGGGGGAGAGTTGACAAGGACCCAATATGAGTGCATCAAACTCCGTTTATTACTTGTGGTCACACTACTTTTATAGTCTACTAGTCTCACTTGGTTCAGGCTGATTTTTTAAACTAAGTGTGACCTAATTTTACTTACCACATTTCCTTACCACATCAGTTACTCAAGCTAGACTGTGGATTGTGGCTGGAGTCTGGCTATCAATGACTACAAGCTCTTCAGAAGGGACAGGTGAGGAAGGAGGTGTTGGTGTCTACACCAAGAAGGGAATAGAATGTGAAGAGTCCCCAAAGAATAGTCATGAACAAGTCAAAAGCCCATGAGTGACATAGACCAAGGCAGCAAAGGGAGCCCTGTGATTGGTGCCTACTTAGAATCACAGAATCATAGAATTACCAAGGTTGGAAAAGACCTGCAAGATCATCCAGTCTAACCATTCACCTATCACCAATAGCTCCCACTAAACCATGTCCCTCAACACAACATCCAATCGTTCCTTGAACACCCCCAGGGTCGGTGACTCCACCACCTCCCTGGGCAGCCCATTCCAGTGCCTGACCGCCCTTTCTGAGAAGTAATATTTCCTAATGTCCAGCCTGAATCTCCCCTACTGCAGCTTGAAACCATTGCCTCTAGTCCTATCACTAATGACACGAGAGAAGAGGCCAACCCCCAGCTCACCACAACCTCCATTCAGGAAGTTGTAGAGAGCGATAAGGTCTCCCCTGAGCCTCCTCTTCTCTAGGCTGAACATTCCCAGCTCCTTCAGCCTCTCATCATATGGCCTGTGCTCCAGACCCCTCACCAGCTTTGTTGCCCTTCTTTGAACACGTTCCGGGTACTTCAGCTATCCAGTCAAATAGAGCCTGTTGATGAGGCCTTCTACCTCCAGCTACAGGAGGTGTTGCAATCACAATTGCTTGTTCTGCTCGGGGACTTGAAGGTACTGGTGGATGACAAGCTGGACATGAGCCAGCAATGTGCCCTTGAAGCTGAAAAAGCCAACTCTCTCCTGGGCTGCATTAAAAGAAGCATAGACAGCAAGTCAAAGGAGGTGCTCCTTACCCTCTATTCTGCACTGGTAAGGCCTCACCTGGAGTACTGCATCCAAATGTGGAGTCCTCAGTACAGAATAGACATGGACCTGTTGGAGTGCATCCAGAGAAGGGTCACAACAATGATCCAAGGGATGGAACGCCTTCCCTAAGAGGACAGGCTGAGAGAGCTGGGGCTGTTCAGCGTGGAGAAGAGGAGGCTCTGGGGAGACCTTATTGCAGCCTTTCATCAAATGAGGGGCTACAGGAAAGAAGAGGACAGACTCTTTATTAGGGTCTGTGGTGACAGAAAAAGGGGAAATGATTTCAAGGTTTAAGAGGGAAGATTTAGGTTAGAAATAAGGAGAAATGAGGGTGGTAAGGCATTAGCACAGTTTGCCCAGAGATGTGGTTGATGCCCCGTCCCTGGAGACTTTCAAAGTGAGGCTGGATCAGGCCCTGGGCAACGTGATTTAGCTGTTGATGTCCCTGTTCATTGCAGGGGAATTGGACTAGATGACCTTTGAAGGGCCCTTCCAACTCTAAGGATTCTATGATACTATGATTGTTCTCAGTTAGCTTATATAGTTTTATTGAACTGACAAAAAAAAATTTGAACTAAATAGATATTGGTGGGGTTTTTGTTTGTTTGTTTGTTGTTTGTTTGTTTTTCTAGTGAACAGCCTTTGGGACGAATCTGATTCTTTTTTATTCAGTATCATTATACCTGAGCCTTTGTCACAAACACCATCAGAGTACCTGAATACCTGTACCGGTATTTCCCTTAAAGGCTGTTAGGTCTTTTTGGCACTGCAGAAGTAAGCTCCAGAACTGGCCGATTGGCATGAAAACGTGGTTTGTTGTTTGTTTTTTTTTCATTCTGGTCCCTGTGTACTAGAGTGAAGTTACTGGGATAGGAATCTAGATCAGTAGGAGAAAGAAGTAATTCTAAATTACCCATTTATACATGAAGTTTTGAAATACGAAATATATGATTAAAATACCATTCTATTTCAAGGTTCCTGAAAAGGAAGAGGTATATCTCAAAGGAATAATGATAAAATCATTGAAAGAAGTTAGAGAAGACTAATAACATACTCTCATTCAGATCACAGTGTCCTACAAATATCATATTTTCAACATCTATAAACACATCAGTGTGTCTAAAATACGACTGCATAATGGTGTGATACCATGCTATTACATACGATATGGACCGGTCTTTAAGCAAAAACTTGTCATGTGTGAGAAAAAGGTTGTATTTTGAGCATTTTCTAAATTTATTATGTTGTTAAAATTTGAAGAGTGTGTGTAGTGTTTTTTTTATATTTTTATCTTGAAAAATAATTTTGTGAAGCAAAAATTTCAGATTCTGCCAGTGCAAAAAGCCCTCTGAAAATTGACCTGTTGTGCTTTGCCTCAAAGGAATTTTTTATGGCACTCACAAGAAAGCTGACATACTTTCATCAATTTTTGTGTTATGTTTTAGAAGCAGTTGTTCCAAAAAGTATCAGTAGAATCCACACTAAATGCTCTGCTTCTCAGATCCAGCCAACACAGGAAAGTCATCCCTGCCAATCTTTTGAGTTCTTGCCTGTGAGAATATGCATATTCTAAAAACAGCATCTGTGCCACTATCATATAGGAATACTCAGGTGATATGCTGTGAAATGGAAAAGAATTTGAGCATTTCTTTCCAAGCCTTCCAGAAGGAATACTTACTCTTTGAAGCGAAACTCACAAATCTCTTCATGCACTTGCTTCTCTTACAGACCTGGTGTAAACAGATGGACCTGGTGTAAACAGAAGGAAGACTGCCAATTGTTTTAGTAGAGGACACAGTACTTCAAAGTGCTGAGTGCTAGTTAAAAGCAGAGGCGAATGCCCTTAGTCCACTTAGGAAGTCAATAAAGGTTTAACCACGCTTAGTATTTACGAATGAAAATTAGTCAGTTGTTCGTCCAGTGGCAGGCTGAGAAGAGATCTCTTACCTCGGCTCCAACTTGTCATTCTGAAGACAAACAATTAAAAATCCAGGTTGAAAACCTATGCCCCCAGTATGCTCCCATGCATCTTGAGAGGCTGAGTCAGAAATTGTGAATGATGGTATAATGCCCCCAATTGTTCTTAGTTTGTGAGTGAGCACAGGTTTGAAGTACTGATGGTGTCTTCCTGACCAGGCTTTTAATATCCTGGAAGACCTACCACTGAATAACCCCTGGATAGTTCTTATTGCAGTGTCCTTGCCAGGGGTTGTGCTTGACTGTTGTGTACCTAAGAGATGATAGAAAATGTTCTCCCCTCACAGTTCAGTTGATGTATTTCTATCCTAATATTAAATCCAGTCTGATGACTTGAACATTCTGCTGAGTTACTGCCTAAATCCCCCTTAGACCCCTTATTTTTTCTGAGTGGAGCTATTGCAGCAAAGAATTTAGCCCATGCAATTCTAATGTTGGAGTCTACTGAATAAAAGTAGTCTGAAGTTCAGTATTAGCAACATGTGGCAGTAAAAAATACACTAAATAAGACATAGCACACTGTTGTAATAAGATATTACTCACTGTTGGAGTGGGTCCAGAGCAGGGATGGGAAGATGAATAGAGGCCAGGAGCATCTCCCCTATGAGACAGGCTGAGAGAGGTATGGTTTTTCAGCCCACAGAAGAGAAGGCTCTGGGAGGACCTTACAGTGGCCTTCCGGTGCTTGAAGGGAGCCTACAGGAAAGCTGAAGAGGGTCTTTTTATAAAGGCATGTAGCAACTGGACAAGGGGTAATGGATTTAAATTGGAAGAGGGTAGATTTAGACAAGATATTAGAAGGAAATTCTTTACTGTGAGGGTAATGAGACACTGGAAAAGGTTGCCCAACGAGGTTGTGGATGCCCCAACTCTGGAGGCATTAAAAGCCAGGCTGGATGGGTCTTTGAGCAACCTGGTCTAGAGGGAGGTGTCACTGCCTACAACAGGGGGGTTGGAACTAGATGATCTTAAAGGTCCTTTCCAACCCAAATCATTCGATGGTTCTATGATTCTATGACTTATTATTCAAGCCCATAGGCTTCCCCATCCAGAGATATCCTACCTCCTGCAGGTCTAGTAATGCAACATTTGCTCTCTAATTTAAATAATGTCAAAAAGATTGTTACCAAAACCTACAAAGATAATTAATTTAAAAATTAAATCATAATTTGAATTTTGAACCTCTTTTTCTTCTTCTTCTTCTTCTTTCTTTTCTTTATAGTACTTCCCTAAAAATTTATTTTTTTTTTCTTTCATCTCCTCAATTACTCCTCTTTGTTTATTTTGATGAATTTCTAACTTCAATAGATTTCCTTACACTAAAGTTATCTCATCTTCCTTGCAGAAGGGCTAATTGTTAAAAAAGCTTCAGAGATCTTGTTACTCTGCCTATCAAAATATTGAATCCACAGGAGTTTTTTTTTTATGCAAGCAGTATATTAGCAATTGCCATTTCTATTATTCTTGTGATTAATCTCATGGGAGGAGGTTACCTTTAAACAACAGAAATATGGACTTTAATGACTTCTACAAAATGAGATCAGGAAGAATTGAGAACAAGCCAAGGTTGTTCCATTCTATTGCTTTCAATTATTCCATAATATTTTAGTTATTGTACTCAAAACGTTTAATTCAAGGCAATGATTGTAGAGAGATCAAATGTCTCCTCTTAATTAAGGCCTCAATAAGAGCTCCATTACAAACCTGTCTTATGTTGCTTTTGTTTTTGTTTCTTTCCCTTGCCTCTGGGGATTGTTTTTGTCTTAATTATTTTTTAGATGAACTTTTAAAGAGAGTTAAAGCTACCTGAGAAAATATGAAGGAAATTGCTAGAGTTGTTCCCCAGAGAGTAATTCAGAATGACACTCTTTAAATGTCTTCCAACCAAGGTTATTCTTTTTACTCTGAAAGCACTACTGATAATTAATTTGAGAATATAAAAGCAAAACAAAGGAAAACAAACAAACAAACAAACAAACAAACAGAACCACCTACTCTTTATCTTAACCTTCAGTCTCACCAGAAATGTATCCTTTATTTAGCATGTAGCTAATACAGTACTATTACAGTTTGTTTATCACATACATCAGTTCATGGGAAATGTACTAGGTAAGGGCAGTAAGACAGCAATGGAAGAAGAGACATCCATAATGAGGATTTAATTGATTACATTTGTAGAAACAAAAGTGAATTATTTTTCCAACTTCCTTAGTTATTGTCCTATAGATGCAATATATATTTATATTTTACTGAAATCCAGAATTCTTGCAATGTGAAATGCTTGGACTGAAAATTATGTTTCAGTAAACTCACCAGTACCAGTTCTGGTGAGGGCTTAGAAAATGGATTTACTCCATACTAGATGAATGTGTCTGAAAAAAGGATAGAGGAAGATCCTGCCTGAGATGAACTGATTGGCCCATGCTGGTTAATAAGGGTTAGGGTCTAGACCATCAATGACCTCAAAATTATGTTTTTGATTTTACACTGTTTTCTCTTTAATCATAGAATGGGACCCTTGTATATGCTGGGATTTCTGAACAGTAGAAACATCATTCTATATTTCTTCTATCCTTATTATACACCTTTGTGTGCAATATGGAAAGTCCTGACTGAATTTCTTCCTTGAAATCTAAGAATAAGCATTAGAGGCATGGAAATTATGCAAACACAAAGTTCAAACAAACAAACAAACAAAAAACTGATTCAGTAATTAGTATATATGACTGAATCAAAATTGTCATAAATGAGTGAATATTTAGACTTAAAACTCAAATCTGTTGAATTATGGAAGGAAAGAAATTTTGATCGGAACAATTACTGACCATGATCAATAGGCCTTTTTCAGTCCACAGAAGAACAACTTCATTATTAAAATAAATAGAAAATATATTTGCAAATGTAAGACTTTTTTTTTTTTTTTTTAATTCATTGATTATTCAGTATCCATGTAGAAATATATATGTAAGTATGTGTATGTTTGCTTATTCTACCTGAGGCTGTATAAATGCAAATGAGCATCATATTTATCCCACTTTATATAAAGTAGCTCTTGATGTATTTTTTTAACCATCCTCAGTGATTATCCAGTCCTTGGAGGGAAAATTCTTTTTTCCTTAGAGGGTAAGGAACAACAAATACAGACATAAAATGCTCAAATCTAGGTGGATCTAGTTAGGAATTTCTTCATGCATATGTGTGAACTATATGTAATAGAAAGTAATTGATTTGTAGTGAAGCTTTTTGAAAGTGTCTTCAGGCATGAGCTGATTTGAGAAGCAACTGCTTTCAAAATGCGTTCTCTATTGAAGAGTGAATATGTTGCTTTTTTTTTTTTTACTTAGAAATGTCTATCACATTTATGCTTTTAGATACATTTAGACTGGTTGTTTTGTTTTGCTTTTTGTTGTTTGTTTGATTTTCCTTTTTAATCGTAAAAGATTGGAATTGAATTAAATGAAGAAAAATACAGAGATATCAGGCAGTTTGAACAGAATTCACAAGGATTTATAGTAATTTTAGCACAATCAGAAGACTGTATTCAGAAACAATGTAATTGTAGAAAAATTATCTGCAGTAAGCAGTGTTTGCTTTTGGCATTATGGTCTTTTTACAGCATTTGCATCGTGCTTGTGTTTGCCTGACATTCTTGGAATTATAAAGAGAACAGGGTAGCATAAGATAAAGTCATTGATTTCTCTAATCTGCTGGTGCTAAACTTGTTACCATTTTGAGAGAGCACAGAGCTTCATGTATATTTGATTGCTGCAGATGAGCAGCGGGACATTGCATGGAATGTTTGAGCTCTTATTTCACTTCCATGTTGGCAAGTGATTCTTTTGCACCAAGTCGATGGCTCAGAAAGAACCCTATTCTCCAAGTGCATAAACAGGAAATAGCCTCGTGTTAGGAGATAGGCAAAATATGATCTGCTTTTTATTGACAGTTTTCTTCCTGCACTATCTTTCAAGAAAGGTCATTCCCTCTGGTCCTTCTGCTTCTTCTACTGATGATTCAAGTTACACTTAATGTTGTGAATAGAAATGAAGTGCCATTAACACCCCATAGTGCTAACCTTTATTTTAATGAAATATTAATTCCTACAGAAATAGGCAGCAAGCTGTTAAAGAGTTGTGTCTGACATGTGTATGAGAAGCTGTGTAAGTTAAAAGGACAAGAAAAGCGTGCAGAATGTGGAGGCCTTCAACTTTTCCTTCTATTCTGGGTATTTAAGTGGATTTAAATATTAAGTGAACCTTATAGAACCTTTTGGAAGACAATCTAATCATTTTCTCCCATAGTAATTGTGTTTAAATATTAAGTTTTATTTGAGAATAGGCTATTCAGTACAAAGGCCAAGACTCCCTGTTATTCCCTTACGGAGATCAGCAGAATCCTGAGTATTTCTCAGTCTGATCATTTTCATAGAGTGAACATTAATTAAATTGATATTTAATCTTCCTTACTTTTTTCTTTAGCCTGACAGGTTTATTATTATTATTATATATATTATTATTATATATAATAATAATAATTATTAATAATAATTATTAATAATATTAATAATTAATAATTATTATAATATATTATAATATATTTTAATAATATTAATAATATTAATAATTATTAATAAATAATTATTAAAATAATATAATAATATTATATTATATATATATAATATATATATATAATAATAATAATAATAATAATAATAATAATGCTGAAACTATTACATTGCTAACTATTTTAACTGGAAAAAAGTGTGTCTCCTCTGCTGCTGCAGATGAAGTTGAATAGCTTGTCGCTATTTGCCAAAATTGTAATCAATGAATGTGCAACTGAAGATAGGTGGGAAAATGTTGGGAAGTAGGACGTGTAGGTGTGTGCAAGACAGTGAGTATTCAGGATAACACGGAATCAAGAAGAAACAGTAGTTGGGGGAGATAAACTGGAGAGATGATTTGCAAAAATAAAAACAGATTGTGCATATGAGACATGTACAGACTTGTTCATGCTCAAAAAATGAAGTTCTGCAGTATATAATCCCTTGTCCTGACACACTGGCATTATTTAGCACTTGAGCTATGGCAGAGGCAAGCATATTGTGTGCTGTGTGAGTTGAAGAAGCTGCAGGACAATAAATTCAAAGGAATATTACCAACATTGGCAGCAAGAAGTCTAATTGTTTTTAATTTAGACTGTGTTATGAGTTAGAGTTATAAAAGTTCATTGTCTATAATAGTACAGGTCTAAATCAGCTGCAGATAAGCAAAATAGTTCCAAGTGAATGTCAAGTTTGCCTGTACTTACTTGGCTACAGAAAAAATATCACATCTTTTCTAAATGTCACAACAGAGTTAAAAATGTTTGATTAAACACAATGACATTTTACTCTTGAGTGAAATCATTTAACAAATCCACAGAAGGAAGATGCTGTACATACAAGAATACTACAATCTGGTAAATACAACCCAATGTAAAACAGAAACCTGCTCCTTTATATGCTGTGTGACATTTCTGATTTATATTTTACCACAGCGAGTGATTAGCTATTGAGTATGAAGTTTGCTATTTTGGAAGTTCAAAATGTAAATAAATAAATAAATAGATACACACTGAAGAATGTAAGTGTGCCATAGTACTATGTCAGTATTTGCAAACAGAGTTTCCCATGCAGTCTAATTCTAATGGTTGTAGCTCATAGAGAGTACTGCATGTAACGTCTAATGTACTCAACTGTCGCTTGCTATTTTAAACAGCAACAATCATTCTGGAGTGCTAACAGTTTTCATTTAAAGATTGTGTGACATCTAGATAATTCTGTCTGGTACAGCAGAGTTTTAAGACTGCATCATGGTATGTATCTCAAAGGCTCCAATAATGCCATGATCACTGTACTCGCTGAAGGCTTATTGATAGATGCAGTGAAAGAAAACCTGCAGTGGCTGTAACGTGACTGTGTGGCTCAGGGTACTGGTTCCTGCTACACAAAGTCAAGAAGCTGAGCTTAAACTTTTAAATGCTTTCTTTGAGTGCTTGTGCTGCAGCTGTAGTTTGTGAAATCACTATCATTCCTGCTATATGTATGTTCTAAAAATTGATGCTGGAACTTTGTAGGACTGATGTTTCCACCTCTAATACTGAATGAGTTTTCCCAGTTTTCACAATACACAGTTGCCTTGGAGAGACTGAGAAAGTGGAAAATTTCCATTTGCTCATTATTGGCATGAAGATATTGTAATGCATTCAGTATTTCCAGGATTAAGCACAGGCTGGTCTGTATGGAGTTTGAGACTATTTATAGGCAGAAAATCGATTATGTTGGAAAAATGGTAGAAATAATTTATTTATAGCATATCTAATAACATTAAATCATTTATAAACCAACAAACCAACAGTATACTCCTCAGTATCTCTTTGAGGCCTTTACATTTTAAGATCTCACCATCATGTCATGCTTTTGTTTTCTCCTGTGAGGGGCATTGGTATCCATCTAAAGTGATTTATAAGATTACATGCACATATCTAGAATTTGGGTAGGTGTGAATTCACTGGTGTTTTTTTTGTTGTTGTTGTTTTTGTTTGTTTGTTTTTGTTTTTTGTTTTTTAATCATGCAAACATGATGAAAAATTGAATAAAAATTCTCAGATTTTTTTTTCTTTTTTTTTAATGAAACATAACTCTGTGCAAGTGATGAATAATTATGGGAACCAGCAACAAATAATTTGTTCTAAAGGGTAAAGCTGTTATTTCACACACCTTAAACCAGATGCTCTTCAGATCACAGACTGATAAAGTTTGAAATCTCAGCCCTTTCAGTGAAGTTACAGTGCTGTTTTCTCTATGAGGGAAGATTTGACTGAGCCATTATTCTTTAACAATTCCACTGTGCAATAAATTATTTAACTCTCTACAAACAAGAAACAAACAAAGAAATACATTCTTAGTGCAGATTACCATGAATAAGGTTGTGCTGTTTTTTGTTTGTTTTTTACAAGCAGTAGGAAAAAATTAACAAAGAACATGTCATCTACTTTCCAAAATATCAACTATGCCAGGAAGTTGTCACCAATGCACTCCAGATTTCACTACTACTGAAAACCAGTTCATCTTTTTTTTTTTTTTTTTTTAATGACTTCTGCAGTGCTGTAAGAAAGCATCTAATTAAATATCTTGCTAAAATAATTTAGACAAATGTGGTTGTCAGCTTTTTATTTGCTTCTGTATTAAACCAGTTCAAATTAAACCCAAATTAAGTCATTAGCAGTGCCTTTAAGGTGTTTATTTAACAGCTCAGGAATAATAGCAGCAAACTATTCTGGATGATAGGGGAAAAAAAAAAAGCCCAAACACTAGTTTCTTATAAATTATAAATGTACAGATGCAAACAGTGAGTGAGGCAGATGACTCAATGTGAGTGAACTAAGAACTTCAGTGGTACCAGGTTTTGGCCAACTATTTGTAAGACATACAAAATGACATGTTTGTTTTTTTCCACAAACAGGCACAAGAACTGCAATGAAGGCAGAACTATATGTTTCAGGTTTGTTTCACAGACTTGATAAGAGTTAGTTTATAGTGTGAAGCCTGATTAGAGTCTTGCCCTTCTATCAGCTGATCAGAAGCAGGTACATTCAATGAACAGTATTGTCAATTCAGTAGGGCCATGCAGGTTGGGGAAAAAGCCCACAGAAGATTCAGAAGAGAAGTCATTGATTAATTAAAGATGACACAACACAGACAGTATCAGATTCTCACTTTAAGGTATTTACTATAATTCATATTAGGACTAGTATAAATAACTGAGGTATAGAACTTTCCTAAAGGTAAGCCTGTTGCTTACAGTATCCTGGGTTTCAGTATATTGCCTGTCCTCTCTCTTTGCTCATCCTCACTTTTAAAAAGGAAACATCATAAGCTACTTCAGTCCTCTCAGTAGAGAATTTTTTGTTCACCTACACGCACTCAAAGTTGTTATGTTAGGTCTCTGAAGTAAACCAGACAAGGGTCTCTCTTTCTGTTTTTATGCCTTTTTCTTCTTTAAACTTGACCTGTGTTTATATTTGCTACACAGATCTGGTGATGAATGATATTTGCTTCCCAGAAGAGACTTCAAGTAAAGTGCTTTTTTCATTTTCAGGCTCTTCTCTAAGATTTCGATACTCTTATAGACAAACAAAATTGAAGGTCACCGCAGTTTGAATACCAGCAATGAAAGACTACATATTTTCCTTGTACAGCAAAACAGTTTCATCTTCTTCTTTCTCCTTCCAAAAAAACAACAACAACAAACCCAAAAGCAAAAAACAAAACAAACAAACTAAAAAAACCCTGCAAATATTACCCAAAAGTTCTTTCTTTCTGCTTCTTTGCTTTCCAAAATGCAAATATTGACTAAAAATGCTAATGCTTAAATAAAGAAAAAGAATTCTTACCAGCTTATACAGCTGGGTTAATATTAGTGATATTCTAATGATGTATTATATGATCCTTAATTTTAATTTATTTTTCTACATTTATTCTTTGCCACTGAGCATCCAAATCAGCACACCAGACCCAAATCCCAAATCTTTGGTCTAGTCCCATGGACCAGCCATTTGTGCAGACAGATATTTTTTATGACACTCTGCATCTGATTTAAATAGCAATATTAGTTCTGGTTTGGAAAGGTGTAATTCACACAGAAGATTCACATCCCCCTGGTGAAACACAACCACACCTGTGCGTTAGGGTACAGTGAGACATTTTCTGGAAAAGGAAGGAAGGTGATAATAAATACACTCTGTTTGTGGCTAAAGGTTATAGATCCCATAAGATTACTCAAAGCAGTGTCTGCAAAGTCCCAGTCACACCTTGTAACACTGCTCAGGGAGTGGCGATTCTGGACGTGGCTCATTCGTCTGCAGTTGGAAGTAGCTTTCCTCCACAGGCAACTAGCAACCCCCAGCTTAGCATTTTCACAGTCAGCATTAGAATATTTTACATGTGAGCCTGCACTCTGCTTCTTATCAAAGTTTTACCTTTCTGAAGTTGAGGCCTCATCAGTTGCAAGGCAATGCATTAGGGAGAAGAGGGTTTCCAACTCAAGGGTTTCTAATGATGATTCTTTCCCTGAGTTCTGTGCCTGTCCCCTTCATCCTCTCCACCACAAGCACACGTGGGTATAAAAGTAGAAAGCCACAGAATATAGAGATTTCATCCATAATTGATGTGTTGGAAACATCTTAAAGGAATGATTAACTCCCCAGGTTTTGCATTTGTGATCTAAGAAAATGTTATCTATCTCTTGAGAGTTCTGGAAGAGAATCCTAAAATGCTTGCAGACACAGATGTGTGCATCAGTATTGCATCCCCACCGGTGGGAATACAGTGCAGGATGTGCATGCACGGTGTCTAATATCTGCTGGATGGCAAAGGCTGGGGCTCGTGCAGATAAGTAGCTTCTTAAGTCACCTTTAGGTCAAAAGCAAACATACTAATCAAGCTCAGTAGTTAGCCATTGATCAACTTTGCTTGAGAGAAGGTTCAATTATGTTCTTCAAAGCTACGTTATACGCTTCTCTTGCTTTTCTGTCCAGGAAAGGTTGGATAAGGACTGTGCTGGTGGTTAATGATAAGAGATCATATCCTGGCAAAGGAATTTATGTTAAAGCTGATGCCTGCAAAAGGAAGCAAGCAATACAACATGGGCTCTAAGTCAGCATTTTCAGGCTGGGCTGAAGACAAACTACGGGCCTTTTTTATAAATATTAACAAAAGATAAAATGTCACAGACACACACTGCCCTTTAGAAAATTAACATTGATCACCTCTTTCCAGGGGAATGTGTCTTCTTTGGCTGTTGATAACAACATCTTCCTGTAGAAATCATTATACGTATAGAAAAAACTAAGAAAAAAAATCATAATTTGATTACCTTCTAAAGAATGGTATTTGCCTGGAAGGCAACACTGACTGTAAATCACTCCAAGATGGAGAGGGAATTCAGTAAAGGAGAGGAGAATTCTGAGCATGTCTCTTAACAAAAGCCTAGAGGAAGCCATGAAAGAGCTCCTCATTCACACTGTGCCCATCAAGTGGCATTTAAATGACCGGAAGCTGATCTCTGTGAGGCTTCTCACTTTCTCTTTTTTTTTTTTTTTTTTTCTCTATTAGCATCCATAAAGAACAAACACAAACAAAGGATTGATGGAGAAGAACTGTGCAGCTGTAACCTGAGTGAACACATCTGCAAAATGGAGGCAGGGTGAGCACGAGAACAAAGCTGCTATGGGCTTTTCTTTTGTTAGGCTGTTTGAACTGGATGTGTGTAAGCCAGGAAGTAGCACATATGGGCAGAGATCCCATTTGTCTTACAGTGATGGTTAGGATGCTGTGGTGCTGTTTTGGTCACAAGATTTTGTCTTAAGGCCCAATTTTAGCTTTGGAGCCACATAATGTCTGAATGCGTGGCTATGGCATCTACGCCACAAATGTAGCTCTGCATGGCTTTTGGTCCATTCAATCAGCATTCTGATTATCTTTGGCAAAGCCAAGTTCATCTCTGTTACCTCCTTTGCAAGAAAACATCCATGACAGTTTTTCAGCCACAGGAATTAGCGTGAAGGTACTCCTGTTTGGCTGCTGTTGAGCACTGTTTGGATGTGCAGATGGTCTGCTCAGTGACCTGGGCTAGAACCCTTGGTTTGTGAAGTGGGATTCTAAAAGCGGATTATGACAAGGGTACAAGCAAAGAAAGAGCCACCACCCTGCAGTTGCTGGTGTGTCTCAGTTCTCCCTTCTGGAGAGGAACAGATGCTGCCTGAAACCTCTTCAACACCTTTTCCAAACCTGTACCACTGGGTTCAGTAGAAAACCCTGCAATTTCCTACAGTTTGGTCTGCATCTGTTCAGGTAGTATTACCACTAACATTTATACCAGAAATGTCAGCACTCTCTGTCAAACAGGCATTTCCTGGAAAAGCCTAATACTTCTCAGTGGAAGTTCTTTCTTCTGTTTCTCCCTTGGGAATGAAATCAACAACACATCCCTGCTGATGAGAGCCATGAAACCTCCAAGTTCCATATCCAGTACTGAAGAAAGTGCTTTATTTCAGACTTGATCTTCAGTTGATATAGAGAAGTGAATCCACAGATTTCAGTATGCTGTGTTTACTTGCTCTGCTTACTTATTTGAGCTGTAAAATCAATTGTGGTTAAGCAGCCAGTAAAACAAATAATTGTTCTCTCAGTTCCAGCATATTTGACAGTCAACAATGCTGGTTAACATCAAACACATCATCAGATTTGGTAAATGCTAAACTGTTTAGTGATTTGGACAAGAATATAAGGCTGTGAACTCAGACTTTGTAATACTTAATATGAAATACTTAATATTCTATACTTTATTTAGTCATTAATTTTGTAATGTATATATATTTTAAGTTTTTATTATGATTTAGGACATGAGAAATACATAACAGTAGGTCATGGAGCATGCCGTAATCTACTCCTCTCAGTGAGGTTTTTGAAGTTTCGTAATCTGACACATCGATTTTCATATGTCTTATTCTTATAATATCAGTTTCCTTTAGTCCTCTCAAAATTCCAATTCTTAATCTGAACATTCAGCATGAGAATTTAATGCCTAGATTAACACGTTTGTTTTGTCCTCTAGTATATGTATGAGCTTTGACCACTACCAGGATTTTGGCCCATCTTGTCTGTTAAATGTGCTTCTTTGTTGTGCCTCTCTTATTTTACACCATGTGTAACACTTAGGTGTCTGGCTGAAAGGTGGGGACCCATTTTGAGAATAAAATGTTAAAAGTGTTCTGCTCTGTGTACATAGTCTGAAAAGAGAATTTGCCCTTTCATTATTCCACTATAGCTGCATAATCTTGTGTCTGTGAAAATTTCCAGCACAATCAAATTTATGCTAGGACTTTCATTTCTTTCAGCGATACATGGTCAATTTCTAGAGCTCCCTTTTGTGTTTTCTATAGAGAGCAAATACCTGAAGACACAATGGGGAAACTTCCATCATTCAAACAGCCAAAAAAAAAAAAAAAAGTCCTCTATGTAGACAGTATAATATTCCACTATAGCTGCATAATCTTCCTTGCAATGGTGAAAATGTATTATCATAAGTTTTGGCATATTGCCATACCCTACTCAAATATCTATTGTAGCAAGGACATTTTTTTTTAGTTAGTGCCACATATAGCACTATATTTAAGGGCACAACCTTTATGAATATAATGAGCAGACATTAGCAATCTCTCAGTGCCTAATTCTTAAATAACCTTTGAGGATAGTGAAAAAATGTACATCATTTTGTCAATATCAATACCGAAAAGCTAACCATTTTTGCTAAATAGTAACAACAACAAAACTAGATCTTATATTTATTTTCATATACCTGGATAAAATTAATTTATATGAGTGCTCTTCTGCTGCCATCTGCCACATGGCAATAGAGATAAATGGAATATTGGTGGGAAGGTTCAACCGCTACTGTCGTATCACCAACATCTGCCTCTGATGTCATGGGCATATTAAAAGTGGAGGCATTACTTAAAGAGAGCCCTCATATTTTTAAATAAGCAAACTTGATATTGAACATTGCACCCTTCACACCTGGAACATCTGGAAAAACATGGTCAGGGAGTGTCTGTTTCTGACATGTATGCTTCTATTCATTAATTATTTGTTGTTGTAAAGTTTATTTGTATTTCAGTATGAGAAAGAACCTTTATTGTGGTTTAACATGGCAGGTTGCTCAGTATCACTCAATTGATCGCTCATTCTCCCCCTTCCTACTCCTGGGATGGGGGAGAGAATTTAAAAAACAAACAAACAAACAAACAAACAACAACAACAAAACAACAAAGAAGAACTTATGGGTTGAGATAAAAGATACAGAAAAGGAAAAGGAATGTACTTACGACTATATATAGGTATATATAAATGTATATAACAAGTGATGCACAAGTAATGGCTTACCACGCCCTGACTGATGCCCAGCTAGCTCCCCAAGCAGCTAAGGAGAGAGAGAGATGAACTCCCATCCCCTCACAACTCCTTTCACATGATGTCATATAATATGGAATATCACTTTAGCCAGTTTAAGTCAGCTCTTCTGATTCTGTTCCAACCTCCAGCTCCTTGGGCCCTTCACTGCAAATGGCCTTGGCTCTGTACTGCACTGCTGAGCAGCAGCTATAAAAATCTGTGTTATCAACATTGTTTTTCTCCCAGAACCACAACACAGCATCACACCAGATACACTGAAGAAAACAATTCCGTCCCAGCTGAAACTAAGACAGTGTTTTAGAAAAATAGCAATATAAATGCTCTAACAGTAATAGAGTTTTTATTCTGCAAGTCTCAGAGTTTTCATTTCAGTATATGTAGGCCAATGGTAGTAACTAGAGAAAAAGAGATTTCATTTGCTGTCTGCTGGTTCTGATAGCTTGTCACTGAAAGCTGATTCATACCTAGCAGAGGGAAGTATTTGTAGGTAAGTTATTAAATAATAGTAAACAAAAAGGGAGTTTATGATAGCAGATGTATCACTTAAGCTGGTTCATTTTTTCATTTCCACAGTAATAGTTTAAGTTAAAAAGTAGAAGTAAAAAAGAAATACAGCTGTTAGCAGAACTGTCTTTCATAATTTGTGAAAGGCACAGAAGGTCATAATGCTTTGTCTGGTTGTAAAAGTTATACTCCTTGACCTATGCTATGCACCAGATCAAAGGTGTTTTAGCGTGCCGTTTGTACATGAGGAAATCGCATTTTGACAAAAACAGAATATTTTTAGAACTGCACTCATTTGATAATATTTAAGAGAAGGAAAGTATATCCCGCTAGTCAAAACTGAACAATTTGAAAATTTCAAAATCTCATAATTTTTCATTACTGAAATGCTTACATTATTGAATTATTTTAAACATTACGTAGCATGACATAAAATGATTTTGTAACCTATTATCAACTTTTGAGCATTTCCCCCATAATTTTTTTGGTTGTGTGTTTGTAGTAAAACTCTTTTCTTCATTCTATTTCACAGATTTTCTTTCAGAATAAAAACTTATTTTTCAATGAAGTAACTGAGTGTTGTTGTAGTTACACTGATAGAACATCCCCCGCATGGATATACTTTAATGCATTTAAAGTGTGCTATATTGACAGAATTAGTGTTACATTTTTGCATCTGAAATAAAAACTGTCTCTTTTTGAGGCTGTTGGGAACTTAGAAGGAATTTCTGGTAGTTTATTGCTGTTGTTCAGGTTGTTATATGAGTTGCGGCTGAGGAGATTCTGTATTTTAAACATGCAGCAAAGCAGTGGTAATTTTATCACTTAAAATTTAATTTATTATAAGACTGATATTACATTTACAAAATGTTGCCCTTCGGTTTGCTACAAGTAGGAAATACAGCAGCTGCAGCCAAATGCTTTCAGTCAAAACCAAATGTACTCTTTTTGAATACTCCATCATCCAGGCATGGAAAAAATAGAGCTCAGTATCATAAATTCTTGCTCCAAGATACCTTAATGATTGCGCTTTAGAGCAACTTTAGCATGTCTCATAGTTTAAGGCCCAATGCAAAACTTCTAGAATTCAGTAGGAGTACTTATGCGGACTTCCATAGGCTTTGGATCAGGGTGTGAAAAGAAGCTCCAGGTCTCATTATTCAGTAAGAACTAGAGGAGTTTGTTTCAAAAGGTGAAACAGATATTGATCTGTTGTGTGAAACTCTATTACATGGTCTTCTAAACACTTGGACTATGCCCTGGAATTGTGCATGGTTCTTGCTTAATATTCATGTCACATTGGCTGACCAAGTTTGAACCTAATAATCTGAAATTTTATAGCCTTGAAATTTTGGCTAAACTTCTTAACCTTATTTCATGCCTGGCTACTCAATGCATACTGTGGTGGTGTGTGTTTGTTTAGCAGAAAATTCTATTAGGTGTCCATGTAAAAGGTTTGTATGGATCAACACAAAGAATACATTGATTCAGAATCGGTCTGTAGTAGCATCAATATAAACACCTTGTTACCTTGCCTCAACACTTCTCCCCAATACATGTACAAACGTAATTCTGCCATCCTTAAGGCAAGAAGTAGAAGCTAGACTGGACCTGGGATTCTCTTGTCCTAGTGAAGGGAGAAAAATGGTAGAGATGCCTCGAGAACAAGAGGAATACAAGGGAATATGGGTGCTAACTGTAGCAGCTGGGTGTGCTGGCTTGAAGGCTGCTGGGATTAAATACCTGGTACACAGTCTAACCCTCACCTCAGTCTCAGAAGGGGCAGCAGCAGCAACAGACCTGTTTTTCCAAAGAATGCTGCAAATACAGGTGATGTTTATAGCATGTCAATCACTGTCTACTTATCTGCAGTCAGAAGTAGCCACTCTGTCTCTGCCTGAAGCTCACTTTATTTTTGTTTGTTTCCCTGTTTGTTTTAAGAGATATATTCAACACTCATTTAAATGCTGGCAAAATCAGTCATGGCTACAAAGACTTGTGGCTTTGAAAGACTTAAAAATAAATTCTAGGGATTGACTGTGATACAATTACTCTTCCTGTGTTAACTTTGTAGTTACACTGATGAACCTGGGAAAGAGAATTCAAAAAATATGAAAAAATAAAATAAAATCAGTCTGCTTCTGAGATCTAGCAGGCAGTAGAGGACTTCAGATGGCTTTAGTTCACTACTGTGAAAACTAGAGCGGCAGTATCAAATCAAATAGTTTAAGATTCAGCATCAATTTACTGCACAGTAATGAGGGCAGTAATATTATAAGTAAGATTAAATAATGGTGGTGAGTGTTAACGCTTGTTAATACCTTGCTCAGTGCAAAGTAATGATGCAGTTAAATAATGTTTGTTTTGATTTAGTAGCTGTTTCCTTTTTACACAGGATAACATCTATAAAGGAGGGAAAGTTAAAAGTACTTAAGTTCACAGTTCCAAGATAAAATTCCTTATACAGGGACTGCTCTGAAAGTAATACCTCCAATTTTATGACATTGACCCACAATGTCAGAGGCTGGTGGTATAGCAGTAAATGTTGAACCTTACTTCCAGCATTCCACTACATGTTGTTGCCATGTGACAGATGGCAGCAGAGGGGCAGTCTGACAGAAGGTTGTCTGACATGGAAGTGCAGATGAAGAAAAACTGTGTCATTGGCTTCCTCCATGCAGAAAAAAAAGTGTATCCATTGGCAATCATTGATGCTTACTGCTGAATGTTTATGGAGACCAACCAGTAGATGTGAGTACAGTGAGGTGGTGGGTGATGCATTTCAGCAGAGGCAACAGCGGCATAAAAAACAAGCCACAGTCCAGACAGCTATGAATATTTTTATGCTTCTATTCATTGCTGGTGGAAATGCATAGACAATGGTGGTGACTATGTGGTAAAATAGCACTTTGTAGCTGAGAATTTGCTCTGTGGAGCAGTGTTATTGTGTTCCTTATATCTTTTGTAGTTTACATGTAAATAAATAGTAGGAATTACTTTTGGAGAAACCTATGTATTTTTCTCATTAAAGTAATTCTTAAATAGCTTTGAAATTTATATATCCTTTCAAGTCACTGTTTTTTCTTTATATTTACATTTGTGTCTGTGAAAATTTCCAGCACAATCAAATTTATGCTAGGACTTTCATTTCTTTCAGCGATACATGGTCAATTTCTAGAGCTCCCTTTTGTGTTTTCTATAGAGAGCAAATACCTGAAGTCACAATGGGGAAACTTCCATCATTCAAACAGCCAAAAAAAAAAAAAAAAAAGTCCTCTATGTAGACAGTATAATATATAGTGTGTTTTGGCAATTCTGATTGTTTCTATCAGATGGTCAAAATTGTTATTGTAAATAGCTGTCTGGTATAGTAAGAGCTTTTTTTTTATTTTTTATTTTTTTTCCTCTTCACTCATTGTATGTGAGAGGAATAGAACAACAACCTCTACTAAGACTGATTTTTACAGTCCCTGATGCAGTAATTCAGTAAGCCAAAACTGAAATTTGACATTTGTTGACTTTTAAGACCAGCAATAGTCAGCCACAGGGAGAAAACTATGTTTTTTTGTTTCTGACTTGCATTCCTAATCCCTATATAATGTCAAATTGAAGGTGACAAGGAGCAGGTCTCCTGTGAAAGAACGTAACAAGGTATGCTCCTGCCACTTGACTTGCAAACACTTGCAGAACATCATTTTTGCTGACAGCAGAAAGGTAGTGTTTTCATGATAAACACCTAAATACATAACATGAATTTTGGTGACATTTACCGACCAGATCAACGAGCAACCATAACAAGTACTGTTGTAAAAAAAATACTCATTCAGTTAGTCATTTTCTAAGCCTCTGTTTTTTTCATAAAAACTTTTGGTTCCTCCTCCCAGCATACATTGGGAAGTTTCTCCTAAGTCAAAAGTATTAGTTCACAGCCAGTTTAGCAAACCACTTCAGCATAAATTAAAAATACTCTCTTTCCACTGCCCTTAAGATTCTTTTCAAGTCCGTAGACCTGAAAAGTCAGTAAAAATTGAGAATAAAATTACTTTTCAGAAATAAGAGGAAAACTATACTGGGGATTACTGTATAAGCTTAAAGTGGAAAATCTATTTGTGTTGCTTCACTTTTTAACATTTCAGTCTGAAGGTTAAAAATAAAATCTCTACATTCTAAAAACACCTACAAGGAATAGAGAAAAAGGAGAGAGTAGAAAGTACTGCTACTAATGCCAGTAAATCAGAATTGTTATACTTTTCTGTTCCTGTTTATTTTTATTCCTTTTCAGATACCAATTTCTGCATTTTTCCAGAGATTCTTATTTACTAACCACAGGTGAGGCAGAGAAATGGGGATTGGAACAAACTGATCTTTAAATTCCCTTCCAGTCTAATCCATTCTATGATTCTACAATTCTAAATGTCTTTTTTGATAAATGTCCCTGACAAATTTTATGGTGTTGTTTGTGAGTGGATGAGTCACTCAGACTGCATCCCTCTGACAAATACAGGGTAGGACCACAGCATGAGACAGAGTTGTTGGGCATATTTTTCATGTTAGTAAGAAGCAGTTCCACTGAGCATAGCTGTTTGAGCATGATTTTGAACCCAAAGGACCAACCTTTACTGAGAAGTACAGTGTGTTGTTTTGAGTGCTGTAGTGTTTTAATGTGCTCTGGGACTGTAATCTCGTATCAAAGTGGAGCAGAAAGGGTGGATGACCATTCACAAGCTTAAGAGATTGCTCTATGGCACTATCAGGCCTTCTGCTAATAGATACATTTGCTCTAGTGATAATGAGAGTGATTAATCTTTGTGTTGAATTGCTATGGCATGCCTCTGCCTTTAATTTGCACACACTTTAAGACAGTCCTTCTGAAGAATACTAGTCAGTGATCATTCATTGCTTGCCAGAATTGGCACACAAGTCATCCCATGAGTTGAGGGATTTTGCTAAGCCAGGGCCTCAAGAGACATGAGATTGGCAGGAGAAGTAACTACTGTTGTATGAAATTCCATGGCTTGTGCAGCCAGTAAAAATCAAAATCATGTCTCATGACTGACAGAGAAGAAATACCAACTCCTGTACAGGATAACAAAGGGTAGGCACCATCTGCTACTCTGTGGAGTAGAATTATAAAATATGTCAGTCACACCATTGCTGAGAAAAGCAGAGAAAATTATGCACGTTTCTGCATCTGCTATCATAGGTACAACTTCCAAGGTAGAAAAATATGCCTGCCATAGTGCAGAGAAGCTGATGATGGTGTCAACTTCTGTATGTGTAGAATATAAGGCAGTTTAAAAGGGTTGGGATTCTCAGTTCACAGTTGCATGTAACACACAGGTGAGAATTCTCACAGTGATTGAGAATAATTGCTCTATTCTACTATTTTAGTAAGGTGTACATCACTGATGTTTTGCTATAGAAATAATATTGAAATAACTGAAAGAGATAGAGGTAAAAACGTGTCTGAATCTATAAGGTCTGCTCTGAAAGTAATGCCTCCTATTTTATTATGTTGGCCCACGATGTCAGAGGCAGATGTTGGTGGGATGACAGTAAAGGTTGAACCTTCTCACCGATATTCCACTGTATTTTGTTACCATGTGACAGATGGCAGCTGAGGAGCAGTCTGACAAAATGGTGTCTGACCTGGAAGTGCAAATAAAGCAAACGGGTGTCACTGAATTCCTCTATGCAGAAAGAATGGCACCCGCTGACATTCATTAACACTTGCTGAATGTTGATGGAGATCAACCAGTGAGCACAATGAGGTGGTGAGTGGTGCATTTCAGCAGTGATGTTGTCATAGCAGCGGTGAAATTGTGGTCTCCTCCACTGGTGAAGATTTTTATGAATGTGGCATGCAGGTTCTTCTTCATTGCAGGTGAAAATGCATAGCTAGCAGTGCTGCCAATGATGAAAAATACTGCTTTGCAGCTGAGGGCCTTTGCTCTATCAAATGATGTTATTATGCTCTTTCTTGCAGTTTCCTCAGAAACAAAAAGGAGGCATTACTTTCAGAGCAACTTCTGTATCTGTGGTTGTTTTTATTTTTGTTGCAGTTTACTGTCCTTTGAGAGATGCAGTTTGGAACACCAACTAAAAATTCATTGTGTATGTTCGGATATCCCATGTTCCAGCCTCCTACTGCATGTATCCATTAAAACAGGAGCTGATTATTAGAGTTTCCAGCAATGACATTTCACTGATCACTCTGAAGAATGTGGGTTATCTTCTTTCTTCATTTCTTAGTGAATAACAAAAATCTACAAGAATTTAAAAGAATAGAGTCATTCTCATATTTGACTCTCACAAAGAATTTGGTTTGTATTTTAGGGTTTATACTTTTTGGAATGTAAAATGAATAAAAGGACAAAAAAGTTTTTGGTTTTTTTTTTTTTCCTTTTGACATTTTATATTCATCCATTCACATGTGTATGGTATCGTAACCTAAGAACACTTCCCTGATAAATCCGAGTTCCTAATGGTACTTTCAGATCATCCATAATTTCTGAAAGATTTAATTACATGTAAATCCATGGCAAAAGCCCTGATGATTACATTCTGGCTCTGCATTGCTGTTTATTGCCATTTACACTGATGTAATGTGTCTGAGCTCAGACAAGTTGCAGCCCATTTTTCACTTATCTAAGCCACAAACAGACCCACAACCATCTGATTTATTAAAGAGTGGGTAACAAAGATGTGTTTAGCAATGATGTAATGGATTTGATTTCCTCTCTCCTGCCCCTGCCTTTTTCCTTTCAGTACTTGTTCTTATTTTACTGCAAAAAGAGTTATATAGCTCTGTAGATTTTGGACTCTGTATGTTCTTTCTAGAAAATCAGCATATATATAAAACCACATGCAGAATCTTAAGAGTTAGATTTGCACTGAGTTGAGACAGAGTTATCATTTGCATATCTTTACAGATTTCTTTTTTTCATTTCAGAACAACCATGAGCAACAGTTAAAAAAATATTATAAGGTGTCACAGACACACAGAATCATTAAGGTTGGAAAAGGCCACTAGGATCATCTAGTCCAACCATCAGGACATCTCTACTATGCCCAATAACTACATCTCTTACTGCCACACCTCCACATTTCTTGTATATTTTCAGAGATGATAACGCTATCGCCATCCTGGGCAGCCTGTTCCAATGCCTCACCACTGTTTCTGAGAATAAATTTTTCCAAATATCCTGCCTGAAGCTCCCCTGGAACAGCTTAAGGCCATTCTCTCTTGTCCTATCACTGTTACCTGCGAGAAAAAAAATCCTATTCTCACTTCCACTAAAGTAAAAAAAAAAAAACCCTTTTGGAATTATTTTGTATCATATACATGCAAACATATGAAGTGTATCTCTACCATATGTATGTAGTCTATCATATAGTATATAGTGTGTACTCGATAAAAAATATTATATACATTTTTTTTTTTTTCCCTCAAAATAATCTGTAAAAACCACTAGGAAAATTTGGCAAATATGTAGTTACTTGTTCACAAATTACCAGGAATTTTTTTATTCTAGCATCTATGTTGTTTGAAAAAAGGAAAGAATCCTCCTTTCAGAACCTCAACAGCACAGGTGATGATAAAAATAAACAAACAAACAAACAACAACAAAAAAAAACAACCAGCTTTCCTTTTAGTACTAGAAAATGAATCACAATTTGTATGGCATTCACAGGAATGAAATAAATAGGGAAAGCTAACTTATCACATTAAAATCAGAAATAAAAAAAAAATACAAAAAAAAAATCTCATTCTCTTAGAGGCTGGGGGAAGTTATACTCTGTTAACACCTGAGATAATTCTGTCAACACTACTGAAACTATTTAACAAAAGCCAATGTGCTCTAATTTTTTAATTGTATAAACCTTACAGTAAGTACAGCAGTAGTAGCAGTCATTTAGTGCAAAACAGTTACAACTACATAAGTATAGTAACATACCTGTATATGGACTCCAAATTTCTACCTAGAAATTTGTCCAGCGAGTTTGGACAGTTAAACTCTGAATTTTTTATCTAATTTTGTGAAAGAATAGAAAGAAAAAATGAGTTACGTACTTCTAAAATTAATTTGTACAGAGTATAAATATGACTCATAGAATCATAGAGTGGATTGGGTTGGAAGAGACCGTAAAGGTCATCCAATTCCAACCTCTCTGCCATGGGCAGGGGTGCCAGCCATTAAATCAGGCTGTCCTGGGCCTCATCCAACCTGGCCTTGAACATCAGTAACTCTAATGGTCTGTCCCTTTAATTAATTCTTGCTTTTAATTGCAAAGTATTTTTTTCTCCAGCATATTAAGTACTCATCTATCTTAACTTTCTTGATAAGTCTATCAATTTCTATCCTTATGATAAAATTCTCACCATATTCAATCTTGCTTTATTTTGAAAATTTAAGGGAAAGTTTATTATGAAAATGGTTTAAAAAATCACAGTATCTATTCAGTGTTTTAAATGTTATTCATAATGACTGAAGAGTCCTTCCTTTAGTTTTTCTACAATATTTCACTGGTACAAAAGTTTCTGATGAAAAATTATTTCTTCTTTTCTAGTGAAAACAAGAATTCTTTTCACAACAGAAATACAAGAGATAAATGAATACAATACAAATGAAAGCACACTGTTTGTTGTGTTTTGCAAAAGCCTAAGTGGATTATACTCTCAAATATTAAGGATAAAAGGCTTTTCAACATGAAACACTGATACCAAGACAGAGGCATCATATTTAGTGCCTCAATATTATGAAAATATGAAGCCATCAGATCATACAATGCTTATAATAACCTTGCATATTGATTATAGTAGAATTGTTATATTAATAAATATGAAATGTACTTCTACTATTGCATTAAATTTCTATATGCTATATAACAAATCACAGGTTTGATACTGTTATGAGGAATAAGGAATGAAAAATTGTTGTCTATTTTATAATCTGCAATTGTATTATTTAGTGTTGCTGACTATCTAAATTGTTGTACTTGATGGGAAACTCCAGCACTGCCTCCGTGTAGGCAAATTCACTAATGGAGTTTTCTGGATTCAGCACTACCTTCTAATACGGGCTAATTTCCATTAACATCATTCATAAATACTTCCAAAACTACTTACTTTTTTTCTGAATATTGTCAGTTGTTTGTGATACGTTCATTACTGCTGTAGCAGTACAAAATTAGGGGAACTGAAAGCACAGATGTAATCTATCCTCTGCTATCTATGATGAGCCAAGGCTAGGCTTAATATTGAGATGCTGTTATTTGATTAACAATTTACACTGTAATATTATGCCACTATAGAAACGTATCTATATGTATCATGTGTATGCATGCAACAGGCATATATATACACAAACACACACACATAGCTTGCTTCAAAATTAATGCCTCCTTTCCATGGAAGCTACAACAGATACAAAGAGCACAATAATACTTTTTGATAAAACAAATTCTCAGCTACAAAACACTGTTTTTCCACACAGTCACTACCATTAGCTATGCATTTTCACCAGTGATGAACAAAAGCCTGCATGGTGTTCTCATAAAAATTTGCACCAGCACAGGTGACCTTCTGTCACTATCACCACTGCTGAAATACACCACACTCCACCTCACTGTGCTCACATCACTAGTTGGTCTCCATCAACGTTCAGCAAGCATTGATGAATGTCAATGGGTGTCATTTTTCCACATGGAGGAATTCAGTCACACCCCTTTGCTTCAGATGCACTTCAGATGCCATTTTGTCAGACTGCCTCTCTGCCGCCATCTGTTGTATGGCAACAAAATGCAATGGAATGCTGGTGGGAAGGTTCAACCTCTATTGCCATATCACCAACATCTGACTCTGACATTGTGAACCAACATAATAAAATAGGAGGCATTTCTTTCAGAGCAGACCTTGTATGTTTATTTATCTGTCATAAGAGATTGATCTTCTGTGCGAGATGCCAACCTAGAAAGAAAAAAAAAAAAAGAAAAAGAAAAAAAACACGTTCATTTCCCTTCAAAATTTTTTCTACAATATCTGTTTTACTTTCCATCTTCATTTGCTGAAAATCTGTACAAGTTAAGCTCCCACAGGAAGTGTTTTGTTTTCTTAAAGGTTCTGTGCCTAACTATGTATGTTTGTGTATTCCTTATTCTTACATTATTTAATGAACATGTAAAATCTAGGCGGCCATGAACCTGAATTGTAGTAGCAGAGGATCTCTGGAAGGCAGCAGGCTGGGATCGCTGCCAGCTATCTAAAGTGCAGCACACAGTACACATAGCTAGCAAAGACAGGCAAGAGTATATCTGCATGCTTCAGAAATATTTTTGTTGCAGTCAGAGTGGAAAAGCACTTTAGTCAGGCTCAGTAATGGACTGATTAGGCTGGTTGTGAAACCTGTTCACAGTCAATTCACGTGATAATGTAAACCGATTCGGTCACAACTAGGATAACTTCTTCAGTGTCTAAGAAGTGATTGTTTCTTGAGGGCTTCTGAACTACAGGAATAGGCACACAGCAAAATGAAATCACCAAAATAAAAGTAAAATGAGACCAGAAAAAACCCACCTCCTCCCCCCCTTTAAATAAATAACATAAATTCCCTGCTGCTGTGATGATGGAAAGCTGGCAGAGAACAAGGTCATCATGACTTCCAATGAAATCAAAAGTTGACACTGAAGATTTGCCATCTTGTGATTTAAAACAGCAAAAAAAAGAAGAGAAAACAAACAAACAAACAAACAAAAAACAACCTTCAATCATTCCTCCCAAAGCCACAAACGACAGGTCGATTAGGATGAAGGGCACTTCTCTAAGCAAGAGATGGAAGAGGAACTGGGCCCATGAAAAACAATGGATTTCTATCACTTAACTTCCAGTTAGGAGCCAAAACTTAAAAGGACCATACATTTCAAAGTCAAGTAATTTGGTTCCACCCAAGTGGCATAGCATGTGTGTGTCAGAGGGAGCCAGCACTTCATGCTCCAGCTGAGAGTGGCCATAGTTATCATTTTAAAGACTTCAGTTATGCTATTTTCTTCCTACCCTTCTGCTACTACTACCCCAAATCAGACTTTGCTGGATGCCTAAATTGCTAAATATTATGTAAGTCATATTTCATTACATTGTGCACTCCGAAACATCTAATACACTTTAATCTGTTTTAACACTGAAAATTCATAACATAAATTAGAAGGAAGCACTTTGCTGAAACATGTTTATAAATAAAATGCAAACTTTTTTAAAGATTTTTTTTTATTATTATTATTATTTTAATGGTGAATTAGAAAGAATAAATAAGCAAATACAGAACCACAAGCACCACATTCCTATTAAGGATGCAATGCCAAATAATTCCTGTTCTGGGTTTTTGTTGTTTATTTGTTTTGGTTTATTATTTTCAGCCTACTGCTCAGGCATACTACTACTTCCCCCTTCTCTCTCTTGCCCCTCCACCTCTCAGTTGTATGCAAAATAAGAATCAATTAAGATGGGAGATTTGCCCACAAAACTAGCTCTAGCTTAACTGTTGGAAAACCCAGATCAACTTCCTTCTGAATTACTAGATTGGCTCCTTTTGAATTGGCAATTTTCAGCCCTAGTTCCCAGCTTTCAGCAGCTATCAACATGTTGCTTTGTTCTTTCAAATAAACAGAACTATCAATTCACAAAATTAAAGATAAATCATTTATAGGGACTCCTTAAACTGCCCACAGTTGCCTTCCTGGTAGAAAATGCTTGAACAATCAGTGCTTTTTTCTTTTCTTTTTTTTTTCCTTTTTTTTTTTTTTTTCCTCCCCCTCAGGAAAGCACAAGAAATAGACCAGTAGAAGACAGGGAGCAATATATGACTTTGAGTTATTGTTATGGTTCTCCTCTAAAAAGAGAGAGAAAACACTTTGAGCATTAAAGGTGAACTTCCACACCAAATTTCCCTGCTCCCCACACAATTTTTGGGTCTGAAAAGATTGAAGCTGAGTTACCTATACACTGAAAACAGTATTGCTGTCTGATTAGTGCTAATTAGGCGTTGCAGTTACTCACTGAACAAAAAAAACAAAACAGAGCAAACTCCTCAAATTTTTTGAAAGCTAAAAACTTGCCTTCCAAGTCTAAATAGATACCTATCAGTAAGACATATTTTGCCTGTCCTAAAGATGTTGCTATTCTTTTAAGGTCCCTTCCAACTCAAATGATTCCATGATTCTGTGATTTTAGTACAGGTGTGATGTCAAAGTATAAGGAGCTGTTGTTATTTTTGTCTGTCTTTAGTTTTAGCTTTGACATAAACTTTTGGTAAGACCACCACAGTTGTTCTACTTTCTGTAAAACCATAACTTCCTCTAATGCTATCATTCCTAATTTCTAGTATTTTATGCAAGATGAGAGATCTGTTTCTTTTGTTCTTACATGCTTGGGCCAAACCCTAACTACCTTCATCTTAAATAGGGATGGTGTATCTCTGACAAGAAAATGATAGATTTTCTGCCATATCTTATATACATTCAGGTTTTTCCTGCACAAATATAAAGCTAGAATTGCACAAATGAATGGCATATCATGTGCATTCCTGCACATAAATTTGTTTCTCAAAAAAATGGAAGCTTTAAATTGTTTAAAAACAAATCTTCTGTGCTGCACGTGGCAAATAAACCCATTGCACAGAAAAATATGAATGCAAATATTAGAACATAAAATGTTTAATTCAATGAAAAGGGCCCCCAGAAGAATGAATTTAATTCATACAGGTAATGAGTTGATTGGGATTTTTTAACACAACTCAAGACTTTAAGAAAGCCTTTATTAATAAAATTTACGCAGCATATTACATGCCTGTCTACAATAATAGCTGCTGCCAGCCATCATAGACTCTCTTCAACTCAAATGAACAGCAACGTAACACAATGAAAAATAAACAAGAGCCCGCTGGCCAGCTCTGACCACCTGAGATTTTGATACATTTTCAGGCATTGTCACAGTATGCGTTTGCAGAGTTTCTTTAAAGTATTTCTTCTGGGAGCCCATTTTCATCTCTCTTCAATGTATTATTTTTTTCCTTGCTTTTGACAGCAGGTATATCATTTCTCATATCATAAATTACCCTGAAGCTGACAGTATCCAATTAATACTTCTTCATATCCGTATCATGATTACCTATCATTATCTATCCGTCATTAAACTAGCAATTGGAGTGATCTTTGATTCAAGAAATGTTAAATGTTTAATTAATACTTTAAGCAATGAGTGAAACATAACCTATGCAAAAAGGAAGTAGAACCCACATAACATATATTTTTTACAAAGATACTTTAGCCAATATTTGTCATTGGGAAAATGGGACATATATATATGTATATATATATAACCTCATTTATAACTCCATGTTCCCATGTAACTGATTATTCATAAACAGATATTCTGATACATTATGATGATTTTTACATGCTCAGATTCTAAGTTTTTCATAATTTCCCTACTAGGCTTTTGAATTAATTTCTCATTTCCACATTTTATTTCTGTCTTGGGCCATAAAAATGTAATTGTTACCACTGACGTTGCAGCTCTTCCACTCCCAAAAGGCCAATTCACTATACAAAGCACATACACTGTACAGCTTATTGGCCTTCTATTTCAATCATCAAATGTTAATACTACTTGGAGGAAACTGTAAGTTAGGAAAATGCCAATGAGCAATGGAGATGGCTCCTATAATAACGATTTGTCACCCAGAATTATAAAGTGGAGCTTTTATTGGAATCCATTTCCCTGAGATGAACTATTTGATCTAGTACATCTTTTGCACTGTGTCTACGTCTTTCATCTAGTACATCTTTTTCATGTGTCTGGGGGAGCTAATTTTCATATCAAACAAAAAGATGAGATGAAGTAGCCAGTACTACAAGTTCATATGCAAGTTGCTGGGAAAGTAATGCCTCCTACTTATTTCCATGGAAATTACAACAGACACAAGGAGTACAAAAGTACTATTTGATAGAGCAAATAAACTTTTTGTTAGTTAGAACTACAAGACATTGTTTTCCAACATAATTAGTTGTACATTTTCATCTACGACTAACAAGAGCATAAGAATCTGCAGAGCCATCCAGAATGTGACTTGAAATTCACATCACTGTTGCCACTGATGAAATGCGCCACCCACTACCTCACTGTGCTCACATCCACTGGCTGGGCTCCAAGCGTCAATGAATGTCAGTGGGTGCCAATTTTTCCACACAGAGGAATTCACTGTCACACCTTTGGTTCATACACACTTCCACGTCAGATGTATTTCTGACAGACAGCCTCTCTGCTGCCATCTGCCACACAGCAACAAAATGTATTGGAATAATTGTGGGATGGTTCAGCTTCTACTGCCATACCATCAACATCTGCCTCTGATGTTGCAGGTCACTACAATAAAACAGGAGGCATTACTTTCAGAGAAGCCCTTGTATACATCCACATTGCTTATACAACCATTACAACCGTTACAAAATGCAGCAAAGTAAGAAAAGAGTTTGTGAATAACCATTAAAAAAGTAAGTAAATAAATAAATAAAGGTTCAAAATAATTTGCAGTTAACCTATAATGTAAGAAAAAAAATTGGGTAAGATTCACTGTTAGGATCTTTTTATCAATTAACTCATAGTCACATCAATGATTTTACCGTTTATAGCTGCTGTAAATCACTGGCTCCAAAGGTTTTCACGGCCCTGAGATTCTGAAGAGATACACATATTTATGGAGGTGATACATGAGATTTACTGGTACGAAGGTACCAAAGAATAGAATAACATTTTCATGCAACATCTCATGCTCTCATATTCACAAAACATAGGTAAAGAATCACATCTTTGATCAACAATGATCAACATACATTTTAATAATAGTTGTCTTTATGTCAAATAGAACAAGGGAGGATATAAATATTAAAACACTAACTGTAGAAGGTAAGAAGGCACAGACAACAGATTTCTGATAGCTGAAATACACTACAGTGTACAAAGTTTTTTGAGTGACTTTAAATGTTCTGATAAACAGCTCCAAAGGAAACCTGTAAAATAACTGAATAAAGTATTAAGGTGAACATGATTGTTTAATGCAAGGTATAAGAATTATATCAGGGGAAATCTGGATACATTTATACTTAATTAATGACCAGGGAAGTCAGCGACAGATACTAATTTTTAAAAGTTAATAGTGAAAACCTTACAAAATACAACTTGCAGTTGCATCAGTTACAAATAAATTCAATGCAAAAACACTGCATTGAGGTACAAAAAAAAAAAAAAAGGAAAAAAAAAAGTGTAGTATTTAATTTTTCAGAATGGTTTTTCATTGTATAGTAATAAAAAAAAAAAATGAATAAAGTAAATAAATAAAAAAATAAGTTAACTTACACATAGACTTCAAAGCTTTCAAAGATTTTAATTCCAATGCTCACTAAAAACTACAATGCATACTTTGTGAAAACTAAAGGTTACATCATTTTTATACTTGACCTTTGTACCTTTTACATTCTACCTGGGTTTTCCTAGGTGAACTTCCTAGACTCTAGGTAAAAAAAAAAAGTGCCAAAGACACTACTCTTTCACCCTTTTGTGTGCCCAAGAAACACAATAAAATATGTTTGAAGAAAATGTCTGTCCCAGGAGAATTACTTATTTCTTTTGAATACTTTAAAAATCTCTAAATAGTGGAAATATCTAACATTGGAAAGGGAAGTATCAAATGTCTTTAAAAATAGGAAACAAAGAAACACTGCAACAAACATTATGGGACCTATAAGTGTTCTGCCCACATAGTGCAGGGTCTGTAGCCATTACAGCCAATAACTGTTTCAGCAGAAGATACAGCAATACCTATTAGACATTCATAAAATAGTTTTTCCTTAAGTAACAGTCCCTCCTATTTCCCTGAACCTACAGGTCAGTTTATAACCTGTGGGGACTTTTAACTCTGGATTTGTTCTTTATTTTTTATATTGAATGTAGTTGTATAGATAGACAGGAGAGGAGATAGATAAAGATACAGCTAAACAATTAACTTTTTAGTAAAAGTTTAGCTTTTGAGATCAGATTTCATTTGGTTCTACATACAGACACATTTCATGCCCACCAGATCATAGCTTCCCAATATAATTTCATAATAGGATTCACTGTGACATCTTAATTCATTTTTAATGCAATTACAGTACCACTGTTTAAGTATAACCCACTACCTCTATTCACTGCGGCATTTATTTATTTTTTATTTCTAAGTACCAGATGCAGATATTTGTCAAACATATGTGTTACCCAAAAGAGGAAACCCATGAACCAAACTTGGCCTCTGTTAGAAGGTCACAAGTCAACTGAAATCATCTAGGTCACACAGTGGTTTAAATTGAACTGTTCCAATTTTCCTTGCTGTACATTTTGTTACCTTTAAAGCACTTTTTAAACTTTCTCTGCCACGTTTTATTTTTATTTTACTGTGTTTTCCCCTAGGAAATAAAAGCATCCAGCAAACTTTTATACTAGTTCTTTTCTGTGTGCCATCTACTATTAAACCATAGCAGTTACCCTTTGAGAGGATAAACATTCTTCTCACTTTGGTTGCCAACCTTATTATTTTCAATATACATATCATTTTTCCATAATAAATATCCTTTTCTTTAACCATTCATAGTCCTGCCTACAGATCTTATTCTAGAATCTTTGTGCTTCTTATGAAAACAATACGATGAGCAAATATAAAATTTTAATCCATCATAAAACTAGAATAATGCGCCCTGTAAAGGAAAGGAAGTCTAAACACACAGCACAGTTCCCATTACAAAAGCAGTCAGGAATGAAAACTTAAGCAATTATAATCCCAACTCAATTAAGCAAAGTAGATAAGCAAACACTTATTTTCCTCATTAAGAATATACACAAAAGCTTTCCCAGCAGTGTTTTTCACTTCCTATCCAAATCACCCGATGTTGAATATAAAATCAAATAGATCTACAGTAACTGAATCCATGTTCCTAGGAAGGACAGATGAAAATCTTTTAGTACTGGGTTCATGGGACCAGACAAGGAAGAATGATCCTCCAACATTGGCGGTGAATGATAAAAACACAAAAATAGCATAGTGTAGTGGTCATTCTGTCTCTTTCAGGCTTGTAAATGGGAGAAGAGGTCCATTTAAATCAAAAGCATCCTTATTTGAGAAATGCTGACTTTGTTATTCAGTTATTCAACTGAAGCTAGTGTGATGATGTGTCATATGTAGTAGTATGTGTTATAACACTTTCCTGAAAGAGTTCAGAAATGTAACACAGTACCTAAATAATATGTCTGCCTTAAATATTTGAGACCGTATGTTCCAGAATAACTTTTAAGAGCATATAGAAAAGACTACCTTTGAAATAGTACTAAGTGTTAAGGAAGCTATCATGCATTTGCACATACAATTATGCACTAGTATTTTAAAAAACAATTGGCCCTGATTCAAAATCCTTTTTGGAGAGGAAAAAAAAAAAAAAAAAGACAGAAAAAGAAACCTTCTCATTTGTTACGGTTCCATAAGCTCTGAGAATCGTCTCTCAGTCCAGATGACAAAAACAATTCTTCTGACAAGGAAGATTCAAGAGCTTCATAACATATTCCAATACAAAAGGTAATTCTTACTCAACGTTAAAATATCACAAGCATTTCTGACATTAAATTTTATTAAAGTCTTTTTTCACCAACTGCTCTGTCCATAAGAGATGCACGGTATTATGTACTAAATACTCTGAAAACAACACCCAAAAAGGAGGCATGTTTGCATGCCATACTGAAAATCAGTAGCTACTTTTCAGTAAGAAAGTGTTAACTTTTACACTGCTTTGAGTCTGTGGAAGTTAAAATGAATGCAGAAAATTGGCTCAGAGTAAGACATTACTTTCATTTTTTTTCTACCTAGTTTAGTATGGCAACCATTTCAGACCTAAAAATAATTCATACAACTCCTCAGAAATTCAAATTTTCTGAAATGAACAAAATAGGGACTGCTACAGAATGAAACATGAGTCAATGAAGAAAATTGAAGAAAGCAGCTCTCAACTGTAAGGCTATATGATTTCACAAATGTTAGAAAAATGTAAAAATTATATACTTTTTTCCTAATGTTGTATTTCAGCTCACTAAGCAGATTACTCTTATTGGAGATTAGTAAATTATCTCAGATTTTTATAATACCTTCTAGAACTGTCAATGGAAATTGAGCATCCACTGACATCCTCCATTTCTGAAGAGCCTGAAGGCACAATATGGAGGAAAATCAGCTCCTTATAAATAGGGTGATGGGAAGTAGAGAGATTGTGACCTATGGGACACACCCAGAAATACCCACAGATTTTTATATGTATGTATTGACTATGGAGGACACTGGATAACATAGTGCACCAAATGTTCTTTGGGGCTCACTAAGATCTTGCTGGGACAGCAAATTGCTGCAGAAAGCAACGAGGAAGGCTGGAGCTCTACAAAAGAGAGGGCATTACATCTCTCCAAAAAGATTTCCCAGTGTTCATGAAGCAAAGGTCAGATGTGATGTTGCTTTTACCTTCATGGCAAATATCACATTTCAGCATCCCTCTCTCCTCCTGAGTTTAAGACCTTTAACTGTGTTCTCTCTCTCTTTCTCTCCATTCCTTCCAAGTTAATTTCCCCCAAATCAATTTCACTGTTTCCATCACCTCTGGAGAAACAGGATGTTCTTTCAATATCCCTGGTAAATAAAAAATTCATCCGTTCTCTCTCACTACATCACAGAGAAAACTCATTACACCCTGGAAGATGACTGTCTTATTGCTGTTTTCACCCTGAAAATATACTTCCTAATATAATGCGAAGGAACACTTATGATAGCAATCCTTACTCCAGACTTTCATGTTAGAAGGTCCATGTTGGGAGTGATATAATTCTTTCAGATATAAGCATACATCCTCCATAGACTGCAATTTCACAGTAGAAATCTGGCATCTCTAGACTTCAACCTGCGTGGGGGGAAAAGCTGGTCAGTGCCAAGCATAAAGCAAAGAATCACACTTATACAGTTTGCTGAGAGAGTGCTACCCACACAGCGCTTCTCTTGACTTTTCTGTTTTTTCCAATCCCACATTTTTTCTGTGTTTTCCAGTCTTTACTCTCTGCCCTTACTGAATCCCAAATCCTCTTGAGAGTAACCAAAATGACATGCATCTTTTAGAAAAAGGAAGATCTTTTCTGCTCCTTTGTATTGTCCCTGCTCCTACTCTGCAGATGGTAGAGTCCCCTAAACCACTGCCTGAAGACTGAAAAATATAGAGACTAGAAACAAAAGCTCTTGTTCTCTTTTAGGCAGGATCTTAGCTATATCTTCACATGTGCAGTTTAACAGCAGATGTGTTTTGTCACTGTGTTCAAAACCATAGATGAAGTAACAGAAAATGTGATGTGAAAGCTTGCTATTTTAACAACTCAGATGATGTGAGATTGCTTATACGAATATCAGTCAAAGCATGACTCTTGCCTTTATACCATTTTGATAGCCACCTCACAGATTTATCCTATGATGACATCTTTGAGTTCAGTACTCTCAGTGAAGGCTGCAGGTTGACAAATACAAATAAGCTGCTGTAATGACCTAGATAATTTGTATGTCAAGAAACGGTATATCCTGCTTGTGTGGTAGATAGAGTGTGTGATTTGTTTCAGGTACAGGAGCTTGATGTGAAAGAACAATGGAGGGGTCCATATTGTGCTACTTTGTCATCTGTGTATCAGAGGGGTCCTGCTGGGAACAGCACTGAAAGGTCCAGCTCGGCATCCTAAGCAGATAACTTTCTTTCACAAAAAGCATGTGCAAAGAAACACATGCTTTCATAGACAAGCTTTCTCAGTTTTGGGAATATTTTACCTGTGAGAAGCTTATCTGTAAGTAGAGAAAGAGACAGGGAGAGTAAATCTCTTCAAAACACAACATATTGTACATTCCAAAAGCATGACAACAGCCTGTTGAACATTTAAAGAGTTAATTAAATCTTCTGGTATCTCTTCTTTTTTGTGCAATTCAGTGCAAAATCCCAGGTTGATTCTACTTTCAAATATAACAAGCAACATCTTATGCAGATTAATAGGCTTGGTAAAAAATTCAGATATATACAACTGACTTTGAATCCTAAATCACATTAACTTTCAAAACAAAGGCAGACTGCTCTGCTAGTACTTGTATCAGCTTATTAGATATTCCGTGGCTATTTTGTCCTGAAGATTCGTCCATTCTTTTCTGTGATTAAACTGAAATCTAGTAGAAAGTTTCTATTCTAAGAAAAAAAATAAGCTTAATTTTCCTAAGTATTACTGTTGTGCTTATCTGATGATTCTTCTTTGTAAATAGAAGCCTTGCTTTGTAAAGCAATGTCTGAAGCATTTATCTATGACTTGAAAATACAGTTAGCATGATCATATTTATATAACTTTTGTGCTAAACAGAAAAGGGAACTTCAGAATCTCTCTGAGAATCAGAGAGAGTGCAAAATTTCAGTTGTAGAAATATCTTAAAAATGTGATTAGACATATGATTAACATCAGCTTCCACCACCAAAGGCAAACTAATTCAGAATACAAAAGAGAGGCATAATGTTACCATCAAAATCTGTGTTTGCCCACATAATCAATATTATGTGTAGCTCTCATCCCCTTAGGTATGATAATAATAAACAAAACAAAACAAAATCAGAAATGGGAAGCAAAGATCATTACAGGGATGCAATGCTTTCAAAGCAAACAAACGATCAAAAATACCAAAAGATGGCTTTTAAAGTAAGGAATAACTGCCTTCTTGGACTCTTTGCCATGACAGATTCTAAATTTTACATGGACTTGAGGGAAGACTGAAAAATCTAATGGAAAAGAAACCCACTTAGATTTGCTAAATAGATGAAACTGGGAAAGGGATCATACAAAGAATCCTACTTTACCGTATCCCATTCTTCTCTATTTGTCCACATAAGGCAACTACTGGAAGTTAAATAGTTAAATAGTCCTTCACCTTGATAAAGTACAGCCCTTTTTACCTTCTTATAACCTTAAACTGACCCTTCCTTTTCATCCAGTGGAAAATTGTATTTGTCTTCAGTAAAAGTTACATTACATGCTTAAACAACTGCTTGCCTTTATACATAGAAAGAGTGTTTTTTTGATAACACCTTGGCTCTCACTGAGGAGTAAATCTTTTCCACATCAGCAAGCAGCATATGCTCTGTACAAGCAAATCATTGAATATCCCAAGTTGGAAGTGATCCACAAGGATCACTGAGTCCAACACAGATTCCAAAAAGGAACATCCAAAATTCAAACCCTTTATCTGAGAGCACTGTTCAAACTCCTTGAACTCTGGCAGCTTGGGGCCATGACCACTGCCCTGGGGAGCCTGTTCCAGAGCACCACCCTGGACCACCCTCTGGTGCAGCACCTGTCCCTAATCCGCAGCCGCCCCTTCCCTGACACAGCTCCATGTCGTTCCCTCGGGCCCTTTCGCTGTCACAGAGAGCAGAAAGCAGAGCTCAGCGCTGCCCCTCTGCTGTGAGGAGCTACAGCCACCATGAGGCCGCCCCACAGCAACTCTGCTCTGCGCTGAGCACACCCAGGGACCTCAGCCACTCCTCACAGATCTTGCCCTCTAGACCCTTCTTCATTTTGTAGCTTTCCTTTTGACTCTCTCTAATGGTTTTATGCCTTTCATACTGTGGCACCCAAATTGCATGCAGTGCTTAAGGTTAGGCAGCACAGAGCAGAGCAAAGCAGGACAATCCCTCCCCTCACTCGGTGGCAGTGCTGGGCCTGATGCACCCCAGGCTGTGCTTGCCCTTTTGGCTGTCAGGGCACACTGCTGACTCATTTTAACTTCCATTACCCAAAACCCCCAGACCCCCTCCCTTGGGGCTGCTCTCCAGTCTTTCACCTCCCAGTCTGTACATAGTTTCAGGGTTGTCCCATCCCGTGCAGAACTCAGCACTTGTTAAACTCTACCTGCTTGGTGATTGCACAGCCCTCTACTTTACCAAGATCTCTTTGCAAGGCCTCTCTTCCTTCCTCCCATTTTAGTAGTACGTTGTCATCAGGCACTCACAGACAGCTCAGGCACACTGCAGCCTGAAATCAGGATGGCTGCATGTTCCCTTGGGAGCTCTGTCTGGGTAGCTGTGTCAATTCCTGTGGTTGAATAGGCCACAAAGAACAGAAAGGACATTGCTTCCTGCAAAGTGGGTGCCATGACCAGAGCTCCTTGTGAGTGGGTTACAACCACTGCTGGAAGGAGCAGTGACAGCACACTCCTTCCCTTAATGCCTGCCCTTAGCTGCAGCCCTCCCCAGGGCCACCTCCATATGTGTAGGCAGTGACTGCTGTGCTCTTGGCCCCACGCACATCCTGTCAGCCTCTCTATGAGCAATCAGAGGGATCTCTGCCTCCCCTGGGGTTTCACTGACGCAGGAAGCCCCCATGTGCCATCACTCCCTGCTGTGCTGCAGAGTGTGCCCACCCTGGGGCTGATAAGGTTCCCCTGAAGGTTTGGTTAATTACTCCATTCTTTTATCAGTCTTGAAAGTTTACTGCAATTTCCAAATTTTTAATTTGTGTTATTTTTTTGTCTGATTTACTTGGCCATTCTTTGTATGACATTTCTTAAAATAAATACTAATCTCCCTGTTGTTCTTATATAACTAGATCTTCCAATCCATTCTACTTGCCTATACAGAAACACAAGCAGCATTGTGCATTCATGCAGCAGAAAAGACAGCCAGCAGCATGAACTGCTGTGCACTTTAGAAGAAACAAGGAAGCAAATGAATTAGAATAAACAGCTACTTTCCCAACTACCTTGCCTTTACTTTTTAACCTATACAGTGGCAATCAACTTCAGTGATGTCAGTTTTTAATCTTTATTTTGTTTTCACTTGCATGGGTTTGGAATCCTAGGATATTATTTTGAATTCTGAGCTGAAATTCAGAATCATTAAATGAGACAGCTGAAACCACTGGGGCTTCATGGTTTTACCATTTGAAAGCAGCGTAGGTATCATCCCTTCCTCTTATGCTCTGTAGAACAAAATCCTGTTGGCAAGGCTTTTCAGGATATGACATTATCAGATCTGGGATATGTACCAAGTTTCAGGATTTGGGTACATGACGTAGTCATATGATAAACCTGGACCTGGACATTCAGAGCTCGTGCAAACATACCCTGAATAGAAAACAGCCCCAGGAGTATGCTATCACGGGGTTCATCACATAGGTACAGACGTGATCTAAAATAGTCAGTTCCTCACAAAACCACAGTAGGTATGCTACATAAAAATCCCCCATCATTATGAATTGAATCAGATTTTTAGAGATATAAATCTAAAGCTTAGCAATGACTTGGCCTGTCTTTCAGTACATTAAACCTATGTGATCTATGTTGCTTCCAACAGGTACTACTCAACATTCACAGCTAAATACTCAGATCACATAAACAGGTACCCAGCTAGTTTTTGCACAGCTTTTAAATACAGATTCAAAACCTTTATTATCAGAACAGAAACTGCCACACTGCCTTGTGACAGAACGAAGTAGAATGTAGTTCAAGTGCCAGCATTTTCTCTTTGTGTTTCTGATTACAGGCTGATTATACAACACAAATGAGAACTTTTATTTATTTATCTAACTGAACAGAAGCCAAAACAGAGAAAATGGAAGAGGTTAAATCTTTAAAGACATCACTTTTCACTGTTGTAATGGGGCTGTGAGCAGTGTTCCTCTTACAGCTACAGAAAGGAAAGAGGGATGGAGAGAAGGGCAAAATGTACTGTACATGCTTGTTTTGCAGTAGGTATCTTCTGGCTCACTTTCCCGATGCTATGCTGTCCTATTACCATGATGAAGTCTCTGTTCCACACTGACATTTATTCTGCAGGTAGAATGCTACCTATCCTCAGCTGCTCAGCTTCACTATCTATCTTCAATGATACTGTGCTAATGTACAGGACTAGAATATCAGACATTTAGGAAATATGCTCCCTGCCTGGATATGGAGCCATTTTTTAAATAATCAATAGGCCAGGCTCTATGCTGTGGGACAGTTTTACTGATCCAGTTTTATTTACACTTAATTTAAAAGCAAAACAAAGTTAGAACTTTCCTTTTCATTAACAGTAACAAGCAGATGTCCAATCATATTTTGTACTAAGTGGCTATTTTATTGTGTGGTTGAAATGTCAGTGCTGTTAGTGGGTTTCAAGGAGATACAAATATAAATGAAAATTAAAGCCTTTGACACAGTTCCCTGTAACATCCTTCTTGCCAATCTGGAAGGATATGGATTTATAGGTGAGCTGTTTGATGGATGAGGAACTGGTTGTGAAATCATAGTGGGCAGTGGTGGTCCATGGCTCAACATTCATATGGAGATCAGTGACAAGTGGTATCTCTCAGGGATCAGTACTGGGACAATTGCTCTTTAATATCTTCATCAGTGACATTAACAGTGGGGTCAAATGCACCGTCGGAAAATTTGCAGATGACACCAAATTATGTGGTGCAATCAAAATACCCAAGGATGGTATGCCATTCAGAAAGACCTAGATAGGCTCAAGTGGTGGGCCTAGGTGAACCTCATGAGGTTCAACTAATGGAACTGCAAGGTCTTGCACCTGGGTTGTGGCAACCCCCACTATCAGTACAAGCTCAAAGATGTAAGGATAGAGCACAGCACTGCTGAAATGGTTTTGGGGGTACTGGTGGATAGGAAGCATGAGCCAGCAATGTGCCTCGCAGCCCAGAAAGCCAACTATATCCTGCACTGCATCAAAAGTGTGACTAGCAGGTCAAAGGAGGTGATCCTTCCCCTCCACTCTGCGCTGGTGAGACCTCACCTGGAGTACTGCATCTCGATGTAGAGTTCCCAGTGCAGCAGAGGCATGATCCTTTTCAAAAGCATCTAGAGGAAGGCCATAAAAATGATCTAAGGATGGAACCCCTCCCCTGAAAGGACATGTTGAGAGCGGGGGCTGTTTAGCCTGGAGAAGAGAAACCTTTAGGGAGACCTGATAGTTGCCTTTCAATATCTTAAGGGGGACAAGAAGAAAGAAGGGGAGAGAATCTTCAGCAGGGTCAATTGTGTTTCAAACTAAAAGGGTACATTTCCCTCGTTCCACTGGACGAGGTTGCCCAGAGATGTGGCAGAATCTCCACCCCTGGAGACACTGAAGGTCAGGCTGGGCCAGGCTCTAAGCAAACTGACATAGCTGAAGTTGTTCTTGTACACTACAGGAGAGCTGGACTACACAACCTTTACAAGTCCCTTCCAACTCAAAAGATTCTGTGATTCTATGAAACATAGCTTCTCAGTGTTTATTCACTGAAAATAATAAAAACCCACATAAATTAGATGAAAAAAAAACACCAACTGAAAACAAATGATTACACATGATAGGAGTTTGCTACATTCGTTTACTTTGGTGTAATCTAATTTTGTAATACTGAGATATCCGTACAGAGATTTTGCAAACTACACCCTACTTTTAAAGTATTTTATTTTAATTTCTTGGAACTAGCAAAGCTCTCATCTTCCTCACTCTTCCCTATTATTTCTCAGTAGCTCATGGTGGTGCATATTTTATTCATCTGTTCTTAATAGATACCTGTGATTTAAACAACAAAAAAGAAGAAATATTAAAACCAAAAGTAACTTTCACAATATTCTGAGATCTAATTTGTTGCTAAATAAACATAAAATATCAGTCATTTTCATTTTTGCAAATATATATATATATATATATATATAAAATATCATTATAAAATATCATTATAAAATTAAATTAGGCTTCTTTACAGAACCAATCACGCTGTTCTCCTTCACAGGAACCTGAAGACACAGCCACATTATGAAGTAGCCCATTTACAGAAGTGGTATCATTATAAAAATTAACAGGTAATAACATCTGCTAAAATTAGAAGATGTAACTTGCTTCACTTCTGCCTCCATGCAGATGGCTGGAATTTCCAGTCCTGTAGAGGTTTTTCTTATCTCCTTCCTTTTCCTTCCTGTTGTTCACCTCAATCTACCACTGCGTCTTCATTCACGCTATGTAATTCCCACCTCTCATCCCTAAGTCCTGAACTTAAGACTTCTACAGATCATATTTTGGATGTGCATCAGCGTGCTGCATTCATTCAGAATCAGTTTGTTTAAGACGGACCATTACAGCTTTCACCAGCATAGGTGATTAAAGGAAATTAAAGGAGTGGAGTTCAGCCTTCTTAAGAATCCACACAACAGCATTCCTCTAGCTCACTGTCTTAATCAGCAACTAGCTATGGGGCTGACCCTAGCCACAGCTTATCACTCTGAACCAGCACTGAACGCTGTGCAGAAATCCAATTTATCAATTTATTTGTCTACCTTTAAGTTGTGCTGTGTCAGGTACATGTGGCCCGATGAGCTGAAAAGCATTTCTTATATTCCAGGAAACGATCTTTTCTGTTACAGGACTTTATTCCACATTTGGGCAAATTCAATCAGTCAAGGCAATTACTTCACATTTCACATGAGAATAAAATTAATTTTAAGTAAGTGTTAGCATGTTGTGGTGTTTTGTTGTTGTTGTTTGTCTGTTTTTGTTTTCTTAATAAAACATCTCATTTCTGAGTCTGCAATGTGTACACAAGTAAAAGATTTTCTCCATTTCCTTGGAGGAAGCAGAAGGTTTCCTATGATTTGTATTTGTGGCTGCACAGCAAAGGTGATACCCCCAACGGTCATTTCATTGCATGGACATCTTGCCACGTATCTTTTCCTCTAGCTATGTCCTTTTTGCTCTGCTGTGCTGTCAGCAGGGAAAGATACGGCACAAAAATCTCTGCAAAGTCTTCTGATGAAGGAAGAGGTGACTCTTTCCACAGCTTGAAGTATGCCCTGTAAGCACAAAAATCTATTTATGATGTACTTTCTGTAAATACTAAAATGCAACCAATGAAAAGCTCTAGTCTACTCTGCTGACTAATCCTTCTCTTGAGGCACAATACAAACGGGCATATCATCATGTTTTCCTATTGCCAGCAGACAGAGCCCAATTAGGAATTTGCACCCCATCAAAGAAGACAGCCACATAACAGTAAGGTGAGATGTTACACTGTGCTTTGATATCCATGGTCTGAGAGTCAGAATTCTCATTTTTATATGAAAAGAATTTATATCTGATACACTTGTCTCCCAGGTAAATATTTTAGGTAATTTCACAATCATTTGGTGCTACAAATTGAGTGGTACATTGTTTTAAAACTAATATACATGTATTTCCTGTTGCTTGAATGCAAAATATAAGCACTAGAATCCAGAAATTATGATTTATATGATGCATTAATGTAAAATCCATTAGCACAATCAGTAGGATCTATGATGTCTATAACCAAAGAAATGTTTCTATTTATCAGGATTACAAGGACATACATTTGAGGTATTTATTTTTGAAGAAGTGCATCTGTAACTTGAGGAAAAACACATGTAACCAGTACAGGCCATATGCTAAAGACATTTAGACTGGTTTAGCTCCTGATTACTTAATTTCAATACTGTTGGGTCAATTAAATGAATTTAAACTTTACAGCTACTGTTTTTTTTTATTTCAGTAATAGAAATCTGTCTGCCAGCAAATTTTGCAGGGGCAAACCTAAGCTAATTTACTAGTGAGGATACTTAGATGAACCTATTTTTTTCTGTTAAGATAAAAACAGAATATTCCGCTTTCAACTACAAAAATCAGTAACAATAAAATATAATAAAACATTAAATTGAGTTTGTTTTCTGTTCTTCACAGGTATTTTTAAGTGCTTAAAACAGATTTTGCCTTAGCATGAAAAGTATTAAGTTGTTGGCCACTTTCATCACAGCTGAAATTCCAAAGGTTACAAGAGATATTGCAGAAGATATGGTCTACTACAGAAGACCAGTTTGCACTACTCATCAAAATAATTACCGTTAACACTAGTATCAGTATAAACTGTATTATTTTATGAAAGTATAGTATTTTCATTGTTTTAAATAAAATCTGGTGTAACTTCAACATAAATGACATATTTATATCATTATAACACATGCTGTTATTAAATGCTTAAATTATTTTGCTTTTTCTCTCCTGCAAGAATAAATTTTGAAGTAATTGTAGTTTGCAACCACGGCTTTCTTCTATTTTTCAAATTTGCAACTTGAAGAATTTTTGTTAAATTCCATTGCAAAATGCCTGAAAGCAGGATTTCTCTTTTTAAAGGAACAGAAAGAAGTAATGAAACAGTTTGTCAAATTCACTCTTGATAAACAAATGCATACTTCTAAAACAGATAAATTAGAGCCAGTTTTAAGTTCTAAATTCAGAGCAATTTTACTGTATTTGCCAAGAGCCTTCATCACCTGAAAATCTCTCTGCACTTTTGCTGCATACATTTTTTATGGAGCTAAAACAGCTCCATATCACAACCGTTGTTTGCTTACAACCATTTCTCTGAAACTTAGCAGGACATTATGAATTTAATGATACACATATACAACCTATGTAGTGCAAACAATGCTGTTTATGTTTTGCAGGATTCAATCAAAAGACCGAGGTGTGAGCTAACTGAATTCAACTTCATTCTCCTATAGAATTTTCTACGAGTCTAATGAAAGTTACTTAACTTTTTCTCTCTAAAATGTAAATGTTAACGGTTATTTTAACATGAAGACTATGAGATCTTTAGAGTTACAGAACATTTCTTTTAGTGCTCACACTTACTACTGATTATACACTTGTAGCTGTCAAAAAAAAAAAAAAAAAAAGGGTTACCAAAACTTTACTGATAACATTATATAAAAGCCAATAAGTACAAGAGTAACTGCAGTATGACTAGACAGGAGTAAGGCCACCTTTGGCTATTGCACCTCTTTTCAGTTTAAAGTTATGTATCTACCTGATTCTGCTTCATAAATCACACCGCAGTAGATTGGTCATATGCTTGTTTTTCAGGATACGTTACATAGCAGGGATAGTAATACTTGAACAACGTATGTAACAGCAGCTCTGCTAAAAACTGACCTGACAGGTACTTTTTCTTTGAAGTATAATAGTGCCTAAACATCATTAGTTTTTTTGTTTACACTTAAAAGGGAATTGAATAACTTTTTTTTTTTTTTTCTCCTTTCATTTTCCTAGCACATTTAAATAAAAAATAAAATTAAATCCAGATTAATTTAAGAGGTACTAAGGCAGTGGTAGATACTATCTACTGAATATTGTATTTTTGATTTCTAAACTTCTGAAAGGAGATTCTGGAAAGGATATTATGAGTCTGTTGTTATGCACAGACAACAGAACTAAATGCAGATGAAGCAGATTGCTGACAAGCACTTTCACCAATCTGTGAACATCAAATACCAGAGCTCACTCTTTATTGCCTAAGTTGTTTTTTTACCAATCAATCAGTCACTTAGTATGTTAACAATACTATTATGTGGCTATTATCAGAGAAGCAAGGAATACAAACGGGTAAATTCCAATACACTGAAGTCAACAGGATCATTCATAAATAAAATTTGCACATATACCCTGGAGCAATTTAGAGGCAACAACATACATTCAAGTGACAGCAGCTTAAAAAAAAAATCCTAGTATATCAACAAAATCATGGTGCCTTCATGTCCACTTACTCTTTCAGCAGATGGAAAGAAATTCAGCCTAGTATGCAATTATAAAAGGTAGTAAATAGGCCATTCAAGAAGGATGTTCTATGAATCTATGAAAACACCAAAAGGAAACGCATTGGCAGTGGAGGCATGAACATGCATTCTGGGAAGGTCATAGGGATGTGGCACAGGAATGTAGGCATGGGATCACACCTCAGCACGTAGGCAGAGGTAGAACTAAAGTTGGCTAGGGACATAAAGAGTAACAAGAAGGTTACCAAGCACAAATATAGGTCAGGAAGAGAAAGACTTGAGAGCAGCCCTGAGGAGAAGGATCTGGGGGTGTCAGTTGATGAAAGACTCAGCATGAGCTGGCAATGTGCACTTGCGGCCCAGAAGGCCAATCGCATCCTGGGTTGCATCAAGAGATGTACGACCAGCAGGTCGAGGGAGGTGAATCTGCTCCTCTGCTCTCATGAGACACCACTTGGAGTACTGCATCCAGTTCTGGAGCCCCCAGCACAAGAAGGACATGAAGCTGTTGGAGTGGATCCAGAGGAGGGCCATGAAGACTATCAGAGTAATGGAGCACCTTCCCTGTGAGGACAGGCTGAGAGAGTTGAGGCTTTTCAGCCTGGAGAAGAGAAGGCTCTGGATGGACCTTATAGCAGCCCTCTAGTACCTGAAAGGGGCCTACAGTAAAGCTGGCAAGAGGCTTTTTGTAGGGGGATTTAGTGACAGAATGAGGGAAAATGGCTTTAAACTGGAAGAGGGTAGATTTAGGCTAGATATCAGGAGGAAACTCTTTACTGTGAGGGTGGTGAGACACTGGAACAGGTTGACCAGTGAGGTTGTAGATGCCTCCACCTTGATTGGATGGGGCTTGAATGGGGCTTTGAGCAACCTGGTCTAGCAAGAAGTGTCTCTGCCTAAAGCAGTGGAGTTCAAACTACATAATCTTAAAAGGTCCCTTCAAACACAAATCATTCTATGATTTCATGATTCTACAGGTACATAAGACAGCAAAGGAAGATAAAAGAAATTGTGCTTCCCCCGAATAGTGAGATTGGAAACCTAGCTGTAACTGTCATCAAGAAGGCTGAGGTACTGAACAACCTTTTTGCCTCAGTTTTCATCAGCAGTTGCCCTTACCATACCTTCCAAGTCACAGAATCTCAAGGCAGGGACTGAGAGAATGAAGACCCACCCAACACAGGGAAGATCAAATTCCCTACTGGAGTGAGTCCAGAGAACCATGAAGATGATCCAAAGGGTGCAGCAGCACTCCTACAAAGAGGAGCTGAGACAGTCAGAGTTGTTCAGTCCAGGGAAGGCTCTGAAGGGATGTCATAGCAGCCTTCCAATACTTAAAGATGGGGAGAGACTCTTCACCAAGGTGTGCAGCTATAGGCCAAGGAGTAATGGTTTCAAACTTAAAGAATGTAAATTTAGATGACATATTAGAAATAAATTCTTTACTATAAGGGTGGCTAGATATTGTAACAGGTTGCCCAGAGAAGTTGTGGATCTCTGGCGGTGTTCAAGTCCAGGTTGCGAAGGACTTAGAGCAACCTGATCCAATGGAAGGGCAGGGACATTGGAATAAGATGATATTTAAATGATTGTAAAATCCAAAACATTCTATGATTTTATTATTCTCTCCATATATAAATTTAAGCAAATACACATGTTACCAGAATTAGCAGTGCAACCCAGAAGGCTCAATCTTATTCAACATCTTCATAAAGGACATGAATGATGGGCTATTGTTTGCCCTCAGCAGGTTTGCTAACAACACAGATCTGGAATGAGAGGCTGACACACCAGAAGGTTGGTTGCCACCTGGAAAGACACTGTCAGGAGGAAGGGATGACAGCAATCTCATGAAGTTCAGCAAGGGAAAGTGCAAAGTTCTGCATCTGGGGAGAAATAACCTCAAGCACCAGTATGTGCTGAGGATCACCCAGCTGGAAAGCAGCTCTTTGGAGAAGTACCTGGGGGTCCTGTTGGACATCAAGTTGAATATGAGTCAGCAATATACCCTTGTGGCAAAGACTAATGGTATCCTGGGCTGCATTACGAAGAGCGCTGTCAGCAGGTTAAGGGAGATGATCCTTCCCCACAACTCAGCATTGGTGAGGCCACACTTGAGATACTAGCTCTGTGCTCCTCAGCACAAGAGAGACACAGACATGCTAGAAAACCAGAAAGAGTCCATCAAAGGTCCATGGAGATAATTAAAGGACTGGAATGTCTCTCCTATGAGGAAAGGCTGAGAGAGTTGGCACTACTTAGAAAAGAGAGATGAAGGCCAAGGGGGGTATTATCAAGGTATATAAATACCTAAAGGGAAGGTTTAAGGGAGACAGAGGCAGGGGTTTTTTTGCAGTTGCATACAGTGAAAGGATGAGAGGCAATGGGCACAACCTAAAAGGCAAGAGATTATCTGAACATCAGCAAGTGATGGAGCAATGGCACAGGTTGCCCAGAGAGGTTGTGGGGTCTCCTTAGAGATCTGCAAAAGCTATTTGGATGTGGTCCTGGGCAACCTGCTTTGGGTGCCTCTATTTGAGCAGGGGGATTGAATCAGGTGACCTCCACAGGTTACTCTTAAATTGAACCATTCTGTGGCTGTGATTCTGTGGCTATATCACAAAGGTTTGTGATACCCTAAATGTGAGACGTTTCAATACATTTTCTGTGGTCAGTGTACGCACTAGGAATGCTCAGATGCAGAAATCTACTTAGAAGTAAGATCATACACATTTAAACCTAAATTAACCCTATTTCACTTGAGGTCTTTCAGCAGGCAGCTAAAGTAAAAAATTTAATCACCAACAGCTTTTGAGGATTTACAAAAAGTAGTGTCTGATTACGTTCTGAAGGTGACACTTGTTCTCCGTTGATTCTCGAGTAGCAAGGCTCCTCATTTAGACCCACAGTTAAATTACCTAATGTAACATCAGATTAATTTAGGTCACGTTTTTAAACACAACAGTATCTTCCTCAGTAAAAAAAAATAAACATGTTGAGATTTTATCAGAGAAATGAAGAATCTTTCAGAAATTATCCTCTGTTTAGACAGGTGTGAATAAAATCAGACTTCTTACATTGCATATAAATCCTAGCATACTGTCAGCTCTAAGAGATGTATAGTTTAATTTAAAACAGTATTATTTTAGTAATGTGGAACAGTACTTTCCCACTCTAAAATATTCTCTGACAACACAGAAAATAGTGAAAGCAGTGAAGACTATTATATCAGCAATTTTCTCCTGACTAAAGAAATCCAAGGCCTGATATTTGAAACCATGTTTCACACATTATTTGAATACATTTGTTTCTATATCTATTTTAAGCAGCTTATAACATGGGTAGCTTTGGTTATGGTTACAGCACAATTTTTCGTACTATTAAAATGCATTTAATTTTCTCTTCTAATAATAAGTAATTTTGTTTGATCATTTGGATGATAGAATCATAGAATCACTTATGTTTGAAGGGACCTTAACAACCATCTAGTTCCAACTCTACTGTTCTAGGCCCCAGGTTGCGCACGGCCACATCCACCCTTGCCTTGAGTATTACATTTCTGATGTTTTGAAATATTCAGGCAAGGCAGGTGATAATTCTCTAGAAGGTAAAATTTATTTACAGAAGAGAGAAAAATCCAAAGACAAATCATCTTTTACATTTTTGAAAGTAGCCAATATTGTGTCCGTAATAAAGAATGATTTAGAGACATTTAGTCAATCACAGAATCACAGAATCACAGAATGACCCGGGTTGGAAGGGACCTCGAGGATCATGTAGTTCCAACCCCCCTGCCTAGCAGGGCCACCAAACATACACATAATAAATAAAATTAATAAATTTTAAAGCAAATAAATTTTACATAGTTCCTTCCAGAAATAAATATTTAGGATAGTTATTTTGGCCCTGTGGAAGACATGTCAAAACATTCACTGAGGTCAGCAAGGCACCATTCTACTTACGGTCCAGATATGAATAGCTTACAATTTAGAGATTTGATCTTGTAGTAAATGATATTCCACACAGAAATTCAATGAAATGGAATCTGAGACTGTAAGAGATTTCAGACAGAATGTCAGTTCAGTAAAGAGTCCTATTATGTCCTCATCACAAGAATGTTAGGATGCTGTACTTATTCTCTTAAGACAAATAATTTTATGTAATTAAAAAAAGATTAATTACTTGTAACTCCCCTAAAATAAATACCACATATTCTAGTTATAAAATATACCTACACACAGACTCCAATATATGGACCACTTCTTAATTTTTTTAACTTAAAGAAATATGGAGGTACCATATTTTTATCCTTAACTGGGAACTGGGAACTTCCATTTTATTGAGCAAATACACTACTGCATTCCATATTATATATGTATGATCATGCTTGTCAAAGAAATAGTATAACCAATACTGGAAATATCTGTAAGGCAGAGCCAAGACTCCCTTAGCAGTCACATCATGAAGTCTAAACAACAACTGAAACCATATTATGGTTAAAAAAATAAGTCAGTTCCATGCTTTATAAAACAGTTATTAATAACTTTATAAAACCTGAAGTACATTTTTGTTTTGCATTCAAACACTATCAGAATAGTATTTCAGTGACAAATTGTGCTGTACATTTTACATATAATTGAGGATCTTGTCCAGCAACTCAACCCCGGATCCTGCAAATTAACTGTTCAAACATAAATTTTGGTGCAGAGCTGAATGCCAGTTGCATGCTAAGAGGGAGAAGGGAATCAATCTGATCATGAAACTGAGGTACATCTTCACAGATTTTGCACTTGGAAAATGCCTTACTGGGACAATAAAAGCATTTAAAGGTGTTCAGAGACTACAGATATGCAGTTTGGTACAACTCTGAACAGACAAGACCCACGTGCATTGGTCCCAGGGCCAATGTCCCTTAGTTACAGTGTATGTAAACAACTGAAATATATCCCTTGTTGCTTATTTTCCTTAGGCTTCCAAATGAGATTCTGAGATACGCATTTAAATAAAGTCATCCTTTTTAATTTATGTCAAAATTGTAGCTATCTCCTAACTGGAGAGTTCAACCTGCAATACAGTACACACAATTATCACCATTTAACTAAGGGAGGAAGAGGAAGTAAAGTTAAGATAAAATATTGAGACTATAATCATGAATGTCTTTCTTAAGTGAAACTGAAAACACTACAATACTCATCAATTCAACATACTTAAATAGACATTATTTTCAAAAGAAGTGTGACATTAATTCTCAACTGTTACTGAAATTCTGGAGAAATAATATGGGGAAACATGAGATTAAAGTCTGCATCTGTTCTTCCTCTGGATGCAAGTGACTGAAGAGAATTTTAAGGATAAATGTACACCCACAAAATCATTTCAGATTATAAAATTGCGTTGATGCTCTTCATACACAAAGCCATATGAGACAACAGGAATGCTTGTATATGGAAAAAAAAATTGTTTAATGATCAATCTGACTTGAGATCAACACAGATTTAAAATTATAATTTATCCTTTAATAGAGAAAGACAAGTTTATTTATTTATCACCAGACCTTCACAGTATATCATATCACAACTGTAAACTTTATTCATAAATAAAATGGATGGTGCCACTGACATTTATTCTGCAAAGACTCAGATTTGAATAGGTATTCTCTTCTAACATATGCATGTTTTATTGTCTTGAGTTGCCATTCATGCAGTTACAAGGCCACAGTTTCAACAGCCAGTCAACTCCATGACTGAGTTAACTCCTGTCTGGTATTAACTTCAGTGAAGTGCTTAAGTAATTTATCATCTAAAACTGAACAAATAAATTTTTTTATTAAAAACTGGAGAGTTGACATGCCCCAGGTATTCCCATACTCTTGTTATCAAAGGCATTGCCTTTCCCTCTACATATTTTACCATAATTATTCTAACACATTTGCCCTCACGACGAGATCCAAAAATAGAGAACAGAGCTCTCTTATCTTATTAAAAGTGTACAAGGAACACACATTGCTTCCAAATCTGGATAATATATTATGCATTCTTTGACCCTGTAAAGTAAAGTAGGGAAAAGAAATAACTCCTAAAATAAGGAAATGACAGCAATGGCATGTATTATGAACATAAATGCCTGAGATAACCTGTATTCCAAAAGAAGCACGGATGACCCTCCTGAGAAATCATCCTCTCCACCTGAACTCCTCAAAAACAAATCAGAAGTAGATTTACAGGCTATCATGACACTTCAAGAATGGATTTAAAGGTCTCTTCCGCGAGTACACAGTCATCCTTAATTCTTACCTTCAGTTGTTTTAAAACATTTGACCAAAAAAAAAAAATAATAATAATAAAAAAAAAAATAAAAAAAATTGGTTGTTCTGATTCTAGAGCGTAAATCCTGGAAATACAAGGCAACTGCTGAAACTTACTCTGTCAAATACAAAAATGGTACAGACAATTTTTTTTTTTTTTTTTAAACATATGACTAAAAATGGCTTCAGAAAAAAGCCAATTTGAAAAAAAATGACAGTGGGAAACCAAAGTTTCACTAGCATGTCAGTGTATATAAATTTGTTTAATATTTCCTTTAACTTGACATCCAGCTAGTCAGGGGTAAGACCTAGAACTGAAGGAGGGAAAAAACAGCAGCTGCTGCTAGTAAATGACAGTTAAGGTTAGTGAGATTCTAAAATATCAATGGGTTTATCATGCTAGGGGCCCATTTTGACATACAAATGATTGGAAGAGAAAGAATTACTTTTATCTAGGTTGTGATAAGATATCACTACATGCTCCAAAGAGTATGATATGTATGTAAGAGGAGAACAAGACAGTGAGGTAAGACAGGGACACAGCAATAAGACTGGAAGGAAAGGCAAGAACATGTTGATATTTTATAAATCAGAAGGAGTATTGGTTTTCTGTACAAAAATACTCACTAAACTTTTGATTTCATCTAATGGTCATCACCCAAATAAACAACATCTACACACATATTTCAGTATAATAACCCAAAGCTCTGAACCCAGCTCCCACAAACCAACGGAAGCATATTTCAAGACAATTCCATATGTAGCAGAAAACAAGTGCTAAAGGAAATAGATGTCTCTTTGTGGTCTGATTTACACACCTGCAGACATTTACTGTATACATGCATTTAAAAAAAATAAATCCTTAGGAAATTAAACTAGGAAACATTTTTCTTAATGGGGGTGTGCTAAACAAAGACTGTGACTCAAGAAAAGTTGTGACAAATAAACATCTATCCAGTCAAGCCTCTCTGTTTCCAAACCAATATTGTATTACAGCACCACGTTAAAGAAACATCAGTCATGATTTAAAAAAAAAAAAAAATGATAACAGCAAAAATTAACAGACAACTTTTGAGATATTTTACTGCAGGGAATCGCTCAAATGTGAGGTGGCTGAGAGTGAAATGAGTTTCAGATTTCTCCATTCTCTGAGGGGAGACCTGAGATTAGCAATGGTTGTCCTTCAGAAACACAGCATACAGAAAAGCAAACCCTTCAGCAACATAGACCTGGAGATTTATTTAAGATCTTCTAAATCTTAGATTTCCATTTTATGCAGACATTAACAATAGACCACTGACACTGACAACAAATACTTGCACTGGCCTCAGGGAAATTATGCACAAGAATCATCAGAGAAATGCTTTACAAAAAAGGATGGAAAAATCTCACTCAAGAAGATCCTCGATGAACTTCTTAGGCAATAAGTATAGGATAAAGCAGCATGTGGTGCCAAGACATAAACAACCTTCAAAATGAGTCAGGTTGAGGCAGGTCAAACTACGCATTTAACTGATAGCTGGGGATATCTTGTTGGCTACTTAGATTTTGTCCTATTTCTTTTTCTCCGGGTAATTTACTTCAGGTTCACAAAAGGTATTGTATTATCAGGAATGGAGAACAAAGTCTTCTCTTTAGTCAAAGTACAAAACCCAACAGAAGTGCCGTATCTCTGAGCTGAAGGAACCATATCATACAATTATATTTAATGTCCATGTCTGCTGAGGCCACAGATAGGGAACTAAATTCACTCAAATGTTCTGGCTGTTTTCACCCACTGAAGGGGTGCTGAACAACCTCACACCTCAGCTTACATTTATTTTGAACCACTATAGTGATCAGTAAATCTGTCAGAAGGGGTTAATTATCATCACTGGGAACTGGGCCAATACCACCAGTTTAATTTCATATAAGCCACCGCACAAACATCAGATAGTAAATACTTCTGGGAACTAACCACCTGGGCTGGAGTAAAAGTGGTGAGCTGGAGGTAAAAAGCTCCATATCCTATTTCTTATCCCCTGAGCTATAGAGTCCTCAGCTGGTAGTTCCATAAAAGTTCACACAGCCTTTTTTTTCTTTTTTTTTTTTTCCATTTTTTTTTCTTTTCCAAAGGCAGCAAAAGCAGTTACAAGTTTAAAAATAATAATAACAACAAAAATCACACCTTCAAGAACAACTGTATTTTTCTTAAAATAATTTCTCTGAAAGTAGCAGACTGTACACATTTTACAAGAATAAACAAACTTCTCTAATATTTATCCACAAACTGGGAGTCAGAGATGACTAGTGCAAATTTCTGCTGACCAGCAGCATTTATTCTACAAACTTTGGGTATCCTAAGTGCTCCATTAGAGAAAAACAGGTATCTTCAATCAGTCTAATTTCTTTCTTGGGCATGTTTTGTTTCCAGACATGAATGCTACTTGGTGAAATTTCCCCCTCATAAGGAAGATAGAAAAGACTGGTGGAAGTGGCAAATAATATTTGGTTTAAGCTAGCAGGAGGAAGAGGAATACCAAGAAAGGCAAAAATTGTTTCAGCTGTCTTCTGAGGAAAGCTCACAATATCTTCAAACTTGACCATCAGATAATTTGTTGGCAGTAAGTCTCCATTTATTCTCAGTGCTGCTGCTGTGTTTGCTAGCCATAAATGGGACAACACAGAAACAGCATTTGAATTAGAATTTGAAAATTCTTTTCTTAATGATTCATATTCAAAGGCATAGCCTTCATTGATACTACATTTTCCTTTACCATTTTCCCATTTAAACATTGCAGCTAAGCGTTGTGGAACCTTTTTCAAAGAGTAAAGGCTTGGCTTATTTTTGTACAGCATTGAATATATCCATGCCCGTGGGTCTCTTACTACATATAATGCTCTCATTGATGGTCCTAGGATTTCCTGAAAGAAGGGAAGCTTTAATGTCCAGCTCCCACTACTTAAACTAAGCACCGGTCGTGCATTAGGATAATAAACAAGGTGTCTTCTCAATTCCCTAATATATTCAGCATCTTTATCTTGACTCGCCCTTGCCCTACTTCTTTGCTCCATCAGAGATTCTCTCTTTTTGGATCTTTTCTTTTTGTCCTTGTTTATGGCAGAATGCTGAGTAATTTTACTTCTGCTAGCTTCATATAACTGAATGTTTTGTAAATGTAATTTTGTGTCTCGAACTAGAGACTGGAGCCACCCCTTGAGAAGATGAAAATGCCCACTCTGAACATCAGAAGCCTTCCATTCACATGGATCTACAAAGGAATCAATTTCAAATTCACTCTCAGGAATTTCTAGATAGGCTGTAGGTATCCTCATGTATAGGAAGTCACTGCTGTTGAAGAACAGCTGTTTTAGAATTTCTGCACCAGAAGCAGGAAGTGAAGTGATTATAACATCTGGAAAAACAATGGGAGTCCCTTCTAATCGTTTGGCTTTATTGCCTTCATCATGTTCTAGCCTTGTCAAGTCACTGCTCCATTTTGCACAGATTGGCTGAGTACACATGCTCCATACATCGACCAGTTCAATAAGCCACAGTGTGATAACCAGTATCAGGATCCAACGCAACATTTTACTGAAGGATACGTAAAACCGCCACTGAAAGGCCAGTATGACTAAACTAACCCCTAAAATTAACCCTGCAATTACGTTCACTTTGAATCCAAATGGCAAAACTACCCTATTATTTTTAATCATTTTTTCCACAGGTTCAGTACCTAGACCAAACTTTGTCACTTTGTTTTCATGAACAACTTTGGCAAAACCACCAAATCCCAAGTAATCAAACCTGGCCTTTAAATTCTGATGATCAGTCACAACAGAAACAGTATTTTCAGTGCTGTTGACACTAAGTGATATCTGAAATCCAGACTTTACATTATCAGTGAGTTTGCAGTTAGAAACATTGACATACGGGCCATAGAAAAGGTAAACAATCCTTGTAAGAGTGCTTTTCATCGGAAAGGTAACATTTACAAACTGAGTCCATCGCTTTTTGAATTCAGCAGCTTGTTCTGCCTCTTGTATCCTAGCAACAGGACTACTCCCATGATGATCAAACCAAAACATCTTGTAGTGGGCATCCCACACATCCATCATAGCTCCATTGTACTTGTTCTTAAATTTATAGGGTATATATTTAAAATCAATGTCAAGATTATGAAAAAAGGCACTGACTGAATTAACAGGAGAGTCTGCCTCCTTCTCGATGTGGTCTACTACTAACAAGGTCTGAGAATTTAAGAGCAGCAAAATGCGGTACACGCTTTTCAGTTTCATTGCTGATGTATAAGCAGACACTGCCTCCCCACTCACAAACATCATGTCCCCAGACTGGGAGGCTGTTATAATTTCCCCAGTTGAGTCTCCAACCTCATGACCAATCCACTTCAGCCACTGGGCACATTCACCAAGCTGTCCCTCCCAAGGCTGGTTGCACTGGCTCGTGGGAGATGGGGCAAATACCAAAACATTGTTCAGGTGGCTGAGTTTAGGTCCATAGAGAGCCTCAGATACAAACACCTGCCCATTGGGAGCAAAAGTGAAAGAGTTCTGATCAGGATGCTCATGTCCAGGATTAAAACTTCTCCATCCATCAATCCAGGCATATGGTTGAAAGTGGACAATATCATAAACTGCCCGTCCACCAAGTTTTCCAGACTTGAAGGACACGAAGGTGTTTGTCTGACTGCTTGGCAATCCAGCCCCATAAGTAACAACTCCCCAGTTAGGAAATACGTGCATTTTAGCAGTGCCATAGTCAGGAGGTGGTTGAGGAGTGATTTCAGCAGAGTACCATATAAACTCAGTGTGCAGAGTGCTCCACCTCTGTGCAGTGGATGGCACCATTGGTCCATCTTTGGGCCTGTGTTTTCTAATTTGCTGTGCCAGCCAGTTGCCAGCTCCATTCTTCAGGACAAACTTATCCAAGAAAACCAGCTGGCTCTCAGGACCATAAAACCAGTTGTAATTAGAATCTGCTACACCCACAGTCCTTTGAAAGCCTGGTAATAGGGTGGCATAATAAAACCAGAAGTGCATTTTCAGCCAATTATTTTCCAAGTTATTAATACCAAAGTGTCGCTGTGCCAGGAAAACATACTGTGTTATTGACTTAGCAGTGTAACTCCCATAAGCTACTCCCTCGTCCAGAGACCCATCTACAATGTGATTGAGCAGAAACATTGTTTTCTCCATCACATCAACAACAGTGTGTTTCCAAATATTCGCCTGAGATCCATTGTCCACACCAGTCACTAAAGCTCCAGTGAGCAAAGCAAGCATGTTGGTTGCTTGGTGATTGTGAAGAAGCTGCTTTCCCCAGGAACGAACCTTTGAGTACTCAAACATTTCTTTGCTTGCAGACCGTATCTTCTCCAAGTATTTTTGTCTTCTCACATTTTCCAGTGAATTATAGAGGAAGTCATAAGCAGTGGCAAATCCTGTTAGGGAGTGGCCAAGTGGCACTTCATCACCAGGCGCGCTCTCAACCAACCAGTTCTTGTAAGCAGCCATTCTGTCCATATACTCCACAGTAAAATCCAATGCAGCTTTATCTTCAGGGCACAGCAAACAATAAAACGCTAGAGGTGGCAGATTGTTACCATAAACCTCATTCCACTTTGCAGCAAAATCAACATGTTTGTGCGGAGGTAGGTAGTACAATGGGTTGGATAACATAACCATCACTGCACTTCTGATGGTTCTGAATATATGTGAATGGCTTGTGTGAGCTTTCTGCCTCAGCACATGGACATCTTCAGCATCGAAATACAAGCTTGGATGGAGAACTGCTTTTTTCAGCTTCTGCTGAGCACCAAGGCTACCAAGTTTCTCTTTCTCATATTGATCTATATTTTCCATAAAAGTCACCCAATCAGAGTAATTGCTTACAGATTCTTCAAAAGTGAAGACAGCAAACATCATTAATGCTAGAAATAAGGTATGCCCTGTAAGCATCAGAGCCATGATCCATTAAGCAGCTCCTCTTCCCCAGGCATGCATTTCCTAACAAAACACAACATTCAGATATCAAGCTTTGATCCAGTCAGTATAAACATGAACATCTTAAGGCATTTTTTTTTTCTTAAGACAAAAGACTTAGTGCTTACTGCACATTCTAACAGTTACTCAGATTACTGAGAACTACGACACTGGAATAACGAGTCTGCCAAGAAATTAAATCTCAGGTGCCTTCTGTTCACACTTTTCTCAAATACAACACCACAGCATGTGTAATAAAATCAGGGAAAAGGTAAAATCTCTGAGATATGCAGACAAACACAGGATGACAATACACAAGAAGAAAACAGAATGCTATGCCTTGGTAACTCGAAAACCTCAATTTGAAAACAGGAATCAGAGCCACACGTTTTCTGTGTTAAAGTTTTCAATCAGGTCAAATTCCACTTCTAGAGCTGACCAAAAAAAAAGAAAAAAAAAAGGAAAAAAAAGAAAAAAAAAACCACTGATCACAAAAATATATATATATAATTTATTCAAAACAATGTGGTGAATTTAATTATTTAGGGAATTTACAGCACTTGAAAAACAGACTCAAAAACGGAAACTACTTTCTTCAGCCTTCCCCTTATCTCAATTTGTATACATGTTCTTTATCACCTTTCTCTTAGGACTCGTGGGAGGAGTGGGAAGGGAAGGGGAAAAAAAAAAGGCAAAAATCCTTCATCAGCTCCTTTAGATGAGTCTGTGGTGCTTTTAAGCACTATTCCCCTCCGTTAGTAAAAAGTTTGTCTGAATTAATAGTCAGGGAGTATTGACATATATTCAGGTCTTCTTTCATCTCATCTTCAGCCCAATGATGCCCAAATTTTGCCTCAATGATTCAGAGAATCCTGCTCCTCCCATTACGAAGCAAAACGAAAACATATGAAAGGAGCTGAAAGCCAATGCTTTTCTGCTAAAAGAGCAGTTTTGGTTTTCCTTCCACTTTGCATGTTGGTTCTTTCTGTGGAAACACAAACAGAAGTTCTCTGAAGTGGTGCAGGTGTCAGGACACAGACTATTCAGTCACGGGGAACTGATAATGTTTTCAGAGAAGTTGAGGGTTAATACATTTTTTCCCTTTTCCCAAATAAATTAAATACGAAAGGGGCATTTTCAAAATTCCACATCGTTTCTCTTTGACAAAATGGAAATTCAGACTGGCGTCCTCAACTCTCGTTATTCCATTTTTCCCTGCACGACTCCTAAGACTGAAGGGCACATTTCCCATCACGCTGCCACAAGCTACCCAACAAACGGCACCGAGAACACATCACCAAAAGCCAGCGGAGCTCCCATCCCTAGCAAACCACCACGGGGCCGGGATGCCCGCCGGGAGCCGGCCGCCCCCGCCCGCGACAGCCCCAGGCCGCCCGCTGCGCCACGCCGCGACCAGCAGAGGGCGCCGGCCGACGGCCGGGCTGCGCCGCCGCCCCCGGGCCGCACAACTTGAGCAAGTTTGGGCGGTGGGCACGGGCTCCCCGCTCGGCCCGGCTCCTCGCGTCTGCCCCCGCGCGGCTTCACCCCGACTTACCCGCGGCGCTGTCCGTGCGGGCGGGGGCCGAGATGCCGAGCCAGACCCCGCGCCGGGGGAGGCGAGACGCTGCACCGTCCCCTCTCGGCTCGGCCGCGGCCCGTTCCGCCTCGCCGCTACTTTTCACCCGGGCTGGCCGCAACTTCGGGGCTGAGCCTCCTCCGGCGGCTCGCGGAGTGCTGCGGGTAGCGGAGGGCTGCCGGCGAACAAACGGAGCGGCGGGGATGTCGCTGCGGTTGGAAGGCGGCGGCGCGCTCGGCGGAGCCCACCCGCGGAGCAGAAATCCGCCGGCCCTCCGCGGCGGGTGCACCCCCGGCTCCGCCGGCGCTCCCGGCTGCTCTCTTCCCTGCGACTGCGTGAGGCGGCCGCCGCGCCCAGCCCAGCCCAGCGCCGCGCCACCGCGATGCCACCGCCGCCCCTACGCCTCGGCAGCGGGCTGCCGGCGGAGCGGAGCGCGGCGGGCGCGCCCGGGGGCAGGGCCGGGGCCCGAGCGGGGGGGGCTGGGCCCGGGAGCGGCGGATGGTGGGGGGAGGCGGGGCCGGGCGGCTCCCCCGGGTCCGCGGGAAGGGAGGGTTCGGGTTGGGGGAGCAGGTGGGTAGGAAGGCGGGGGGATCCGTCTGATGTGCAGCTCGCAACTTTATGAAGAGAAATAAATGCGTAAAAGCGCCTCAGGAAGCATGGAGATGCGCAGCATCCGCCTGTTGGAGGGGTCCCGCGTTTTACAAGTACCTCCCGGCACAGGCGGTTTATTTTATGCGAGGTACTAAAATGGCTCTCCTTCAGCTTGAGCAGAAGGCTTCTGAAGTACGACATAAAACCGTAATGACATGTGGAAAACCTTTGCCCCACAACTCGCGGTGCGGGGCCCGCAGATTCTGCCCGCACTTTGGAGCGATAATGCCGCTGTCGGGCTCGCAGCGCAGCTCGCGCTGCTGGTGGCGGCCTGCCGAGCCTTCGGGCTGTGTCACCCGCCCGGTGCCGTGCCAGCCCTGCTCCGGTAGGCTGTACTTTCTAGGAAAAGTGATATGTTTGATATGTTACCCGTTACTGGGTTTATAAACCGTACTTCAAAGGATGTGTGTGCTTTTATTAACCAGAGAGCTTCTTTGCCGCTTCTTCAGAGGCATAACCTGGATTCTTAACTTTTCTTCCTGCGAAGTCTTAGCTAAAAATTAGGCAGATTAAAAAATACTTAAAAGTGCAACTGCGTTTTCTGTTTTCAAATGAATACATAATAGCCATGCATAATGGATGCCGATTCTGTTTCCTTGTGCCATGGAGAGCACCTTAGAAGGATTGCATTATTAAATTATGCACATCGGTGATAAACTACATCTGGCATCATCCTAATCCTTTAGATGTGACCTTAGCTTAGGAGGAAAAACTACCGATTATTGCCTGGATCTTATCTTTCCATCAGAAGAAATTTACATAATGACCAAAGATCAGCATATATTTCCCTGACCTTGAAACAGCAAAGATTCTGTCGTTTCATGCTAACTACCGAGGAACTTATCGCAGGAGGAGGGGAAAGGTAAATCTGAATTAGCAACAGAGTCTGCTTTCTTCTTGAAGTTAGTAGAAACATTGAGACACGCTGCAAGTGGAAACATCCAAACCCGTTTTCCCTTTGTTCCCATTATATCTCGCATTGTATCTGTTACGGTTTTTGTTGTTCTTTTCTTTCCCCCCCCCCCCCCTCCCCCCAAGGCTGACCCATTCTGCAATACATTAAGTCTCAGAGAATGACTTGGGAGCCAAACATGTGAAGGACCTTTGTTAGGTTAAAACCAGAGTACAGCTCTCCCAGTATCCCTTCTCACTCTGTGGAACATGTGCTGAGATTTTTACATTACACATGCATTGAATTTCAGTGTGATAATTATGGAGAAACATATATATATGTACATTCAGAAATGATACCATTCTGACAAAGTCTTCTTAAAAAGGCAGTGAAGGCATTTGTAAGGCATTTGATTTTTTTTTTTTTTTCTGTTGAATCTCTTTCACAGTCAGAGATGTTGCACTGGCAGAATAATTAAGACTAATTTTCTGCTAAACAAAAGGCAAAGCAAGGATATCATTAACAATGTGTAATTTCATCAAGTGGAATCTTCTTACTTTCTGCCTTTTTCAAAAGAAAAAGAGCAGTTCCTTTACTGCTGTTGGGATAGCAGGAAAGCACTCTTGCCTCATAAACTTGCAGGAGACTTTGACTGTTACGTAATTATAATCATTTATATATACCGAAATGTCTTTACTGCTTCCATTTTCAAAGTTCAGCTTTCACTGTGTTGTTCATTAGTTTTACAGGATGTCCTTGAAGGCTTGGGAGCAGCCATAAATGAAGAGCCTCCCATAGGCACTCAGTGCTTTGTGGGAATGTTCAGCTGAGAACGTTCCAGCTTTCTTGGGGCAGGTTATTTGAGGATAAAATAATGAAAGGCAGAGAAATATTCTGAGAAAATAACAAATGTGTTGCAACTAATATTCAATTATTTTTTCTGTTAGCAATTTTCAATAGCAGACACACATAATTACTGCACTACAACTGAGAGACCCGGGGGGGGGGGGGGGGGGGGAGGGAACAAAAAACCACAAAGCAGCAACTCATGAATCCAAGAAAAACAATTAAGTATACTAAACTTCAGAGGAACTGGTTTAAGGTAATTATGAATAGTGACCATGAGTTGTAAGCAACTCTTTCCCATGAAGTGAGCCTGAAAAGGCATTCTGCTATAGCTGGTGGCATGGTGCCATTTGAGGAATGATCAGTAAAATCAAGGTCACATTCAGAACAATTGTTAAATGTGAAAGCAAATTACTTTTTTGTTGTTGTTTAGTGGAAACACTGAGCATCTGGCACCAAGTTGCAGTATATTCTTTGCAGTATATTCTTGAAATTTCAAATATTCTTCATCTATGAAGAATGACTGTCATTCTTATCATGAAAAAAAAAAATAATAATCAAATATCTACCAAGAAAATCAGTTTTGACACATGGGGAAGTGACCTTGCTGTCATTTCTAGTTTTAGATATGACATTGGATCATTGTTGGAGATGTGCTCTAGTGTACTGATTCAGGGATAGCATTCTGCATGGATACCACAACCAACCATTTGAATGATCTTGAAAATGCTAGCTCTGTTATCTTGCCTGAGTACAGGCCAAGTGCTAACAGATGAATGAATAATCAGGTGGACTGCAACTAAATATTTGGCATTGTCAAAGAGCATAATAACAATACAGAAGTTTGTAAATGAATGAGATGCTGCTATCAAATATGAAAATTTGATCTACATACATGAAAAGAGTCAAGTAGCTTAGGTAGGATCTGAGGTAATAAGGTGTGTGGTAATGATGGACTCTTAAAACTTCTACCTAATTCTTCATGTAGCAAAAGTACATAAACTCCTAAATTTAAAGTCAAAATCTTGTTAATACAATCACACAGAGAAACATACACACATAAGTGAATTATCTGCTTTAGAAAGGAGTAGAACTCCCTACCATAGCTCACACATTCTCCAGCAAATGGATATTGGAATGAAGTGCCTTCCCAGGACAGGAATCAGTTCTTCATATCCGTCTCAGCCTTACTAGATCCAAGTCCAGTTTCTCTCTGTGTAACCACGCATAACTGTAACATAATTAAAAGCAATAGTACCAGCTAACCAGGCATTTTGGGAGGGAGAAATATGAAGTTGATGATGAAAATTTGTGAATGTAAACTGTATAAACAATTGACGCATCTAAACTCCATTGTTTTGGAATTTGAGTGAGTAAAGGGGAAACAGACTGTAGATTACACACACACACACAAAAAGGACCAAAACAGCATGTGGTGACACTGTTCTAACAGGTCATTTTTATATCTATTTATTTTAAAATCTATTTCATAGAATCATGCTAACAGATAATGGCTTAGATTGGAAGGAACTTTTAAAACTATCCACTTCCAACCCTCCTGCCATGGGCAGGGCTGCCGCCTACCAGATCAGGCTGCCCAGGGACTCATCCAACCTGATCTTGAATGTCTTTATCAACTGGACATTCACAGCTTCTCTGGGCAGCCTGTGCCAGTGCCTCACCACCCTCTGAGTAAGGAACTTTTTCCTAAAATCTATCCAAAATCTCCTCTCTATTAGTCCCATCAGTCCTTGTCCTATCGCTACTGCCTCCTCCTTGTTCTGACACTATCAGATCATGTAAAAAGTTGGGCCCCCTCCTACATACAATCCCCTTTCAAATACTGGAAGGCCACAATGAGATCTCCCTGGAGCCTTCTTTAAGCTAAACAAGCCCAGCTCCCCCAGCCTATCTTCATAGTAGAGGTGCTCCAGCATCATTATGGCCCTTCTTTGTATATGCTCCAACAGTTCCACACCCTTCCTGTGCTGAATACCCCAGGCCTGGATGCAGTACTCCAGATGGGACCTCATGAGGTCAGAGTAGGGGGGACAATATCTCCTCTCTCCCCATTCTAGCCACCCCTCTTTTGATGAAGTTCAGTATGATATTGGCCTTCTGGTCTTCAAATGCACACTGATGGTTCATGTCCAGCTTTTCATATTTACTTAACAGTTGTAACTAAGAAAAAGCAACAACAACAAAACACAGGAAAAAAAAAAATGTAAAAAAGACCAAGAATATCCTGATTGTATTAAAACTAAAAAAATAACATAGCTATGCCTATTCATAGAATCATAGAATCGTAGAACCACCAAGGTTGGAAAAGAACTACAAGATCATCCAGTCCAACCATTCACCTATCACCAATAGCTCCCACTAAACCATGTCCCTCAATACAACATCTAATCGTTCCTTGAACAATTATTATTATTAACAAGTAGAACAGAAACAAGAAAGGCTACCATTTTTGATGGTGGTGGTGGGTTTGTGGTTTTTCTGTATTGCAGCATCTTCTTTCAGCTGGAGTTCTCCAGCACTGCAAGACAGAGCGTCACTCCAGCCTGATGTCACTGTCAGCAGAGAGATGCAGGACGGTGCTACTGCCAAAAGTGCTGCACTCTTTCTCTGTCCCAGCTGTGTGCTCCTGCCAGCCCATTTGTGTTCCAGGAGTTGGCAGCCTCCTTGCTACATAATTGCTCGTGCAGACACAACAGAGCTGGGCTGTTTTAGGCCAGCTTAAGTAGATTGTGAAACTGCATTTTACAAATGCCAGCTGTTTAGAGGGGTAATTTTAAGTCCATTCATAACTATCTCAGACACTGCGTATGAAGTAAATGAAACTGTTTATACTTACTTCAGAGATGTTTGATTTTTTTTTTGTTTTTTTTTTTAATTATTTTTTTCAAACAGTCTTTAGTGGAAGTGGTTTAAATATGTGAAGAATGACATTGTATACAGCAGTGAGACCTCAGGGTGATTCCCAGTAACAGATCAGCACAACGCAGTGCAAATTTTAAGGATATCAAATTCATTGGAACAACATCTGTGCGGAGCAAGACTGGTGCACATTTTTCACCATGGAAACTTGTCATCAACTGTAGAAATTATTGCCAACAATGTTGTATTTATGGAATCATTTGAGTATTCAAGGCTTGCTGATTGTATTTTGGCTGTTTTGTAATCCTTAAATGATGCCTTATTTAAATAGAGTAGGTTGGCAAATTAACAATAGCAGAACCAAAAGTCTGAAAGAGGAAGGACTCGTCTTTTCCTTGCCCCAGTGTCAGGACATTTCTGAAACTCTTAAATAAATTCTTGCCACCCCCTCAAACAAACAAACAAAAGAAACAAAACAAAAACACCTTTCACTTGGCATAAAGTTTTGAAGCAGCATATGATATGTTCACCAGACACACGAATGATCAAATATATTAATAGCTTAACATCAGAATTTTGTGAGACGTGGATTACAAATAGAGGTCATGCATGGAGAACCAATGCATGAGGGCCTACCCATCCCTTGGTTTTGATATAACAAATCCAAGATTTTTTATTTTAGCAGAGGTATATCAGCTGTAAGTTTGCAATCCTCATATTGTCAGTCACTGCTGAAAATTCAGTGATGCACATAGCTTTTTTGTTCTTTTTCCTGTCTTTGTAAACCTTAGATCTGGGCCTAAATCATAGTACCCCTTCACTGGTCGCCTTCCACTAGCAGAATGTAGTATGCTTATTTGTTAGCAACCATAAATTAGAATTAGCTTAAAGAGATTTTTAAATATATGGCCCATCCCATGAAAAATATATTTGAAAAATGTTTGTGCTAGACAAGCAGAACCTACAGGGTAGCAATTAAATCATAAGACTGAAAATAAAAACTATTATGATCTACACGTTTGTCTCCAAATTATATGATTAAGGAGATACTAAATTAGTCATTATAGTGAAAGAATACAACTACAGATCTTTACTAAGCATATTTGTTGTAGTTCTATTCATTACACTAATGTACAAGCTTATATTTAGCAGTTTTAGAAGCATTAAAAAAACTGTAAAGCTTCAGATTACAGCCCATATGGGTATGCTGAGGTTGGCAGCAGTGACTAATAGTATCTTCTGGTTTTGCTTTTTATAAACCAAACAATATTTAAGACAGCCATTAAGATGATTTAGATCACAAAGAATTCAAACACTGCACTTACTTGAACAAAGATTACTGCATTAAAAGGAGTGTGGGCCGGAGTAACATGTATTAGTTCACTCTTTATCACAGTGAAACAGGTAAACTCTCAGGTTAAAGTGGAACATCACAGTTTGCAGCAGAGTGCTTTGAATTTACATAATACTTAATCCATTCTACCTAAATATTCCTAAATGATTTGCTGTCAGTGAAGGCCACATTCATCCAACTTAGTAGTGTATCCTACTTTGCAGTCTTATTAGATTTAATACAATTGCTAGGAAGTACTACTAAATGGAGAGATGTGGCTCCTCAAGTACTTTAAACTAACATTAATGAGGGCTACTTGGAAAGGAGTAATCATAGAAGCATAGAATCATAGGATCACTCAGGTTGGAAAAGACCTTAAGATCACTGAGTCCAACAACAACCTAACCATACTACCCTGACTAACAACCCTCTGCTAAATCATGTCCCTGAGAACCACATCCAAACGGTTTTTAAACACATCCAGGGATGCTGACTCAACCACCTCCCTGGGGAGCCTATTCCAGTATTTAACAACCCTTTCTGTAGGGAAGTTTTTCCTGATATCCAACATAAACTTATCCTGGCACAACTTGAGGCCATTTCCCCTCGTCCTGTCACCAAATCTACCGCCTTTTTCATGTGCAGTTTTTTATAGCCATCTCCTCCTCTCCTTTTTTTTTTTTTCTTTTTTTCTTTTTCCAGGGTAAGGGTTTATCACAACTGGCAAACACAAAATCACAAAATCTTAGCTGACAAAATGAAGATTGTGTCCCAGCTTTATAGTTCTCCTTAGTTTAGTTCACGTGAAATAGTACATATCTGGAAGTAGGAGTTAACAAAAAGCACTTCTTTTTGAGACTACTTTATCATTAACAGCCTTTGTGAAGCTGACTGTATCCTTCCATACCTAATTCTCTCTTTTTTTTTTTTTTTTTTCCCTAATGAGAAGTTTAAAATCACAAATATTTTCACCATTTTATAAAACTGTAACAATTTGAGAATAGGGAACCTAGAAATTTTGAAAGTATAAACTATTGAGACTTATATTCCCAGGCAGGTCAATTTTAATATTTAATTTGCTAAATGACAAATATATTTCCACTGGCCTCTTTTAATTCACGTGAGAAAAGTGATGCAGAAATCTGAAGGTCCTGACAATAAACCAGTGAATTTCAATTATTTAGTCTGGATTATAGGCAATACAGAGAACTCTGTTGTTTTTTTTTTTGTTTGTTTGTTTTTTGTTTTTTTTTTTGTTTTTTTGTTTTGTTTTTGTTTTTTGTTTTTTTCTTTGGAGTTTGTATTCAGTTCTTTTGGATTTCACCCAGATTTTTCTAAAAGCTAAATTTTGGGAAGGTTCCACTTTTATTACAGTTTTGCCTGATAATTAAAGTGTCTTCTCCATCTGTACTTTGTTACTCAAAGGGACTTTGCTGTCTTTATCTTTCAGTTGTAAATGTTGCCAGAGAGACTGGTCACGTCTGTACAACACAGTGTAGCACCACATGGTAGCTGTAACAACCTTAGCTGACTGGAACAGATAACATGCTCTATTAATGAAACTTCTTCTGATACCTAAACTAATACATTCAAAATGAGCTTGAATAGTGCTTCAGGGCAGCAGATAGTTCTTAGCTGACCCGTGTTGAAGTGAAGGCTCTATTTAAATTTTGGAGAGCTAAAATTAGGATGCAAGTTGATCAGTCTATAGATCACTATACAGAGAGGTTATATTGGAGGGTTTATAAATTAATACCATGAGGTATAAGATGATCAAATAGTTGGAACCTGAAGCTCAAAATTTAATGATGTTAAGTTATACATTATTAACGCTGGTAATAATTAAGACTGGAAGAGCTTTTCAAATAATATGATGAATTCTCTCTAATTTGAAGTATTTAATTAAGATCACATGTACCTCTCAAAAGATATTGTCAAACTTGGTAATATAGGAACTAACAAGAGAAATTCAAAAGTCTTAAACTCTTCGAATTTTTCATCACATCAGACATGGCATTCATTCATCTGGGAAAGAGGAAAAATACAATGGATGTTTATAAAGGTCATGTAAATAAGTTTCTTATAATAGCAATTAAACTGCTTTCTGTTCTGCTAACATAATAGCTTTTGGAGCCAGCCCAAGACCTCTCACCACATAGTCAAAAGTGAATGTTGCCATTCTAAGCCCAGGGAGGTAAGGCCATTCCTTCAACACTAAACCACATAGAGATGAGGTAGGGCTGAACAAGGACAGCAGAATTTCACATCAGACTTACTGCCTTTTTCCTCTCCCCCAGTTCCACACAGCAGTAACTTCTAGCCTATGTACCCTGACCTTTTCACCAATTTTAGCCAACCAGAGTGGCTTTCCAACAACATGGCATAGCTAGGGGAGTGTAATTAAGCTGTCCGTTGTAGTTTGCTACCTAGGCAACTGCTTCTGCCTATGCCTGGAGTTGGCCCTGAGTACACAAGTGATTCACTTAACCATTGTGGACGATTCAAAATCCCACCTGAGTAACCATTACAAGGCCGTTTTAAAAATCAACAATTCAGATACAGTATAAAAGACTTTTATTTGCTTATGAGGCTTTAAGAATTAACAGATACATATACGGAGGTGTTGTATTTCAAATGGTAAATACATTTCTTTCGTGTACAGATAAATGCAATGGATATCTTTGGCATGCATGAAGCATGTCATTTTGATTCATAGGATTGATGTATTCCCAGAAAAACAAATTCACTCAACTGAGCTTTCTGAATAGTATTACTGAAAGGTAATAGATGTAAGAACAAAAATATTCATCCATTTAACATGAGAGTCATGCTGCAACAAATGCTTCAGAGAACATTTATGCAGCATTTCTGATACTTGGCATTTCCAGACAACATGACAATTGATAGCTGCATTTTCTAATTGTCATCAAACATGGGACTTTCGGTTTAGAATTTTTTACCACCAAAAAAACCCCCAAAAACTGTCTCCATCTCTAGATCCTCTGCAAGCTATTCACATGATAGCAGCGGAGGACAAATACAAAAAAGAGCTCATCATAAACCAAAATGACTTCAATTGCATGTACTGACCCATGCCAGTCCTACAAACATGGAATTACCTCTGGCAGCCAAGAAAGCAGAAAACTGTTGCTAGTAAGCTCTGCACCCCTTCTTCATTCTCTCAAATCCACATAGTTCTGCAATATAACTAAAAAACTAATCAAGTTCCAGTTAGCCCAGAGCTCATTAGAATCATGATATTCACTGCTGCTAAAAGTAACAAAGAAATTGCAGAGAATTGCTCAGAGTTTCTTTTTTTTGTGTGTGTGTGTGTGTGTTTATTTTCCTGACAATTCTCTGTGAAAGTGATTTATTTATATCATAGAATTATAGAATTGTAGAATCATTAAGGTTGGAAAAGTCTTCTACGACCATCCAGTCCAACTGTCCGCCTACAACCAATGTTACCCACTAAAATATGTTCTTTAATATCTCATTTCCACATTTCTTGAGCATCCCTAGGGATGGTGACTCAATCACCTCCCTGGGCATCCTGTTCCATGGCCTAACCACTCTTTTGCAGTATTTTTCCCTATTATCCAACCTAAGCATTCCTTGGCACTTCTTGAAACCATTTTTTCTCTTTCTATGACTAATTACATGGGAGAAGAGGTTGACACCCACCTCACGACAACATCTTTTCAGGTAGTTGTAATGGCAATAAGTTCTCCTCTAAGCCTCTTCTTCCCCAGATTGATCAATCCCAGTTTCCTTAGCTCTCCTCATAAGACTTGTGCTCCAGACCCCTTGCCAGCTTCATTGCCCTTCCCTGGACATGCTCCAGGGCCTCAATGCCTTTCTTGTAGTTAGGGACCCAAAGCTGAACAAAGTACTCAAGGTACAGCCTCACCAGAGATGAGTACAGGGGAACATTCACCTCCTTGGTCCTGTTGGCTACATTATCTCTGATACAAGCCAGTATGCCATTGGCCTTTTTGGCCACCTGGGCACACTGCTGGCTTATGTTCAGCTGAATGCCAACCAACAACCCCAGGTTCTTTTCCTCTGTGCATTTTACCCTAAGCCTGCAGCTCTGCAGGGAGTTGTTTTGACCAAAGTGCAGGACCTGGCATTTTGTCGTGCTGAAATTCGTCCCATTGGCCTCAGCCCAGCCACCCAGCATGATTCCTCTGTAAGGCTTTTCTACCCTCAGAGAGACTGAAACTTTCTCTGAACTTGATGTCATCTGCAAACTTTCTGAGGATGCACTCAATCCCCTCATTCAGATCATCAGTAAAGGTATTAAACTGGATGGAGATTGATGGGATCCAAAACTTTCTAGACAAACACAGGAAATCTCTTGAAGGAATGAAAATAACAGAGCAAATTTCTGGTCACCTTACCTGCTCATACCTTAGCTGCTCATGTCTCAGAAGAAATATGCCTAGCAGCTTCCAGGTAGCTGCCTCTTGATCTCTGATTCTATGGCAAACTAATGATTAAAAAAAAAAATCTAGTTCTAATGTAGAATTTTCTACCAAAAAGTGCAACTTTTCTTTAGGCAAAGTTAGGATGCTTCAGAACATTAGACAGGACAAACTGAACAAAAAAATATATTGAGATTATTTATTTATTTCCAGAAAGAAAACATCTGTTTATAAGATAATTTAAAATCAAAAGATTTGCTTTCACATGTTAAAACATAGAACAACAATCAACAGAAAAAAAAATAAAATGAAGTATCAACATTTAAAAAATTAAGTATTTCAGACATTAAACTATTGAAATATTTCCTTCCATGTCTGATGATGGCCTACAAAAGACATGGGCTGCTCACGCTGCACCCTTCTCACTGAAAATCTCCAGGAAAAAAAAAAAAAAAAAGTATAAAGAAAAGTGAATGGAGAAGTCAGGGCTCACAGAGAACTCATCTGATCTTCTCATTTACAGTTACATACGTACCCTAAGTCTTTAGAATAAGTTAAAATGTGTCCTGTAAACACTTGTTTCTCTCCCAGCTACAGAAGTCTAGATAGCAAGTCAAAGATACAGGTGACTGTTTTAGATATGTCAGTGCAGACAGAGGTGAATCCAATGTCTGATATGCAGTCCAGTGCTATCTAAAGTCAAGAGGAGTGTACTGACTTCTTCTCAAACATTAAATTCACCTTCATATCATTAACAGTAAAGCAAATTAATGCCTGTTATGTCTTATAATACTGCAATCTTGGGTGCACAAAAACCCTTTAAGAGCATTTGTGCAAGAGATACAAGCAAGCTCATAACAGTGAGACTTGTACAGCATCAAAGATTTGTTGAAATAATGTGGTGCATCATCCACACACTGTGCAATAATTTAAAGGCTTTCTTGAAATGCTACTGCAAATTTATTCTAAAAATGATACATCAAAAGAAATATCCCTCTATAAAGTTGTTTATTTTCATCCCAACAGTAACATCATGCTGCGGTTTAAGAATTGTGATGAAATAATATATGACAAATAAATAACATCATCATTTCAAACTCAGCTTTATTTGGGATTGTGAAAACCATTTGTTATGTATCTGCTGTTGACATCTCTATAAATACACGTGGGGAATAGGCAGAAGAGAAGAGCAAGACAGAGAGATCAGAAATGTTGAAAAAGATTCATTAATTAAAAGAAATGTCTAGCTATAAGAGAAAATAGATTAAAAATATGTTATAACTTATACAACAAACCTGAATAACTTAATCTGTATCAGTTGATTAACTATAAAATGCTGTTTTGTTCGTGGTTGTGTAGGTGACAAATCTGCATTAGATGTGGATTTTTTTAAATTGAGAAGCAAGGAAAATGCTAGTTCTAGCCCACAGCTTCTTCAAAAGTAGTTTTCTGTTAGCATCACTTTCAAGTTGAGTACCACTCAGTGAAGGGAAAGTGAGGTAGAATATTCTTCTGGAATGGAAAGAAGCTGAAAAACCTCAATCAACACAATATCAATTATATACTTTTTTCAATCAGCACTCCGAACAGCAGCTCACATCTCCATATCTTATTCTGAAATTCTAACCAAATTGCAAAAGGAAACGATGTTTGCTATAATATTACAAAAGCAAACTAGAATGGACTATTCAGTTTGTTTCAGTTGGCAATCCCCAGTTATCACAGAATGGTTAAGTGTGGAAGGGACTTCTGGGTCCACCTGGTTCAACCTCCCTGCTTAAACAGGGTCACTTAAAGCAGGAGGCCCAGAAAGCTTCTGAAGATCTCCAAGGCAGAGACCCCAGAGGCTCTGTGCAGCCTATGCCAGTGTTCCATCACCTGTACAGCACAGGAGTGCTGCCTGCTGTTTAGATGGGGAATATCCTGTGCTCCAGTTTGTGCCCATGGTCTCTTGTCCTGTCACTGGGCACCGCTGACAAGGGCCTGGGTGTTTTCTCTTTATACCCTTGCCTTAGGTACTTATAGATACTGATGAGATCTCTCCAAGTTTTCTCTTCTCCTGGATCAGTCCCAGCTCTCTCAGCTTCTCCTCATAGCAGAGGGACAACAGCCCCTTTCTCATCTTTGAGGCCCTTCAGTGTACTTCATTTGTACTACGTGTAAATCAGGGTTCAAAAGCAAGTTCCTTTCTGTCTTAAGATTTATACTTTTCAGAGATTTCTCCAGATCTCATAGCAAAACCATCAGCAAGCATATTGAAGCAATTTACAGCCATTTTATAATTATTTTATGCAGACTAATTTCTTGTTGTTCCAATCGGAATATTGAAGGATATGTCCAAACATTTTAATCAAATTTATGATTTCCCCGTGTCTATTTTTTTTTTCTCTCTCTCTCCTTTTGTTGTTGTTGTTGTTGTTGTTGTTGTTGTTAAATGGAGTTACACTTCTACCCATTCTCCATTTGCTCCAAACTGCAACTTGCAGTAATGCAGATTAGACATGTTAATACAGCAACAAGAGGCCATAATAATTACTTCCAGGAAAAGACCACCAACAACAAAAGAGAGATCATGAGATTTAATTTTTTAATTACTATTATTTTTTTCAAATGAGCACCTCTCAGGAAATATACCACAGATAGATTTTCATACATTTTCCCTGCCACAGTTTTCTCCATCAGACTGATTAACCTAGGTCACCCACTTTGAAATTACCCAATCATCTAGTTCATGTATTTGGCAACACATGCCTAAAGTGTTCTCCAGTATGCTGCACTCTTCAGAGAGGGTGCCTCAGAGTTGCCAGTGAGAGGCTGCATTCAAACAAAACTAAGCGCAAGAGCAAAACACTAGCTTTAACAAGCATAACGAAAATGGTAAGAAATGATGACAGCTAAAATGCTCAATTTTGAGAGAAAGTAGTGTAAGATTTCATCTAGCATGGAAACTTTATTTTTTCCTTTTTATCATTCTCTTTTTCTCCCCCCCCCCCCCCCCACCTCTTGACACTGGAGAGAAACAATGCTGGGGCGCAGTGAGGAGATAAAGCAGTTTTTATTCCAATTTCATAGCTCTTACCTAACCTTTTTGTCTCCTGTTCCTCAAGGGTCCTATTTTCCAACTCCTAACATCTGCTTTTTGTTCCTTGACCTTACACTTTCCCTCTTTCCCTCCAGGCTATTCACTGATTTCCAACCCACTTCCTCCCCCTCACCAGAGCATCAGGAGGGAGAAGTGCAGGTTAAGCAGAAGACAGAAACTCCCTGTTCATAGTGTTGATTTTTACTTTGCACCATGGACAAACTTCTGCCTGACGAACATCCCTCTCCCATAACATTAAGTTACAAGAAGCAACGTGATATGTAAAAATCCATTTTTTTTTCACAGTGCTACTTTTGCTGCTTTTTTTGTCCTGCTCTCCACAGATTTGGCCCAAGCTTGTAACTCCCAAGTGACACACACACACTTTTGATACTGGAAAGGTATTATTGTCTTAGTTCTGATTAATTTCTTTCCTTTGCTCAAAATAAAGGAAGTCATGGAGTTTCACTTTTTTTCTTTTTTTTTCTTTCTTTCTTTTTTTTTTTTTTTTTTTAACAAGAAAACATTTTTATTTTGAGAAAGAAATACTATTTTAGCTTAAAATGCACAATAAAAGACAGCCTGATACGGACAGAGGTACAGAAACCTCTCAGTACAGTAGTTTAAGTTTAGCAGTTAGAAACAACTGTGCGTAAAATCTTACAAATACTGTAACCTCACAATATTTAAATTCAGCAAAGATGTAATGGCATTAGTTTAATAAATTATTTTTAATACTACCACTCTTTTTCCACAGATCAAATTATATCTTAGTTTAAGGTCAACCACAACAGCTGTGAGGATAAAGCTGGGATCTGTTTTATTTTCATTTGGTTTTGTTTGGTTCTTTGTATAAGGAGGGTACAAGAGAATAAAAACTGTCTGGTCCCCATATAGGAAAAACAAAATCACTGCAAGATACTCTCATTTTCTTGCAAGAGACAAAAATGAAAAAGAGAGGTTTCCCAAGATGTTATAGATCAGCTTTTACTCATTTCAAGGTGATCATTTTCTACTTCACAGCATCTAATGGAAAAATAAGTGTCATTTACTTAAGACTGTTATTCAGAGTGCAGGTGTTAGAGACAAATAACACATATATTAGTGTACATATTTTACAGTAGCAAGTTCTTACGCAATTTTTGCACCCAGGAGTACAAATGACAGACTAATGTATTTCATCCTTTATTTAGTAAACAGGCAGAATTAGGCAGAATATTACAAGATAAATCAGATCAAAGCAAAAGCACATAATTAGTTTTCTTCCATCCCTTCCATTGACCTTACTGAACGTTGTCCCTTTTTATGTACCTGACAAAGCAACATTTTCAGATTTTTTTTTTAATTTGTTTTCCTAAATAAAAAGAACCTGATAAACATAAATTAAACTCACAATCAACAATTTTTGTGGCAGAAAAATTTCTTCTAATCAATTTGTGTCTGCTTGAAAATTTTTTACAGGATATGAAAAAAATAATTTGTAGCTGAGAATTTTTTGTTTCAAGCTGTGAACTTATTATTTTAAATGAGAGAGGGAGCTCATATAACAGTGGTAAAAATGTAATAGTCTATATGTAAACAGTACTTATACTTAAGTCTGTATCTTTGTACTTTGACAGGCAGATGGACGCTCAAAATGCAGCTGGTTATTCATCTGAAAACTATGAGAATATCTAGGCATAAACCAGACAAAATATTATTTAAATCCCTTCATTTTAGTTTAATGGTCACCTAAAAATGAAATATCTTTGGCCATCCTTCGAGTAAATGCAACTTAATTGGTAACAAGCCGGATATAACCAAATGATAAAATTTTCAAAATCTAGCTAGTAAGCCAATCAGAAACTCCCTAATTAAAGTTGAATGACCACAACTCTAATGAGCTTTGGAAACTGCAAGACCAAGTTTATGATCCAAACAAGTTTAAGTTGCGACCACTGGCACTATATTGTGCTGCAGTGCTGTCAATAAATTAATATTTATGAATGTTGTTTTAAGGTGTGTATCTCAGTTTCTTCAAGAGCCCTGGAAAGCCATTCTCAACCCTGCGGTTGCCATTGAAGAAACAAGAGTAAGGAGCATCTACTGTGCTCAGGCAACATCAGTAGCAGCATTCATCACTCTCATGGCAATCATTGTGGATATCCACAACGGTGTCGTTAGTAATCCATTCCCAAGTGGCTACAGGAGAAGTAAGCTTGAAACTCCAGGGATATTTTCCCAGATTCCAGATCAGAGCAAACCTCAGCTCTGTTCTTGTTCTCAGCTCTTTAACTATCCTGTGGCAGAAGCAGCAAAATTCAGTGATGTTGCCTGCCCTGCTGAGAATTCATAGGCTGCTTTGTCTCAGTGCTAAAACACATTCACAGAGAATAGAACCAATGCATAATGAGTCTTTCTAATCATGCCCTTGCCCTTCACTTCTGATAGCTCTCAGAAGTGTGGAAAGTACAAACACATAAAGAGCTTTCCATAATTTATTTGTTTACTGTGAATAAAAGTAATAATGCAGCATCTACCTAGAAAACATATATTACTTTTCTCCATTCATAAAATATTCCCAAAAGGTTAATTATACAAAAATAAAATGCAGTTCAGCATTTATGCATCATATTATTACATTAATTAAGCTGTAATAAGGCCTGCAGCAGTTCTGGGGGATTAATGGCCAGCTGGGACAGCTGGTAGCCCAAGGCTATTCTACAGGTCATTTATTCCTCCTAGTTATTAATTTCCTAGGAAATGTTCCCTAGTCAAGGTCATTACTGATAGGTCACTTGTATAAAAATAAGCTGTAACCACCACAGACTCCACCTTGTTATGCTTTCACTATTCCAGAACATTTCTCCAAAGCATGACATATACTTTAAGGCATGTTGTGACAGTTGATATTTAAAATGATAGGGAAACAACTGCAGAGATATATTTTTACACTCAGATTTGTTTTCTTAGATAGAAGTAAACACAGCTATCTTCTTCTTGCTAACACTGAGCAAAAGTGGAAAAGAGTCGAAATCCTGTATCGTATATTTTGCAGTAAATTGTCTTGACCTTTTAATAACTTGAAAAGCTAGCAATTCATAAACTGATTAACAAAATTGTCATCTTTAAAAACAAACAAGAAAACCCACAAACTCATCTATTCCAATTATTTATTTTCTGGTTGCCTATCCTGCAAAGTCATCAGGAAAATTGTTTATTCTTTACTGTATATATACTTTATAATGAATATCAAAGTGAGACCTTTGTCCACGTGTGGTCATGAAGTCCACTACCAGGAATCAAAGGAAGGCAAAGCAGTATACATCACCCAAAAATTACAAAAAATCTGACAAACAGACATCTAAGGTAACACTCTTTATGCCTAGCTGTCTCCACAGTTTTGTTTTTAATCAACTTGTCTTAGATAAAAAGCTAACTTAAATATTTTCACAAAGTTCCAATATCTATAGCCATTGCGACCTTTACTGGATAATATTTACAGTTTTTGTATCCTACTTGATGCTGTCTCAATCTTTGAAAAGTGGACACAACTCTATGGGTGTTTTTTTTTGTTTGTTTTCTCAACTAATCATTACATGGAGTCTTTACATTATCAATTCCAAAGACTGTAGTAACTTTATTTATTTCTGGATGTAAATTTATGCAGTTGTTCTCCTTTGCAACTATACATGAATTGGGATCTGTCTTTTCTCCTTCTTCCATCTTTTTGAAATTATTTCTACACCATGACAGCAGGGATGTCTGAGCCCTTCTGTGCTATCTGTAAAACTGGAAGCTCTGAGGAGCAAGATGACGAGATTTGTGAGCCAGCATTTATTAGCTCAGGCACAGTGCCATGCAAACAAAGCCCTCTGAAGTTTCTAAGCTGAGCTCTTCTGTCTTCACAGACACTGTGAGCATACCAGCTCACGATCTGAGAACCACTGCATCATCTGCTGCTCCTTAACACAAACTTGTTAAATTCCATTCCTATTAGGTAACAAATTCAGTGATATTTAGATCTATCTATCCAAAATGTTTTGGCAGAGCTCACAACTCTTCAGAAGATTCCACAAAGCCTGAATTGTTTTGGCTCCAGAATATACTAGTATTAGAGCTTGAAATTCAAACACAGTATTGAAATACTGTGGAGAGTCTTCCGTCTTCACTAGGTTTTCTTCATCTTTATTTTACACACAAGCTCCTCATGCTATAAGTCCAAGTCTCTATAAAGGCAACACTTTGTTTCTGTAAGATGATGTTATGCTCCAACAAACAAAGGGAAACTGCCAGATACTCTACTTTGATGTCATCCAGATTCAAACAGAGACGGTATTTGTATAAACAAATTTTTATCATTTCCTTGCCGCCCTTTGACACTGATTTGTACATGTACTAGTGGAAGTTTACAATCAACATCTCCTTTTTTTCCCAGTTTCTTTCTTTGTTGTTGCTGTTGTCTGTTGTTGTTGTTAAATCCCAAAATAGTTTAAATATATTTATGTATATATATATATTTACTCTTTTGGTTATAACATTTTTATATCATTTTAGATATTTTTTTTACTATACTTGCAAATGTCAAATATTGCTGTGTTAATAATTTTCTCAGAGTGAGTAAAGTTTTTACAGTATTTTTGCTGGAGGTTGTATGTCCATCCATGTTTAATTTTTTTACTTAAAAGCAGATAGTTTTCCTTCTAATTATCCAGTGTTTTCTTTATTATTATTGTTATCATTATTATTATTTTATTTAATGTCTGTGTCTCTATGAAGTGTAACAGTTTTTTTCTCTGGGAAAGGGTCCAGCAGAGAGCCACAAAGATGATAAAGGGCCTGGATCACCTCTCTTATAAGGGAAGGCTGAGTAACCTGGGTCTGTTCAGCCTTTAGAAAAGAAGACTCAGAGGGAATCTGATTTAGCGGAGGGTTGTTAGTTAGGGCAGTATGGCTAGGTTGTGGTTGGACTCAATGATCTTTAAGGTCTTTTCCAACCTGAGCAATTCTATGATTCTATGAATATCTATAAATATCTAAGGTACAGGTTGCAAAGGGATGAGGCCAGACTCTTATCAGTAGTGTGTGGCGATAAGACAAGGGGAAATGGCCACAAATTGAAGCATAGGAAGTTCTGCACAAATGTGCATAAGAACTTCTTCACAGTGAGGGTGACAGAGTACTGGAACAGGCTGCCTAGAGAGGTTGTGGAGTCTCCTTCTCTGGAGACATTCAAGACTCGCCTGGACACCTACCTGTGCAACCTGGCCTAGGGAGCCTGCTTTAGCAGGGGGGTTGGACTAGATGATCTCTAAAGGTCCCTTGCAGCCCCTACAATTCTGTGATTCTGTGCTGATTCCACATTGGGTGAGGACTATCATTTAGGTTCATATGATATTTCAATGTATGCATGTTGTTCAATACATCTACTTAACTTTTCCCATTATATTTTAATTCTCCCCCTAAAGCTTTAATTAGAAGTAAAATGAAAAGAAGCAACAGTCAGCATGTGGAAGAGTGGATTTAGCTTGCATAAGGAGTAAACAATCTGTTCTCACTAAATTTCATGTCCCTCTGTTGCATCCTGAGTTAAAGAGATGTAAGTGGCACATCGTAAAGTGACATGAATCTGTAGGACTCATTGCCATCTTTCCTCACAGAATGGAAAGTGTTTGTTAAAGAGCAAGTACTAAGCAAAGAGTCAAATAGCCTGTCCTACATCTACTTACAGGACTTCCCAATGACACAGAATATCACTGCTCCCATCACCACTGGAAGGAATGGTGAAGGAATCTCTGCTATAGCAAAATCTCTCTGGGTCACTTAGAGCAGCCAACTGTGCTCCTGCTTCCTGGAAGGTAAAACATGAGGGGGTTGTGGTACTTCCAAGAGAGATTGGGAGCCAATTCTGATGTAAATCATATCCTCTGGTATAAATAGCACTCAATTCACTAACTTCAAAGAAAAGAAAAATAGCAGCCGAACAATCTCCATCATATCTTATAAGGATCAAACCACAAGCTCATTTATAGCACAGGCTTTTATCATATCAGATACATGACTAACTGTGTAAGTTGACATTCATATACCGTCACAAAACAAAAATATTCTGCTTAAGCCAAAGGCAGTGAGATCTTTCACATTATTGTTCCACAGCTCCTGGCTGTTCCTAGGACAGCATGCTGCTTTAGTTACACTGGTTTGCAAGGCAGCCTTGCTCTTTGAATGGGGGTGCCTAGTTATTTTCTTCACATCTTTCAGAATATCTGAGTTAAATTCAAGTGAAAGAAAGGCAACAATAAATATCAGCCACTCATATCAAGCAAAACATCTTTCCGTGCAAAAAAGATCCCATTAGAGCCAGGGAAACCCTGTCATATCAGATGGAATAGATATAGTAATTATCTCAGAGGAGGTCTTTATAGATGATTCTTTTTTAATTGATAGGATTTCTTCCTAAGTAAAAAATGTCTCTATCTTCCTTTTATGATTATAACACAAGCAAAACCAGAACAGACTATCTTGTAATTAGACCTTAAAGAACTGTCAATAATTTCTATTAGTATATTATTTTAGAGAAAATATTGGGGAACCATTGGTTTCCTGATACAAAAATTGGTGTCAGAAATCCCATTTGTTCTAGATTTTTAATGCTTCAGAGTAAGTAAAAAAAAAAACAGCAAAACTAAAGTTTTAGAATTCATCAGTTCTAAGTGATTGAGAAGGTATGCACAAAGATTATATTTTCCTTTAACCTAGAGTTTACCAGCATATCTGTTAACTATGAGATGAGCCAAAGCCACTCACAAGGCAGCTGAAGATATTTACTTTGTCTTTGTGAAAATCATCAGCTACTTGTCTGGGGGAAAAAAAAACACACACACACAAAAAAGACTGAGCTCAGATTCTGAAGCTGCAATTTATAATGGAAAAAAAGCATGAAGTAAACCCCATGAAGAAAAATTGAATTCTGTATGTCCTTCTAATATTTGTGTCTTTTCTAAAAATGTTTACAATAGGAAATACTGTGAATACCAAACCAAGCAAGATGCAGTTAAGCAAAATAAGTAGAATAGGTGATACCAGCAAAATGCAAAACATATGAAAGCTGCTCGAAACAGGGGTAGAAATATTTAAGTTGATGGTGAACGCCAGAAAAATGGAACTTGCAAGCTACCTAACACTTCAATATTTTCTACCTTTCTGTAGCATTCCATTTAAAAGAATGAATCTCACTGTTCCAGATCTGCACAGTAACTTGTTTTTCCCTTACTGTAGGTAGGCTGAGCATTGGGATTTGTTCTAGCTCCTTCTCTCAAATCACATCAAATCACAGATTCCTTTGAGTGTGTGCAGAGGATATATTAAATATACAGAGTCCAGACACTGCTGTCAGTTGATTCTGGGGTAGCAGCCAAATCTCTGACATTGGAGCTGCATTAATAGATCTCTGTACTGTGTTGAACATATGCTTCCCAACAGGCAGCGTAGTACTGTTTACAACCAAGAGATAGTGCAATTATTTGCAGAATTTTATTTTTGCCCAGAACAAAATGTAAGATCTGACCCAATACTTCTATTGACAGCCAAAGGAATTCTCAAGTATCAGCTCTGTGATATACAAATTAAAGCATCTCCACTTTGTTTATTTATTTTCCCTCACATTTGCTCCACATACTGAAGATTTTCAAATGTGTTCTAGAAACTGGAATTCAAATTTTCTGAAGGACTTGAGTAACATATTGGAAGGTGCAAGTAACTTAAAACAAATTAAACCATTTAAAATACAGAAGAAAAAAGCCTATCTGAAAAAGTAACATTCAGTATGCTTAACAAGAATGATATTGCAATCCTTATGGCCTGTAATTAAGAAATCTATGTTTCTAAAGTATATTCTTGACTCCTTATATATTGCAAATTAATAATATTTTTCTCCTGTGTTCTCTTTTCTATAAAAAGTTGTAAATTTTGTTTGGTTTTTTTTGGGGGGGGAGGGTGTTTGTTCGTTTTTATTTTTGCTTTGGTTTTCATTTATTTGTTCGTTTCCTTGTTTGTTTATTTTTATTTCCTAATACGCCCATTAAAATCTGTAGAAGCTGTACCAGCCTAAGAAACAACTGCAGAAATAAAATACATCACCTGCTGTACAGAATCTCTGTGGAGAATAATTTGTTTCAAATGAAGTCTGAGCTTGAAGAAAGAAATGTCTCACTTCAGGATGTGTCTGAGGATGTAATATCTCAATAATTATTTACAGACTTCATCTGAAATCTGGAATCTTGATTTTGGCAAGAGGTGGAAAGTCCTGCTTTCTTTCAAAAATATCACAGTGAGATTGCTCTATCTTCTGAGGTTAAAAGCACTCATCCAGAATGTTGTGAACACTGACCTTAGTTCTTCTCTTCATGTAAACAGATATAGATATATACTTGTCCCCTCTCTGGGAAAATTTCTTAATCATCAAGGAACTCTCTAGCCCTTCTCAAATTTCGTGAGACAATTTTAAGAAAGAGGAGAAAGAACGCCTAGTTTCAAAGTTAAGAAATTTACCCTTCAGTAGAAGAAATTTCAGTTGTAGTTCCCAGCCTAATGAACATTATTGTGCATTGGCATCTATTTAATTTAGAATAGGGACAACTCTCAAGTACAAATGTTTCACACATATTTTACAGATAGTAACCAGGGTCTTGCATACCAGCTGTGCTTGATTTTCTATCTATCATCTCCTTCCAACAACAACACTAGCACAATTCACTGAAGCTCCTTTTTTATCTTTTGCTTTTATATAACAGCATAGATATACTCCAGCCCATAAAAGGAATGAAGGCTTCCTTATTTTTCATGGTAAGCTAAAAAGAAGAAATTGATCAGCGAAGTGTTTCAGGAATTCTCACCTGAATATGCACATTGAATACATGAATATTCATACTGGAGGAATATGTACATTGCAAGTCTGTTTTTTTCTTAACAGCAAATTAAATCATGACCTCATTCCATTTTAGTAATCAACAGGTGTCAGTAGGAATCCATCATCTTCTGTACCTCAACTAAAGTGAGGTACTAAACATTAAATTCTTGATAGTCTAATTTGACATCTGGTTGGAGAAATGATTTTGTATCCTGAAATATAAGAAGATTGCATCACTCCAAGATGAAGAGTTAGATGTTCTTTTGGAGGCAGGATGTTCTGCCCAAATCCTTGCTGAATGGTGATGTAAAGTGCATTCAATCAACTAACCCGACTGCAAGTTGATGTATCTGCAGGTAAAAAGCTCAACAGCAGCAACTCAGATACCATTATAACACATGTATTTATGTTAAGTATAACATACATATGGAACTATGAGTGTTCCATATTCACTCCATTCCACTCACAAAAAATAAATACAAATTCACTGTGCAGTTTTCCCTACTTCACACTTACTTAGTTTTTCCTTTTAATTATAGTTTTGAATCAGAAGTCACATCCTCCACTGATTCTCTAGGTCTGGTATGCCTTCAATTTTGTACATCTGACACAACGAATATTACTGGGAAAACATTGGTTTCAAGTTTCAGAAGTATAAAACTTGAAAGCCTCTCAGCCATCTGAAAATTTATTGAAATCCATCATATTTCCTGCTCAATGGTGATTTTAAGTGCTTTCAATGAATTTGCTACAAGTCGGTATATCCACAGGAAAAAGGCTCAACAACAGCAACCCAAATGCCGCTGTCATTTTTGCTGCACTAACCTGTGGAAGATTACCATACAAGCCTTCCAGAAGGTCTGACTATGCTTTAGTTCAGCTTGGCAAAGTCAGAGACAACAGGACTAATTACCATAACAATATCAGTCTTGAACACCATCTGCACATAAATAATTGCAATGTGCATATAAAGCATTTTTCCTGGGTCTTACATATAAGGCATGTGTTTATGGGTGGTATTTCATCTCTGCCCTGGTCTTCAGTAGCTAAAAAATTATCAAAAGTAAGGTAATTGTTTGCAAAGGTAAATTAGGAATGTTTCAACATGATAACACACATAGACTTTGCAATGACAGCACACATAGACTTTGCAGTCCAAATGAAAACTATTTGTCAGATGCATGCTCCAAGTATAACTAACAGATTAAGCAATGCGTAAGGGAAAAGCTCTAGATCACAGGAGTTAGACACAAGTTTAAGGACTAAGTTCCATATCATTTTAAACGAGTGAGGAAATTCTGTATGCTGAGGACTTCTGTAACTTCAGAAATCTTTGTGTAAATATATTAATTTGTTTTCCAGAAGACTTGGGAATAGAGAAATATTTAACAAGGGATATATTACTGAAAATTTGTTTCAAGGGAAATGGTTATCTTCAGACTAGCCTATGTTCATTGGGATCTGAGCTTTTCTTCCTTGACATAAAGCAATGCCTAAATTTATTATAAACATTAGAAGATACTAATAATTTAATGCAATTTTCAATATATTTTCTTGTCTATCTGTAGAAATTTCATTTAGAACTTTTCTTCTGATGCTCACCGTAGAATAATGATCACACTAATTAGAATTCAAAAAAAAAAAAAAAAATTGACTAGTGTCATTTTTTTCCCTATCTTTCCATTTAAGCTTTTCTTTACAGCGCCTGTATAAGAAGTATGTGTTGATTTAACTGAATTTATTTTAGCAGTTTGGAGTCTCTAAAGAATATTCCATCATTATCAGTTTCAGAATAGTTTTAAGAAGCTCTAGACATTGGAGAATTACTGACTCCTGGAATCACATTATGTTTTACAGAGTCAAATAAATAGACATCTACAGTGGGTTCCAGCCAATTTTCCAGGAGTACTTCTAAACTTAAAATATATGATCTTACCTTTAATTCCCTGTTCCTGGTACCTAGTCCATTTAAACCTAAAATCTGTGTATAAATTCTCTTGTGGAAATATTTACCTAATTTGTCTTGACACAGGAGTAGTTCTGGGGAGAGATTTCCTTACCAAGAATTCCTGACAAGTATTTTAAATGTGATCCAAAAAGGTATGGCTGCCTTCATTTCAAGTCATCCTTCTCTGTCCTGGAAAACACTTTGCCCTTCGTGCTAATCATACAAAGGTCCATATGACAGGAAAAATGTCAATTATTGGTTTAAAATATTTTTTAGGGTACAGCTGTTATTTCAGACATTGTGAACAGGGTGAAAAAAAGAATAATCAAACAAAATAACAGAAACAAGCGTACCACATGTAAATCTACAAGCCCAAACCACAAGCTATGCAATGAGTTCATAGCTCTCTGGCCTGGATAACTTTGGCTGTATCAATGGGGAGTAAAGACATGAGTTGCTTTGTACCACTTTGTCTTCAAGATTAAGGATCTCTCTTTGGAGCAACACTTTTGGTGGTACTGATGTAGCTTGATGTTACTATTTCTATTAGAACTGAGGAGCTCCCTTTATAGGATTATGTTTTATCTAAGTATATTATTTTACTTAGATTAAAATAAGTGGTATGGCTCAAATAAAGTTACACCGATCTATTTTTCGTTGTTGTTTTGTTTTTTTCTTTCCTGTTAGGATTCAGCTAAAAATTGATCATATGATAGTAAAAGTAATCAGTATTCCAGTCAGCCTTCTATTTCCTTCAATAAGTAAAAGAAGATAATATTTTGTTTTCTTTTAATTTTGGCCTTTATATTCTCTTCCATAGAAATGGAAAAAGTAAAAAAGTAAAGGAGAATACACTACATATATATACTTTACTCAGTCTTCTTTGGGGGGGGATGAGGGGGAGAACAAAAACAAGCTACTTGGAGATAATTTTTATTATAGTTACCTTGTTTTGCTTGCTTAAAAATATTTTAAAGGAACAATTGCTGAGAAGCACTCCTCACTCCTCTATTTATACCTATAGGAGTTACAGAACTATAAAATATTCTCCAGTCTAATATAGTGAACTGAGAATACTTAAAAACATACTCCCAAATAAATGCATTGGGTACTGATGACCTAACCTAGCTCCAATTCCTTGAAATTATTTTTCCTGAGAGTACATTTCAGTAATCAGTTCATCTGGTCCTCTTATCAGAAAACCTTTTTCTCAATAGAATTTAGATTTTTTCACAATTTAGTCTTTAAATCTCATACAGTCTATTTTTCCTTTGACCTCTGGAGAGAAGTTCAGTTCTTCAAAATCTTTGGTCAGTTATTCTCAGGTGTTGAGATTCACCATGCATTTTTTCATTTTCTTTACGGTAAGAAAATCCATTCATTGTATGAATCAGTTTGCCTGTTGTATTCAGTCTATAGCTTGTTTCTAAGACCGCCAATAATTTTATGTCAGCAAATGGATACATACTGCTATAATGTGTTTTCCATGTTGATAGTGTTTCACTGAGAAGTCAGTAGTAATATCCTATTTGGTGGATTCAAACTTCTTTGAATCTTCTTAGTCTTCCTAAATGTGGATTAAAATCTAATGGAGAAAAAATGAGTACAGAAAATTATCATATCTAATGTCTCAAAATTTTTTCTCTATTTCCACCTTCATAATTGCACTTGTGCTGTATGTGACTGAAAATAAGGCAATTAAACTCTTTTCTTCTCTTTAAGGGGTTAGGGCAAAAATCTCAATATGCTATGTGAATACCTGTTTCTGACAATATGATCATTTTGGTTGTTTTTTTTCTCCAGCTTTCTCCAGCCTGAGGAACTTCCTCCACAGAAAGTACAAAAAATTCTTTCCAAAAGTCTGTTTCAAAAAAATTAATGTTACTCCTTTATTGTTTAATTAAGAGTAAGTTTCCATTTGCCAAATTGAACTGAAAAACAGAAAATAAAAATGAAGAACAACAAAATAAAAAGCAAAAATAAATCAAATCAAAAAGCAGAAACACCAGATCAGATGGAAGAACAATAGTTATCAATTAGTCTTGAAATGAGTGTTTATGGTTTTGAAATTATAGGGGGAAAATTATAGGCCAGACTCTTTACTAGAAAAATGTGTTTCTGCTCTTAAGCTGAATGCATGATGAAACTTCTCAACTGAAAAAAAAATAAAAAATAAAAAATAAATTAAAAAATCGGAACTTATTCTAACTCTACACGATGCTTTAAAAGTGTGCTACTGGTGCCTTAGGGTATATACTTTTAGAACTTTAAAACCTGTTTGCAAAATACAGCCAACTGGCATTTGTTCAGAGCATGTTAATTATGTCTATAGGCATTCAGATGGGAGATTATGGGAGTAAAACTCTGCACTGCTCTTTGTGCACCATCTTTTATTTTTAACTGGTTGCTTGAGAATTATTGAAGAAGATAGTCTGTCATAGATTAGTACTGTTCAGTAAGTAATCTATTTCAGCTTCACATTATTTACTGAAACATAAATTATACATCAAAAAAAGTCTTTTTTGTCCCTGTTTAGGCTTTTGATCCTTCCTAGTCAAAGACTAATATTAAAGTACATTTCACTTGGCTGCACTAGTTAGATAAAAATAAAAACAGGGAATACCCAAGATAGTGGAAAAAATTGAAAAACAGTGCTCCTACTGGCATATTGAGCACAGTTTCAAAGAACCAGATGATCCTCCCATCTGCCAGATGGGTCCTACCAGCTATGTTTCAATTATGAGATGGAGATTCTCAAGGGAATCTGGTAGACACAATAGAAATCCTTGCTTATTTTCCCTTCCTGACTTTTGCTGGGCATAAACTACTCCCAGACTGAGACTGAAAGCTGTTTCTTTAGACAGATATGTAAGCTGAGCAGAAATACATTATGAATGTTTTAAGATCATTCTTTTATAATGCATTATTTGCATATGTTTATGCATATCACATAAATGAAAAATTTAGTGTGTATGTATGCCGATATATAATACAGACATATATGTATATACATTATCATACAGTTTTTCTTGTCTCTTTTCTCTCAAGCTCACAAGAGCTTCACCAGACATTTAGCAGTGCTTTGTAGGATTAAAGTCATTGTTCCTGAGCAATCATTAAGGGACTATTCCTACCTGGAGCATTCTCTGTAAAGATTAATAAATAATTTCCTCTTGTCAGAAAGACTCCAGTTACCACTGAAAAGAGAGAATAAAATCTAGATGAACTGAGAAGAATAATTTGTTACGATCCATGAAGTCTTGAACATATTTTAGGAAATTAGAATAGATCAGTATTATGGGAAGTCGCTGCATGTCAGCATTGATCTAATATTTCTTGGGAACTGACGAGCAGTATAATGTTCACAGGTTTTTTATCCTTTGGACACTTTTATTCTTGCAGTGTGGAAGTACAATTAGCAAAAAGGGGAGGCTGCAGGGAGACCTCATCATGGCTTTCTAGTATTTAAAGAGAGAATATAAACAGGAAGAAAGTCAACTTTTTGCATGGGTAGATAGTGATAGGCCAAAGGGGAATGGTTTGAATCTAAAGGAGGGAAGACTGAGATTAGATGTCAGGGAAGTTTCTCACTGAGAGGGTGATGAGGTGTTGGAATAGGCTGACCAGAGAGGTTGTGGATAGCCTGTCCCTGAAGACATGTAATGCCAGGTTGGATAGGGCCCTGGGCAACCTGATCTAGCACTTGATTAGAGATCTAGCAGTTGACAACTCTGCCTGCAGCAGGAGAGCTGGAACCTGATGATGGTTGAGGTCTCTTTCAACCCAAACCATTCTATGATTCTATGAAAGAAACAGAAGCACCGAAAATCGGAGCTAACTTCAGAGCTGGCCAGAATTCTTTTGAGAAGAGTATGCAAAAATCCAAGCAGAGACTAAAATAAAATAAAATAAAATAAAATAAAATAAAATAAAATAAAATAATTCAATTTGTAAATTCAGGATAGGATTTTGGAGGCTAGGTGGGTTTTCATAGATTTTCTTAAGTAGTAACTCTGTGGTAAGAAACTGAAGTTTATTCAGAAGAGAGAATGATCAAGAAAATTCAGGGGACAGTGAAGATAAATCAGCCCAAAGACTTTCAGGTACAACACCAACAAGTTTCACAGAAGAAATACTTCAATTTGAATCTTTGTAATCAGTAACAATATGTTATAAATTCTGTCGTAGAAATTAAACTGAAAGTTACATGATTAGTGGTCCCAGGGGCAAAAAGCTCAAAACCAAAACCAAACCCAACAGTCAACAACAATAACAAAAACAAATACAGTGTTAAAATCACAACCTAAAAAGATAAAAACTCAGGAGAATGTGGGGGCTTTCAGTTAGAATGTTCCTTACCTACTAGATACTACACTTTTTAGAGAATCAACATTATCTATTTGCTTGCTTTTTAAAGGAAAAGCAAAAATTAAAATATTTTCGATCTGGCTCAACCTGGTGCTGAATATGTCAGTCAGCAAAGGAAGCAAAGGAAGAAAGATGCTCAGTCCTTGTTTCATACTTAGAAAAGCTTTTGTAACATAGTTTTAAACAAAATCTTTCTGTATTACTACTCTTAGACTTCAGAAAGTGAGAATGTGAATCATTTCTAAGAGTTAGGATAATCAATCTGAAAGAAAGCCTTCGGAATATTTTGGCTGAATAGAAAATATTAATAAATGATAAGTAAATAAGCTATAAGGAAAACCTGTCAGGAACAGGAATATACTTTTTTGCTGTCAAACCATATTCATTTCAACATAGCAATGCATGTGTGGTGATACACATTTGTGAACCATACCTAAAATATGAATAATACTTACATTATGTGCATTTGGTACATTACCAAAAAAACCTCTCTCTGTTTATATCTTGATGAGCAACGACTATGAGTCTAAAAAATTTTAGCACAGTCCATATGTGGTTTTCTTCTTCCTGTGCCCAGATTCCAAATGACCAGGAGTTATTTTTCAGAGAACCTATAGGGTAAACCTTTCTGTTAGACCTTAAAAAATTTAAACCAAAATTCTGAGTAGATAATTTGTTCTACAAAAGATAGTCATTAGGTTAAAAAAACTGAACTTACATATAATTTTATTTTCCTCTTAATAGGAATTAGTCAGTAGTGAGCTAAAAACAATCTTTAATAAGACAAATTTAGTCATAGTAGGAAAAAAAAAATGTTCTGTTTGCACTATTCCCTCTATAAAGTATTCTCCAGGTAGGAATAATTTGGCTTTACACTGCCATTTATTAGCTGAGAAAAGTTCAAAACAAAAGAATTTTTGTGGACATCTTAGTAGAAATACCTCTGGAAAATTGTCTCAGACAACACAAGAAGGCATTCCAGCAGATCTGGAAAAACCATAATTTTTTTTTATTATTATTATTTTCTTATACTCAGGAAAAGGCTCAAAGAACAAAAAAGTACTCTTAAAGGGATATGCCCAGTGGAAAGAAGGTCACCGTTTTCTTCCAAGTGAATCAGAAAATATTACTTAATGTTTTCCACTTACTTAAAAAAAAAAAAAAAAATTAAAAAAAAAGCATTTAAGGAAATCGGTATTCTCTTCATTGCTTAGGCGTAAGATTTAGGGAATAGAGTTTTACTACTTATCCTAAAACCCAATGTAATAATTTTTTCACCTGTTTGATGGAGTACACTATTCCTTTTTCTGGAAGTACTGTCCAAAATCAAACTGACATACCAGTAAGTCTTAGCAGAAGATGAATTTGATGAAACAAAATAACCTTTTCATCAATACTAAGAGTACAAAACTAGAAATACAAGCACCTCCTGAGTTACTCTACACTGAGAATAAAAATGAAAGAAAAATCCACATGGGAAAAAAATAAGGAAGGAATAAGCTGAAGAGCTTTCACATTCATAATGCCAGATATTCAGGAACAAAACCTGCAAAGGATTTGTCTGGTTGTTCAGACTACTGAAATTGCCCTTTTTAACAAAAGTTTACTTATAAATGTAAGCTAGCTTTTTCATTATATCCATAAACACAAACATTATCTCCAAACACAAAAGAAAAGGAAAGGAGAAGGAGAAAGGGAAAGGGAAAGAGAAAAGTCAGGAAATTTGAGGAAAAAATGTAAATGCTTACGTACTGTATCAAAAGTAGTTAATTCTCGGAATTTTCACAAAAATATTATCATGCAGTAGTGTTTCATAGCACATTTACTGTGGCTTGTTATGGTATTCTTTTGTCCTGGGGCCACAGTCTCTTTCTGTGAAATGTTTAGAAACCTCATCAGAAATCCCAGCTCCAGACATGGTTTGGCATTCATTTTTTAGGTTTTGACTTCATAATTGAAAAATAGAAAATGTTCTCTCCTCAATCTTGTCCATTTTTATTTCCTTTAATCACAGAGAGATTTAGAAATTGTTTCTTTCAATTAATGATCCCTATACTCACAATTTAATGGATTATTTTTTTGTATGCCATAACACATTTTACAAGGAATTAATTGTGCTTAGACTGGATTATTATTATTATTATTATTATTTTTCTAACAGCATCCAGATCAAGGGTTACTAGAAAACACTGAATGATCTTTTTCTGTCATTGGTGCTGATTAACCATGGCAGAAAACATACGTCTCTGGCAGCACTGTGTATGGCAGGTACAACAGATTTTACCATCATTGTCTCATTCTCACACCTCTTGATAATATGACCTGTGTCAGTGCCCCTTTGTTGATACTGACAATCACACTGAACAGCTGCTCAGCATTTCCTTAAGGGAAAATTTGCGGTTCATATGTCAGCTCTTGTACACTTAAGGCATTGAGAAGACATGTTTTCAAAGTCTAAGGAATCTGATTGAGAGACTTCAGGAAATATGCAATGGATGGACAGTTTCAAGCCTCTGGCCTCCTGAAATTTGAAAGCAGACTTGTCTCACTAAGGATCACTGTCCAAATGAACAGCAATGAATCTGCACCAGAGCACTGGAGAACCAAAGGAAAATATGACTTCTAATTCAAAACTACAATGAAAAGAAGATTAAATAAAATATGCGTTTAGGAAGTAAAATTGCATAGAGAAATTATGTTTAATTTTAGGAAAGATACTGTTATGCTTAGAGTTCTGTCCTGATGAGTTCCAATCCAAACCTCTAGCACATCTAGGTGTCAGTTTGGCAAGTTTGGAAATCTGGGGTTCTAACAGAAGAGATGAAAAGCAGGGTGGGGTTGCTGTTGCTGATAGATAAACAATAGATGTTTGCAAAAGCATTTCTAGGTACAAGGGACATAATGGCTATCTGGATAAACTGAGGAAGAGTTGGGGTAGGAGTGCTATCTTTCCCTCTGTGCCATTTGCCTTAGGAGCCATGTCCCTCTTCCTGTCCAACTTAAAATAAATAAATAAATAAATAAATAATCAAGGTATGAATTCTTTCTACATGTTTGAAGAAAGATATACATTAAAATTAAAAGCCATATTTTCTTTAAAATCTTTGGTATAACCAAACAGTGTATTCTGAGCAGAAATGGGTAATAACCCATTTAAAAAATTAACAGTTAAAGCGCTGTAGGAGTCAGTAACACAGGCAACACAGCCAGGGTTCCCACAGGAATCGAATCTGCAACCAAAAATTCACTCTGTAACCTGTCGTAATGCAATTTAATTAACATATTAATAACAATGCAGCAGCTGATGTTTGACTAACTGATGGCCATTTTAGCTTACTACAAGAAATGGCTGCTTTAGTTATTTTTCCAGGCACAAGTATGGCTCAAATTCTTTTGGTAATGATCATTTGTAAATATCCATTTTCTTCTTTGAACAATAGAAGGATGTGTATTACTCAGACACTAAATTTGAAATTATCCATGATGTAAGTTTCATAAAATGAGTTGTGGTATTTATTTTTAGTCTAATTCAAGAAACACTGTGTTCCTCTCACTTCAGAAATGAAGAGTCTATTTCATAGTAGGATTTTCTTTTTCTTCCAAAAGTTTCTAGCTCTAATGTTAGCAAAAGGAGTATGATTCATGGAATGTCTGAGCAGGATTCAATGAAATCTGAATACAGTTAGAGCCAAGAAAAAAGGCCACAGAAACTATGCTGATAAGTAATATGTGTGGTTTATACTCAAAATGAAAATGTATTCATTATATAAAACGTGTTACTAAAATGATAGTTGTACATGGTGTTTCAAATTTACACAGTCCAAAATACATTTGAAACATTAAAATAAGAATAAAAATAAAAATTGCAATCATGATTTTTTCTCTATAACTCTTTTGTTTAAAATCTTACTAAGCAGGTCACTTACCAGTAAGACACAGAGAGTAAGATACTACAGCAAACCCGCAATATAGAGGTGGGAGACCTTGAAAATAATAATAAAATAATTAATAAATCTTGCTTTTCAACTATGTTTGTTTGTCTGTTTGTTTGTTTGTTTGTTTGTTTGTTTGTTTGTTTTCCAGTTCAATATATTATCCCTAAAGGTCAAATAAATGCCATTGGGAACGTCTGATTCATCAAACTTTTGTGGAAATTCCAGTTGATTAGGAAGGTAAACATTTGCTCAGACCAGAAAAGATGCCAAGATTTTTACTTAGTCAACATAAAATTATTCTCTAGAGGAAAATTGCTGCCATGGCCAGAAAGTGTCAGATCTCAAATTGCTGTTTTTTTGTTCCAAAATGCTTAGGACCTGGAGTCATCTGGAAACTGAATTTCCATTCCCTAATTGCAACAGAACATTAAACAACAATAACATATGTCTATAAAACTAGTTCTCGTTCAACCATTTCAAAAACTTCATACGTGAGTTTTAAGTGGAAAATTACTCCAAAGCAGTATGACCATAACCAAGATATTTTTTATTTTTTTAAACCAATACCTCATACCATTTCAGTTTTGTAAGGGGTGCAGGGTGCATTGCTTTCAGAAATAAAAAAAAAAATCAGTTTTATTCGGCATTCAGTAAGGATTCCAACACTGAGACAGACTGTTTACACAACTGCCTGTGAGGTAGCATTTCAGACTTAACTTTTACTCAAACCAATTTATGTTCTTCAGCCATGCTGCAAGTTTTTCTACATATCTGAAAACTATTGCTGACATTGTTCATTGTTTGTTTGTTTGTTTGTTTGTTTGTTTTAAACATATACAGAAATAAGGAAATTTGTTTTTGGAATTTAATTTGACATAAGCAAATTAAATTGTGCAAGAGCTGAGGTAGATTAAAACATATAAGAACTACTCTTTTAACAAAAGTGTTTATGACAAACACATTTAATCAAGAAGAAAAAGAACAATGTGAATTTTCTGAATTCACAATGTCTCTTATTTAACAGATTTAAACTTAGTAAAGAAAATTCAAAATTTAACTATGAGGGCTGCTCTGAAAGTAGCGCCCTCTGTTTCATTATGTTGGACCAAAATATCAGAGGAAGATGGTGGTGGTATGGCAGTAGAGGCTGAACCTTCCAACCAAAATTGTTACTTGTTGCTGTGTGACAGATGGCAACAGAGGGGCACCCGTCTGACTGAATGGTGTGTGACATGGAAGTGTAGATGAATCAAAGGTATGTCATTGAATTCTTCCATTCCTGTGGGAAAAACAAATGGCACCAACTGACATTCAGAGATGTTTGATGAACATTTTTGGAGATCAGTGGATGTGAGCACAGTGAAGTGGAGGGTGGTGCGCTTTAGCAGTTACACTGTGACGTGAAAAACAAGCCACTTTCCAGATGGCCATGCAGATTTTTGTGAGCACAGCATTCAGGCTTTTGTTCATCACTGGCAAAAGTGTACAGCTAATGGCGATGACCATGCTGAAAAGTAGTGTTTTGTAGCTGTGAGTCTGCTCTATCAAACAGCGTTATTTTGCTATTTTTTTTTTTTTTTTTGCTTTAGTTTCCATGGTAATAATTCAAAGGCATTACTTTTGGGGCAACCCGAATATGGCAATAAAAGCTAATTCTAAAGTAGTGGGATACATTTAACTAAACGATTTGTGCAGTCAGAAAAAATTATGTAGTGGACAATAAACTGATGTGCTTAAAATATTTTTATGATAATTAACATAATAAAAAAATAAAACATATAAGGTTTGGATTGATCACCCAGAACTTCAATTTCAGTGACAAAATCTCCAATATTTCAAAAGCAAAATACATTTCATAAAACTTTGCATAAATGCAGATGTTTAGTTTGTATGGATGTAAAAAAACAAATAGTTCCCTTTCCTAGATATTACAATTCTTTTTATGCATAAAGAAACATGGCCATGTCATAAGAATATGTGGAAATACAGTACTTAAGTTTTATAGGAACTTACTAACTAAAGTCTATATTACACAATGAAAGATTCTTTAATAGAATAACAGACCTTCATCACTGCAGATGCCCAAAAGTACCACACCTCATCAGTGCAAGCTGCACCTGCAGTTAGGATGACCCACTTTTTGTGGGACACTTTTTTGCTGTCAAAGTTTTTATAAACATAACTATAATTATTATAGTAATCATAACTAATCATAGTCTTTTTGAACAGATGTGCCCTCAAATCGTTTAGAATATACAGACTGGTTTGGATTGTTTCTTCCAATGTTTGCCCTGTTTCTCAGCAGCTATAAGCAGAAAGATGATCTTGGGTGATCTTTAAGTTTGTCTCAAGATTGCTTAGGTCTCCTCCACACTGATAAAAAAAGGTATTTGCACATTTCAAGACACCTGCATAACACAGAAAAAGGAAAAAGCCCTTTGGAAATTTAAGAAAATTAGACCTGCTGATGCGTATAATCAAAGGTTGCTGTTAAGGTTAATTTACACGGTGAATTAATGCCTATGCCCACGGGTATAGGAAAAGCTGAACTTTTTTAAAGAATTTAAATTGAAAAGCACTCTTCCCCACCCCCCCAACCCCCCCACCCCGTTTTATAGACAAAAATATTTAGAGAATTATATAGAAAATATATATATATATTATATAGAAAATATATGTATATTATATATATATATAATACATAGAGAGAGAAATATAGAAATATAGAAATATATATATATATATATATATATATATATATATATATATATATATTTTTTTTTTTTTTTCCCACTGCCTAGGAGAAACTTTCTAAGCAGTAAGTGCCTGATCTCTAGGTTAGCTCTTCTTTCTATCTATTTGAAGTCTGGGATAGCTATTTTCTCAGAGCCAATCTGAAACAGGTAGTAGAGGAAGAAAAGGTGTAGGGAGCTTCTAGTGATGGAACTTGTTGCAGAACAGGACCTAAGCGCTGCCAGGAAGCTCAAGGAAAGTTTGACATTGTCTCGCTCCAATTAATAGGACTGAGAGGAGATTCTTTTAATATACCCGGCGTGAGATTAAGAAACAACGGTTCAAATGTTGGTCCAACCAGTTTATTACAAATCCTAACCTTTTAGGGAGATGGGGAAGGGGAAACAGGCGATAGAAAAGGTAAGAAGAAAAGCAAGGAATCTCTGTAGAGAGCAAAAGAGATAGTCACCACCGTGGGTCCAGCAAGGTACGTTGTAGGTCCGTTGATCTCAGGAACCAGTCTGGTCACTGCGGGAGATGGGAGAAAGCCAGGCAGCTCCACTGCAAGCAGGCCTCGGGAGTTCTTCCAAAGAGGTTTTCCCCTCAGGGAATTCTCCGTCAGGGGTGCCTTCGGGAGTTTCTCTCCGTCAAGGTGTCTTTGGGAGTTTTGCTCCGTCAAAGGTGTCTTTGGGAGTTTGTCTCCAAAGTCCCTAGCTTGGTGAGGGCCTTTTATCCCCAATTTCTGTGGGTTTTTTCTCTTCTTCTTTTGTCTCAGTTTTGTGTAACATTCCTGGGCCAACAGATAAGCCAGCAGGGGGTGGCGCCTTCGTTGCCCTGCACAAGCATTATCACCTTTTGCAGTGGTCAACTCCTTCAAGCCGTACCCCTGAAAAAGACTGCTTGTCTTGCTTCTGCTTATCTTTGCAATCATAAGCAGAGATACAGTGGCATGGTGACACACACCATTCACCCCCCCAGCAGTCGTCGTATCACCAGAAACGCCTTAGAAGCAAGCTTTGAGACAAAGAATAAAAACAGTTCTGTCCTTCACAGACATGCTTTGAAAATATTTTTATTTTGACTTTTGCCATTGGATGTGTGTAATTCTGAGCAGTTTCTGAGACAGAAACTAAGATCTTGATATGTACATCCATGTGCCAAATGAAAAACATCACAAATGAACATATACTTCACTACAAACTGCTTATTGTTAAATTTATATTACTTGATGGCATTTTATTCTTCCCTGTAATTTAAAAAATCCACAATAATATGTGTAACTAATTCCTGTTTGAAATGAGTTCTTATCTAATTAAAACTCTCTTTGCCCAGAATAATTATACTTCCTTCCCTTGGGAAGTATAAAGTATCCAAAAAGTTATATGAAGTATCAAAACTTTTTGCAACACTGTAGGTTTTGTTAGTTGCCTTTCAAAATCTGTATTCTATGTTTTCCTGTCGTGGTTTTTTTTTTTTCTTTGTATTTTTTTTTGTTTTGTTTTGTTTTTTTTAAATCAAATTTGAATATTAATAGCATGTTTCAAACACACACAACTTTGTACTGACTGCAATTCTTAGCAAATGGGCCGGACAAAGTCTCATCTATCCCATGAGATTTTCTCTGATATCAGCAAGGAGAAGGAGGCATTTAGGAAAAAAGCATAATGAATGAGAGCATTTCTGCTAGTATAATTTTCCTTGTTACAGCAATGGTCAGTAATTTCCTGTGCTTGTGATTATGGATCTCTTGGAAAGAGTCCAGCGGAGGGCCACAAAGATGGTGAAGGGTCTGGGGCATCTCCCCTATGAGGAATGACTAAGTGAACTGGGTCTGTTTAGCCTTGAGAAAAGAAGGCTGAGAGGCGATTTGATCCAGGTTTATAAATACCTGAGGTGTGGGGGCCATAGTGGTGAGGCCAGACTCTTTTCAGTAGTGCGTGGGGACAGGACAAGGGGAAATGGGATGAAGCTAGGGCATAGGAAGCTCTGCACGAATGTGCGCAAGAACTTCTTTACGGTGAGGGTGACGGAGCACTGGAACAGGCTGCCCGGGGGGGTTGTGGAGTCTACTTCTCTGGAGATATTCAAGACCCGCCTGGACGCCTACCTGTGCTACCTGGTGTAGGGAACCTGCTTTGGCAGGGGGGTTGGACTCGATGATCTCTGGAGGTCCCTTCCAACCCCTACGATTCTGTGATTCTGTGATTCTGTTGTAGCTGAAAGATATCAAAGATATAATGTCCATATATTTGTATAATACTTTTTTAAACTCCTGTGATTTAATCTTGTAGACAGCTCTCTCCAATAAGATTGAGGAGAGAACTTGGGGATGAGGTATAGACAGTTTACTGGTAAAGAAAATCTGAGTGCAGAAGCAAAGCAAAACAAAGGATCCATTCACTGCTTCCCATTGGCAGGCAGATATTCAGTCACTCCTAGGAAAGCAGCACCCATCATGCGAATGATGTCTTGGGAAGACGAACACCGTCACTCTGAATGTCCCCACTCTTTCTTCCTTTTTTACCCCCAGCTTCAACACAACACCATGGCATGGGATATCCCTTTGGTTAATCTGTGTCACCTGTCCTCAGGTCTAGTCCTCTCCCATCTTCTCATGCACCTCCAGACTTCTCACTGGCAGGGCAAAAATGGGAAACCAAAAATCCTTGATTGTACCCACGGCTTGGCAACAACTAAAACTTAGATATGTTATCAACACTGTTTCATCACAATCCAAAATCTGAAACAAAGCATCATATGAGCCTTCATAAAGAAAATGACCACAGCCAAAAACATAACTCCTCTGTAAAATGATGCTCTGGCAGCTATCTAGGCATGTGGAAGTATATGAAAAGGTAAAGGTTTACTTTCTCCTTATTATCTTCCTTCTAGATGGGCCCCTTGGCAGCCTGATTTGGTGGGTGACAATGCTGCGCATGGCAGGGAATTGGAACTACATGATCTTTAAGGTTCTTTCCAGCCCCAGCCATTCTATGGTTCTATGATTATAGATGTTGTATAATAATTTGGAAAAAGTAGTGGTGAATAGACTCCTACTAGAATTAGCATGGATTACATTTTAGAATTTGTGTAGATCCATTAAAGAAAAAGTAGTCATAATTAGAAAAAAAAATGTTGAGTAGTGTGCAAATTGCTTCTGTTGCATCTCAGATTATCCTTAGCAAAACAGTGAAGCCTAGACAAACGAGATTTCAAGAAATAACAATATTTTGTGAAATCTTATGTTCCAGGGTTAAATATCAAGTCTCTAGTCAATAAACTAACAGCTAGTTCAGGTAAGCAAGTGAAAATGATTACTTTATAATTCCCCTTATGAGGTTTCCTTCTGCTCCCAGACAAACTTGTATCTGTAGATGCTGAGGAACACCTCCCATTTCATTAGCATTTTCTCATTTAAAAAAAAAGCTTAAATGAGACTGACAGGTTTAAAAAATACAAAAAAAAAAAAAAAAAAAAAAAGGCAATACCTAAGGAGTTAAACACTCTGTAATAAGCTAAGCTAAGGCACTGAAGCAGATTCTGTGCTGTGTCTCCCTGAACTGGATGGCCTCGAATGAGATCAGCACTAACGCTTTTATTTTCTTTTATTCCTTACAATTTCCTAGAGCTCGTTCTATGATTTTAGGTCTGGAGGATATTTCTATCTGTTCAAAGACAATCTCTTTATTGAAATATATTTTTCTTTTATTGGACATACAAGAATCTGTCTTCTGAGGTAGATTTTAGTCTACCACATTAAATATTTGAATGCATTGTGCCAGTGGCTTTTAAGGTGTTCAGTTCACTAGATTTTATACTCTTTTATATGAAAAAGTTATTTTATCTCCAACACAAAGTGGATTTTTCTTTTTATGATTGTTTTTGTTACCTCCAAAGTATTTTGTGACATATGTACAAGAGTATCCTAGTCAGGACTGGATGGGACTTTGTTGATGCTTGCCATGTATTAGTCTGTTCTTGAAGCATTTTAAAAACCTTTGCAGGATTCCCAATTTGTTAATACTTTCCAGCAGACATTATAGAATGTTAAGACTTTGGTTCAATTTTAACTATTTTCATCAATTTAAAATGGTCAATTAAAATAAAATATGTTTCCGACAATAAACGTTGTAGTCTGGATTGGGTAAGGAAAAAAAAAAAAAAAAAAAAAAAAAAAAGAAAAAGAAGAAAAAAACAAGAAAAAAAAAAAACAAGGAAGAAAAAAAAAAAAAGCTTTGAGGCAAAGGAACATTTCATCAGCATTACTGAAAACATTATGAAATTATTCATTTTTTTCCATTTAATATTCTCCTGGGGGAAGAATTCACAAACCATTGTGGCTTTTCAGTTCAGTTTCAACAGATGAAGCTTACAAAATGTGGACACATTTAGAAGACCATTTGCTTTACTGTGTTTCTTCTTTCTTTTTCTTTTTTTCTTTTTTGTTTTTTTTTTTTTTCCTATCTTAAAGCAACAGAAATAAAAGAATATAGAACAACAATAATAACAAAATAAAGCTAACTTAGAGAATCACAGAATAGCTAAGTTTGGAAGGACCTTTAAAGACCATCCAGCTGCCATCCCCTGCCATGGACAGGGCCACTGCCCAGACTGGACCAGACCAGACTGCCAGGGCCCCATCCAACTTAGCCTTGAGCACCTCCAAGGATGGGGCACCCGCAGCTTCTCTGGGCAGCTGTGCCAGCACCTCACCATCCTCTGAGTAAAGAAATTCTTCCCAACACCTAACATCAGGTACCTGGCCTGATGTCTGCTGATGGGTCTCACCTGTCTCAAAAGGAGAAACAAATCCTAGCCCAGGAGCTAGGAACTCATTGAGAGGGCTTTAAAGTAAATATGAAAGGGAAAGATGATAAAATCAGGCCTGCTGGGGGGGAAATGATTGGGATATGAGGCTTAGCTGAAGTGTGTTTATGCCAATGTGTACAGCATGGGCAGCAAGCAGGAAGAATTGGAATCCATTGTGTGGTATGACTTAGTTTCCATTATGGAAATGTAGCGGGACCACTCCCATTGCTGCAGTGCTGGAATGGAGGGCTATAAACTTCTCAGAAGGGATAGGTAAGGAATGAGAAGTGGTGGCATGGCTCTCTGTGTTAGAGACTGTTTTGATTTTGTTGAGCTTGGGGCTGGGAATATAAGTTTGAGTCTCTACGGGTAATGATCAGATGGAGGGCCAACAAGGTGGACATTCTGGTTGGGATCTGTTAAAGACCAGGATGAAGAGACAGATGAGGTGTTCTACGAGCAGCAGGCAGAAGTTGCGCAATTGATAGCCCTTGTTCTCGTAGGGGATGTCAACTTCCCTGATATATTCTGGGAATACAGTACCACAAAGAAGAAACAGTCTAGGAGAATTTTTGAGTGTACGGAATTTAACTTCCTGATGCAGCTGGTAAGAGAGCCTACCAAGGAAGTGTCCCACTAGACCTGTTGTTCACAGAGGAGGACTGGTGGGAGACGTGGATGTCAGGAGCTGTCTTAGACAGGGTGACCAGAAAATGGTAGAGTTCTTGATTCTTGATGAAGTCAGGAAAGGGGACAGCAAAAAAAACTGCTACCTTGGACTTTCTGAGGATGGATTTTGAGCTGTTCAGGACGCTGGTAGGAAGGATCCCTTCGGATTCAGTCCTGAAGGTTAAAAGGGGTTCAGGAAGGCTGAGATGTCCTCAAGGACATCTTAACGGTGCAGAAGCAGGCTATCCCCCTATGCCATAAAATGAGCCAGCAGGGAAGAAGATCAGCATGGATGAACAAGGGGTTTTCCTGAGGCTCCAGGAGAAAAAGAGAATCTACCTCCTGTGGAAGAAGGGATGGGCAACTCAGGGAAAGTACAAAGATGCTGTTAGGGTATGCAGGGAGAAAATTAGAAAGACAAAAGCCCAGCTTGAACTCAACTTGTCCGTCGGAGTGAAGGGGAACAAAAATTTTTTTTACAACTACATGAACAGTAAGAGGAGGGCGAAGGAGAATCTCCATAGAATTTTCATCCTTTGCTGGATGCGGCAGGGAATGTGACCATTGAGGATAAGGAAAAGCGTGAGGTTCTCAATGGCTGAACAGTCCCAGAGATTCCTACAGTGTGTGGGAGATAACTTCATGACACAGCTGGCGAAGGAGCCAACAAGGGGAAGCAAACTCCTGTTTGTTAACAGAGAAGGTCTTGAGGGGGATGTAAGGGCTGGATGCTGTCTGGGGCAAAGTGATCATGAGATGTGAGATTTCTCAATCGTTGTTGAACCACGGTGGGGAGTCAGCAGAACTGCCACCTTGGACTTCTGGAGGGCAGACTTTAACCTCTAATCACAGGAAGAAAATTAGAAAAGCCAAAGCCCAGCTAGAACTGAACTTGTCCACTAAGGTAAAGGACAACAATAAATATTTCTATAAATACATCAACAGCAAGAGGGCTAGGGAGAATCTCCATTCCTTGTTGGACACCAAGGGCAACTTGGTGACCGAGGATCAGGATAAGGCTGAGGTACTTAATGCTTTCTTTGCCTCAGTCTTTAATAGTAAGACTTGTTTCTCCCTGGAAACACAGCCCCTTGTGCTGGTAGATAGGGATGGGGAACAGAATTGGCCCCGCATGATCCACAATGAGATGCTTTTGGACCTGCTCTTAAAGCTGGATGATTACAAGTCCATGGGGCCAGATAAATTGCATGCTAGAGTGCTGAGGGAGTTGGCAGATGTGGTTGCCAAGCCACTGTCCATCATTCTTCAGCAGTCCTGGCTACTCAAAGATGTCTCTGTGGACTGGAGACTGGCAAATGTGACGCCCATCTTCAAAAAGGGCTGGAAAGATTATCCTGGTAGCTACAGACCTATCAGCCTCACCTCGGTGTCCGGGAACGTTATGAAATGGATAATCTTGGGAGCCATCATGGACCAATTAAAGGTCAACCAGGGGTCAGTCCCAGTCAGCATGGGTTTACGAATGGTAGATCGTATTTGACAAACCTGACTTTGTTCTATGGCAAGGTGACCTGCTTAGTGGATGAAGGTAAGGCTGTTGATGTGGTCTACCTGGACTTCAGTAAAGCCTTTGACACTGTCCCCCACAACATCCTTGTGAAGAAGCTGGCTGCCCATGGTTTGGATGGGTGTACGCTCCACTGGGTGAAACGCTGGATGGCTGGGCCCAAAGAGTTGTGGTCAATGGAGTTGAATCCAGTTGGCGGCCGATCACGAGCGGTGTCCTCCAGGGCTTGGTACTAGGGCCACTTCTATTTAATCTTTATTAATGATCTTGATGAAGGGATTGAGTGTACCCTCAGTAAGTTTGCAGACGACACCAAGCTGTGAGGGAGTGTTGATCTGCCAGAGGGGAGAAAGGCACTACAGAGGGACCTGGATAGACTGGATCGATGGGTGAAGATTAATTGTATGAGTTTCAGTTGGGCCAAGTGTCAGGTCCTGCATTTTGTTCACAACAACCGCAGGCAACCCTACAGGTTTGGAAAGGAGTGGCTGGAAAGCTGCCTGATGGAAAGGGACCTTGGTGTGCTGATGGACAGTTGGCTGAATGTGAGCCGGCATTGTGCCCAAGTGGCCAAGAGGGCCAATGGCATCCTGGCTTGTATCAGGAATGGGGTGGTAAGCAGGACTAGGGAAGTAACCTTGCCCCTGTACTCGGCATTGGTAAGGCCTCACCTTGAGTACTGTGTGCACCTCAGTACAGAAAGGACATTGAGGCACTGGAGCAGGTCCAAAGAAGGGCAACAAGGCTTGTGAAGAGCTTGGAAAATATGCCCCATGAGGAGAGACTGAAGGAACTGGGGCTGTTTAGTCTGGTGTAAAGGAGGCTGAGAGGAGACCTTATTGCTTACAGTGGGAGCAGGGCTGGTCTCTTCTCACCAGTGACAGGATGAGGGGAAATGGCCTTAAGTTGGGCCAAGGGAAGTTTAAGTTGGATATCAGGAAAAATTTCTTTACTAAAAGGTTTGTTAAGCACTGGAATAGGCTCCCCAGAGAGGTGGTTGAGTCACCTTCCCTGGATGTGTTTAAAAATTGTTTGGGTCATCTGCTCTCCCCACCCTGCACTTTTGCCTTGGACCATCAGAACGTCCTGCAATGGGACCGCTGCTGGATCCTGGTGGTGATTATCCCCACTTTATGCAATTCTTGCCTCTTTCTATCTTTTCTATCACCCGCCTTCCCTTCCCCATCACCCTAAATCGCCCGTCCTCCCCTTCCCCTTCTTCCTGATTAAAGTTTGCAATAAACTGGTCGGACCAACATTTGAACCATTGTTTCTTAATCTCACACCGGCTATACATATATCAAAGAACCTCCTCTCCCTCCTATAAATTGGAGAGACAAGGGGTCAGTACTGGGGCATGTCCTGTTCAATATCTTTATTGATGACCTGAATGAGGGTTTTGAGTGTACCTTCAGTAAGTTTGCAGATGACACCAAGTTGATAGGAAGTGCCTAGGAGGGACCTGGACAGACTGGATAGCTGGACCGAGGCCAATGGGATGAAGTTCAACAAAACCAAGTGCTGGATCCTGCATATTGGCCACAACAGCATCAGACAATGCTACAGGCTTGGGACAGAGTGGCTAGAAGACTCTGTAGAGGAAATGGACCTGGGGATTTTGGTTGATGCTTGGCTGAACGTGAGCCAGCAGTGCGCCCAGGTGGCCAAGAAAGCCAGAGGCATCCTGGCTTCATATCAGTGTTGCCAGCAGGAGCATTGAATTGATCATCCCTCTGTACTCAGCCTTGGTGTTGGCTGCACCTTGAGTACTGTGTCCAGTTTTGGGCCCCTCGCTACAAGAAAGATATTGAGGCCCTAGAGCATGTCCAGGGTAGGGGAAGGAATCTGTGAGGGGTCTAGAGAACAAGCCTTGTGAGGAGCAGCTGAGGGAAATGGGATTATTTAGTCTGGAGAAGAGAAGGCTCAGGGGAGACCTTATCACTCTGTACAACTATCTGTGGGGAGGTGAGGGACAGCCTCTCCTCCCATGCCTAGGACTACAGGGAATGGCCTCAGGTTGCACCAGGGGAGATTCAGGTTGGACTTTAGGAAATGCTTCTTTCCTAAAAGAGTAGTCGTGCTGGAGTGGGCTGCCTAGGGAGATAGTGATTCTGAAGGTGTTTAAGAAATATTTAGATGCTGTACTGAGAGACATGGTTTCATGGGAAATATTGGTGGTAGGTAGACAGTCAGACTGGATGATCTTGTAGGTTTTTTCCAACCCTGGTGATGAGTCTATATGATGTATCTATGAGCCTATAAATCTCTCTTTTTTTAAAGACACCACCCCCTTGTTCTATCACTATCAGACCATGTAAAAAGTCATCTTCCCTGCTGTTTATAAGCACCCACCAAGTACTTGAACGGTACAGTGATGTTTCCCTGGAGGCTTCTCTTCTCCAAGCTACACAAGCCTAACTCCCTTAATCTTTCTTTGCAGGACAGGTGTCCTAACCCTCTGGTCATCCTCATGACCCTCCTCTGGATCTGCTCCAGCAGCTCTATGTCTACCTTGTGTTGGAAACCCCAGGCCTGGGCACAGTACTCCAGATGGTGCCTTATGAGGGCAGAGCTGAGAGGGACAATCACCTCTCTCGCCCTGCTGCTACACCTCTTTTTGATGCAGCCCAAGGTAAAATTAGGTATCCAGGCTGCAAGTACTACTTGCAGTAACTTGCTCTGCTTTTACAGTGGAAGGGATGTCCCTGCCTAGATGACATGAGATGTGTAGGAAGCCTGGCTGCCAGTGAAGAATGAGGCAAGGAACCTGAGTACCTCAGCCTTCTTCATGTCCATTGAAGCCAGTTCTCTCTTCTCGTTTATCAGGAGTACACTGTCCTTTGCCTCTTTGTTTCTCTCTTCTGACCATTGTACCTGTAGAATCTCTTATTGTTCACATTTTTTTCGTTTTTTTTTTTTCACCTTGGCTTTCTTGATTTTATTTCTGCATATTGACATGGTGTCCCTGTATTCTTCCCAGGCCACGCATCCCTGTTTCCATTGCCTATGCATGTCCCTCTTATCCCTCAGTTTAATCAACCAGTTTAATGAACCTGCCTCTTCTGCTTAATTTCTTATGCTGGGGATGGAGAGCTCTTGTGCTCTCAGGAAGTTGTTCTTAAAGAGCTGTCAGTTCTGTTCTGTTCCTGTGTCCCTACAGACAGTTTCCCAGGGGATTTTGTCCAGTATTTTCTTAAACAGCCAGAATTTCACTCTCCTGAAGTTCAGGGTCCTGACTCCATACTTTGCTAGGCCCATGTCCTTGAGATCACAAATTCAACCATGGCATGATTGCTACAGCCCAGACTGCCTCCAATCTTAACCTCTTTAATGATTTCCTCTGCACTCCTGAGCACCGGGTCCAATAACATTTCACCTCTGATTACAGTGGACCTAAGCTATCCTAAGTGGACTCCGAGAGTCTTGATTACTTGTATCCTGTTGTGTTGCTTTCTCAGAAGAAATCTAAGTAGTTGAAATCCCCCAACAGGAGGGGAACTGGAGAGTGTGATGCTTCTTGGAGTTGAAACAAGAAGGTTTCATCCACTGGCTCCCCTTGATCAGGCAGCCTGGAGTAGACCCCAACAACCAGATGCTCTTCACTGGTCTGGTTCCTAATTTTAACCCACAAGCTCTCATCCTGGTCATGTCTGTTTTTTAGAAGCAACTTTTTACTAACTATCCACTTTTTAACATAAAGGACAACTCCACCGCATTTCCTTCTCTTCTTAAAATATTGTAGTCCTTGATCATAGCATTCCGATTCTGTGAACTTGATATTGTCAATGTAAGTTAAAATGTGTCTGATGCTTTCATGATTATAGGCAGATGATTAACACGTTAACCACTGAAAAGTGTGTCTTCATGGCACTTTTTTTTTTTTTTTTTAAACATATTTGTTTTACACTGAGAAATTGAGAGTTTGTTATATCGGTATACAAATTTTAGCAGACAAATTTGAAGTGGTCACTCATTCAGTCTGAACTGTTTTGTAACACAATATATGAAGAGCAAAAAATATCTGTAAAAAAGGAAAGAGAGAAGAAGTTTTTTGTATTCCTGTAGTCATCAAGATCAGAAGGGCATAAAATGAAATGAATTCCAGACTTAACAACCCTCATTGAAGGAATCTTGCCAAATCACCATGACTGTTCAGCCCTGTACTTCCACTGTTCTTATGAGTCCAAGTGCCTGGTGTGATGGTAGTTGCTATGGTGTTATACTTCAACAACGGTAAACAACCTGACAGCCTCAGAGGTTAACCGTGTCTGCTATATTATTTGCAATACTGGCACTTCCAAGAAAACATTTGCAAGATTGGAGAAAATGAAAAGTGCAAATCTAAATTTTGCAACATTTCTAGCAAAAGATACACAGAAGTGTACTTTATGTTACACATCAGAATTTTCATTAACTAACTGGGCATTTAAAATTAACTATGAAACGAAGCTATCTGCTGATGAGGACAGGTTTGGACCAGTAGAAATAGAGGGAGACTGACTGGAGCTAATTTGGGAGAAGCTGTCCTCAGTTGAATCACTTCATGTCTGTATACTCCTTATTAGAGAGCAGACATGAAGGAAAAGATCAGCTGAATGAGGTGAGGGGTGAAAAAAAAAAAAAAAAAAGTATAATTTGGAGGTCATTCAAACATCTGGCATTGTGCCGCTGGAGACACATAGACCTGGTGCCTCCCTGCCTATCTCTAAGCAGATGAAGTAAGCAGAAAGAGCTTAAGCTATTGATGCATCAACGGTATTTAAAAATAAATAAATAAATAAAATTAAAAAAAAAAAAATACAAAAAAAAAAACATTATTGTAAGTGGAAACAAGATGTCCGTATCTTGTTTACTTTGTTTGTAGTATCAGCAATCAGAGTGAACATTCTTTGAGAAATGTGCCATTGGTTTTTGCAACCTAAGGCAATGTGAGACTTTTAGATGGAGTCTTGTACAGCAAACCAGCCAGCAATTAGCTTTTGAAGGAAAATGGTAATCGGGGATACTGAGGAACAAGAAACTGTAGCTAAAAGCAGAGTGCGGCAGAAAGATTTGACAAAGTATTAAATAAAATGAAAGATCCGATGATATTTAGATTTCTGTTTAGACATCATACTTGTGAAAAGAGCATTCATGCTTTTATATTTCAAATATTTAATCCAAAATTTGTGTCCTTAAATGACAACTTTGTATCATGTGTCCATGCCAACCATGTCATGTCTCATGACTTATTGTAAGAGAAAAAAGGTACCAAAGCAGGCAAAAAGTTTTTTTTTGGAGAATAATTGTTTCATCGACTGATAACTGCTGTGAAAAAAGGTTAATGTAAGTAACAAACTTACTGTCTTTCCCACTAGCTTCTTATTATATTTGCTATTTCTCTCATATGTTTTATTGTATATGGTGTAGGGAAGATACATTTGTTCCCATTATTTGTTATTTATTCAAGCTGAGCAGTCTTTAAGATGATACAGTATGCTTTGCTGAATTTTAAGATTTGAAAAAGATTTTAAAACATGTTCAGCCAAATCAATATATAACATATACTATAAGAATGTGTTTTTATAATATTTGGGACTCTGAATTCGCAATCTGACCTTTATTTTAGAGAGAGGAAATGCCTTTGTTGTGAATGACTCAAAATAAACAAAGCTAATGAATGAGAAAAAAAAAATAAAAATCTGTAAGCATGACTGTAACAAGAACTCTATAATTTTGTTTGGATAAAAATCCATCGTCTAACACAAACAAGCAGAAATAACAACACATAAGCTATGAAAATACGGTTCTAAGATAAAGAAATAAAAAAGAGATGGATAAGCCAACTGATGTATTGCATATAAAGTTTCCTTATTGCTTATTATTGAGATGTTAAATGGTTGATTCTGGAATGCATAAGGAAGAGACAGGTGTTCCTGTTTCTACATCTTTCTTCTCTTTGGTTTTAATCAAAAAGTCACTTCTCAGAAAGTAAGACACTGCCACTAGGGTATTGTAATATGTGTAGAAATCAGCAGAGGTAGATCGCTCTGGCTGCTGTCTTTGCTCAACAGCAGAGTAATAAGTGGTTACAGATATTACATTTGGAATTATCAGCGCATTTTGAATTTCCCTTTTCTGGAGATTAACCAGCTTGTTTGTTTTCTGATGACCCCTGTCTCTGTTCTAATGGCTAGAAATATGATTGAAGATTACTTCTGGCTTAGCCAGGCTAAATTTTGCTCCCTCAAATCAGCAGTAGGATTGGTAATCAAACAAATTTTGAAGCATCAGCACATTTCTCTATTCAGAATAGCCTTCATGGTAGATTTCCTCAGTGTGTATTCTGGGAATTCTGTCCTATTTCAACTAAAACAGCCAACAGTAGTACTTTTACATTTAAACGTATGGTACTTTATAGTCATTTATTTTCATATTTGACTTATCCTAGAGAGGAAAAGACCAAGTTTTCTATAACATACGAATATCCACTACAAACCACTGAAAACAGTGGGCCGGATATGAAGTTTTTTTTCTGAAAGATGAATATGAAACATTGTGAGCAATTACTGTAAGAAAGATTTTTAATAGTGCTTAATTACAAAAATGTCACTGAGAATTATGGGCAAACTTTGAACAAGTACTTCGTGGATTGAAGTAGTAAGGACAAAATATTTCTGCTTCTTGATTCTCTTTGACAGTCAGAGACCATGAATAATATCAACCACAAACACAAGTAGAACCATAAATAACATCTGAGTTTTCTGTCGTTTTTCATTTCAACAAACATATTGGCTTTGGAGATTACTATTTCCATTGATGTCAATATTATCAAGGGGAGGAGGGATCAACTGTAATGCTGATTAACAGAATCTCCAATGATGTATAGAATACTGTCAAATAATAATCTCTATTTCCAAGACAAAAAGAGTGAAAATTTACATCTAGATGAAAATATACTTGAAATTGAAGTCTGAAATAATTAATCACCGTAAAAGCCGTGATAAAATACTTTGTCAGGTGCCATCGAAACTGATAACAGAGGCACAAGTGTCTGACTTTAGTATTCACGTGAAAATCACTTTAGATTTAAATAATAAGATAAAAGACAAATTAAAATTGAGGGCTACATCATTATAATTTTGATAACTCCAACATCAAAAGGCAGAGGAAAAATAACCTTCAGTAAGCATACGTTCCCAAAATTCACTTACATTTTGTGATAAAGTGGTAATCCACTTGGAATGGAAGCAAAAACCACTCTCTTAACCTAATGTTACAAGAACCAGCACACAGCAGCCTGTGGGAAAGAACAATCAGTTAAACAAGCATAATATTTGCATTTTTTTTCATTCTCAGGATGTGACTTATGAAGACAGAATATATAAATGGAAAATACATATTAATTTAAGCTAGTGGAAATGTAATGACAATTTTAAACTCTCTTCAGAACATAAAAGGAATAATCTGGAGGAATACAGAACAAGCATACTTGATATTATAATACAGAAGCAAATTAATTTTGCTATAACTTTCCTACATGCAAAATTCTTCATATATTTGTTGTTAGTATAAAAACAGTGTGACAATACTTAACTTCTTTTTATATTTACTAATGATTTTGAATTTTTACAGAAGTGAAAAAGTTAACAGTCTTGAGGTAAGTTTACTGTAAAAATAGAAACAAAATGGGGCAGAAAAAAAGCAACATACATACATTGGTATTGTAAAAATTAATTTTCAGTTAGAAGGTCACAGTGATCATTTACTTAACTTTGGATCCTATTCTTATGTAACTTCAGAAAATTCCTTCTCATCTCCATCCATCAGACAAAGTACCAGTTTAATTGTTCTTGTGACACTTGACACAATCAAGGTCCGAAGAAGATAGTTGGAAAAATCCATACTGGGGGAGAACAAAAGCAAAAAGAAATACAGAATGTATTTTCCTTAAATTTCTGTCTGAAATTCCAGAAATATACGTGTATACTTTTTGTTTTCTGTGTCATTGTCAACTAAACAATTCCCAGGAATTACTCAAATGCATTTGATTTCAAGGTTTACTAAAGACTTCTTTAAGCTTTTGGTAAATAGAAAATAACTGAAAAAGTTCAAGGAATTTTTTTACACTCAGCTATCATAAATCACTTGGAAGCATATGGTCATCTTGTAATAATTGCAATAGGAAGTTAGTGTTTCTGAGCTTCAGTTAGAGCTGTTGTAATACTCAAGAGTCTTTTCTTAATATTGTACAAGATTAAGACTGTCTGTACAGGTAGTCTTCTACACGATTTCTTCTGACTTCTTCTGATTTCAAGTGCACAATAGTTAAAACTCAATTACTATTTCATAGGAATATTGAGGAAATTGATCTAACATGGCCTTTGCTGTAGTTACTCAACAGATTCACACAGGAAACATAAAGAATAATAATAATTCTGTCTTGCACAAAATCACAGAATCAAAGAATTGTGGAGGTTGAAAGGGACTGCAAGTGATCATCAAGTTCAACCCCCCTACCAAAGCAGGTATCCTACAGTAGGTCACACAAGTAGGCGTCCAGATGTGTCTTGAATATCTCCATAGAAGGGGACTCCACAGTCTCCCTGTGCAATCTGTTCCAGTGCTCCATCACCTTTACCATAAAGAAGTTTTTCCTCATATTAGTATTGGAACTTCCTATGTTCAAGATCTAGGTTACTACTCCCTGTCCTATCACTACACACCACTGAGAAGAGCCTGTGCTCATCCATTTGCCTCCCATCTCCCTTCAGATATTTATAAACATTTATAAGATCTCCCCTCAGTCTTCTTTTGCCCAGGCTGAATATACCCAGATTACTCAGCCTTTCCTCATATGGGAAATTAAGGGCTCCAGGCCATTTAACATCTTTGTGGCCCTCAACTGGACTCCTTCAAGGAGATCCCTGTCTTTTTTGAACTGGAGAGCCCAAAACTAGTCATGGACTCCAGATGTGGCTTCACCAGGGGAAAGTGGAGGGGGAAGATCACTTCCTTTGACATGCTGGCCATGCTTTTTTAAAAGTACCCCATGACACCATTGGAATTCTTGGCCACAAGGGCACACTGTTGGTTCATGGCCAACCTGCTGTCCACCAGGACCCCCAGGGCCTTCTCTGTGGAGCTTCTCTCCAGAGGGTTATCCCTCAACCTGTACTGATTCATGCAGTTGTTCCTCCCCAGTGCAAGACTCTACACTTGTTCTTGTTAAACCTCATCAGGTTCGTCTCAGCCCAACTCTCCAGTCTGTCCAGGTCTTGTTGAATGGTAGCACAGCCTTCAAATGTGTCAGCTACTCCTCCCAGCTTTGTATCATCAGCGAACTTGCTGAGGGTGGACTCTATCTCATCATCCAGGTTGCTTATGAAGATGTTGAACAAGACCAGACCAGAACTGAACCCCGGGGAACATTGCTAGTTACAGGCCTTCTACAGGCCTTCTAGACTCTGCACTACTAATGACCACCCTCTGTGCTCTGCCAGTCAGTGAGTTCTCAATTCACTTTACTGTACACTCCTCTATCTTACATTTTTTAAGTTTCTTAACAAGGATGTTGTGATAGTGTCAAACACCTTGCTGAAGTCAATGTACGCAACATCCCCCATCTCTTCCCCTATCTATCCAGCCAGTGATGATATCGTAGAAGGCTATCAGATTGGTCAAGCTTAATTTTCCCTGGGTGAATCCATGTTCATATCATCCAGAACGAGTCGTTCCATCACCTTTCCAGAGACAGAGGTGAGCCTGATTGGCCTGTAGTTTCCCAGACCCTCCTTCTTGCCCCTTTTAAAGACTGAAGTGCATACAGAAAATCATAATGAGAAAAACTGAGAAGAAAGGTCAGTATAATAACTGTGGTAAACATTAGAATAAAAAGTGTCAGGAAAAAAGCCAATATGTGTGGTGTAGTTGATGTGCGAGAGAGAAGGGATGCCATCCAGAGAGACCTGGACAAGCTTGTGAAGTGGGCCTATGACTGCCTCATGAAGTTCAATGAAGCCAAGTGCAGGGTCCTACACCTGGGTTGGGGCAATCCCAAGCACAAATACAGGCTGGGCAGAGAATGGTTTCAGAGCAGTCATGGGGAGTGTGTTTTGGAGATGTTGGCTTATGAAAGACTCAGCATGAGCTGGAAACATGGGCTTGCAAACCAGAAGACCAACCGTATCCTGGGTTTCATCAAGAGAAATATGGCCAGCAGGTTGAGGGAGGTGATTCTGCCCCTCTACTCTGTTCTTATGAGACCTTACGAGGAGTACTGTGTCCAGTTCTGGGACAAACAAGAAACGCATGGAACTGCTGGAGGAGATCCAAAGGGCCACAAAGTTGATCAGAAGACTGGAGGACCTCCCCTATGGGCACGGGCTGAAAAAGCTGGGGCTCTTCAGCCTGGAGAAGACAATGGGGGATCTTATAGTGGCCTTCCAGTACCTGAAGGGAGCCTACAGAAAAGCTGGGTAGGGACTTTTTATAAGGGCATGTGGTGACAGAATGAGGTGAAATGGCTATAAACTGGAAGAGGGTAGATTTAAAGAAGATATAAGGAAGAAATTCTTCACTGTGAGGATGGTAAGACACTGAAAGAGGTTGCCCAGGGAAGTTGTGGTTGCTCCCTCCCTGGAAGCATTCAAGGCCAAGCTGGATGGGGCTTTGAGCAACCTGGTCAAGTGAGAGATGTCCTTGTCCACGGCACAGCAGTTGGAAAATGATGATGTCTAAGGTCCTTTCCAACACAAAGCATTCTATGATGCTAAGAAAATAATAAGACACAAAATTTCTAACATCAGCAGAGTGAGAACTTAATTAATAGTGAATATTTTTTGTCATTATAATTATATGTGTGTTTTTATCCTAAAAAGATCGGAGTTCTAAGAACAATGTGTAGTTTTAAAGGAACTGCATGGATATACTGGCATGGATAAATAGCAGAACAGCATGTTTCTTCAAAAAAAAAAAAAAATTAAAAAATCAAAGCTTTTTAGAACTACGATATTTTTTCCAAGTTTTTGCTAGTGAGAAAATGAACTAATGATATTATGAATATATATGAACAAATGAAATTATGAATATATGAACAAATGAAATTATGAATATATTCAATGAAAATGAATAAAAGAAATTTTAAAAGTCCTTCAATAATACAAAAGTAAACGTGTTCAGAAGTGGAAACTGTATATTGAGGAGACAGTTTCATATCCTTATAAAATGTTAGATTAGAAAGAGATCAGAGTATCAGAGATTAAAGTAGCAATAGTTAATAGTTAGCAATAGCTAATTGTTAAAATGCTATCCAGTCACAAGTTCCATGATAAAAAAAACAAAAAAACAAACAAACAAAAATCAAAGGAAAAAAAGTAAGTACAAAAAAAGTAACAATGTCATGACCAGACTGCGGATTAATAAGTAGTCATTGGTAGTACTGAGTGAGAAAGGAAATAAAAGTAATTTTCCAATGTCATTACATCTTGAAAGAAGTGAAATCACATATAGTCTGAGAAGATGACTGAATAATTTAGGATGCGACTCTCATGCAAGTTTCTTAATATGATTTTAAAATCCAGAGCTTTCCACATTCATTGTAGAGACAAATTCACCACACACGTGTTTGTATCTTTCACGGAAATAATTGAACGAACCAGTGATCAATGGGAAGACACACAGAAGTTAATAAGTAGTTAACTTCCTAGTTGTTCTCTGAGCAATACTACACTAGAATTTGTTCTGGATCAGTTACATGATGAAATATTCATCTATAAATTCAACCCACATGGTTTCAATTTATGAGATCTCTCATGGAGTTTGTCTTCAGAATTTTCCCTTTGCTGGTTTACTGGCACAGCTAAAGAGAATTCTTACTTCTGTATATTGTTGTTGCATGGAATATAAATAAGAAATTAGTAAAGTGAAATTGCTAATAAAATAAAAATATTTATATTGTGTGTATATATCAGGAATATTTCAGGACAAATATTATAAAAAAATGAGAAAAAAGAAGAAAGGAAATAAATAAACAAGTCTGGGATATAAAAAATCATTAAAACAAATGACAATCAATATTTTTCTTGTGAATCTTGCATATCTGGTGATATATTTGCAAGAAGTGTATGTTTCCAAGTCCTAAATGAAAGCAAGAGACCCTTTCCCTCCCCCCCTCCCCTCCTTTTTATTTGGATATGATATTTTGCTTTGCCTAAGACTAATAAAACATTCCAAACTGGTTGATTTGTTGCTCATCAAATCAAGAGTTGAAATTAACTTATTTTAACTCTGGAAATTGTGACTTGGGTGCTGTACTTAATTACTCCCCTCTAAGTCATGTACAGACTGGAGCTGAATTACTTTAAAGCCTTTAAACTAATTACTATATGATAGCTGGGAATGAAACAAATGTGTAGGCAAAAGCCTGATTTTTTTTTTTTTCCTGTTTCTCTCACTTTCTTTTCTTTCCCTCCCTTTCTCTCTTTTCCAAAATTTCTGATTAAATTCAAGTTCCTGGTCCTGCTTCTGTGAACAGCACTGATCAGTGAGGAAGGGTAAAGTGAGATAATCAGGAAATGCTAATCTGTGCCTTTTATCAAATCAGATGCAATTGAGCCAACGTCGTCATGCTGCATACAAATCTACATACATTCTTTTCTTAACAAATAAAAGTTTAGTATATTACCTAAATATGAATTTGTTCTCAATCATGGATATGGATCTGGATCCCAGGCCTCCATTTCTTTCTCTGTGTTTTTGTTTGTTTGTTTGTTTGTTTTGGGGTTTTTTTTGTGTTGGTTTTTTTTTTTTTTTTTAGTGTAGTTTTGTTTTGTTTAAATCTTGGAGGAATAGACATCAACGAGAAAAAGCAGGAATATTTTGCAGCATATGCTAGTACTGCAGTGCAGCATCTGATGTACAATAAAACTAAATAATAATATGGCAATCTTGTGCTCTCCGACTAATTGAACAAGAATACATATATGCTTTAATACACAGTCGTGTTTGGAATGTAAAAGAAAAACTCAAGTGCATGAAATGTATCTGGTCAAAATCTTCAACGTTAGAAAAAGAAGAAAGACAGGAACATTGAGCATACAATGAAGTACATTTTTGCCAAGTTTTTACTGCAGAAAGAAAGAAAATACATGGTAAAGAATGAATTTCATCTTGCAGGGTCAAAAGTCAGGCTATTACTTTTCTCCAGCCATATATTAGTTCAAAGTCTTTTGAAATGTTTCCATCGCTGAATTTTATGCTTTATATTTTTCCTACCTCACCAAGGAAGAAAAGCAAGTCTTTCTGTTAAAAAATAACGTATTGAAGAGAAATAAGAGTCAAATTAAAGCGTCACAGCTTTGCTTGAGGTCAAGGGTTTGTACCGTAGTGACATGAAGAATAATTAAATGTTGTGTGTCTGCTCATCTCTTGTTTTTGAGTCCATCTAATGCTCAAATATGAAATAATAAAGAAACCACGCATCTGCACTATCGCCCTCTGTGTAGGTGTCGCTGAAAAGCTATACATTCATTAATTGATTCTTGGGCAAAACTTTTTCCATTACTGATTGAAAAAAAAGTAGTAATTAGATTACTTTAGATAGAGAACATTCCTGTGCACAGTCTAATGAATCTGTGTCCACTGCACTGAAATAGAATGCAGTACAATACAGCACAATGCAATACAATATAAATATCTGTTTAAGTCATGCTGCAAAAACTCATAACCATTTACAACCGAGTGTAACCAAATGCAAGTAGGACGATATTTTCTTGCCTTAAAAGTCTGTGCAATTATAAAATGGATGGCTTTTATATAGCCAAGAAAAAATCCAATGTGCTTTTATGAACTAGTCAGTTCTTGTATTGCTTTTCAGCCACTAGTACTCAAATAAAAGTTTTATTCTGATGGCTTTTAAGTCTGATTCCTATAATCTAGTAATCTAGTAATATTAGAATTATCTAACATATCTAATATAATAATATATAATAATCTAATATAATAAAAATTAGATTATCTAGTAATATTACTAATCTAGTAATATAAAAAATACTATAGTAATCTTTTTAAAAAATTATTATTATTATTATACCGCAGTCTTATTTACAGAAAAGAGATTGTTCTCCCTGGATCTTCCTTTGTGAATCTTAATATGGTGTGTTGTGCAGTGTGCAGGGAATAACAGCTCGGTGGCACAATGTGTGCCTTGGACCCCACTGGATGTCTTTTTGTAGCATCCTAGAACTGATTTGTGGTAAAGAATTGACAAAGTTAGGAGTAACTGAATGAGGCACATCTTGTTTGCTCTCCTATGCTCAGAGGCTGCATTCTGAAATGATTCTGACTTGGGAAAGTGGCATCCTCTCAATTAAAAGGGTTTAAATGTCTTCACATGCAGGAAATGCAATAGGATTTGGGAGCCACCAGTTGGAATCCTGCTGAACTGACTGTTAGAAAAGAGTGGCACTGCAGAGATATGTTGGTTTTATCAACATCCTCTTAAATCTCCGTGAAGAATCATTGTTCTGACCAAATTAGACCAGGTACCTCATGCTAGATCTTTTATATTTCACCTGGGTGCCCTATTTGTTGTTTGTTTGTTTCTTTTTTTTTTTTTTTCCTTGATTTTTAACTATAATTGCAAGTATAAAAATAAAGGAGTAGAAAACCACATCTATATCTATACATCTACATACATCTATCATACATCTACATCTATAATTTTAATTAAACCATCTGACTGTAATGGAGAACTGAATGCAAGTTAAGTGAATCATCCGACTAAGCATGAAGGAGACCTTACTGTGGTCTACAGCTTCCTCACAATGGGGATCTCGTCACACTGGTGACAGTGACAAGAGCATAGAGAATAGCATGGAGCTCTAGCAGAGGAGGTTCTGGTTGGGTATTAGGATAAGGTGGTTCACCAGAGAGTGATCAGGGATGGGGAGAGTCTCCCCAGGACAGTTGTAATGGCCCAAGCTGATGGAGTTCAAGAAGTCCTGTATGTGGTCCTGTATGGAGTCAGGAATCAAATTTGAAGATTTGATGCAACTCAAATACTGCCTCTAAAGAAGATTTACTTCTGGCACTGGGATTTTCTGTCTTGAATTTTGGAAAATAACTTTAAATCTATGATGCTTATCAAGAAAAATAATTCAACAGAGACAAAGAATAAGGAGAATGACATTTATCCTTTTTTAACAGTTCTGTTGTTGTTTTTTTTTAAATTGACTTTGACTGTGTTGAACAGGAATCTTTCAATCTTTTCTCACAAATTATGAGCAAGTCCTTCAAACTCAAATGATATGACCGTATGGTTCTATCTATGTCTGTTAATGCACAGAGCTGCCTTGAGTAAGTAGGCTAGCTGGGGAGAAGGGAATTCATTCATTACTCCTCAACAAAACACTGTCATGCACACCCCCTCTTTTCCAACTCTTTCGCATGGTAGGGATATTCCAGCTTTTTTACAACCAAGTGATTTTTTGAGTCCACCTGTTCCATTGTTGCCTTGTTAATCCTGTACCAGAGCATTAAGATATTCATTCATGGTTGGGAGAGCACGAATAATTTCTATTTGTCCTTGAGCTACTGTAAAAGCCAAATGTATATTATCTCTGAATGCCTGACAGCAAGAAGTTGATTAAGTTAACCTAATGGTTTTTAGTTCACTGCTATAGGCAGTAGTTGGGGACTCACTTTTGTTTCAATGGTCAGAACTAGTGTTCTCAGAATTTGAAGGTGTTTGGTGTTTTTTTGTGGCTTGTGTTACTGATTACTTTCAGAGAATGATTTCTGTCAATATAAAATTGTGCTTTAGAGTAGGTTACTTTATTCAGAGATTAGAACTGTTAGATTACATTTCAACTGAAATAATATGTTGTTTATGGCCTGTGTGTACATATAATGCATAATGTGATTTTTATTTCTGTAGTTGTAAGAAGATGAAGTCCATGTATTCTTTAGGTACAGTCTGTGTTACAGCAGCATTCAGACTTAATACATCTGAAATTATTTTAAACACCTACAGTGTCCATGTATCTCGTGTTCATGTCAGCTATAATTCTTGACACATTTGCCTAACGTATTCTTGAAGATCTCAAGCAATCTCCCATCTTCTCAAACAGCTATTTAAAACTGAGAGAATAGTGTATTACTTCATTTTATGAAGTCATGCTTTTTCGTATCTATCTAATCTCTCTGATTACAGTTGGAGAATGCTACTTCTATCCAATATGAATGTGAAGAGATTTTCCTTTCTTTACAACAGCTTCCTTGTAATTGAGGACTACTCTGATATGGTTTTCTCTCCTCTATCACTCACATATAGACATAAATAATATATCATCTCCACATTCTTTTTGAAGGTCACATTTTATACAGTATTGTTAAATTTAACAGGACATAACAGTGATGTTAGGATAAATATTTTGTGTGGATAAAATTTAAAGCAGGAAAATAAAAAGAACACTAAGTAGTTGAGAAGTTTTTAAATATGAGACTGCTCTATGCATGACTAGTCTATCAAGACTGAACACCTACTGACATTATATATCTAGTTAAATATTTTAAAATAAAACGTCATGCTATTAGAGATATGTAATTAAATAATTTGATCAAAGAGCATTTATTTCTGACTTAGTGAACAAATCAAGTACTTTCATGATAAACCTCTGCTAGATCAATGGTAGGTAACAGAAAGTATGCTATGTTTCAATATCTAGAATCTGTGTGTTTTTTTTGTTTTGTTTTGTTTTTTTTTCAATTATTTCTTTTTTAGTTGTGCCCACTCTCAGCTTAAAGAAACTGGCACATGACATGTCAAGAGCAGTGTCGTCAAATCAAAATGACATGGTTATTATTTGAAATTTGGAGGGCTCCTGATAAATTTCTCTTTGGATGAATGAAGAAATTAAATTTAAATTTTGCTCAGTTTTGAAATCAAATATAATTAAATGAAGAAAAAGAAAAATTTCCATTTTAATGTAAAAATGTTTTGTGTAAACACTGGATAAATGGCCAGAGGAGAACATCATAGCACCTTTTATGTTGTTAGTTATGACTGAACTACACTTTACTCTTCTCCACCTAAAATGTTGCTGAATTTGACAATAAAAAGCAACAAATTAACGATTATTCTTCCTTAAATCTCCTGTTGTCTTCAGCAAAGAAATACAGCAGAATAGGAAGAGGTCCCTGTTAGTAGGGGCGTTTTTCAACAGGAAAATTTTCTTAAGTCTGACTTTAACACCATTTTACACTACTCTTCAGATATTTTTTATTTAACAAAGTGGTTCCTCGTGGTCAATTAAAATTCAGTAACATCAATGGAAGGAGTGATTTAAGCCTCTCACACTTTAGCTTTCTTAATGTCTCAATCTCTTTCATCTTTTGCAATTAAAATCCATATAACTGTGTTTTAAGGAGTTAGTTTGTCTTACACCCTTTGTCTTGTGATGTTGTCCTTTTTTTTTCCTATTATTATTTGTTTTGTTTTTGAGAAAATAACTGGAGCTCTTATTCTTCTTCATACCTCCAGTGATATTTTATGTTTCAATAACTTTCTTCTTCAGTCATCCAAATAGAGTTTCTATTGCAACAGAAATAGTTTTTGTTAAAATTAATGTAGGAGAGCATTTGACCATTCTGTGAAACCTGTTTGCATCTTGTCGCACCACCCCCAGATATTCAACTTTATGCCAAGGAAGAATGTTTATCCATGTTCTCCTTAGATTTTACACTCTGTCTTACCTCAGTTACACTAATTTAGAATGTTAGCTGCAGCTTTTTAAGTTTGATTCTCATTATTTGCACTGCATTGATTTCTTTGGAAACAATCAAAGAACGACTAAGTGAACTGGGTCTGTTTAGCCTTGAGAAAAGAAGGCTGAGAGGGGATTTGATCCAGGTTTATAAATACCTGAGGTGTGGGGGCCATAGTGGTGAGGCCATTTCAGCAGTGCGTGGGGACAGGACAAGGGGAAATGGGATGAAGCTAGGGCATAGGAAGTTCTGCACGAATGTGCGCAAGAACTTCTTTACGGTGAGGGTGACGGAGCACTGGAACAGGCTGCCCGGGGGGGTTGTGGAGTCTACTTCTCTGGAGATATTCAAGACCCGCCTGGACGCCTACCTGTGCTACCTGGTGTAGGGAACCTGCTTTGGCAGGGGGGTTGGACTCGATGATCTCTGGAGGTCCCTTCCAACCCCTACGATTCTGTTATTCTGTGATTCCGTGAATCAGAAGAATATGACTTTTGACAGAGACTTCTGCAGGACTGTAGGAGAAATTGTGATTTTAATACTGATGTTTGCACATCCTATTGTTAAGATAAAATTCCTGTATTTTGTGTAACAAAATGCAATGACTTGCCCTGATGGTTCCTGCTACAAATCTATAACTAATACATTCTACAGCCTAGTTGCACTATTTACACAAGAAATAGAATTTAAGGTCTCTGGGACATGACCCAAGTCAATGAACTTCAAATGTGAAATAATTATGTGGTGAAAGGTATTTTTCTCATAATTGAGGTAAGCCCATAACTACACTTCAGTCTTATTACAAAATTATGCTCAAGAGGGGAAAGAAGGACATGTTTAAATATTTTTGTATGTCGTAGATGAAAAGAAAAAAAGAAAACAGAATTGTGATGCATCACAGGAAACCGAGTAAGCATAAAGTCCTCAATGACAAATTAAATGACCATTTCATATGTATTTTTTGTTGTGTTTTTTTTTTTTTATTGTTGTTGTTGTATATTTTTGAGTATACCAATGCATATTTCTAAGAGCAAAGACTCCTTTACTGTATACTTGTAACGTGAGTTAAATAAGCAAATATATTATATTTTTAGCTTTAACTTTGTCATGGTTTTGTAATTTTTGCTATTGGTATTCCACATCATAACATCATGTGGAGCACAGAGAAGAAGAATCACATGTCCCAGAGGACCTCATGGTCAAAGAGGAAAATACGTCACGGAAGTGACGCTCTCTCTCTCTCTCACTGCCTGGCAGTGGGTGTGGGTGTGCTTCCAAGCCGTGCACCTTCAATTTCAAAGTAGGCTTCTCAGTCTTCAGAAACCTCTCTATCTCTTATTTTATTTGATTTATTAGCCTCAATTTCAATTAGATTGTGTTATATTGTGTTATCTTGCATTCCAATATCATAATTAGTAAAATAAGTAAGTTTTCCTCCTTAGATCATTGCCGCTGCTCTGTTTGTTTCCTTGAGCCCAGCTCCCATCTCCCTACCTCTTTCCCTTTTCCCTTCCCATTTTCGGGGGCCGGGGAGCCCATGGGCCTATTGCCCCCCTGTCATGGACCGAGATTGATCTAAATAACTTTGTGACAAACTTTTTAGATTTACATACATGAGAAAAGTTCTCTTTCTTAGTACTGGTGCACAGCAAATTCAAATATTCATATTCTAACATGTGGTTGTAGAATGGTGTCCAAACACTCTGACAGAATCCAGTCTGAAAACAAAATAATCAAAGCATTAATCAAATCAATTTAACCTCACCAACTGGCTGGTTTCCATTTAATGCAAAGTGCGACATCCAATCCAACATAATTAGTCATTTTTAATTTGTTTAATTTCAGAATAAAGATGGAAAAACCTAAGTAATTAAGCTAATTAGTGTACACTTTCTGTTACATAAGAAAAGAAATAAGTTAATATGATTAATATGAAGCTTTTTATTCTTGATTTTTTTATTTGTACACAGATTCATGTTTGCATTTATAGACAGATTTATTTTTAATATATATATATATATATTTAATCTAGTTCAATCAACCAGATATTGCAACTACAAAATGGTACATGTAATTTTATTTAACATCACCTACAAAGGCCACGATATATTCAGTCATTAAATAAATACTGAGGTAAACAATGTCTCAGTGTTGATTGAACCTTCTGGTATACACTGCTAGAAAATCTGCTGAAATAAGTTGTTTAGGGCATCTTACACCAGCTGAGAATCTGGTTTTTGGTGATTGAGAAAGTAAATTGTCACTGTTTAAATATCTAGCTACACACATATTTTTACCTACACACATAACAGTGATTCCACTGAGACCTATCATCTTCCCTTCCAAATTCTTTAATTCACGTTATATCTTTCAATGCACCATTTTTTATGCTGTTTTCTTAGATAATATTAAATGCATAAAAATGTAATATTTTCAGACCACATTTATACTTTTACTGACTTTTTAAATTTCATAAATGATTCCAAACACAAAACCTGAAAGCACTGTTGTGGACTAAAGTGTTTATTAACCCGCCTCAGTAGCTGAATAACAAACCCAAAGGCTGGAGCTGGTGACTGACAGAATGAATAGATATGAAGAAGTTAAAAATCCCAATGATTTTAAAATTATTCTTTTTTATCAGAAGCAAAGTAATAGCTATGCTGAATTATATCTTTTAAGCATAAAGCAGAGTTTCATATATTCTTCTGTACTATAGCTGTTTGTTTGGAATCAGAAGATGTTAAAAACTATGGTGTTCTACGTTTAGTCTAAAATACAGGAATAATTCCTGCAGTGCATGACACACAAGACTTGCTGAGAGTAAAGAAGAGTGACATGTGAAGCCTAGAGGGGATTCAGGTGGTTTCCACTTAATTTTTACTTCTTTATTGTTGTTTCAATCCTTAGTTGGAGTAACAGTATACTGAAACATATTGCAGGTAATTTTCAAGCTGTTTGTGATTCATAATTAATATTATTGTGGAATGAAAATTAGAATTTAATATCCCAAACACCAGCTGATGCAGCTGTAATTCTCTCAGAACTTCTAAAAATCACTAAAGCTGATTCTATCATTAAAATTATCCATGGACACCTAAAATGTTCAAAAAATTAGGTACATTCTCTGTGGCTTATAGTGAAGCTTTGAATTACATTTCCCATGATTCATATCAAGACTTTGAGCTATTGTTATTCAGACTTCTGCAGCACAGATTTACATAATCTTTTATCTTTTTTGAAAAACTGATAATTCGAAAGGTTTTCCATAGACATACACGTACATATTTTCACATAGGCATGCACATGACAGTTTTGTATTCAGTCATGTCTCTGCAAATACTCATTACTTTTTAAAATACATTATTTAGTACTTATGATGAAACAAGCATTTCTGGAAAGTAACCTCTGGATTACCTTGTAGGCAAAGTTCATGTTGAATATTAGGAAAATGTTCTTCAGCAGAGTGTGGCCAGACACTGAAACAGCCTCCCCAGGGCACTGGTCATGGTACCAAACTTGCCAGAGTTCAAGAAATATCTGGACACTGCTCTCAGAGTTATGGTCTGATTTTTGAGAAGAAGTTTTATGTAGAACCAGGAGTTAGACTCAATGGTCCTTATGAGTCCCTTCCAACTTGGGATATTCTATGATTCTGTGACTTGAAGTGGTCCTCGTTTTTTTGCATTTTGGGAGGTCAGATTTGATGGGTGAACTGTCCTAGAGAAACTCATCCATATCATAAGCAGCTCAAAGAGTCACAACTGTCTTGACACATAAAATCTGCTTTCATTACAGAGAAAGTGTTTTAACTGGAACATTTTAGTCAATAAAAAGGATTTTCTAATGAAATTTTCCTTAAAAAAAAAAGAAAAAAAAAGAAAAAAAGAAAGCTACCAGAAATTTCTTATGTACATTCCTGCTTATTTACTCTGATGCCTTATTTGCAGTTTGGGGTTATTTTATTTTATTTTATTTTATTTTATTTTATTTTATTTTATTTATTTATTTCTTATCTATGAAGAAAGCCAGTGGTTCTATAGTGATCCCATTAAAGCCAAAAGATTTTCTTATACGTATTTTGACCTGCAGCTGCTTAAGGTATCATTACAAGGCAAAAATTATACTGTTTGAGTTCTTTATCTCAACATTCCTATTCATGAATATTGCTGTATTATTTTTCACTTTAAACTTTGCTCTGAATTTCAGTTTTGCAAAGTGTGGTTTTTTTGAGACATTACAATCTTGCAGTATTTCTAAACCTAAACTTTTGGTACATCCTCCTGGACTTAATTCCTGATTAATGGCATTTCCAAGCTTTGAAATTATGTGAACCACAATACATAATAACTGTAGTGGTTTAACCCAGCAGGAAGCTAAGTATCACAGTCATTCCCTAACTACCCACTTCTCCCAGCGGAATAGAGGAAAGAATAAAAAAAACCCTAAATTATATATATACAAAAAACAAGTGATGCACAATGCAATAGCTCACCCCCTGCTGACCAATGTCCAGCTAGTCTCCAAGCAGCTGTCCCCAGCCAACTCCCCACTGTTTCTCAAGTGCATTTTGTTGTTGTTGTTGTTTTCTTTTTTTTCTTTTTTTTTTTTTTTTTTGCATGATGCCATATGGTATGGAATATACCTTTGGCCAGTGTAGGTCAGCTGTCCTAGTTCTGTCCCCTCTGAATTCCTTGTGTCCTCTGTCCCCCTCACTGTCAGGACAGTATGTGATGCTGAGCAACTGAAATGTCCTCAGCTCCTTACAGTGCTACTCAACAATAACTAAAACATCAGTGTGCTACTAACATTCCTTTTCTCTTAAAGCCAAAACATAGCATCGTACCAAACACTATGAAGCAAAGAAAAGCTCTGTCCCAGCTGAAACCAGGATAGCAATGCTGTAGTTCTTCACCTCCTTAGAAAGTAGCTGAATTCCAAAACTACTTTTCAAATGGAAATATAGAAGGATTTTTGCGATTAATGTTTGCTACAAGGTCTTCACACAGATCTGTACCACTGGAAATTACTGAACAATGCTAGAATGAGAATAGTTTTGAAAATCAGGTGATTAAATTCAGTGGACGAGGTATATGAAGGAATTTGCACAGCCTTTACCAGTCATTTGAGTCTTCTGCTGCTTAGCAGTGTCATAAAAAATGTGGTGTAATTAGTTTACTTCAAAATTTTGCATACCTTTTACACAAAGACAAAATGCAGAGTAGCTCATTTAAAACATGCAACTTATTTGCCTCTACTGACAGGGACAGCCTTGTAAAAATAAAGTAATATTTTTAAAAAATTGAAATAGTTGTACTCATGTAAAAACAACTATAGCCTTACTAGTTTACATAAATCTTTTACTATGATTTTAATATGCACAAATATAACTATAAAAGACATACTGTTTACTACTAAGATAAAACAAAGAGTAAACTTGTTTTTTTTTGTTGTTGTTGTTTAGTTGTTTTTTTTTTAATAAAAAAAGTTGAAAACCTAGAGGAAATATTCTTAAAAAATAATAATTTTGTCATTGATTTTATCAACTAAGTAAAACTGGCATTTTAGTTTCACTATGAGGTAAATATATTAATTTGAATAAAACGGATGCTGTAATAGTAAAGAGCTATTAGTATTAGTGTTTTACTTAACAGCTTTTCCTCTAAAACGGCATTTATTTCCATAAATAAAATATGACATACACATAGAGCATTATGACACAATGAAATAGCAAATACAATAAGGAAAACATATTTCTGAAATCTACTAAACTCAACACTAACGTGTTGCTTCTGCTACTACCTAGAACACCTACAAAACCTTCTCCAGACAGCAATTTTTGTACTTAGAGTTGACTGCCTATCACTAATGACTGGATTGCTTGTCGTTATTTGCTGATCACATCACTCCCTGAAGAATTAATTTATTGATTCATTGATGTCTTCTTTAGTAATGCAATTACTTTTCATCCTGCTGAACTGATTCTCTGCTTTGTTGATAGTCCACTTATTGATTTTATTTGCTCAGCTAATTATTAATCCTTAAACTTTGCCTCTTTAAAACTCCTCTCTGTTGCCTGTGTATTTTACTTATAATGAGCTTTACAACCTAATTGACTCTGCACCAACATGACTTTCTCACTTAATTAATTGTGTTTATACAATTAATTGCTTGATTTATTCACCTCTAATTAATTGATCGCTGATTAATCTTATCATTTCCTGGCACTGAGTTGCATAAAGTTTGGTGACCTTAGTCACACACTACTAGTTTGTCTAGAACAGACCGTGTTTCTTTCTTTTCTACCTTTCTTCGTCCATCACCATCTCTTCAACCTTTTAATATTCTTTAATTGCTTATCACAGAATCACAGAATAGCCCAAATTGGAAGGGACCTCAAGGATCATGAAGCTCCAACTCCCTACTGCAGGCAGGGCCAACAACCTCCACATTCAATACAAGACCAGGCTGCCCAGGGCCCCATCCAACCTGGCCTTGATCACCTCCAGGGACAGGGCGTCCACAACCTCTCTGGACAGCCTGTTCCAGCACCTCCCCACTCTCATAGTAAAGAACTTCCCCCTGACATCCAACCTAAATCTTCCCTCCTTCAACTTAAAACCATTTCCCCTTGTCCTGCAGTTATCTACCCTTTCAAAGAGTTGACTCCCCTCCTGTTTATAGGCTCCTTTTAGGTACTGAAAGGCCTTAATTATATCACCCTGCAGCCTTTTATTTTAGTTTTTTTAATTATATTTATTCCTCAAATTAAATACTCATCAGTCTTTAGCACTGTCAAAAATTCTATTTATGATTACTTCTTTTTGTTTTGTTTAACTCAAATTTTACATCACCTAGTTAGAAATCACTGCATCTTTCTGCAAGGAATCTGAATTTAATTCTGAATTATCCTGTAGTATTCTAGACTAATCTTAGCAAATTAACTAGAGTAATTTAATTAAAAACAAAACAAACAAACAAACAAACAAACAAACAAACAAAAGAAAACAGAACTAGACTCACAGTGCATGGGCACACATACATAGAAATATTTTATTGATGTAGAACTAACAAAAAGGCTATAAAATGCTGTTATTCACTTAGCCCTATGAATCTCAAAGAGACAACTTCACAGGAGATGTATGTCACTATAACCAACCTATACCATAGCTTTTCAAACGTTTTCTAAGAAAATGAGATATGTCTTTCAATGCATTTACTTAAGAAGAGTAGAGGGCCTAGTCTCCTAAATCTCCAAAGAGATGTATTTTTATGATGTATCTCACTTCTGGAGTGGAGCAGACAAAATTCACAAGTTCCTGCAATAAATAGGAAATGTTCTGAAAATATGGATTCATTCCGTGGATCACCCACTCCAGGAATGTAGCCAACCAGCTACAGACACACAATTTATATGTTCTGAATCATTTTGTTTTAGCCAGCCAAAGTATAAGGAGCAACTAAATAGACCTTCTGAGTGCCTTTATATAGAAAGACTTGCCTGGGTTTTACTGAAGGGAATGGATAGAAATTTGATGAGGATGGAAATTTCTCCTCAAGAGAAAATACTCAGATTCAACTGTGTTTCAATTTAAAGTTCACCCATCTGCTCTAGTAGGCTTCCCTATTTATGAAAAGAATCAAGCTCCTAAATCATGGTATCAGTTAGCTACTGGAATGTTTTAAACTCCAAATTCTACAATAAAATTACATCTTTTTTTCTAACTTGTATTTAAAACACTGTGAACAAATTGAACTACACCTGCTGACAACACATTATTTCCCTCAAACATAACATAGACAGAATAAGCACAAATTTATAGCATTGTGCAAATAGAATGATACACATAATTCTGAGATAGATACAAGCAAATAAGCAGAAATATTGAATTCCATTTTGCTTCAGTCCACATTGTATAAATGCTAAGTTAGTGTGGGCATGTGTAATTGATATTCTATATTAAAATAGAATATATTAAATTAGACTAAAGAAAGAGGTTAAGAAATGTCCATATACAATTTTTGATATCTGACATGCTCTGAGAAATTTGACTTAAAGTACTCAGGGAGATGAAAAGGCTCAGTTAACCTTACAGCTTTTTACTTTACCTTTGAGAAAGTGATGAAGACAGCTGAAGATTCAAGTCTTTGGAATATCACAGATGTGGTACTTAACCTTAAAAAGAGGACTATCGTAGATCTATAACCCTAAAATTTAATTTTCTCAGTGATGAAAAAAAAATAATTTAGAAATATCTAGAAGGAAACAAAGAGATATGTGAAAGGACAAATCATTTCAGAGTAATTTTCTTCTTTTTATAAGAGGTTAAAAGCTTTTGTGGATAGACAGAACAATAACGTCACATATATTGATAATTTAGTTACAGACAAGTTTCCACAATAATGCTTTTGAAAATAGCTCATGATTCCACAAGCATTTTAGAGGGCTATTTGAAGTTATTACTTAAAATAGGCACAGGTTTGAAAAATGAGTCCAGAATAGTAACCATTATTTTGGTCTGACTAAGTGGGAAGACACCAAAGGCAGAATTTTTGGATTCTAACTTTGATATCAGCCAAAACACGTTGAAAGTTTTTTTATGAATTAGTAGAATGTATATTAAATCTACAGATGAAAGTAAATTCTGCTCTAGTGCCAAAGAGGACTAGACATATCTATATTTATAATTGGGAAAAATAATATAGAAAATGTATTTTGAATGAGATTCAGTTTCCTATACTTAATATACAAGTTTACATAAATTCAAGATATAGTGTGACTGACTTAACAGTTTTCCAGAGAATTACATGCAAATTCTGCATGAGAGACTTAGAAGTTCAGTATGAGAGAATATTACCATATTGTTATGAGGAAGACAAACAAGATACTAAGATATACAGAGTGGTTCTATACATGTAAAACTTGCAAAATAGTCCTAAAGCAATTGTTCTTCAGAAGTAAAGAAGGAGTTGGAATATTACGACCAGGTCAAGGTGTCAGCTTTCCAAGAAGGTTTGGAGTACAGTGAGAAAAGTTATTACAAGCCTGTTACAATAGGCCTAAGGAAAGCCCCAAGAAATTAAACTTCTTGAGCCTACTAAGAGTAAACTAAGGCTTTTAGTTGTAGGTCACAAATTCTTCTTCATGTGCTCAACTGATAGTTCGAGAAACTATGGCCTTAAATTGTAGCCAAGGAAAATTAGATATCAGAAAACACTTTCAAAATGCAAGGTTAAATAAGCCCTGACTTTTGTTTCTTAGGCACATTAGAAAATATAAACCAGCCAAATGTGATTACTTGTGGAACAACTGATACTGTCACAGGATTTTTCCTCAACAAATTCACTCTCTTCCCACAACATTCTTTAGATTTCTACATGCTTATTTTTTCCATTTATGCTCCAGTTTCAGTCAGTAGAAATTCATAGTAAGGCATATTTTTTCAATTTATTCTGGATTATCAAAAAACATATCCTTGATGAAGGGTTGAGTTTAGTGAAAGACAGACTCTTTAAGCTCACTAAGCAAGTTGTCACTATTATTAGATGAAAAATGGTGATTAAAATGGGATTTCAATGGCAAAAGTTAGATTTTTTTTTCCTCATCAGAATACCAGTCACTCATTGATGTATTCTTCATTCTTCATTCACTTAAGTGAAATAATGAAAACCTACTCTTCAGTCCAATTTCACTGGGATTTTCAGTTCTTTTGTGTGGGAATACTTAGAGCTAACAGGTTCTGTAAAACATTTGCCTTTAGGCCAAAAGCTGAGTGGCTTGCTGTTTTCAGATGACAACAAAAGCATCAAGATCTTTTGAAGGAACAGTATTGCAGAGAAAAAATCTGTATACTGAACAAATACTTTTAATCTTCCAAGATCAAGCATAGATTGACAATATATTTTGAATGCTTTACAAATGTAATTCACATGTGTTTTTTAGACCTGTTATTCCAAGCTGTAATTCTAGTAAAGTCAATGAGATTTCATATTCTACACAAGCGTAAAGAAAAGACAATTCAAGGTTGATAGTATGTAAGAGTTTATGATAGGGTCTAGATTTTGTATGTACCAAATCCAATGTTACAGATTGTGCAAGTCCATATGGACTCTCAGAAAGCATTAGGACAGCTAAAAAATCAGGTAACAGCTTTATGGGAAATATGAGTATGTACCTACTTTCCCACAAAGCAACGTTCCTCCTGGTACTCAAATGCAAACACTTTCAATGCACTTCTTTCTTTTTAATTCCTATTTTGGAAAATAATTCTTGGACATTGTGAAAATCTTAGCTAAAGAAACAGAAAGTCTTCAGGATTCTGTTATAATAACCTAAAAAGTTCTTAATTGTTTGGATGCAGACTGTAAACCCATGCAAACTCAGATGGAGTTTTGGTTCTTTGTAGATAGCAGAAAGTGCTGACAGATTATGAGATGGAAATAGTCAGTGGAGTTTTCAAGACACAGAGACCTGAGATAAAAACAAAACAGAGTATTGTCGTTTCATAACAGCTTTAATCATGCATAACACTCTGTTCTAATGAATATGTATGAGACACTGATGAACATGAATGATTGATATCTATGATTCACAGAGTGAAGAAGCTTATCTATATGCAGATTAAGTACTTCACAGAAAACTATTCTTCCTCTTCTCCCTGTGCCACTGAATGCCAAAACTTGGATATTTCCTGCTGTAACTGTTTTATACACAGAAGAACAGAACTTGTCTATTATTTTCAAATTTCTCAGAATAATTTGGAAGTTTAAGTAGTAGATACTATGCAGAGAACTATTTTGAAAGGTTGACGTAGCATTTAAAAAAAACACAACAGAGTATAACTAAGTTATCTTTCATATTAATATTATTTAATGGAGATAATTTTAGAAATGGAATAATATAAAGTACTTTGAATTCATTATAGCAGTTATGATTGTGAATATGAAACATACATGTGGGATCAAAACTATTGGTTAAATATACCTAGTCTTAGAGGAATTGAGCCTTTCTCATGGCAGTCTGAAATTTCTTTTACACAGTATCAGTCCACAAAAGAACCCATAAATGTTGTATTCTGAAATCAGACTTAACTTTTCATGCTCAGATTCCTGATTATTGGAAATGGAATAAAATATTGGACTAAAGGTACTAATGAAATCTGTTGATAATTTCTATGTGATTTCATTCTTAATTTTCTTATCACACAAGTGCTGTGACTAACATAAAATGTCAAGCGCCATCTAATATTGTATGATGGAATAAAAAATGAGAAATCCACTGAAATCTTAGATTCACATGTTTTCATTGCATTTGATAAGCAATATAGAACAGAACATGTTTGAGAGGAAATATGAAAAAATAATATCCATAATATCTAGCTTCAGAGTGAAAATGGAAGATAAAATAAGCCTTCACTGAGTAAAGTTGGACTTGATCTATTTAGATTTTTCATAGCTCCTGAGGGCAGAAGGCAGAAACAAATATTTGGTATACACTGAATTAATGATCAAACTATATATGTTTATTTTGAAGTTAAATATTTTTCTACATTATTATTTTATTCAGAAACATTTACTGTCAGTAATAAAAAATGAGAGAAAAGAGATAATCTATAGGTGAGTAGAAAATCATAATTATGGGTGTCAATATTTCCATTATCCCAGTGTTGCACATGTCGACTTCATGATTATAATTCGTGCAGAAAATGCTTCAAATAAAATGTATCTATGAGAAACTTCTCCACTTTCCTGTTCTTGCGTAACTCAGTTGCCCGAAAACTGTACATTAAAGTCATTTCTAAATACTTTTGATGTGAATTAGTTGCAGATTAGAATGATGTGCTTTTGATTGAACTGAGCAGGAAAACTACTACAAAATATCTGATAGCATTTTCAGACTGGGAAATATAGTCAGGCACCCACGTGTTCACATACAGATAATGAAAATGTATCAGCATAACTGTTGAAGGGAAGGAAGGCTTTTAGATAAAAGTTATCTGTCTTGTTGAAGATATTATTCTAGTGGAAAATCTAGAAATATTTTTGGATATACCTGATCTTTTGGTCTGAAACTGAAACCAAAAATGTTAAAACTAAACACAAGTTAAGAATAACTGTTTTGACAGTTAGGTATGTAATCACTACAAAAAATAATTTCATACCTAAGATATATATGAAAGTTGTCATGAGTTTAGAATGGGGGCGGTAAATGGTGATAGAATTTATCTGTGGGGAGAGAATGTGATCTGAAGGTTGTGAGTCATGAATGGGAGAAAAATATATTCTGCAATAAAGTCATGGCACTATGTAATGTGTTCTTTGGAGGCTGTTATTAATACAAACTTGTTAAGTTTATGTTTTTAATTCCTTCTTGATTATCATTAATGGCAGATGATGGACACAGTAAGTGACTCAGTGCTTGGCTGGATGCATGACCCAACTAAAAAGTGTGTTTGAAGCCTTGATCTATTCTCAGATTGGGTACATAAAATGTTTTTAAAACATTTCATCTTCATTTTTTCCATGGGGGCATTTAGTATCTGTATGAAGTATGTAAGACCTGAACAGCAAATAACTGTAGGACACTGAAATTGGGATACTTCCCTATTTCACTCACACCCACCCACCCACACAACACCCACACAACACCCCCCACCCCCCCCCCCACCCCACACACACACAAAAAAGTGGTACACTTTCTACAGACAGGTAAGTCAGGGGAAAATATATATATATATATATATTCCTCACTATGTATTCCGTTACTGTGATTGAAGAGAATCCTTAAAAAACAAGAGATCCGGCATAACCAAAACATGGATTAATCTATGGTATGAGAGAAAATCATCTAATTCCAGGCAATCCCAAATCTTTCTTGGTTTTAGTTAATAAAGATGGTAAATAGTGCTGCTCCCAATACAGACCCACAGAGGACACCACTTATCACTGGTCTCCACCCGGTCATGGAAATATTGACTGCGATCATCCAGCCTATTCCTTATGTGGTTATGTTAACTGCATCTTAGCATCCAAGACCTGAACTTTGACAGAACACTGAATTTCCTCCTTAGTGCCCATTTGGAGTAAGAATGTTATGTTTAATTAAATATATATATTCTTCAAATTTATTTGATGGAAAAATATTGATGGTTTAATTTCTAATTGTATTTTAAAGTTTTTCATGATTTTATAGAATAAATTACATTATATAATATGAGTCATACAATTTCATTAACACAGCTAATATATTTAGCTTTTGATATAGAGATATATTCTACTGCATCAATCAGAAATAACAAACTTATTATGGAATTAGGCAATTTAGGTGATGGATGATTATTTTTGATAACTTTTTATGAGATGATGAAAATGGCGATAAACCTGAAGTTATTAAGAAAACTACGTATGTGAAGAAAACTACTGTAGGCAGAAGAATAACTATTCTACTAAATATTTTGGAACTTGGTTGTTTACAGAGGTAAAAAAAATATACAAACATTTTCTAAGAGTTAACTTTGACAATAATGCCTGAATGGGCTTTTAAGCCTGCTTCCCACAGCTAGTCAATGCACAGAGTATTTCATGCCTGTATTCAACTCCCATCCAGAATAATATTTATATATAATTTACTATATTTAAACATACTTTTTATGAAGGATATAATAAGAAAGGGTGAGGGCACAATTTCAGAAGCCGATGGACTTTCAGTGAGGTGTGCGAAGATTTAATATTAATGAAATACAAGCTGTTTAGCAATCGCTTTAGGGAAGTCTGCCTTAATTTACTGTATTTTTAGTTTCTCCTTTTTATATCACTGCATGGAGGCATCTAAATCTTTGAAGGATAATCCATATATATAATCAGGCTAATTTCAATGGACCAATTTAATGGATGAAAAACTGTAAATGTTTTCCTTCTTCATCATGGTGGGGAGCATAAACTCAGTAAAATAATTTCCTGAACTTGTCATCATACCTTCATAACAATAACTCATATTAAATTTTTCTTAATTGCTTGTTTGAAAATTAAAGGAAGTAGTATTGAAATATCAGGAAGATACTGTCAGCAATAGCACTAAAATTGTAAAGATTTGATGTCCTATTGATGACCTATTGATGGCCACAAACCTGTTCAGAAGGGACAGGTGAGAAAGAAGGGGAAAAGGCATTGTCCTCTACATCAATAAAAGAATAGGGTGTAAAGAGCAGTATCCTGAAGAATGACTGTGAGGAACTCCAAAGCTCCTAGGTGAGAGTTAGAGATCAAGGCAACAAAAGGAGTGTTGTGGTTGGAGTCTACTACAGGCCCCCTGATCAAGCGGAGCCTGATGACAAAGCCTTCTTCCTCCAGCTACAGGAGGTGTTGTGTTCTCATGTTCTCATGCTGCTGGGGGGCTTGAACTACCCTGACATCTGCAGGAAAAGTAGCATGCTGAGCTGCAGGCTATTGAGGAAGCTCCTGGAACATGTTGAGGATAACTTCCCAAGCCAGGTAATAAGCAGCTCCACCTGGGGAGATGCAATGCTGGAGCTGTTTCTCATCAGTGCTGGTGAACTGATAGGTGACATCAGGCTTGGAGGCTGCATGGGCTGTAGTGACCATGCAACGGTGGAGTTCACACTTCTGAGGGATATCTGACAGGCAAAGAGTAAATTAAGATGCTAACTGCTTGGAAAGACAATTTCCAGCTCTTCAGGGAATTAGTCGACAGAACCCCCTGGGAATCTGCCCTCAAGGACAAGCGAGTTGAGCAGAGCTGGCAGATCTTTAAGGAAGTTTTCCTTTGGTCACAAGAGCTCTCCAACCCCAGGTGGTGGAAGTCATGAAAGGAAGGTAAGAGACTGGCATGGCTGAACTGGAAACTGATACAGATGAACTGGGATAAGATGAAACTGCTGATCAAACTGGAGTACAAGAAGAAAATGTAAAGGCAAAGAAAGATACCCTGGGAGGACTACAGGGATTCTGCTAGGCGTTGTAGGGATGGGGTCAGAAAGGCCAAGACTCAGTTGGAAGTGGCAAGGGGCATAAAGAAGGATAAGAAAGGCTTCTTATGGGAATGTCAGCTGGAAAAGAAAAGTCCAGGAGGGCATACCCTCCCTAGTGAACAATACAGGCAGGCTGATAACAATGGACAAGAAAAAGGCTGAGGTGCTGTATTTTTTTGCCCCAATCACTGGCAACTGCTCTTCACACAGCCATCAAACAGACTGGTCAGAAGGTGGGGACTAGGGGGCAATGTCCCACCTACTATAAGCAAAGATCAGATTCACACGCACCTGAGGAACCAAAACGTCCATAAGTCTGTGGGTCCTGATGAGATGCAACCCAGAGTCCTGAGGGAATTGGCTGATATAGTTGCCAAGCCATTCTCAGTGATATTTGATAAGTCATGGGGACCAGGTTAAGTCCCCAGTGACTGGAAAAAAAAGGAAATTTCACATCCATGTTTAAGAAGACTGGAAAGAATAACCCAGGGAAGTACTGATCTTTTAGCCTCACCTCTGTGCTGAGAAACATCATGGAGCAGATCCTCCTGGAAGCTATGCTAAGGCACATGGAAGACAGGAAGGTGATATGGGAGAACCAGCATGGCTTCACCAAGGGCATGTCTGCCTGACCAACCTTGCAACTTTTTTATGATGATGTAACTGTGTCAGTGGACAAGGGAAGAGCCACTGATGTCACCTCTCTGGACTTTAGTAAGGCCTTTGACATGGTCCCCACCCAACATCCTTCTCTCCAAATTGGAAAGATACGGATTTGACAGGTGGATTCTTCAAGGGACAAATAACTAGTTGCAAGATCATACCCAGATAGTGATTTTCAATGGCTCAATATATGAGTGGAGGTCAGTGAGGAGTGGTGTACCCCCAGGGGTCAGTACTGGGACTGATGCTCTTTAATACCAGTGGGACTGACTGCACCCTTAGCACATTTGCAGATGATACCAAGCTGTGTGGTGTGGTCATTACCTCTGAGGGATGGGATGCCATACAGAGAGACCTAGACAGGCTTGAGCAGTGAGCCTGGGTGAACCTCATGAGGTTCAATGCTTCCAAGTGCAGGGTCTTGGACCTGGCTTGCAGCAACTCACACAGTCAGTATAAGCTGGGGATACAAGGATAGGGCAAAGCCCTTCTGGAGAGGACCTAGAGGTACTGGTGGATGCCTGGAATACTGAGTCCAGATGTAGAGTCTTCAGTACAGGAGAGACATGGACTTGTTGGAGCACATCCAGAGGAGGACCATAAACACGAGCCAAGGGACGGAATACCTACCCTGCGAGGACAAGCTGAGAAAGCCGTGACTCTTCAGCCTACAGAAGAAAAGGCTCCAGGGAGACCCAAGAGCTGCCTTTCAATACCTAAAGGAGGTCTAAGTAGAAAGGAGAAACTCTTTAGTAGAGTCTGTTGTGATAGGACAAGGGGAAATGTTTTCAAACTATGATAGGGGAGATAGGAATGTATATAAGGAATAAATTTTTCACAATAAGGTTGATGAGGAACTGGAACAGGTTGCCCAAAAATGTGGTGGATACCTTGTCCTCGGAGACACTCAAGGCCAGGCTGGACAGGGCTCTGATCAGCCAGATCTAGCTGTAGATGTCCCTCTTCATTGTAGGGGAGTTGGACTAGATGACCTTTAAGGGTCCCTTCCAACTCAAATGATTCTATGATTCCATGATGTCCTTGATATGCTTCAGTGAACATATTTCATTTTAATATCAGCTTTTAAATCAACCTCCATATACATCACAAAGAATGTTATAAATTAATCTACATAATAAAACAATCATCTTGGTGAATATTCAGAATTACAGCACATATTGTAATATCATTATACCTGTTCATTTAAAACTTACATTTCTTATTTACATCAGGATAAATCGATATGAAAATTTAAGAGCAAAGTGCTACTTTGCCAAGATTTTAATAGCCTAGTTCATTTTACAAAGAAGTCAGTGGTGACTTTAAGTGGGATATAGTGTGACTCTGAGAAGGTTTTTTTATTATCATATATTTATGGGGAACAATTTGATTAATAGTGTATATATGACACTTTTTAAAATAACTCGAGCTATTCAGTAGAACTGAAACCAATTTATCCTCTTTTTCAGTACCTTTTTTAGCTTATCACAGATTCAAAAATCTACCTATGTAAAAAACAAAGCTGTAACCCAAAATTACACGTTGTGGTATCTCCTATGTATAATAGTACTTATGACAAAGCTTAGTTATCATTGCACAATAAATTAATTTAGAAAGTAAATTTGACTCTGATATTTCCTTTGACATCTCTAAAAAACATATCTAAGTAAATAAACCAAGAAAAAAATATACATACTGAATAGTTCTGTGTAATCATTATAGTTTTTTTTAATTATTATTATTATTTAATTTATTTTAATTAATTCTGAATAGCTTTCTAAGTGGTTTATTTCATCAATTCATTATGGAACTCAAGACACTACTTAAAGAACAAGAACAAAAAGAAAAATATGTATTTAATTGATCAGTTAATACATCATCTTTATTTTTCTTTCTTACTGTAACTAGTGAATCTCTGGGGAAATAATGCACTTTTCTCCCTCTTACTTTACCTCCACTTATTGTTACTTTAATTTTCTGCTCTTTGTAAATAATTTCTTCAAGGATTATTTCATAAATGTCATATATTTATGTTTTTACTTAGTCATCAGACTTGATAATAAAAATCTCACTGACAATGAGCAAAACAATTGCCTTTAATGTTTAAATACTTTATGTCAGAGAAAGGAATAGGATGTGAGCAAAAATATTTTATGCAGGTGAAAGGAGTAACAATGAAAATAAAATGCCCGATCTTTTGTTTATATTGATTTCTCTGCTAAAATATTTTGCAGTAAAGCAAACACGGATTGAGAAAAAGGAAAGAAGGCAAGAACTAAATAATTACAATGTGTCTGAAAATATAGCTTTAAAAACACTACAGGAAGAAAAAGGAGAGTAATAGCATTTAAATTTTTGAGAAAAACAAACAGACATCCAGATCTCAAATAGAAATGAATTGTTAATGTTGAGAACTATAATTATAATAATTTGAAAAATGAAATGGCTGGCACCAATGGAGCAGATATTGGGAAGGATGTTCAATTAGCAAAGTGAAAGGTGGTAAGGTTGCTAGCTTTCACAAAACAGAGACTGTCAAATAATTCTCACTTGTGGAACATTAAGCTGTTAGCTGAGGGTAGGTAAATATTCTATCTTAAATTCAGTAACTGTCTTTGAGGCCATGATGCCAGAGACTAGAGGCTCAAAAAGGACATGTGGAAACATTTTTGGAAACATGTACAGATATGCAGAGAGACAGCACACTCTAGACATAATAAATGGCAATCTGTGAGATATTATCACTGTAAAAAATTATTACTGAGTCCTATTCTCTCTTCATCAAAACTGAATATCACTTCAGGATGAACTTCAGTTGGCATTTGAATGACCAAAATGTTTTCTCTGTGGAAAATGTGCATTCTAGATAACGATTCTTAAGTGTGTAGATTCATGTTGTATAGATCCCAGTGTAAATTCTGTTTGAGAAGATCTGTCTTTATTATTTACCTTCAGCTTCCATCACTCCCTTTTCCTTTCTATTTATTTATTTATTTATTTATTTATTTATTTATTTATTTATTTATTTATTTAAAATAATATTAAATTGGATTTATTCAGAGATCTTATAGCATTATTCCATGCTTGGATCTTCACTGTTAGAGTGGAGTGAAAATAGAGAGAAATAGGTGGACTTATGAGAATATTTATTTCCTAAGCAGTCCCTGAGGTCAATGTATACAAATGTAGTGAGATCAATATTTGGCATTCACTAGTTGATAAACAGAATAATAACCTATCTCTCATAATTTTTTTGTAGTAAGCAATATTACAAGAGTTTAGTTGTAGTACTTGCTTACATGTTGGATTTTTAAAAATCAGTTAATCTGAACACATGCCTTGCCTTCTAACAAACTGTTCTGAGAAATTTAACTGTAAACATTTACATTAATCTTCCATTTTATTCTTGCATCCAATTTGTATACTTTTTTAAAAAATGAAGTTAATTAATGAGGTGATTAATATGATTTGAAGTCAACTATTAACTGTGTTATGGTCCTAGGCGGATGTAACATAAAATATTGAATATGTTTTTCCAATCAACTTCTTTGCCTTTAAATGTTTTAGTGCAAACAGAAGGTAAACTGTGTAGACATACATGTGATTAGACATATTTTTCAGTTAAATACCACAATCTTAACTTTTCTAAGTCTTAAATTTTCTATAGAAACTTTCAAATTTTCAGAATCTCATTAAGCACGCCAACATATAGCTAAAAATATATATTTTAATGTATAATGGAAGGCCTCTAATTGGTTTATATTCTTCATAAATTCATTATGAACAGCAATTTTAAATACCACTGTCCCTACCAAAAATAATAAAACTCACTGCAATCAGAACAGAGAGAGAATTTTATATTTAAAATTTAAAGACATAGGAATTATATCTCAAAAAAGGAATGCCAGGGATATACGAAGTTCAGCACTATCTTTTTTTGCTTCTAGAATGCACAACTGTGCAGGGCTTGTTTTCTTCAGGCTAGTCAGAACATTGTTCACAGTAGGAGACAGTTCAATCACTACATTTTGATTTGTAAATAAAAGTAAAATTGTTATGTCATGCACTTCAAACTCAAATTTGTAAAATAGGTACATTTGCTTTCTATCCTAGCTATGAATACTATTTTATCCCCAGGTTCTCACATGAAACTGAGACATTATCATCAGAAAGTCTCTCCCATTGATTCTGCCTGTACACCGATGTTCTTGTATAACAAAAAAATTTCTTAGGTCATTGTTCAGATTAGTGCACATTAAATGTTCCAAGTTAAAAGCCTAAAGATTATAATGTGATATAATAAGGTAGACTTAGCACCTCATAACTCTGTTATAATACAAATAGTGGAAGTGTACTTGTCAACTCTTTGTGAGAAGAAAAAGCATATTAGAGCAATAACCTCTTACTCTCTTTTCAACCTCACTGAAGGCTGAAATTTATAAAAAATAGTCAGAGTGAATGTATATCAATGCAATTATTAACTAAAGATAATCTATTTTTCTTTGCCCACTAGCATTTAAACAATTTCTTCTTGTTGTCCATTTCCTCTATTTTAAGATGACAGTAGGAGAACACAGAAAGTAAAAATTTTAATGGACTTCATCTAATTTGTAACTTGTACTTTTGAAGACTGAAACAAAAGTGAAACCATTACAGTAGATGTCACTACTTTTTTTTCTGACTGTTAGAAGATCTAACACAGTTTCTCTTTTCTGTTTAAAGTATGTCTTCTAGCCATACATGTTTTGAGGAAGGAATTTTTCCCGTATATAGACTAAAGAAGTACTTGGAGAATATACTTATGGTGCTTTTTGTTTGTTTGTTTGTTTGGTTTGTTTTTTTTTGTTTGTTTGTTTGTTTGTTTTTTCCAGTGGTACCAATTGTGACAAAGAAGAATTTAATAGTAACTTCACAGAAGAAAAATATTTTCTTGTGGCTTGGGCAATAAAACGGTCAGAAAGTTCCACGGCCTACTGTCAGAGCACTGAAGAATAAAATTAACTTAAAGCACAAGGCCATAGCATGGAAAAGTTACAAGAAAAGAGTTGGCAGTGCCTCCTAAACACTGAGGTAGCAGAAGCATTTATTTAGCCTTGGCTTGTTAGAGAGGAATACGTCTTAAATCAGCTGATAAAATACTCTTTGCTCTCTCTGCCAATGACCTTCTCCTCTCAGCCTGCTTGTCCTTAATTTGTCAAGATTCTACAGCCTCCTGCCTTCTGCTTGTCTGTGCAATCTCAGCTTGCAAGAAAACAACCCATGGCTGTCCTCAGGTTTCCAGCTTTTCTGCTCCTCTCTGTTTTTTACTGATCATGTTTTTCATGCATGACTTTAAGATATGCAGAACTATTAACTCTTTTCTGCAGACTTTTAAATGTGGTGGGGGGAAAAAATGCATTTGGACAAGTGTCAAACACGAATTATGGTTGATGGAAACTTTAATGGCTCTACTTTTGTTTCAGTTTCTCATTTCCATGAGAATTTCATCTGTTCCTGTCTTTGCAATACTTTGTATAACCCTTGCAATCTCTTGAATAAGTTAATATACATTAAATGCATTCTCACAAATACACAATTAAAAATGTAACAAGTCTCTAGCCTCCATTCAACTGTGTGCTATTTGTGACAAATAGAAATGAGCACATCACATCAATTTAATTCAATCTAGGTTCACAACAGTTTTTAATAGTAGTTAGTTATAATTAGTAAAAATAATACACTTAAGTGGGGAAGGAATTGTCCTCTGAATCTTTAATAGTTCCTGATAGAAAAGAGTGCAAATAATTCCTCACGAAACTAGAGATGACTATATATAACACTTATATAACATATAACATATTCTTATTTGCCTGGCTGCTGGAAGAAAGACAAATAATTAGATCAAGAATATCTGCAAAGCAAAGATAATTTGTCCTTTGCATGTGTTAACAAATATCTCAGTATGAGCATGTGAGGATGATAACAAAACACAAGCTTTAACTTTAATTGCTATATAGAATACAGCTTCTTAGTAGATTTTTTTTTAGCTGACAGCTCATTATTGACTGCTTAAAATGATTTTAGTTTATTTAATGTGAAAGCAAATAACATAATGCTGAATAGGTTGAATGTACTCATATTACTTTGATCTCACAAAGCAATCCATTGCAATACAGATTTAAGAATCTTTTTCACCTGCAGTGCTGGTATAATCAGCTGAATGTGCAACTGGAGAAATACAGAATTTCAGCTTAAAATATTACCCTAACATCAAATATGTCTTTGGCGCTATGTAATTTTGTTAGACCATAATGAAATTCTAAGTAAAAATTACATGCTGAGAGGCACACTGAAGGTGCATCCTTTGTAAATTAAACAATATAGAAAGTATAATTATTAAGTAAAGCTATAATAATTCATAGTTAGACTGTGTTGCAAAAATACTCTTTTTTTTGGGGGGGGGGGGGGGGGGGACGGGACGAGGGGGTGTTAAAAAGGAATCATAACACAGAAATCTAATAAAACCAGGATTCTCTTAAGTGTGTGCAAATAACTGAAGAAAATACACTCTTCTTATCCCTTCCCCTACAGCTCTCAATTTCGTTGCATCTTTATATTTACATCCGTCCTTTCTCCAGCTATACAGCAAAAAGTATAGGTCATAAAGTTAGTGTAGCCCAAGGAGGATGGGTTCAACAGACTGTCTCCCAATGGGAACAATTATTTTAAAGAAAAGCTGTGAGAAACAGGAAGGGTAGAAATTCCCCAGATGTACACTAGCAGTCTGTTGCCATATGCAGCAGAACATTTCAAGGACTGACAACTGAGACACATTTTCAATTGAACAGAATTAATTAAATTAAACACATTTCTCATCTTCCAAAAATGTTAACTCTTGAAATGCTTTACTTCTTCATGTAATGAGAGAAAAGAATAAGTAGTAGTACAGAAAAACCTGTTTCAATGGTGGTTTCATTTTTCATCAGGAAGAAATCCATACCATGGCATAAATTGACAGTAACTTCAACAGATCTGGCTCCTTGAAAATAAATGGCACATCTCAGTTTCCCTGCCTGTCAACCTGACTATAGATCAGTCAACGAACTTGAACTTGTCAACTGAGAATAGGCTACACATAGGCTGACTCCTTTCTTCTAACTTCCATTTTATTAAAAGTAGGAAAGGAAAAAAAGGAGGTTAAGATTTCCTTAAATGACTTTATTCCATTTAAAAAGCTTCCTTCTATATTTCTTGGAGCAAGTATATTTGCTCATCAATTCTGAATAATTGATTTGTTATGATCTAGTAAAAATAATGAGAATCAAGTCAGTGCAGGAAGACTCTATGTATTTGACCCTACAGAACACTTCAAATGTATACTGAAGCATGAAGTTGTCAATTCAATCACGTTTACTTTTATTATTTTATTAGTGATTTTATATTCACATTATATTTTGTACGACAAAATAAACTTGAAGTGTCTCCTCCCCATCATCTGCTCATAGACTGATCACAATTATTTCTTTCTGTAGACTATAGTGTTTCCTCAAAAAAAAATAATAAATAACCGGTCTTCCCATTTATCAGCTGATATCTGTGGTAGTCAATATGAAGTTTATGGAATAGCATATATGCTTTCCAGTAATATCTTCTACTGTCTTTAGTAAGGAAAAGAAAGTGAAGGGAAGAGGGAATTTTTAATCTGGGAATGCATGTGATGGAAGAACTGAGTCTTAGTATATAAGGCATCTTGGTGCTTAATAAAGAAGCTGTCAATGCAGACATTATCTCCTTTACAGTAGAACACAACCAACTTGCAAAAGCTACAAAACAGTAGCATACCTAAATAAATAAATAATGTACTTAACTCAAAAGCATCCAAAAATAGATATTTTTATACACTAATTTAAATAAGTGTACCATCTTATTCCCAAGAGTGAATACTTCTGCTTATCAGTAACTGAGAGTTAGTCATCATTATCCTAGCGACTGTTGTTAGCTGTGGAGAGACTCCAGACATTTTAGACGCAAAGAAAATCTCTGATACACATGAAAGACAAACCAAAATTGACTTTCTTCTCAAAACTTGGAGAATTCCTGTTACTAATATTGTAAATACTGGAGATGTAGAAGTTTGAACAGTATGCAAGAAACAAATTAAGCAGATAATGAAAATAAATATAAGAAAACAAAAAACACTCATTACCTAGAAGATTTTGATCAACACTTTATTGCATCAGAACACTTTATACTATGAAAAATAATTTGATTTTGTGTAAATGTTGGCTAAGTTGGTACACAGTGATTTAAATGCATTGTGAACTATTGTGTTATTAGGGTTTGTGTATAAGTAGATCAGTAATTAATACTCAGGGATTTCAAAAAAAATCTGAAGACAGAACCCATGGGAATTATTCTATCATCTTAAATTTTACCTAGGGTCAGGAAAAAACTTAGTATAGAAGAGGTGCATTTCAGATTGCTTCAGGATTCTCAAAGACCGGAAGTATTTCTGTGGCTGGCCATCTCCTGATTGAGTTCTCCTATATGTCTCATATAGTAGTCTGATATTTGAGCTAGCAAGCAAAATATTCATAAACTTAGTTGACAGCATACACACATGCACACAAAAAAGACAAATATGAAAAAGATAAATCATTATATAAATGCTGTTTAAAAATAAATGATGCAACTACAATATGCAATTTTAATTTATCGCAGCAGCACAAATTGCTTGGCTTATTCAAATGTATCAACACAGCTTGACCTTTATAGGTCAGTGGCTCCTTTTTCAAAGCAGCTTAATATAATGCAATCCTGAAATAATGCTACAATATGGCTATAATGTGTGAAATAAATGTGCTTCTGGTCCATTATGAAACAGAAAGCAGCCTTTACACTGGGTACAAACGTCTATGACATTTATTTATTTATTTATTTATTTCAAGAGAGAAAGCTAACACTTGCAAGAATGCTTTGTAAGATAATAATGTGAACAGCAATTGTCCTTTTGTAAATTATGCTTACAGATAGAACTTGTGCTCTTTTAGGCTGCTCAATTAGCATCTGAAAAAGTACATAGTTCTCTCCAAATGTAATGCCCCTAATATATTTCCATGGAAACCACAAGAGATACAAAGAGCACAATAACACTATTTGAAAGAGCAAATTCTCAGCTATAAAAGTCACAGTCATCACCATTAGCTATGCATTTTCATTTACAAAGAACAAGACCCTTCACGTTGCACATGTAAAAATCTGCAACAGCAGAGGCCATCCACGGTCTCACAGCTGCTCTGACGGCATCATTGCTAGGAAAATTTTACCCACACTGTCCATCTTTCATCAGCTCAAACAGATGGAAGTCAGAAGGTGCAAAATTTGAACTATATTGTGGGTGTGGGAGGGCAGTCCAATCAAGATTGCCAATGTGCTCTATGATCTTCAGACTGGTATGGGGCCTTATGTTATTGTTTGTCAAGAGAAAAGTTGTGTTCTGTTTTGACTCTGGAAATTCAAATCTTCAGCTTAGTCAGCATCACAAATCTAGAAGGGGTCACCTCCTTCCTATCCTAAAAGACGGTGCATATCACTTCGCCTCCTGAGTGCTGTGTGTTGAACTTTATATTCGATGAGAAATTCACATGTGGAATGTGGATTTCACTCAATGGAATAGTGTTTTGACTCCAGCTCACAGTGGTGCCACCATGTCTTTTCATTGGTAATGGCGTGATCCAGGAAGCTGTCATCTACAGCCTCATGTCGGTTCCATTAGGTCCTGACAAACCTGTGTGTGGTGTTCCTTCTGTTTGTACGTGAGCATCTGTGGGACCCACCTGCCACAAATTTTGTGATATTTCAATGTTGACACCATCCTTTCCAATGCATTGAAACTGACATTCAACTTTGTATACAGTTCCCTGATCATAATCTGCTGATTCACACAGATAAGCTGATCAAGACTGTAGGGAAACTGTTATGTCATGGCCTGAACTGCTGATTGAGCACCTGGTGAATGGGGTGGGGGAGGATGGGGGGAGGAGGTCTAGCTTCAGAAGGGGGATTGTCTCCCAGGCAAAGGTTACTTCCTGGGAAGGAGTGTTCTATAGCCACATCATCCTCATAACCAGTGAGGTGAGTCAACTTTTTTTTCTATTTAAGAGCCAACAAATACACTCTTCATTTCAATGTGTGACAGCTGTGCTTGTCTTTCACATTGTGGTCACAACTACTGAAATGCACCACCCAGATCCTCAGTGTGCTCACATCCACTGTTTGGTCTCCATAAATTTTCAGCAAGTGCCAATGAATGTCAGTTGGTGCCATTTTCTCTACTTGGAGGAATTCAGTGACGCATCTTTGCTTCATCTGCACTTCCATATCAGATATAATTTTCTCAGACTGCCTCCCTGCTGCCATCTGTCACACAGCAACAAAATGTTATGGCATGTTGGTGGGAAGGTTCAACCTCTACTGCTGTACCACCAACATTCACCTCTGTTGTTCTGGACCAACACAACAGAACAGGAGGTACATTAGCGCAGTGAATCACTAAGCCAAAATAAATACGGTGCTAGTATTTGGTTTATTTTACATTACAAATTCTGCAATACATACATCCAGACAAAATTCAGTTTGAAATAGGGTATGCAGTGGGGAACTGAGATAAGAGGTTACACTTAAAAAATTGTACAAACTCAGAAAAAAAATGACTATTTGTGTTAAATATGGAACACAGAGTTTTGAGTTTTAGCTATGTATACCCAAGACCACAAAAATAACATTTTTTCTCCCTTCATTGACTCACTAGTTTTGAAGCCACAGGGTATATCTTAGTTTTAGGAACTCTGTACCCATGACCTTATAGTTTGAAGCCTACTAATGCAGTCACTATATTATCAAGTTCACAGAAAGTTTTACTTTATCATAGCATATTTAGCTGATTCTCATATATGAACAAAGTAAAACAAAACAAAAAAATAAACCAAACTATATATAGTTTATTTAGCCATAAATACTGTACAGTGATATTCTTATGTATAGTGAGTGCTTTTGCACTGTTATTCTTTCCAGTCTATATATTGTTGAGTTGTTTTGCCTAAACATTCAAAACACAATTATATTAACAAATTATGACATTCATTTAAAAAAATCTGGTCTGTACAATTTTCCACTACTTACACACTTTCTAGATGTAACAGAAGAAAATAGGTATAAACATTCACAGCAGTAGTGACAAGGAATACTATACTGTTAACTCCCACAGCCAGAAATGCAGGCAGGTTGGGGAGAAAAGTTTTTTGTTATAGAAAAACCTCTTTATGAACTCTCTGTCTTCTCATAAGATTTGAGAGAGATAATCAGCAGCAGCAGTAATAACAACAAAATACGGGATTTGATACCTGAAGTTCCAAAATGGGACATGACTTTCTGATGCCACTTTCTTTCCTATCTATCTTCCTCCAGCATGTAGTTACAAACTAGGGCTTAGAGACCTTTCTATATGCTTTTCATTTCCCTAAGAAACAATTTCCTTTCTCTGGCAGAAAAGCCTAGTAAACTTTTTTTCATCTATTCCCTAGGAAAGTAATCTTTAAATACAGTACCTGTTTATTTCAATAACAAATATAACATACCTAACAAAGCAATAATTACACGTGTGATGGTATTTATTGATAAATCAACAAAGATATATTAGCAATTCCTTGGTTCAAAATCTTTCTTTGTCCTACAAATTAACAATTAACAGACCAATAAAATAATTTTCATTTTGCCGATTAACAAATTCTGTCTCACTCTGTTTAGAGAACGTTGTGTTCATTAATAGCTTGAAGAGGTTTGTATAAAATCGTATGTGAACTCAGTAGCTCTCAGTTTCATCCTCATACAAACATTATAGTCATCAGAAAAAAGAAAAAGAAAAAAAAGAGGTTTTCTTCTAGGTTTTCTTCTATAGATCAGTTACCTAATATCCTGAAAATTACCATGAGATTAACTCAATTTGGCTTTGGATATTCCAGTGCTCATTCTGTCACAAGTAACAAAGCGAAGGACAATCAATTGAACAATCAACATTTGTTTTCCGAGCTTACTTTTATTTTGGTAATTATATCAAACTACTCTGTATATACAAAACTTATTCAAATGTGAATGCTACTACTTTTCTATACAGTGAGTAGCAAGACAATTTCACTTGGCACCTGAGTTCCTGTGTATGACAGCATCCTACTTTATCATAGTTTAAGAAGTGCCTCAAATGAATTTCAAAGGCATTGATAAGCCAGACTTTACTCCCTTCATAAAACCTCTGCAGCAGAAAGAGTATGAATGATTTTCACTCTTAATAAAAGCAGACCATTAACATAAATCAAGATTTGTATGTTTGGGAAGATGTATGATTTATGATATCCATTGTTTTAACATTGTTAGTTAAATTAACTTAAAAAAAAAATCTGTAAGAATAGCTTTCACAGTATAATTATGCTTTATAGTATTTCCACAATAAGGGTAAAAGTGTTTCTTCCAAGGATCAACACCATTGTAGCAATTTTTAAAATTCTATAAATTGTATTTTCTATCTTGGATTGTAAACTTCCATATCAGAAGAGGAAAATAAATGAAATAAAATTTTAAGTAAAAAGACAGTCTGTGACTGGGACAAAAGAAGGGTGCCATAAATAATGGATAAATCCAAATAAGATCTCTCTCCTGAGGATTTAGTAAGGAGAACAGCTGAAAGACAGTGTTAAAGGGACAGATCCACTTAAAAAAAAAAAAAAAAAAAAGTAAGATTTTGTTGTTTTTTTTAAATTCATCAAGCCCTCACTCATCACTATCTTTGTGCTTACAAATTATCCTTTACTACCTTGAGTGTAACTAGGTTTGCTTTTTGTTTGTTTGTTCCTCCAGTTGCCAAGCGTATTTAGATACAAACATATCACCGCATTTTGAATAAATAGAAAAGTTTTATTTTCAAACTGAATTATTTTTTTCTTTAAAAAATAGTGTTTTTAAAACAACAACAACAACAACAACAAAAAACAAACAAAAAAAACCACAACTCTGTAGAGGGGGACTGTAGTGAAGTGCCCTGGCTGAAATAATTTCAGTTACAGAATGAATATTAAGCCCGTACATCTCTTTCACACAGTATTCCAGTGCTGGAGTAGTGGGCCACCATAATATAATCAGTAAATCATTGCTTATGCCCCAATAGAATCCTAGCCCTTCCTCATGTCTTCCTCAATTCTCTCTCCTTCCTTTCACCAACAATGAACAAACTGCCAAGGGAGATCTCAGTCTGAAAAGTCATTATCTCTTCTGTAATTATAGACACATACACAAAACTACCAGGCATTTGTTCTCACTTAGGTAGTTTATCCGTATCACACCCTGAAAGGTGACCTGGCAAACCTGCAACAGACTTGATAAAATGAGTTCCTATGAAAGCTAAATAAGGGAACCTGTATAGCAAGATTTAAAAGAGTTTCGTATCCATGAGGTGTTAGAGAAAGTGTAAGTAGGTAGCAGTGCACAAAGACAACCATCTGAGATCTCCCATCCTCTTCCAAAGGCAAAACTATCAAAAGAAAAAGGACTAGCTACTCATCAGCAACAATTTCAGAAGAAATCTAAATTTTAAATTTCTGCACTACAGCCTCAAGTACAAACTACTGCCCAATTATCACTAAAATAAATTACTAACAGAAGAATGAAAGATGTTTTGTGTCAACAGTTATCACAAACAGCTTCAGGAAGAATTCAAGTAATCACAAACCTGAAGGTCAAAAATATAGCACCAATGCAATTAGATGAATATACCTTAAATAAGGGAGTGAACATAGATTAATAAATAAATAATACTAAAAAAACATGCAGATAAGGCTTCACTTGGAGTATTTTATCCAGGCATGGATTTCTCAGTACAGGGGAGAAATGGACCTGTAGGAGTGCCCCCAGAGGAAGGCCAGAAAAATGGTCCAAGGGGTGAAAAGCCTCCCTACAAGGACAGGCAGAGGGAGCTGGGGCTGTTCAGCCTGGAGAAGAGTGCCTGAGAGCAGCCTTTCAGTATCTCAAGGGGGTTGTAAGAAGGGTGCAGATGATAGACTCTTTAACGGGGTCTGCCATGACAGGACAAGGGGAGAGGGTTTCAAACTAAAAGAAGGGAGATTAAGACTGGGTATAAGGAAAAAAAAAAAAAAATACACTGAGGGTGGTTTGTCATTGGAACAGGTTGCCCAGAGATGTGATGGATGCCTTGTCCTTGGAGACATTAATTGTCAACTTGGAGGGGGCTCTGAGCAACCTAATCTAGCTGTAGGTGTCCCTGTTCATTGCAGGGTAGTTAGACTAGGTGACCTTTAAGGGTCCCTTCCCACTCAAACAACTCTAGGATTCTATACATGATCTAAGAAAGAAGGGCTTATATTGCTATTTAAGGATACTTTCTTATTAGAATAATATATTTGACATAAACAGTCACTTATGTAGCTAATGGTAGCAATATGTGTATTTGTTCTTTTAACTTTAAATAAGCTTTCCAATCAGTAATTATTAAAATAGCTCAAGCTGTTCTAGGGAGGTTCCTTCATGGTCTGCAATCTAACCAGGAAGTAGTATGTGTTTATGTAAACTTTAAAATAGTCTGCAGCCTGATGTATCCAAAGGGATCCGCACTTACATCTATGGTTTTCAACACCAGAAGATCTATGACAATATTTTCCCTGATACAAGGGCTGAATTCAAAATGTTGAAAATAAAAGTTTATCTTAGAGAATTAAAATATCTCTGATGCCAATACTCTAAAGACTGGATAAACTCTCCTGAAGTTAAAGTCACAGGATGCACTTGCAACAGGAAAACACATCTGAGACACTGGTGACTGGCTGTCAAGTACCTGTTGAATATTCAGCCAGCAGGGTATCTGCAATTTAAATATCTTTTTAGAGTTAATAACAGTTGTCAAAAGAAATAATAATAATAAATAAATAAATAAATAAATCCCCAAGCACACATCACATTAACATGCCTAGGGGACTCATTCCCAGCTTTCATATCTGCATCTGTGTGTGTGACTAAGGCAGGGTTCAGCATGTGTGGGCCCAGGTGAATTATTTCCATGTTTTATGTTATGGTAGTTCAATCTACCTGAAATCTTGTAAAAACATAATTAAAATACATATTTAAAATACAGAGAAATGGATATTTTGTAAGCATTGTTCATTCACACAACAGTCTGCAAATATAACAAATGATAACCTTGCTTAATCAAGCCCAGCCAATAAAATTCCACTTGACTGAAGTGTGAGTTGCATGAGTAGTAGGGTAGACTGAAAATTAGCTGAATGTTTGGGTCCAACAGGTGCAGATCTTTCATAGACCAGTAATAAGTAATGCACCCCAGGGGGTCAGCACTGGGAGCAATCATGTTTTCACCTTCATTCAAAATCTAGATGATGGAGCAGTGGGTACACTCAGCAAAGCTGCAAATGACACAAAACTGGAGAAAGACACCTTGTTACTGTATTGTACTGCCACCCAGAGGTCCTCCTCAGGCTGGAGAAGTGAGCTGACAAAAAATGTTTTATGAATACCAAATTGAACATGAGTCATCAATGCACCCTTGCCACTAAGAAGGCTAAGAGTATTGTTGGTTGCATTAGGCAAAGTTTCACCAGCAGGTAAAGGGAAGTGATCCTTTCCCTCTACTCAGCACTGATGACATCTCACCTGGAGTGCTCCGTCCAGCACAGGGCTACCCAGTAAAAGATAGACATGAACACACAGAGGGCTACCAAGATGATCAAGGGATCATCTCCCATGAGGAGAGGCTGAGAGATGGAATTGTTCATTCTGGAGAAGAAGAGGCTCAGTATTTACAAGATGCTAGGGGGACTCCCATTTCACATATTCCTGATAATCTGTATGATGTACAACTTTGCCCAGCCTACAGATAGCTTCTGATCCTGCGATACATGAAAGTCACTACTTCAGTCTACATCTGAAAGGTGGCATACTTGTCTGCCTAAAACCAATCAATTATCTTGTCAAAGAAATACAGCAGATTAGTCAAGTACAATTATTTTGCAGTGAGTAATTATGCATTTAATTATTCTTACTTTTTTTTCCCCTGTAAATACTTTTATACAAATGAGATCAGCTTAATAATTATGTGTCTGCCTTATGCAGATTTCAAATAACTTTCCCTACCTCTTTCAGACTTCTGCTACATGTAATTTGCCGAGTCTTTGAGTAGGTCTCATTTTATCCCAAATCTATCTTTTAACAAAAAATGTATTTTCTAAATCAGAAACAGTTTTAAGACTAGAAAATGCCTATCATGTCTAGGAAAGCATCATTTTTCTTGGTCCAATGACTTAAGTAAAACCTATAAAGAAGTCTAAAATTTATTTCTATATCAGCTGGAATGGTTGTTAAAGGGCTCCTAGTAAACCATACAACAATATTCTGTCTTCGGGATAGATCTATCAGCTCAGATTGCATGTAGTAAATTCCACGGGGGGACTGGAATTGCATTATTTTTGCATTCAAATCAGTAAATGAAAATGTATTTCTACAGCTTGAAACAAATGCCAAGGATTTATTTTAGAACATAAAAAAGTTCTGTTTTGACAGCCATTAATTAAGTGGAAGATATTTTTGTTTATCTGTCTTACTTTACAGAAAAGCAAGCAAATCAAGTCAGAACAAATAGATTTGTATGTGAGCACAAACACTCAATTATGGAACTGCTCCAGCCTTCATGTCATTTGGTCAAGGTTTTCTTTTTCCTCAAGATGCACAGCAGTCTGCTGGCAGCTAATGAGGTGAAAATAAACAGGGATAATTAGAAATTGTATAATTAACGTATTTTTCCACTATAAATATTGATTTGTTGAAAATGAGTTCAGTGTATTTGATAAGTTTCCAAGATTAAAAGTAGAAGAGAAGAATAATTTAATAGAACAATATCTGATTCCATAGGTAATAATTTAATTGTTATTTTTCATTTGTCAGTTCTGAAGAGTTGAATTTTATCTGATATATTAATATTTTATCATGGAGATATCAATTTATACTTTGTTACCTAAACTAAATATTAATTACTTAAGCAATTACCATTATGATTTTTAAGATATTTTAATTTTCTTATAGCTATTTTAACTTTTCTCCTTGATGAGAAAAAAATGCTACCAAACAATAATATAAACCTCCAATACAGTCCGTAAAATCTACATGGGACAGTAAATTTCCCACCACATTGAGTAATCAGCTGTAATTTTCAGTAGCTGATCAGTATTATATTGAAAGATATTCACAGACTGTATTTACCATGCTAAGAATCACTTTATATCCATGAAGACTTAAAAAGATCAAAGTTCTGCATCACTCTCTGGAGATGTTCATTTCTTTCTTTCAGCTGACAACAGACAAAGAGATTATTAGTACACATAGGATAGTGTTTTTACCTCCTTGTGGCTGGTGAACTGAATATGGGTGAAAGGCATATAACCAATAGCAGATGGGCCATAGTTTTAATTCTGCACAAGCCAGGTTTGAAATTTCTTAATGTTAAAAAACTGTACAACCAAAGTCTTGGAATTTTTCTACAAAAATACCTCTGAGAGTGCAGGTGCAAAATCTTAATTAATTCAGCAGGTAATTACATCTTTCCTCTGATCTATATTAAAGGCCTCTTGAAACTTTTGCTCTCTTTGCCCATCTGCAGAACCCCCATTGATAGAAACTTGAACACTGCACAGGGGATTAGTACAGGAAATGGTGCTATGGATAAAAATGAGGAAGTATCCCGCAGATACAGTGGACTCAGTTCTATTTTTTTCAGATGCTGAGACAGAGTTGGAGGAAAGGAGAAGTATGGTGTGGTGGTGTGTCAGTGCATTTCTTTATTCCACTGATTTTCAGTAATATTGCTGCAATGATTTACACAGGACCTAAAGAAAGAGAAGGTAAAAACTAAGACCACTTTGTATGGAGAGATCTTCAAGGAGAGTGGATATCTTTTCTCAAGCCAGCCAATGCCTTCTGGTCATAGTGGCTGTGGAAATAACACATTCATTATTTCTGACAGAAAATCAAAGAATGTAAAAAAATAGGTTGGAAATAACTACTTTTAGTTTAATTTAATTATCTTAGTCAGTTATGGTGAGTATTTTCAAAAAGCACGCTGTGTGTACACTTTTTAGGGGACTGAGGTGCCATGCATTATTACATGGGTGCAAGAGGTGTCAGGAAAAATTCTCCACCTCAGAGTGCTGCTGATGTGTAGGCCCTTGACTCTAGTATATCCTTTTGAGATGAATAGCTTTAAATTATCCCTCACTCCCCAAGCCTGCTATCAAACAATAATAATTGCCTTGTATTTTCCACTGCTACCTTCTTCACCCCAGCTCCAAGATCCATCTGTGTTGGAATTGCTATGATGAAACAAAACACAGGAAAATTATTTTGTCAAGGAATACCCTTAAACTCAAATATAAGCAGACTAAACTATTCAATTTGAGAGTTACACGCACTGTTTCAGAGATGAGATTTGCAGAGCCAACTGCAATTCAGCACTGCAGAAAGAAAGAAGAGCTGGAGATTTAATGGAAATAGTGCTGTAATAAATTCAGTAGAGAAACATGGATTTACAGTAATATACCAATCCCGAACAAATATTTCAGTCATAAGATGCAGAGTCCCAGTAGCTTTCAGATTTGATTTCAGGTCAGAGCTAATGTTAATTTATCAGACATATAAATACTACCACAGTAATTCATTTTCCTTAAAAACAAATGAGAAAAGTCAGTACATGTTTTACAGGAGCACTGTGTTTGTTACAAATGTCTTCATGAAGAAATCTGCCTTGTATTGCAAGCTGAGAGTTCCCATATACTTCTAAGAACTTAGGTAATAATCTGATTAAGGAATTTTTCCCTTACACAATAAAAATACAATCTGTACAGAAAAGTATAAAAATTCACCTTTCTTAGATTTTATAACTTCATTTTTTCCACTAATTTTCTATCAAAAATTTATTAGAAATAGTCAATAATAAAACTTAATATCGTGTTCTTTTTAACAGTCTGTTTTTGATACATTTCTGCCATCCTGGCTCATTTATTTAACTCTTATCAATATATCAAACAATATTTTTATGTGATTTTTTAAAAAACATTTATTTCTAAAAATCAGCTGTTCAATGAGGGAAATATTTGAAGTATTTATGTGAACAGCTTTTAGAATGCCTTGGTATTCTGTTCCCAGACCATGTTAAGATTCTCATTCTCATTTAGTTTTCAGCTAAAGAAGGTTTTAGGTACTTCTGAAAAGCAAAATACCTTAGAATAAATCTTTGCAAAAGGTTTTCATTCAAATTTAAATCTCATTCACTCTGAAATAAAAGATGTTTTAGAAGTTGGACTCATAAACGCATAACCTGTATTGTTATTAGAAAGACTATTGCACTGATATGAAAGGCACTATTAGAATTTTTTCTCCCAGAAATTCTCAATGCATAGAAAATCACACTAATAGTTTTCACTTAAGCCATGGAAATTGCTTAATGCAGTATTTTAAAAATGTTAAAAATCTGCTGTTGTACTGAGATTTCAGTAATCAACAGTCTTACTGCCTTCTCTTTTGTGTTTGATACTTAGAGATATATTACACTCAGAACATAATGAAAACAAACTTTATTATTGAACACATCCAGCTGAACTCAGACACTATTTCAGTAGCTGACTAATCTAAATTAAAATATCTATTGCTTATTTTAATCTATACTAAGTCTGACAGAAAAATGTATGAACTGTAGTTGAATGGTACATTTGAACTCAGTGAATAAGAATGTTTGTCTCACTGTTAAAGAATCCTTGAGATTTTTGTTCCTGGACAAAAACAAAAAATGTTGGGATATTCACAGGTTAGAGAGTTTTAGCTTTCAGCTAATGAACCTTTACCACTTAGAAAACGTAGAAGACTGCAGGGCTGCCTAGAAAAAAAAACCTACAGGGAATATACTTCTCTCTCTGATTAACTAGTATGGCTAATTTTTTTGTTGTTAATTGTCTCCATGAACTTTTGATTAATACTTAAAACACAAAATACTCATCATTGATATACTTTTTCTGCTGCAGCCTAATTCAAGAATCTTATAAGCACCATATATTTTCCATAAAAAATGTCCTCTGACACTTTCCATTCTGTATCTAGAAGCTTTGGCAGTTCTGTCACATTTTTATTTTTCTTCCAGCTCCAGGTGTGCTTTCTCTATTTCTCTATCTTCTTCATAGTATCATAGAATGGTTTGGGTTGGAAAGGACCTTCAAGATCACCTAGTTCCAAAGGCCTGCTATAGGCAGGGACAACTCCCTCTAGAACAGGTTGCTCTCAGCCCTATTCAGCCTCGCCATGAATGCCTCCAGAGAGGGGCATACACAACCTCTCTGGGCAACCAGTTCCAGTTTCACACCACCCTCACAATTCTAGAATGGTCATGCACTCTCAAATTACACCAATAAGATCAATCCCTCTGCAAAATGCAGCAGTTATCAATACTTCCTCCTCCCCCAGTTCCCCACCTCCCAAAACAAAGAAACAAACAAACAAAAAACAACAACAACAAAAAAAACAAACACAACATCTGGATCACTCACTGGATCCATGCAGATCTCTCCTTCACATTCAGTTTGCTTCTTTACCTTTGAGGTTTTAACATGTTAAACACGTTTCTTCCCTAGGTGCATTCATCAGTAGCCAGTGCTCTATCTGCTGTGTGCCAAGAGGGCACAGCACACCACCCTTTCCATTAGAAGTGTGTCATTTTGTAGGTAAGAATAAAAGGGTTTTTTTAGGCTAGGCAGAATCTGCAAGTGCTTTAATGGACAGAGAACTCAAACCTGACTGCTACAGTAGCCACCTGTGGATATCCAGTTTCCAGACCATTACAGAGATTGGTTATATATTTCTCTGAGACTGGGCAAAGTTGTTCTAACCTTCAAAATTAATACATATATTATATATATATGAGATATATATAATCTGATCTATGTTATTTATTGCTACAATTAATTTATTCCTGTGCCCCTGACTCCATTTGGCTGTTACTCTTTTCTTTTTTTTTTTTTTTCTTAACAAAAATGAATGTCTTCCAAATCTCTATTAAGAAAGACAATGTAGCTAAGAGTTTAAGGGACTCATACTGAAATGTAAGAAAATCTGGAAGATTGTGGTACAGCTGCTTTGTAGCCTTGAATTGAATACTGTTACTACCCTGACAATAATATTTTCCTTCCTTGGTTAGAAATGTAATTTCCTCACTACTTTTAAACAAACCCAGTTTATTACTGAAGATTGGCCAGTTACAAGCACCACTGAAGATTCTTATTGACAACAATGAAAAAATAGTGAAGGCATCTGAAAAACAACTTAGTTACACTAAGTGTTCTATGCTTCTTTCTTCCCTATATCAGATGCAGGCATCTCATTGTGTTGCAACAGATCTTTTCATTTTTTTGAGCTGTTTGCTTTTTCAAATTTAATCTGAGCTGTTTTTAATGCCCAGTTCATGCACGCATATACATCTATATAACTTTAGCCTCAGTCTGCTTTATGATGGCTCAATTTTAATTTTATGAAGGAAGTGTATTTGACCTCCATGGATTTTAAACACAGCTGCATTTCTTTATCACTGACAAAAATAAAATTATGTAAACCAGATGGTTTCATATAGCTCAAGAATTACAATTCCAGTTTTCTCTCACTAAACTACTGCCTTTCCAGCAAAGGGATACAGAACAGTGAAGAATAGACAGAAGAGAGCTGTTGTTTTGGTTACTGTTTTTTAAACCGATACCTTCACTATTGTCAACAAAACAAATATCATAGAGAAGTACTCTGTGGTGGGGAGTGAGAAAGTAAACAAAAGCACACCACAAAAAAGTCTAGGTATAGTGAGCTGCACTGTGATTATGAATACTCTCTCTGCACAACAATGAGCACCTTCAGTATTCACTCATAATTAGGACTTCTTATACAGCTCATATTAAAAGGAAGTAATGCATGAATTCCAGAACCATTAAGTCTTCTAATAGCTCAGTGAAATAAGAAGGGTATATGGGAAAATCTTATATCTGTGACTTCTCCCAGCATTGCAAATCCCTGATGGGCTGATAAAGCTCAACATTAATTTGAAGTCTGAGCTTTCCCTCCTTGTGAGATGATAATAATGGGAACAGGACAGATTAACTTAAAGAACTTATCCCTGATGGATGTTTGGTGTGTGAGGAGCTGGTTTCAAGATGTACCCAGAGAGTGGTGGTCAGTGACTCTATGTCCGGATGGAGATCATTCACAATTGCTGTCCCTCACGTGTCAGTGCTGGGACCAGTGCTCTTTAACATCTTCATCAATGACATCAGCAGTGGGTTTGAATGCACCCTCAGGGAGTTTGCAGATGACACAAAGCTGTGTAGAGTGGTCAGTGCACTGAAGGGATATGATGCCATACAGAGAGACCTAGACAGGCTTGAGTTGTTGACCCTGGTAAGTCTCATGGGGTAAAATAAATTCAAGAGCATGGTCTTGCACTTTGGTCATAGCAACCCCTGCTATTAGTAAAAGCTGGGGGATGTAAAGTTAGAGCACAGCCCTGGATATATATATATATGTATTTGTGTCTATTTTAAAGAACGAAACAATTTCAGGGGTCACTAACATATCCAAAATCATAATTATCTTGCTTGAAAAATTTCCCCTTAATAGGTCTAAGCCTATAATAAATAGTATGGCAAAACATTAGTAAACTTCTTTATATTTATTATTTTATGATAATTTATTTACCCCAATTTCCTGACAATTAGTGTTTTAACTGTTACAAAATTGTTCTTTCAAATCTATGTCCTCTATTTCAGTAAGAAATTATTCTTTCATAACACGACTGGTACTACCAGAATACTTGGTTTAAAAATCTTTTTTTTTTTTCTATTTTTCTTTTCTATTTGACCATTCAATTTAAAATGGAGAGAAAAGCATCCATAACCCTAGTAACACTAAAACTTGCCATTAAATAAAGGTCCAAAAGGTCTTACATTTCATTTGCACAATCTAATTCAATGAATTCACAGAAGCTTATGTTGTAGAAAAAGAAAGAACTCTTCAGTCTGTGGATATTGAAATGACATAATAATCTGCGTGTTGATGGTACTGATAATCTAGTTGGAGAACAAAAACTCTGAAACCTTCAAGTCAAGAGCTCATGGAAAAAAAAACTGCCTGGTAGCTGCATACAATATCAGCCAGAAGATCACCACCGCACTCTGGTTAGTTTTGTCTGATTTCTGTGTCTGAATGTCTGCTATTTCTGGGATTTATAAATTATTCAGCAGAGACAGATTGCTTAATGCAGCTTCACAAACTCTCATGTTCTTCACTTGTATCTACCTACATATATTTGTATACCTCCATATAATTTTATATTGATATAATATGCTTAAACTTCATTATTTCATAGACTAGTTAAAATATTTTACTTCCCATGAGTAGAGATTACTTCAAACTGTGAATTGGCATATTCAAATACAAATGGTTTACATGAAAGTCAATTAAGTTGGAATAAATATTTATCCTGTAGCTAGTTGCTAATATTTGAACATAAAAAAAATTAACAGATGCTTTAAGAGACTGTAATTTATTGGATTTTATTTCCATTTATGTGTTATTAGATGGTATATCTTTGTTTAGTACAAAAATAGAGCTCACTACAACTGCATATTCACAAGTAAGGATTTGTCAAGACAACAGCCTTTCTGGGAAAGTTCTCAAGCAGAGAAAGTGCCTTTCCTGGAAAATCATCATAACCAGTGGACAAAGTGATTGTGATCCAGCATACATAGCATGGGAAACAAACAGGTAAAACTGTCAGTGTCCAAAGGAGGGCTACAAAGATGGGGAATGGCCTACAGAACAATACGTATGAGAAGAACCTGAGGTCCCTAGTTTTGTTCAGTCTAGAGAAGAGTAGGCTGAAGAGAGGCCTCATGACAGCCTACCCACTCCTCAAGAGGGCAGTGGAAAGGCAGTGCTGATCTCTGCCATCTGGTGATGGCAGCAGGGCCTGAGGGAACAGCGTGGGGCTGTGTTGCAGGGCAACAATCTCATAGATATAGAAGAGACATGGCTTTTTAGGTAGCATGATAAGAAAGAATGCAGGAAGTTTGACCTAGGGAGAGATGATGAGCAATCTGAAAATTTATGGACAAGGATTTGTGGGCAGATCAACACATGCAACCTTGTGGTGGGTGTCTCCTACAAACTGTCTGATCAGAAAAAAGTAGATTGGCATTGGTTCAAATGAGGGACTTGAATTGCCTGATATCTGTGGAGGGACAACAATACCAGGTAAAAGAAATTCAGGATGTTGTTCAAGTGGATTGATGATAACAAGAGATAAGAGAGAAGAGAGGTGGAATGAGAAGAGAGAAGAAATAAGAAAAAGAAAGAAGAAAAAATAAAAGTGGAAAAAAAATCAATGGAAAAAATCAGTGGAAAAAAAAAAGGAAAAAGAAAAAAGAGAAAAAGAAAAAAAAAGAAAAAAGAAGAAAAAGAGAAAAAGAATATTAAAAAAAAAAAAAAAGAAGAAGAAGAAAAAAGAGTGGAGGACCTTGCAAGACCTTGCAAGAGGATGCAAGGTGATGGATGTCATATTTTAGAACAAGGAAGAATTAGAGTTACAGTGGTGACTGTTCGAGATCCTGAGAGATGGAATTGAGGCAAAAGGAGGGGTCACAGGGCTTCTTGAAAAGCAGGAAATTAAAAAAAAAAACAAACGTGGGAGGAGACGTGGAAGAAAAATGTATTTTTAAGTGAATTTTTAAGAGATTTTCAACTCTTTGAAAGGGTAGAAAACATCAGGACAAGGGGAAATGGTTTTAAGTTGAAGGAGGGAAGATTTAGGTTGGATGTCAGGGGGAAGTTCTTTACTATGAGAGCGGGGAGGTGCTGGAACAGGCTGACCGGAGAGGTTGTGGACGCCCTGTCCCTGGAGGTGTTCAGGGCCAGGTTGAATGGGGTCCTAGGCAGTGTGGTCTAGTATTAAATGCGGAGGTTGGTGGCCCTGCCTGTGGTGGGGGGGTTGGAGATTCATGATCCTTGAGGTCCCTTCCAACCCTGGCCATTCTGTGATTCTGTGATTCTGAATTCCTGACTAAATTCAAACATGAAGGTAGTACTAGGGGCAGGTGATTCAGCAGGAATATAGAAGCACTGTCTGAGCATGCATAGATGCAGATAGGAAAGCCAAAATCCATATGGGAATTAAATCTGGTGAGAGGTGTGAAGACTGATAAGAGCTTTTGCAGGTGTATATTAAAGGTGTATCAGTTGTAAAAAAAAATACAAGTAAAGATCTGGGTCCACTGTTGAATGAAGCATAGGACCTACTAACAAAGGATATGGGAAAAGGTGGAATACTCAATGCCAAATTTGCTTTAGACTTTATTAGTGGGATTTGTCTGTTTGAGTAGGAAGAAAATGTCACTCTTACAAAAAGGGTGAGAAAAAAGGTCTGGGGAATGATTCACCAGTCAGCCTTATCTCAGAACCTGAGATGGTGATGGCCTGAATCCACCTGCAAGCTATTTCTAAGTGTACAGTGCTTCAGGGCCTGCAGGGATGCGATGAGGAAGGCTAAAGCCCACCTGGAATTGAATCTGGCAAAAGCGATGAAGGATAATAAAAAAGGCTTTTTCAAGTATGTTAACAGAGAAAGGAAGACTAGGGAGAATGTGGGTCCCCTATTAAGTGAGGGCGGTGTTCTGGTAACGGGGGATGCTGAGAAGGCGGAGATACTGAATGCCTTCTTTGCTTCTGTCTTCAGTGAAAAAGCTCTCCCTCAGGAATCACAGACCCTGGAGGCTAGCGAGAGGGTCTGGGGAATGGAAGACTTCCCTTTAGTCAGGGAAGAGGTGGCCCGTGAGCACCCAGGCAACACCAATGTTCATAAGTCCATGGGACCAGGGGTGATTGCTGAACCGCTCCCTATCATCTTTGAGAGGTCTTGGAGAATGGGGGAGGTGCCTGAAGACTGGAGGATAGCCAATGTCACTCTGGTCTTCAAAAAGGGCAAGAAGGAAGATCCAGGTAATTACAGGCCAGTCAGCCTCACCTCTGTCAGTGGAAAAGTGATCGAACAGCTTGTGTTGGATGCCATCTCCAGACAATTGAAAGAAAAGGAGGTTATCAGGAGTAGTCAGCATAGGTTCACCAAGGGGAGGTCATGCTCGACCAACCTGGTAGCCTTTTATGATGTTGTCACTGGCTGGGTGGATGGGGGGAAAGCAAAGGATGTAGTCTACCTTGATTTCAGCGAGGCATTTGATACGGTCTCCCATGACATCCTTATAACAAAGCTGAGGAAGTATGGGATAGATGAGTGGACAGTGAGGTGAGTTGAGAACTGGCTGACTGGCAGAGCACAGAGGGTCGTCATTGGCGGTGTAGAGTCCGGTTGGAGACCTGTAACTGGCAGTGTTCCCCAGGGGTCAGTGCTGGGTCCGGTCTTGTTCAACATCTTCATCAATGGCCTTGATGAGGGGACAGTGGCCACCCTCAGCAAGTTTGCTGATGATACGAAGTTGGGAGGATTGGCTGACACACCTGAAGGCTGTGCTGCCATTCAGTGAGACCTGGACAGATGGGAGAGCTGGGCAGTAAGAAACTGGATGAGGTTTAACAAAAGCAAGTGTAGAGTCTTGCACCTAGGGAGGAATAATGGCATGCACCAGTACAGGCTGGGGGATGACCTTCTGGAGAGGAGCTCTGCAGAGGGGGACCTGGGTGTCCTGGTGGATGACAGGTTGGCCATGAGCCAGCACTGTGCCCTCGTGGCCAGAAAGGCCAATGGCGTTCTGGGGCATTAAAAAGAGTGTGGCCAGCAGGTCGAGGGAGGTGATCCTCCCCCTCTACTCTGCCCTGGTAAGGCCTCATCTGAAATACTGTGTCCAGTTCTGGGCTCCCCAGTACAAAAAAGACAGGGATCTCTTGGAAAGAGTCCAGCAGAGGGCCACGAAGATGGTGAAGGGCCTGGAGGATCTCCCCTATGAAGAAAGGCTAAGTAAGTGAACTGGGTCTGTTTAGCCTTGAGAAAAGACTGAGAGGGGACCTGATCCAGGTCTATAAATATCTAAGGTGTGGGGGGCAAAGTGGCGAGGCCAGACTCTTTTCAGCAGTGTGTGGAGACAGGACAAGGGAAAATGGCCAGAAACTGGAGCATAGGAAGTTCCGCATGAATGTGCGCAAGAACTTCTTTACGGTGAGGGTGACGGAGCACTGGAACAGGCTGCCCAGAGGGGTTGTGGAGTCTCCTTCTCTGGAGATATTCAAGACCCACCTGGATGCCTACCTGTGTGACCTGGTGTAGGAACCCGGTTTGGCAGGGGGGTTGGACTCAACGATCTCTGGAGGTCCCTTCCAACCCCTACTATGCTGTGACTCTGTACCAAGGACAAGAACTTGACTAGAAGTAGGCAGTACAGATTTATGAAGTGGAAATCATGCCTGACAAACATGGTAGTTTTCAACAATGAAATGACTAGCTTTGTGGATGAAGAATGAGTCCTGGCTGTTGTTTACCTTGACTTAACAAGGACTTTAACTCTGTGTCCTATATCATCCTGATAGATAAAATGATTGATAGACTAGATAAATGGATTTAAAATGGTAAGAAAAGCCAGGCTCAGAGGATTATGATTAAACTCATCAGGAATACAGTCCCAGACTATGGGATAGAGCACAGTTTGCAGATGATACAAAATATAGGAGGTGGGGATTAATCAATTATCTACTAACTAGATATTTGTCTAACCATTCAGAGGGATCTCAACAGGCTAACAAATAGCAGAAGGCAACATCATGAAGACCAACAGATTTTAATGTTAAAACCTGCTCTGAGCAGGAGAAAACCCATACTCCAGGACAGGCTAGGGGCCAAATGACTGGAGAGTGACTTGACAGGAATGGTCCTGGGGTTCCTGGTGAGCACTGAGTTGAACATGAGCTGAACACATCTTTTTAGCGTTGAAGGCCAGAAGCACCCTGGTCTGCATTAGAATGACTGGAGGAGACTGAGGGAGACTGAGGGAAGTGATCCTTCTCCTCTGGTCAGCTCTGGGGAGACATGTCTGGAATCATGGCTTCAATTTTGAACTCCCAAGAACTAGAGAGACCAGTGTAAGTCCACGAAGAGAATTAAAGGCCTGGAACACCTGACATATGAGGAATGGGCGAGAGAGCTTTTCAGTAACACAAAAAGAGGCAATAGGCACAAACTGAAATACAGGAAATTTCAGTTCAACAAAAGAAGTAACACCTTTACTTTAAGGGTAATTACACACTGGAATAGGTTGTTCTGAGGAGCTGTGGAGTCTCCTTCCTTTGGTATATTCAAAACCTGACTGGACACGGAGCTAAGCAAACTGCTCTTATTGATCTAAATCTGAGCAGAGGTGGGTGAACTAGATTATATTCTGAGTTCCATTTTAACATCAATATTTTTGTAGTTTTGTTATTTTATCAGTTAAGGTTGCATATCTTAAAATAAATGACTGCATTTTTTGCAACACTGTAAAGGCAAAATCTATTTTTCTTATCTGCTCTGATCTATAATATCCGATGGATATCATAAGGCAGATCTTATTTTCAGATGCAATTTGATGTCATGAGCAGTACAAAATAAATTAAATATTTTATCACAGTAAATACTTACATAAAACTGTACAAAAATAATTTCCACACAAACCTAGTACAAAGAGTTTTTCTAGGTAATCACAACGTACAGGAACGGAACCATGAAGCAGTAATGTCAATGTTTGATCTGAGATATCATGCTGTCTCCCTGTTGCTTCGCAAGGCCTTTTGACTGAATATTTAAGATGTTTTTAATTACATAAACCTTTTGAATATGCCTACGGGCAATTGCAAAAGCTATGCCACTAATGTGTGCGACATCTAGACTTTTCTCATTGCCACTACATTCTGGGACATTTTAGTCTGGAAACTGGAAGATTTTTTTTTATCTGAAATGAGACAGTTATTTTTTTGACTGTGAGGAGTGGAAAATGAGTTACAGTCCTTCTTTTATTGAAAGATTTTTATCAATTCAATTATTCCTCCAAGTATTTTCTACCTTTATACCGTTATGGATACCAACATTACCAGTCAGAATGTTGATTTCTGATAGATGATATATTTTTAATATATTTCCTTGAATACAAATCTCTGCCCTCGAAAGTTACCTGGCAAGCTGAACAGATTCTTCTACCTATTCCACCAATCAGTCAAGACTGTGAGAAAGTGCTAGCCTTTCAGTCTCAAATATAGAAAAGTACTGGTGCTCTTGGCTAATAAATTTCTCATCTTCCCTGTTGGGGTACTTAGTTGTCTATGTAAGGATTAATGAGTGCATAGAAAGTAGCTTTCTGTAGATGGAGTGTTCTGGAATAGTAGAGTTAGTGGGCGGGGGTTTAGGTAGGTGTGTGTTTAGGTATTCTCGCGTGCATCGGGTTTGCGTAGCGGGTGTACGTGTCTGCGCGGGAATTAGGATGGTATATAAGGTGTGTGACGCAGCAATAAATTGAGAGAAGACTTCATGGCATCCATGATTATGTCTCTCTCTGCCCCGGGCGGTCGAGGCCCCGGGATAAGTCGGGTTAATTGGCGGTTACGTCATTCCCCCCAAAAAATATATAACACATACTTTGAGGGAGTTCCTTTATACACTAGCTAATGGTAAAGACCATGCAATCAAAGTAGAATTCACAAAAATTCACTTAAGAATGGTGCATCTGCTACACTTTAGCAAGAACTGCAATGACCTATATACATGTTATAGAGGATCAATTACCTAACTCATGCATGCATAATGAGTAAATGATACACACTTCACAACAGATGATTTCACAGCTATGCAGCAGAAAAGACAAATTTAAAACTCATTCTGAAAATGAACCCAAAAGAAAAAAATCTGAATGTGACTACACATTGAAAATATTTTAAAACCTCACTGAGCATAACAATAGACAAAGAAAATTCTTAAGTTTCAATAAAATTAGAATTCCTGTTGACATTAAGAGGTACTTAACCTGGAGAGTGTTACTCCAGCACTGGAGGAAAAGCAAACAAAACAAAAACAAAAACAAAAACCAACAGACAAAAAAATGCACCAAACCTCACAGTAATATAACAGAATGAAGTAACAATATGTCTTATCTAAACTCTACAGAAACCAGTGGCTGGCAGCAAGCATTACAAGATTTGACAGGAAGGAATTTTAAACCTTACACAATCGTATCAATCTGAGGGCACAAGCCAGAGCAAAGCTTAATAACCTAGTGCCTCCTGCATTGATGACAGCAGAAATTAATCCATAAGCCTGGCAGTTTCATGAAGGTTTCTTTCTCAGGCTTTTTAAGAAATACAGTCTTCTCTAAAGCCACAAGGCAGAACAAGATATGACAAAGAAAACCTGCACTGTATTTTAAACCAGCTAAGCGAGTACTGAAGAAAGCCCTGTTCCATGATATCTAATGCGAGCAGCCAAAATAAATAAATAAATAAATAAATAAATAATAAAATAAAAATTAAAAACCAGGAAAAAATAATCTGATACATTCATTAGATACACTTGAAAGACCCCAGGTGAGGCAGTCCTCTGAGGACAATTGCTCCTTTTGCATGGACCATTTGGTAAGACAAATTCAAAGACCACACATTAAAATTTGTTTGAAATTGTAAGTCAAAAAGTCCTGGAGCCCTGTAAGGATTTGGAAGAGAAAATTATTGAGGACAACAGATTAGGTGCAATTCCTCATTAATAATTCTTTAATGAATCTTTCTCAATGCTATAAAGAACCATGGAAGAGGTTACAAAATCCTTTCAAAAAGCACGTCAAAACAAAACACAAGCGAAAACCAACAAGCAAACACAAGAATGTTATGTCCCATTGTCAGGAAGTCTGACTTACCCTTAGAAATCACCTAACCAGTGGCAGAGAACTAAAATGGAAATCTGGGCTTTCCGAAAATGCACAATTAAATTTGAATTTTATTTTTAATAAAACATGCAATTGTAAACTCTGAACTGGGCTTGTTTATGATCAATTACATTAAAAATACTGATTAAAAACAGAACTAAAAAAACCCACCACATACATAGGGGAATAATAAAAATAACCTTCCCTCTGTGAAAAGTCACATTCAAAACCGGTGCTATTTATAACTACTTGATTTTTCATCAAAGAATAAGGACTTGAGACTTGACAATCAGTGCTGCTTGCGATGTTGCTGTAAAATTACATCCATACCCAATGAGAAATATCATAATCAGTTCCCATTGCGAGTTGCTTGAAATCTGCCTGGCCCAATTAAATAAGATCATTCTGAAAGACATATTCTCCCCAGAGCATTACAGAAATTTAAAATGAGCCAGCTGAATTAGCCTCAGTATGTAGGTGGCCTGCTCCCTGCCTGTAAGTATAATCTTTAAGCATTTGTATGATCTGCTCAGTCAACTCAATCACTTTGGGTCCAATAGCTGTAACAAATGCCATTTAAATTATTATATGTGGCAACTGCAAAAGAATCATGCTTCTTAATTATAAACTAGAATATTAGGGTCCAGCTTCTTGCATAGACACAAGTAGCATAACAAAACAAAACAACAACAACAAAAAAAGACTGAGATCAGTAATAATCATTATTTAATGATGACTTAACGATGTGGAAAAAGAATATGCTGTTATTATTTATGTATTTGAAATGGTGAAAAGTGAGAATTATTTTTGTTCTGATAGAGTGAAAATGAATTCATAAATAGCTGCAGAAAAAGGGATCAAATTTGTAATTATGCTAACATTCATATCCTATTTTCCTGATAGGTAATGGAAGCATGGAGTTAGGAGAACAACGGCCTTAACTAACTGTTTCCACTTTAACTCCAAAAATTTATCTGACCAGACAATGCAGTAGAAGTCCATTCCTCCCCTGCTTATACTATGACTACAGCCACATCTACAAAATGCCTCATTTTTATAATTATAAGTTATTTGAATACACCATGCTCAAGCATTCAGCTATTTCTGCTACAAAAACATTATACTGCAGCATTCCTGGGTCTGTGATAAGAGCTGTAATTCCCCGCCCCACCCCACCATTTTATTAACAACCATTCAAATGGACACAATAGGTTTATATTGCCACTCCAGCCCTGGTGAGCTTGTTTCTATTTTGACATAAAATTTATTCTTTAGAATGGAGAGACATATACAAAAAGAAGTATATAACCAACCATAATTGCTTTGGAAATTAAATGCATGTAAGCCAGGAAATTAAATTCCCAGTGTTCAAGTTCACCATTAACCCAATTCACTTGTGATTATCAATGCAAAGGTGATTTCTAGAGCACATCAATTGTACTTTGCTTTTTGTCAAATTATAAGCAGAACTGATAAGGTAGTTTGACACTTCCTATTAGAAGAAGCTGTTTCAGATTGCCAGAACCATCAAACTTGAAATATAACAGCTGAAATCTCTGCCTTAGGTTTATTTATTTCTTTTTCTTTTTAGTAGTTCTCAGTAGATTTAGTCAATGGAAAAAAAAAAAAAAAAAAAAGAGTGAGAGGTGATTTCACTGCAGCTTCTAAGTGCAATGCATGAAGAGAAAATTCCAGCTAACAGAGAGCTCTTTAGCACTTAAGGCACAGTAAGAACCAATGGCTGGAAGATAAAACTAGGCAAACTCGGGTAAGAAATAACTGTACATTTCCTCTAAATTAAGTGATTTAACTACAGAAAACTAATAAACTAGACAAGAAAAAAGAAAACAGTAGAAGGACTACAATTTCATTTTAAAGCAAAGTTTCTTCAGAGCAAAACTCAGACCTTTCTGGAACATTCTTTCAATGCACACTACTGGGCTGAATGCCAGGGAAAGTGTTATTTGATGATCTGAGTTATAGAAGAATATTTTTTACAAGTGCTGAGGTACAGAGTCCAAAGAGAATTCAACAGAGTCAATGAGAAATCTTAAGCAGAATAAAACAGCACCTACAGTCCATTAGATTATGTTTTAGATTTAGAAAGTAGATACAAAAACTGTTTTAGATTTCCCTGTCTTTAGAAGGAAATCATAAGACTTATAAGGACATCTTTATGTTGTAAAAGTTCTAAGAACCTTCTATACAGAAAAGATAGTGGGTTTGGTACATGTACAGGGAGACAATGGCACCAGTCAAATCAATACATCCAATTTTCGTGCTCTTTCTCAAAGTGCATTGCGATGATCTTTTCTATGGTATCACTAGAATCATCTTGGTTCTAAGATCATACTTGGCCTTCTTTTATTATTAACTATCTCCAGAGAAACTGTGTTTTCTGAGCTTTCTGCATGCTTTTCTTTTTCTTTTTTTTTTCTTTTCTTTTTTTTTTTTTCCTGAGCTCCCATGACACCATCCACAACAAATGTAATCCAGGATAAATCTGATATTTTTAGTCTTCCCTTGCTGTTACAGAATAAGAGAGAGGTTTCTTTCTTATTGTACTTTTTCAGCTTTTTGTCATTGTTGTTGTTGTTGCTGTTGTTGCCATTGTTGTCTTGACAGCAGAACACATATTTCACAGGACAGAAGTTTTTTAATGGATTTTTTCTAGTTTTCATCTTCTAGTTTATATTGTCTCCTTGCAGAATTAAGACGCTTCTACAACTCATGTTTTTACAACAAATGGACAGATAATCACTTTCACTACTTAATCCAATAAAAATAAAATAAAACAGTATTTAAAATGTGAATGTAAGTGTACTTTATAAAACACATGGAATCGTAGGCTGGCTTGGGTTGGAAAGGACCCCATGGATCATCAAGCTCCAACCTCCCTGCCACACGAAGGACCACCAATCTCCAGATATGATACCATACCCTGGTTGCTCAGGGCTCCATCCAACCTGGTCTTGAACACCCTCGATATTTACTATTTGATTATTTGATTATTCTTAATCAAAATAATTTCTGAAAAAATAAAACACACGGATATAAAACTCACCCACATAAATTAAAATTTGTATGTATTATACATACATATGTACATTAATTTTACATACTTTTATTTAACCACACAGACAAAAAATTTTTTACCAATGTAATTTTCATTTTTTAATCTTTATATCTTGCGTGAATATTAACATACAATATCATACATTGATTGATATTCTGCCACTATTTCATGATGATTGGTGTAGTGCCTAAAGCTTAATTTCAATTCACAGTACATCAGCAGCAATGCAATAAGCATTCTTTCCTTGGAAAACTACCATTCTTTGAAGATCAGATAAACTTTCACTGAAGTCATACTTACAGCAATGTTTATCTGTTTACTTAGGAATATTCAATTGATAGATTTCTTATTAATGCAATAAATTATGATTCCAAATATGTTTTCTCTGTACAATATATATGTACATCAGTGCAGCTGATGATCATTAAGGTATCTCAGACATACTCTATGAGAGTAAATATGAGAACATAAATCTGTTCTTTCCAAACCACTTACTACAGATTATTGCTCACAGTGGTAAATGGAGTATGATCAGGGAATGCAATTATCAATAAATAAAAGCTAAAACATTTTTCTGTAGAATATTTACAAACATACATATATATTTTTCTCACCACTCCAAACTATACTATTACAATCCCTGCTTAAACCTTGCATTCCTGCAAACAATTCTGTTGAGATTTGGAAGTAAGAACTCAAGATACAGTTTGCAGCTGCCTTCATTTTTGCCTCACTCCTGGCTGACTCTCTCAGAATTTTCTGCTGAGGAGCTACGGACAGACTTGCCTAAGGCTATGCTTCCTGCTGCCAGACTTACAGTACTGTGAAGACAATGGTTCAGGATATTTCTGGAAGTGGTCAGTGACAACATTTTCTTGACAACTCTGCTCCATACTGACAATGCAAATTAATGATGTTCTCATTTTCAGACACTTTTTCTTCCTCTTTGCACCTCAAACTGATGATTATTGCATGTTCAGAGTTTTTTTTCTGCTTGCTTCCCTTTCTTGTCTGCTGAAACAAGACTGTCAACAAGCTGACCCTCTGATCTTTTAGCTGATAATCACTATGTCAGCTTAGTTTGCTTTTGGATAGTTCTATCACACTGAATTAGCATTTGCCTTAAACAACTTGTCATTTTCAGCTCTGCCATATAAGAGGTTTGGAGATAAAATTCGTACAAGATATTGCAGGTCATTTTACAAAATGAGAAGGGAAGTAATATTTTTAAAGTTTTGAAGCTACTTTCATTTGAACTCTCGAGAAAGAGGAAAATAACTATATGCCTAAAGACTCTCTGAAATGTACTATTTTAGAAACGGAAGGTGACCGATACCAATCTTTTAATTGCGCTCCTAGATGTACATTAGCTACTTTCAACAGACAGTGCTACTATTTAGGTTTTACTATCACTATTTAACAGCCAGAGTAGGGGCCTGAACTTGAGGTCCTGATTCACTGGCTAATATATCAGCATGGAAGTGGGAATTTTAAAACAGAAGTCACAGCTAGTGCCACAAAGTGACCAAAAGGCACCACTAAACAAACAAGTGAAAGCACAGAGATTTTTGAATAATCACCATTTGAATTATCATAGTTCTAGATCTTGGAAGAAAAAAAGTGGTGTTTTTTGTTTGTTTGTTTGTTTTTAATAATTCCTAAGGAAATATTAACTAACAACATTACAACATTCTATTTATGAAGCATTTATACAGTGTTCAAGTATGAGGGCTGCTCCAAAAGAAATGCCTCCTCCTGCATGATGTTTACAATGCCAGATGTGGATTTTGGTGGTATGGCAGCATAGGCTAAACATTCCCACCAATATTCTGGTGCATGACGCTTCCATGTGACACATGGAAGCACAGGACCAGTCTAACAAATTGCATCTGATATGGAAGTGCATATGAAGCGAAGGTATGCCACTGAATTCTTCCAAGCAGTAAAAGTTGCACCCATTGATATTCATCAATGCTTCCTGAACAGTCAAGGAGACCAAACAGTGGATGTGAGCACAGTGAGGTGGTGGGCAGTGCATTTCAACAGCAATGGCAATAACACGAAAGATGAGCAATGTTCCAGATTGTCATGCACAGCTCTCACACCATACAGTGAAGAGTGCCTCAATCAGCCCATCCACACAAATTAGCTGGTGACCATGAGTATGTTTTGTAGCTGAGAATGTGTTCTATCAAATAGTGTTATTGTACTCTTTGTAACTGTTGTAATTTCCATGGAAATAAATAGGAGGCACTACTTTCAGAGCAATCCATGTAAAATATCTGTTTTCACACGTCTCAGACTTTACTGACATGAAAAAGAAATAAAATCTCCTAAACACAATAATTTGACTCTAGATAAGGAAGCTATTTTATTAACAGAGTAATGTTTTCTGTAGTACTACTAGTAACTAAGAATTGACTGTGTCTCTTTGTAGTGTCAAGAGTTGTCTTTCCAATCAGCAGTGATGAATTTCATTGTCTAACATCCTATATATTACGGCATTAGAAGATGTGAAACAATGCAAATTTAAGAATACCAATGAAAGTTCTGAAATGAAAAGGAAAAATGTTAAATATGCAAAATTTGTTATGTTTGGTTGAGATTGTCCTTTTTGTATTAGCATTTCCATTTCTACCATTAATAGATAAAGAGGGATGCTATGATTTACCATTTTTAAAATGTTGAGCATTTATTCTTCTCTTCATCTACAGTCCAAAAGACAAAATACGGATGTTTGCAAATTCTTTTCAGTTTAGCATAACAATTTCAGACCAGTAAGGGAAAATATGGCTAGCAGATACTGAATATATTATTTTCTAGAGATGAGAAAGACTGCAGATTCACTTAAATTTAATTAATTCCTTGCTGAAATATTCATTATAGAATATCTTCAGTTTTGTGTGGAAGATAAAACAATAGTAGAGTAGGAAGCCTTGAATAACTGCATCTAGTTGGTTAGAATAAAAAAACAAACAAACAAACACCACAGCTTTATCTTTAGAAAATAGTATTAACTGTATTGTCTTTCAGTTCAAGATAAAGCTGATAAAACAAACACTTTGCAGACCTAAATAAGCAGATCCTTAAATATTAACTGTTCTGATGAGATATGTGGGTATATTAAAGTACTGAAGTTATTTCTGGCTCCTGAAGTATCTTTGGTATGCATGTAGAAGGTAGACGACATCAAATTAATGCTACTCATAGCAGGCTATACTTTTATTTTCAATTTGTTCCTGTCCGTGTCTCACATACCCATGCAGTAAGGCTTTGCTCCTGAAGTTACTGGAAACCTTCATAAAAATGCTCTAAATGGATGAATACTACAAGCACTTAATCAGATGACAACCAAACTGAAAATAACAGCAAACCTACTGATTTCAGTGGACTCAGAAGTAATAATATTTTCTGAACATATATAATTTGTCTGGTGAAAAGGTAGCAAAACATTCTCATTCTGGTTTATAGAAAGACACTATATATTGGAGTCCTGTGCAATCTTTAGTTAAGATTAGGGGATCTTTTTCTCCCTTCTATTAGAAAGTGTATTCTTTCACAGCTGAAAAGAGAAAAAAAAAAAAGTTGCAAATGGATTTCATTCCTAGTTATGAGTCACAGTGTGTTCAGCTTTAGATATCCTTGACTCTTTCTTCTCTTTAAATTTTTCTACTAACATAGAGGGGTCTACATCTTTTTTATAGCTTTCAGATTCAGTTGTGAATAATCAAACACAAACAGATTTCTTCAGTAAAAGATTAAGTCTCTAATGATCGTCATTCCCCTTAGTGCCTGTACAAGGTTTATAAATCAAGACTTATTTATTTTTTTTTAATGTAGTCTCAGCATCATACTATATTTGATTTTAGCAGGCATCAACTTACAATGATCATCAGTGTCACAGTGACCTTCCCTGTTCCCTGCTTTCCTCTAGCTCTGCCATGGGAGAAAGAAATCCTTTATTATTAATAGATCATTTTGAAATTCTCTGCACATCTATCTTGGAATCACACAAAGTCAATGTCCAATGATACATGCTGCCTTATCTGTCATTTTTAATACCAAACTGTACTCTCCTTGTAGTAGATTTTGTAGTAGTGAATGAATCATACTACTTTGATAATAACAAGGTTTAAAATGCATGTAAAATAGATGGAATTTTCCAATGAATTTAAATGATTTGTGTATTTAATAGACTATATTTTTTCCAGCTTTAAGGTTGCAAATAGGAGTTTTCACTGGACATAAAAACTTAATTTAAAGAAGCTGAAAACAATCAGAATCAGATCTGAAGAAAAAAAAATCCAAGCTGCCAGTGTCATAAAATATATAATGATGTCATCTAAAATGATTACTTGTAACAGAAATCATATATAATTTTAAATCTAAAAGAGAATGACAAGCTGAAGGAACCAGTAGACTTGATGGTTACCTTTAATCAGCCTTCTTTTAAAAAATTAAAAAATCATTTCAGTTTGGTTAGCAATTATGACAGATGCTTATTTTCCCATCCACATCTCTTAAGTTCCTTAGTGGAAAAAGATAAATTAGTTGAACTAATATTTTCCTCTTATAATTGTTAATGAGCATGAGCCTGGGAAATATCCTCCAAATTTCTGAAAACGAAGGATGTCACTTCAAAAGATGGACAGGGAGACAGGAGGAGCAGCCCAATTTTCCCTCCTTAAAATTTCTATTAGTAAAAATACTGAAGATTGGTTTTTGTCCAAAGACAAAGATTGCTTCAAAATATTTTTATTAGCTTATTTATTTCAATTATAATTTACAACTAGAGTTTGAGCTTAATACTATGTGGCCTGCTTTCCTTCTGGTTATAAAAACTTCTGTTCTAGCCTTTATAACCCTTAAAATAATGATGTAATAAGCACATAATTCTTCAAAGAAGACAAGTATCTGCCTTCATTCTAATGAAGTATTTTTATTTAGAATAGCCATACACATAAACAGTTTGTGAAATGAGAACTCTAGTGTTCTTTTTTGTTGTTGTTGTTTGTTTTAAGAATCAAAGATATATTTCCAGTAACATTTCAGAAACATGGGTTTATTGCTTCTAATGCAGAACATGGGTATTTCCATCTCCTGTTCTGGTTTTCTTCTACATAATAATTATACTTTAAAAAAATGCAACTAAAAAGCAATATCTTTAATATACAATGAAGAGTTTTCTTATGATATACCTTACATTAAATAAGATAAGGTGTTTCCAGTTGATATTTCAGTTTATTCTTTCAGGTTTGGGGTAATGATGCTTTTTCGGTCTAGCTAAAAATTTATATTCTCACTGTTTATAAATGGTTCAATTTTTAAGTTCTTTACAAATAAGACTAAGAGGAGGATGCCAACAGTATACTTGATACTAACAATAAGCCACTATCCTTGATAGCTGCAGGGTTAGCGAGGCAAAGATAATAAATTAAACTATGAAGCCAGAAACTAATAAACCTTCAGAAGCAGAAAGAATTTCTTTCAGAATTAAAAACATGAGATATTTTTGAGCCAACAATCACTTCATAGAGTTTGCTATGTAAACCAAAGTCCCTAGAAGGCTGAAAATATGAGATATTCTGCATCAGGAAAGAAAGGAGAAGGGAAGGTTTATAAAGTATAATCATTACAGAGTATAGTTAAATATGTATTTCAACAACACAAAAAAGGGAATACAGAATACTGGAAATATAAAACATTCTTTATTTTTAATTAGATATCTATCTGATTTTCTGTAACATCGTAATTCTATTTGTACCATACTTAGTTCTTTTGTATTTCAGTATGTATGAAGTGGATTTCATCCTGAATCACCACTGAGGACGGAAATCCTTGTTTCACCTGAACTTTGCTTTAGCTATCACTAAATAGTCAGCTATGTTTGCTTTTATTTTTCTTAATGATCATGGTCTCAGAGTACCCACAGTGAAAACATATACACAACCAGGGTCACTTGTGGAGCAGTAAAGTTAGACACCCCCAATACGCAAGCACAGTGAACACAGTCCACACAACCACCTCTAGATACCATTCAGAAAATCAGCAGGAAGCTGCAACGCACCGGGCTTAGCTTCCTCTGAAGAGTCTTAGGACACCATTCACCTTCACGAGTGAACCAGGCACATCATTAGCATCACCTCATCTAATGAAGCAGGAACTGGGCTCCTCAAACTTTTCACATTAGAATGGTTCTCTCTCTGCTGTTTAATTCAGGGTTAGAGCAAGGACTGGCAGCTGAAGGCAGCTGGTCTATAACAGTCTATGAAGTCCAGTGTTAAGTAGCTTTTCAATTTACTTGTAGCACCTTGAGTCCAGTGTCTTTTTTTCCTATTTTTCAACATCAATGAGTTCTCCTGCTGTGCTTAGCTTTTGGATTAAGAATAGGCACATAGAAAGGAAAAACTAATACTTCCTTTAGGATCATACGGATAATACGTCAGGCAATTGCATTCATTCCTCTCAGTCAAAGAGGTGAAAAAAGACCTTAACGAATAATTCATCCTTCATAAAAGATATTTAGGAATTGAAAGCTTGGTTATGACATTTAACATACTATTTTGTAAACAGGAATTTAAACCGCCATATATTCAGAATTAAATTTTATCAAAAGCAGTAATGGGCTCAGTTAGTTTCCTATAAAATTCACACGTGGTTCTATAAATACGTATTTTAACATCTTTCTTAGAAGTATAAGACAAGCCCTTATACCACTCAATCAGTATGCAATATTTCAGACTATACTCCAGTATTTAGTTACATTAAATACATTTTCTGGAGAGGAAGGGAGACAAGATATCAACACCCTTACTGTAGAACAGAAACAAGTCAATTTTAAGATAATCATCAGAACCAGCTACTTTCACCACTTCAGCAAGTTATTATTTTATTCTGTATTCATCTTTTCAGCTTCTTATGATATGTTACACTAGTTTGATATTTCTGGTTAGGAAGGCAGGGAGAAGACCAGTCTTAGTTCTCTTCAGCATCTCTCTTGATGCGATGGGTCTTTCTTCTTCATCCTGCAGAGTGGTGAGGCAGTTTTGCAAGGACACCTCAGGTTTCAAGTGAAGTCTCTTCTTCCTGCTGTTCCCTGTCATTGCAAGCATCCATTCTTCTGCTTTACTGTCACCCCTCTGATTCTGTTTGCCAGCGTAGGAAGTTAACGCTGTTAAGTCTGTGGGGTCTACCACAGACCGCACTTGGAGTCAGCCATCTTAAATCATTCTCAGACTCCCTGACATTACGTAGCCTCCTCACTGCCTCCTGCAGCTCAGACATCTGCCATGAGGCCCTCCAATTGGACAAACCTTTTGCAGACAAGTCTGCTTGCTACGTATTCCTGCCCCAGGATAAAAGTTTAGGTACTTCCTGCAATATGAGGTCTGCCCTGCAACTTCTCACCCTGAAGCAACTTCATCTAGGTGGAGGCATTGGCCACTATATCTGCTGCCAAATCCCCCATCAGAACTGCAGCTTTTTTTAACAGGTAAATGCTCACCATTCTGCTTTGGGGGTCTGGTAGGATGAGCGCCCAACACCTGTGTAGGTGGTTCCAGAATGTTCCTGATTGCTTATGTGTGGTACAAGTCATTCAACCAGTTGAATGGCTCATGTGTTGTGCTCTGTCCGCCTGTCCTGTTCACAGTACCCCTGGTTGCTAGTGAATGCTCCCCAGGGCTGTCCTTCTTGGATGTGAGAGGTGACTACTGTTAGTTATTACATGAATTTGGATATGCAGTTTCTGGATTTAACAAATATTTGTCAAAGAACCTAGAGCAACAAATTAAAAAATATCAGTTTCTTAAATATTTCAAGTGTCTGTGTTGTTGGTTGAACTATATTAAGAAGAACATATTAGAATCTGAAAAACAGTTACTCTTACATAAATTAAGACAGACTCAAGTAAAAGAAGTCTGCATGCATGCATAACACCAAAAAGAAAGATTTGGGATAATACACACTGAAAGGAAGAACAACTGAAGACATTTTGATGGGGGAAAAAAACAGACTATTAAGAACAGGACTTACTTAACAATACCTGTTTTTATCCTACAACATAGTGAAACCGATTGTGACAAGTTATTTGCAATACCAAGCAAAGCATTGGCAGACATATTAATAGCCACATACAGGAAGAACAGTTGACTCACTCAGCTGGTGATGAGGGTTTCTGACTGTGAAACATCTCAGGAAGCAGCCATCATTCAACAGAGATTCTCCCTTCATAGACTAGCCCTTAAATGAGATGTGAGGGGGTAAGAGGTGAGAGGTGGGGTTTGGACCCAGGGCCCATCCCTTTTGGTCATGTGGGAAGAATACGTACGTTGTTTGCACCTATGTATCCTCAGCTAGCCTTACCCCTTCATCAGCTGCTCAACCACCAGTTCAGGGTGTGACCTAACAGTTCTCCTACAACCATTTACAACTGTAGCATTATAAAATGTTCAGTGTTATACTGAAATACATTTAAAGAGAAAAATATGGTCTGTAAGAGGGATTTCCAGCTGGTATGCTTGAATGTGTCTAACTGTATGTGTATAACACTTCATCAATATTTTCAAGGGCCTATCCTTATACATGAAATCATTTCAACATTAAAAAAAAAAAACTAATTTCTTTTGGTTTACACTATGTGCAATTAGCAATAATTGTGAGTAAAATCGATGATAGAGATATATGACAAACATCCCTTAAATGTAAAACAACTTTTCTGAGGTGGAAAGGGAGAAAAAAAAAATGCTTGTTTGTATTGTTAGTATGATGTAAATCAATTAACAACAGGGATTTTCAAGATTCTGAAATGTAATGCACATACGCAACATCAAATGGAGGCCAGATGAGAATTATTGTAAAGAAAGGAGATCTGTTTACAATAAGAAGATTGCATAACAGATTTGGAAATAATATAATGCAAAATGTTAAAAAGGTTAAAATAATCACTGTCAAGTGTAGTTCAAATGATTTGTGGCAAGCAACTCAAGATCCAAATTACCATGCCATCATTCATACATATTCACTTCCATAACTGAATGCTGGTAGACTTTGGCAATGACTCAGTTCATATGCCATTTTATTCTTTTAATTTTCTAAGGTAGTGGGTTAATCAAACTTCATAAATTCTTCAGGAATTTCTGTTTTAACAGGAAAAAAAAATTGCAGACAATATAAATATCTACATTTGTATTATAGATCTGTCTTTACAACTAAATTTTATTATCCATGTAATAGCATCTGAAAAGCTAGGAGGTATCATATGCCTCATTGCCTTAACATATGGTAAGGCAGCAATTGAAGAGAATCTAAATGAAAGAGCCTCTGCAGTGTGTGAAATGCTGTATCCATACCAACAACAAGGGAGAAAGGTTAGCTTGCTGTGACAGTCTGTTCATTGCACTGCTGAGCAATGGCTATGTTGCAAACTCTTCAAGAAAACTTCAACTTCTACAGCCTATTTAGTTCTTAAGAATCTTGTTGATGGATATGTGCACATACACATATTCACAAATAAGACATATACACAAATAAGACACGTTTACATATGTATAAATAAATACACACATGTGGCTGAGGGTAAGTATTTGCTCACCATCCTTGGGAATGACAGTCAGAAAGAAAAGATAAGACTTAAGAAGGGATAAAACAAAAGAAAAACATCATCTTGCATGTCAGCTAGGGAACAAAATTAGAGATCAATGAAATGAGATGATCTGAAAATCTCCAAGTTATTTTGTCTTAGTAATTCTTGAGAAGACCTCAGAAACTTAGCTTAAATGAACATGAATTATATTACTCCTTAATTTTTGTTGTTGTTGTTGTTCTCTAATCATACCTATGATGGTAACAACATCATTCATCGACAAATAACTTATTTTACTCCTGGGGAGAAAAGGAAGGTGGGATGAAAGAAGAGAAAAGGAAAAAACATTTAAAATTCTTCAAAGCAAATTACTATGTCTTTCTGGTATAATTTAAAGCAAGATATATGGGGAGATGTATGTATTTCTTTTTTATTCACCATTACAAATTTCAATAGACTTCAGAATTGGGATGATTAATGCTTTCCCTTGATGGCATATTTTGGATAAATGATTTTTCCTGATGCCTTTAGTGCTTACTTTATCTATCATCTCCCCATGCATTGCAGTGGGAGCCAAATATCAGTGTCACAGACTGGGGTGCTCTCAACATATTTATAAGCTTAATTTGTGCTTATATAAACATGAAAACATATCATTACATTGTAATTCCTTTAGAGGAGATTTTCACGAGTAGACATCATATAAAAATGATCAGAATATATTTATTAGTATTTGTATGAATGTATTCTCTCTCTTTTCAGAGACCCAATGAAAAATTAATGCAAAGAATGTCTGAAAAACTGCTTCTTTAAGAAGAGTTGTTTGAATCCTGCTTCAGAAATTATTGTAAAATATTAATCATAATTTTACTGTATTTGAAAGAATTCATAATTGTTGAAAGATATTGCTATATTTACAACAGATTATCACCAAAGATATGTAACAGTTACAAAACCCAGTTTTGAAGACGTGTTCAGTGCTTCATGGATGGATATTCAGCTCTGCTAATTTCTAGGGGTTAATTACTGACATTAGAAATGCATGTTAATAATGCAGGAGTGGAAGCAATATTTACCTTGGTTTTGCTAGGCTGATTCTGTCTCAGCATTCTATATACTGTTATCCTTTTTGGGGGAGTATCCTTCCTGATTTTACCTCAAATAATTAAAAACATATTCATCATTACCACACTTTAATTTATGGTTAGTGATTTTTTTATTTACACATAGCAAAAGAGAAACAGACTTTTTTACATTTCCTCTCTACCGTATTCGATCACCTATTTTAGTTACAGAGAAGTTCTATATGAACAGCAGTGTTGTGCAATGTAACAAAGGAAAGCAAGCTAAAAGTAATAACAAATGTAAACGGTATTCAAAGGATTGGTCAGGATGAACTTAGCCCACTATACCACTTAGTCACATTGGCACTGAGAGAAAAAGGAAAAAAGCTTGCTTTTCTTTTCAGAAGCAATCCAAGGACAAAAGAGTAATATGCTAAGGATTTTAAGTAGTGACAGAGGTATTATTATTTCAATAATAGAGAAATAAAAGCTATCGGTTTTGTTTGTTTCTTGCTTTCCACAATATGTGTTGTCATTGCCTCAACATATTATCTTTGTCTAATCCTTATTAATTACTGGCTGTCTGGATTGCCAAAACTTTGAACAGATATAACCACTGACTACATGCATCATAGTTTCCATCAGTTTATAGATACAGAATGTAGAAAACTCATTTCCTATCAACATAAAGTTTTGCATGCAGTATTTGAGGACACACCCTTGCTAAATGCAGTAGGAGGACAACATTGGTCCATGGGATACCTTTCAAATAAATATTTGCTTGATTGAGTTCACCCAACTCAACGGTTTTTGACATCACAGATAAGAACAAAACCATTACATCATCTCTAATAATGACTACAAATGCTCAATAAACGGCAAAACAACAGAACATACAAATGCAAAAATAAACCACTTTCAGTATTACTGATGATTTTTAGTATTCGTATTCTGATAAGCACAAATTTAACAGATAAAATAATTAGGTAATCTGTGAGGTAAACTAAAATTTTAATTCAGTCCTTTCTTCCAGCACACCTGTGCTTCTAAGGACATAGGTAATATTGCAGGTAAGACTGCACTTTTATCTTGGTGTCCAGTAGATGTGTGTAGAAAAATATACATTTACCAATCTTAATGTGAATTCACCTAGCATTCTAGTTCATATATTCAGTAAGCAAAGTATTTTCATTTCACTGCCACTTATAAAGGACGAGGTAATGATGTTTTATCCCTGAAGCAGTCTGAATCCCAAGTTTCTTTCCCCGAAAGAAACAGAAGAAGCTAGATGAAGGTTTTCTTGCCAATTAAATCTTTGACCTATTTCCATCCTCCACTTGCCCTCCTTCCAAAGAAAACACTAATGGAAACTGTTGCTGGGAGCAGCTGTAATAATGTGGACCCACTATTTCAGTTTTGGAATACATCAAAATAGCCATCAGTGATAACACAATTGCTACTCATATTTCTTAAAAACAAAACAAAACAAAACAAAACAAAAAGATACTTAAAAGAAATATAAAACTTCCATTTTCCACTTACATCTCTGGACTAATGGTATTAGGAAATCACAATACAGAAGCATCAATAGTCAAAAATATCAAATATACTTTCTTAAAGTAAGACAAGTGCAAATAATGATGAAGAATGGATTAGATCATTCCTTCACTTGCTGTCATAAATGATTGGAAGTTATGGATAAAAAGTCTGTTTCATATCAGTCCTGACTGGATCAGTTTATTAAAACCTCAATAAAATGCACTGTTTTTCTGTGTAGGCAAGTAAAAAACTGCAGGACATTATGACTTTCACTCATTACTGAGTTGGGTTGTCTTTGAACATCATATCCCATTTATCCCTCCTAAAGCTCTCCAGCTGTAATGTCAGCAGTTTTCCCTTCAGCTTGCATCCAATTGAATGAACAATGATTTGTTAAATATGTCCTATAAGCAGACATTACTATGCCATCATTGTGTGTGCACTCCACATAACTCATGCACAATGTTTATAAATTACATTGTCATCATCAACTTCTTCTATGCACTTTGTTTGTCCTTGCTGTCTTAAAATACATACTGGTTATTACTCAAAGCTATATGAAATATCCTACAATGTCATTCAGTGCAAAACAGATGTTCATATAATTTATGGCTATAAGCACAGGCTTGTGCTTTATTAGACTAAATTTTAGGCAATAAATTAAAGGGAATATTATCTTACAGAAAGTTAATCAATCTGATTGTATGCTGTGCAGTTTATTTCACTGTTCAGGGTTTTAAAAGTTTTTGTTTAAGAAAGTTATTCTTTTAACACACACACACAAAATAAGTGTTGCTACAACAGTATTTTATAGTTACATTTATATAGAGGTGTATCTGTAATAAATGAAAAAAGGTTACAGTAACTGTAATTGTCCATCAGGACATTAACATGAGCAAATTACCAATAATCATTTTGTGTTGCATTAGAAAAAAATGTTTTCAATGACATTTTCTACCCTAAGATTTACAGAAAAATTTCTTCCTGAATAGGTAGCAAAAACATAGTAACATTGAGAATAGACTTTAACCTTTACCTCATAGTACATTAAGAAATTCCTTATAAAGAACTATATTATTTAGAAAATTATTTCTAATAATTTCTAATAATGCTACAGAAATATTCCCTTAGAGTACACAAAATCCCAATAGCTAATGAAAAATAATGTGTAGCGTTAAACCCAGGATGTTACTAAGTTAATATAAACTTCATGGTACTACTTAAGAGAGCTTTACCATAAGCATGGTTTTCACTTCTGCTTTTGCTGTAATCAGATTGTGTTGCATACTCCTTCTACATATGCAGTCTCATGCAAAACACAGACCTGTGCTGACCTTGAGTTGTTTCCCTCAGGTTGCTCACTCCTCTCTCCCTGTTGCTGTTGTGTAGTAGATTTTTACATTTTTAAATGTGCTCTCACAGAAGCACACACCCAGCATAGCTCATGGATCCCATTTGAAGGAGATGGAACTCTGATCTGACATGGGGCAGCACTGAGGTCTGCTCACAGAGGCCACAATGGCAGCTCCTTGCTACCAAAAACTTCCTACATCAACACAATATGTACATTCAGGTTGAAAGAGCTGATCAGGAAACAAAAGACAGAATAAAAGTTCCAGTAGCTGGCTTAAATCCCATCAACTGGTTGTAAAGAACAGTACAATATTTCATATTAATTACATTACTGGAATTAGTGAAATAATAAAAAAGAAGTAGTCATTTCTACTTATTTTTTCCTTTATTTCTAATAAAATGAGGTGAAAGCATATCTGTGAAAAAAGAAAGAAAGAAAGAAAGAAAGAAAGAAAGAAAGAAAGAAAGAAAGAAAGAAAGAAAGAAAGAAAGAAAGAAAGAAAGAAAGAAAGAAAGAAAGAAACAATTTTTTAAAGCAACCAAAATCAGGCTTAAGTTTCTTACTATGGATGAATAGTATTTGGAACCAGGACGATAATAGTATATACATACTGTCAACTCTGTATTGCTATTTTCTGAAAAATGATGAAAAAAATAAACCCCAGGCTATGGCAAGATTATTTTTTTAAATAGATTTAAGTACATTTTGTGTTCTGTTGTGGCTGAGCAATATCAAATTTAGCATTCTAAAGTATATTCCTTCTGGTTTGCTCTAGTTCTCAGTAAGTCAAAAATTCATTATTTCACATGAATTAGAGAATTAAATCATCAACCCGCCAGCTTCAAAAGCATCAAAGCTCAATATATTAATTTCTGAATACTACTAAACTTTTAAAAAATAGAGGCATTAATGTAAATTTCCTTTGATGTCAATGTTAGAAATGTTAGAGTTGAAAAATGCTAAACTGATTAATTATACATTAGTTGAACATACTTAGGTCAAGGATTAAAACCCGGAGGAAAATATTGTGTTCTTCTCTGTCTCTTCCACACAAGAGCAGTGAAAAACACTATATGAACTGACTGAAATGTCTGTATTACTTAATATCCTTCTAAAAGAAGCTGAATACATAGTTTCTAAAGAACTGTTTCAATTTTTTTATTGTAATCTAATGCTCCTTCTAGGCAAAGAGCATAAAATACACTGAGTAAACACAGTAGACTATTATGTAATATAGATACATATGTAATATCCTATGAATGGCAACTGTCGCTGGGAAAGTTTCTTATATTGTATATTTTATAATATTGATATATTCTATATCAAGTGAGATAAAATATTTGTTAATGTAATCTGGATTTCTATTTTTAATACCTTTTTGCTGTAAGTGGAGCATGTCAATATGATTAATACATAAGAATATTGAATGTGTGTGATTTTCCATTACAGTCAGTTACTCATTGTTATAGTTGTTCTATTGGTCCACCTAGTATATCGGTTTTCAAAATTTTCCTTTGTAATTAAATTGAACACTAATATACAAGTCAAAGAGGTCAGTCATCACTAGCCTCATGTCCCTGTTTTTGCTTAAATTTTTTTGCTGTATTGAGTGAACATATTTTATTCACAAAGAGTTTTATGGAAAATAAGAATATTAAAAATATTGTCTACAGTTATCATAATTGAACAGATATATCCTTTCCTCTCTAAACCTCTAAATCACTCGTCCAATCAGTGCATGGTACAATCTGTGAAAGACAAGCCGCCTTTTGGATGAAGATGCATATTTTTATGAGGGTGGTATGCAGACTTGTTCAATGTCAGTGAAAATTCACAGCTAATGGTGGTGACTATGCTGCAAAATAGTGTTTCATAGCTGAAAATCTGTTCTGTCAAATATTGTTACTGTGCTCTTTGCAACTGTTATATTTTCTATGGAAAGAAAAAGGTGGCTTTACTTTTGGAGGAACATATGCATATATATGCTGAACTATGTAACTGCATTTCACCATGAGACTAACAGAAAATATTTACTTCATTATCACTATGTTGCATGCAACATATATTCTGTTTATGCACAAAATATGAATTTATAAAGTATGCGTTCATATCAGCATCTAAATATCACTGCCAAATAACAGGAAGTCTGAAAAGGTTATTATTTATGAAAATTTGCTACGAGAATATATAAAAAAAGAAAATCTAGCCTTTGTTATGGTTTCATTACTTTAAGAATATTTTAAACTATATTCTTACAATGAAATTCTTACGTATTCAGTTCAGAATAATGCATTTCAAACTGCTACTGTGCATACTATTTTTTGTGTACATTTTAACATGTTATCTTGTCAGCTAATCATCTACAGTGCAGACAGAACTGGTTTTCCCCTATGAGTGTTAAGATTCCAAACAATATCTTCAACCTTGTTTAGACTCTCTATTGGTGACATGTTTATTTCTCCAAATCTGTTTGCCATAACCTCATGACAGCCTGGATCTTGGCCCTGTTTCTGTAGAATGATCTCTACTGCTGCTGTGGGAATTTATTGGCAGACTATTGTATGTGAAAAACCTGGCGCTGAAGTCTTGCTCAGCGCTAAGCCCTACACAGCTGGCCCAAGCTTGGTAGATGAGAAGTGCTGAAAAGTTGAGTTGCTGGACTATGGAAAAATAAAAATCATAGAGACAGTAACCACACAATCTGTGAAGTGATTCTTTTTATCTGTATACTAATATCATACTGAGTATCATTATGAATTCTTACAAGGACCTCACACTTCAAAGAAACTTCTAAAATACAGTGACATCTAATCCTTAATAGTTTTGGCAAAATAAACTGATTGAGGCAATGCAGTGATATTTTAATACATTAATGGTAGTGAACTTGTAAGATGTTTGCAATTTTTTTTTTTTTTTTCAGATTTCTGACACTAAATATTATTTCTAGCTAGCAATAACATCAAGACAATGCTTTTAACTACCTTATAAAGAGGAGAAAATTGCTTGCATCATTTCACTGATGATATTAAACCTAATTTGTTTATCAAATATGCAGAAGACCTTCAGGATTTGGCAGCCATATGTAAGGATTAGCATTCTAGAATAGTTGCTGGACTGGCTGAGGAAGCAACAAGAAAAAAACCCTCTAGTAATTAGACATCTAAGTGAAAAACCTTTCTTGGCAGAAATCCAGCTCCTGTATATTAATTCAAATAGCCATTACAGCAACTTTCTTTATTGCTTTTCTCATGAGATCCAACAATACAAATAACAAAATGTGCCAACTGTTCTGTATTGAGATAGATAGTATGTTACAGTGAGAAAAATAAGACATGAAATGCTATTGTTCCTATTTAAGCTCTTCTACATATATAAAAATAAAAGGTGTTTGTATTTTACTTCTAAATTCATAACAGTTTTCTGTGCCGCTATTAACTCTTTTTCATTCTATGACTGACAGAGCAGTTCCCTGCTTTTAGTAAAGTGTGCCAAACAGAACAGCAACAGAAGCATCACTAGGAGTATGTCCTGGTGTAGAAAGACCAAGAGGAGGAAGTAGAGTTTAGTTTTGACCCTTTCTGAGGCACAAACATGCATTAAGTGACTTACATAACTACATTTCCAGATATTTCCAAAATGATTACTAAAATGTATTTTTAGTAAACTTGGGAAAGAATACTGAATTCTGAAGACTCCTTCAGAAGGAGTTCTGAAATAAATGTTTGAAGATGATCTTCCATCTTTTGAATCCTTATGGTACTGGAAAAAGAAAGGAACATGATTACACATCTGTATTTCCATCTTCACATTTCCTCTTTGTGTACCCCTGTGAGAGTCTCAATTCAGGGAAAGCATATCCATAGGTTTTAAGAAAAATATGTGCCCTTGGATAAAAACCATAAAAGGTAAATGCTTGCTTTTTCTTTCTCTTTGCTAAAAATTTATAAATAGTTAATGACTTAGAGCTATTATGCCTATGACATTAATGTACTTACTACACTTCATAAGTAAGTCCATTAAGAAGTAACCTATCCTAATGCATTTCTTACCAAGGTTTTTAAAAAATCAAGAAATGAGCAGATCTATTCCACTTTATTTGATCGAGTTTCCCTTGGGAAAATGCTTGTATTATTCTTAACATAAGACAGAGTTTAAGACAATAGTTTACATTTTATTTATAAATAATGAGTTAGATTTCTAATGCTAATCAACCACAATTAGCCAGAAAATATTAAGCTTATATTGGCACCTGTTTTATTAATGAATTCTACTTTGGTTTGTGAGTATTACACAATACCATCCTGTAGTATTCTGGTTAAAATTATTGTGTATTTGATTAGCTAGTGCACTTTTCTGTAAATATTTCTCTGTAAAAACAAACAAATCTCTTGCAAGATGTTCTTTGAAAGTAGGGCAGTGTGATTTTGGATTTAGGGAGGTAGCCAAACAGCATATAATTATTCATGCTCTAAAGCAAAAATACTAATAATTTTTAAAAATAGTAATAATAAATAATCTTCCAGGATTTATTTTTACTTCTAAAGCTTTAGAGTAGCTAGATAAGAATAAATCTATACCTTGGTGATTTGGATTGCAAAGCGAGGCTTTAGGGTCAGAGCACACAGAAAGAAACTGAAGTCAGGCAGCAATAAGAAATGGGAATCTTAGGAAATTCCTACAAGGTCCATTATTGTGCTTCTCATTTCTCCAGGTATCTTAGCCATCACTTCCCCCATAGAGATGGAATACTGAGATAAGGAACAATTTATCTTAGCCTTTCTCCATTTATCTTGATACCAAAAAGGAAACAGGTTACTGAATTCCACACAGCAGGTATTTGTTGTAAAGCTGAGTTCTTAGTTTATCCTCAGCGACAACTCGTACAACAAGAAGCAGGACAAGTCTAGGCATGTGGTGAGTGCAAAGGGGCAGATGGGGTAAAGATCATTGTTAGAAAATTTGACAAAGATGTTTAATTTTCTATGCATTTATTTTAAATGCAGAACCCAGAACTGTCTAGTAGTGAGATCTGGGAAGGGACAGATGGGGTAGGAGGAAAAGTATGGTTGCCAAAACCTGTTGAAACAACTGAGTAACTTTTAAGAGAAACTGCTTAATGTAGAAAGTCATATGAGTATAGAAATATGAAGTGTAAGTTTTGCATTGCTGAAATGTGCACTGTGTTCCTCTTGCCATTTAGAGTGTGAAAGGCTCAGATTAAAAACTGTATGAGACTAAATGTTAGATCCCTACTCTCTCTTTAAATCAAAGTGAGCTCTTGAATGGCCAGGAGAGTGCCTTAATCACTAGGAAAAAAATTCCTTGCACAAGCAGCATTTAAGCAAAATTTCAAAAATCATGAAATGTCAGCAAAGCTGAACAAGAGAATTTCCTAAACTTTTTGTTATTCTATGTATTATCAAGTAGAAGTTAGTGAAGTCTTCTAAAAATGAGGTATTTCCATTCGGGTAAAGGATTACAGAACTTGGCTTCCACATCCTTCAGTAATGTCTTAAATAAAGAGCTGTTAATTGAAATGTGATACCCTCATTCTGCAAACCGGTACATCTAAGCATTGCTTATGAGATTTCAGATGACTTGTTCCAAATTTTTTTAATCTGTATTGTTGTTTCCATTTTAAGTGTCAAAAAAAAAAAAAAAAAAAAAACAGCTAAGTTTAAAAAAGAAAAAGTCACTGAAAAAAAAAAAAAAGAATAGTAATTTTCTGAACATGATCTGTTAGAGAAGCCTCAGAGAAGGCATAACTCTATAACAGTTGCAACATTTGTTTCTAATTTTATCAAAAAACTAAGTTGGCTGAGCTTGGACAACTGGGATCAAGGTAACCAAAAGGGGTTTTTGTAACATCTTTGATAATTAATTAACACTGAAAATCCCACCAGAAGAGAACAGAGTTTCTTTCCAGGACAGGGCACCTCAAGAATCACAGTATGTAAAAAAAATGACATAAATAAGCAGAGAGTTTGCATGTTAATATGAACATGAAACATAAACTTGCAATAGAGGATCTCTTGGGATCACTGGTATATAGATGCTGTCATTTTTCTGTGTTACATATCTAACTCCATTCTGTGTAAACTAATCAGCACCCTACAAGGACCAGCCATTAGGGTAATGCTCTAGGATTACCAGGGCTTCAGTCACTACAGCTAGAGGAATCCTTGGGATTGTGCTATTGAGCATGTGCTAAGTTAAAAACTACACAATTCATGCACAGCATCTTTCTCGGGTTTTCATTCACAAAACTTGTATATAATACAAATACATTTGTAATAACAGGAATTATGTTAGTCATCAACAAGAATTTTTAATAGTACCCTTCAAGAAACCTTTTCTTGCTAAATGCTTACAGCAGAGGTATATTTGCAGGCATCAGAGTAAACATGAATATTACATTGCTGCAATAAAAGACTAAGCCATTCTATGGAGCAGCACATCTGCTGACTGACATTTAAAATTTATTTAGAAAATGCACTGACTTTTTCTGCAGTTATTTTGCATATTAAGATATTTTATTAGCTGAATAAAATTGAACTGAAAACAGTTCACAAACAGAAGAAGTTGGAACATATTGGGTGGGATTCTTGCATTAAAAACATATTTCAGTTTGTCTGCTTTCAGATGATCTGGAAACTAAAAATAAGTACAAACAACTTGAGAACATTTAGTTTTGAATGACTGATGTCAGAAACTTCATAGTTGTACATATCCTGACACTTCTGTGCAGTTGCTTTTGATATTTATCGAGGAATTTATTTTCCTATTGCACTACAACTACTGAAGCTAAGGCAATTATTTACTATATATACGTATTTTAATACTGTTTGCCTGCTTGTCAAGATAAGTAAATAGCTTATATTACCTCTTAGTCTTCTTTTCCTATAATCTTTATCTAGGTGATTTAAAGGTCAGTGTTTAGTTAGCTAAAACAGTTTATCAGAAAACCTTCTATCAGAAGTCCATCTCAGTTGAGACAAATACGAGTTCCATTTTTATTGACTGTTTGACACAAATATTTTATGAAGATAAGAAACTGCAAAAAGTTACAGAGTTAAAATATAAATGCAATTCTCCTGAGTCTAAGCATCTTGAAATTTTGTAAAACAAACATGTTAGCTGTGGGGTTTTTTTGTGTGTGTTTGTTTGTTTTAATTTTCTGAGATGAAAACATCTGTTAGTGACGTGAAAATTATTATGCCACCTGGCATTTGGTGCAGTCTGAGAAGTGTTCAGGTAGGAAGAATTTGAATCATCAGTTTAACTGTTGAATGTACATGCATTCAACATAAACTGTTAGAATATACATGCATTCAACATCGCTTTGTGTAGCTTCACATTGACACATAATGGAAATAAACATTCCAATGCATTTCAGTTGATCATTTTGCTTACATTAACTGATTGGTTGAATGAACTGGAAATTAATACTTCATTTTAATTTTCTCAGTTGAAGTTTTTCATGAAAATAAATGACTTTCAAATGAAAATACTAAAGGATAAACACTACATTTTTTTTTATTTTTATTTTTATTTTTTTTTAATAAGAGTTTTCAATGGAAAATTATTCAACTTTTAAAAGTTTCAACCTTAAATGATTTTCATGTATGCTTTTTTGAAGAATGATTTTACAGAATTTTGCACTAATTCTATTTGGGTTTGGAGTTCTAAGATTAAATTTTCTCGTCAGAGATCCAAGTTGAGAAAGTCTGGTTATCTGGTTTCATCTTACTGACATAGCCTATGGATAAAAACAATCAGTAGATGCCTAAAGTCTACTACAGGATAAAATCAGTGCTACAGACAAATTAAATGAGTTCCTGAATCCTGGAAATACCAGTGTTGTGGAGCATCTATCATATTTCATCTCTTCTGCAACTGATTTTTATATTGTACAAAGTCTAACACTGATCAAAACCATTGAGGCAGGGAGAAAGTGCAAACGGGGAATGACAGCAAATATGTCAAAGTCCATTTTCCTACCATACATTTGGACTAAATTTCAGACATTTTTCAAGCTGTTTAACAGAGGAGTAAAAAACATCTCTAGAAGTCTTTCCCTCTTCCCTCTTTATTCCCTAAGATCTCCAGTGTAAACCGGTATCATTCTTTCTATGATTTTTTCTACTGGGAAGAGTCTTCATTTAATATATATTCATGTTATGAAATAATTTAAAAATTCTATAACTTTTGAGGATGATAAGGATGCTCAATGATAGCTTAAAAGAAACCAAATGTCATGGGCAACACATCCTCTTCAACTGTCTCATAACATTATGCCTCTCACCTTCATGCAACTTATGTTTATGTTATAGGCTATGAGAAATGTCCTTTCTTTTACTTCACTGCTGGATCAAAAATGATTTTATCTGCAGTTGTAAGTTTTGTGGAGCTTCATACTTGATCTGGGAATCACAAATGGACAGAAATTTTAGAATCTTTGCATACTCCATAACATCTAACAAGAGCAAAGCAGTGGATAACACACATGAAAATCATACTGAAGAAGTTCATATGAGAGAGTGCAGGCAACAGGCTAATTTCAGATGCCAAAGGCATAAGGCATTTCCAACTTGTCACAAATACAAGACCACATGAAGTTGGAATGAAAAATAGTTGCATACTGAGTAGCACACTGTGAAATGGTTCACACACTGAGAAATAAACCTTTTTTTCCTTTCATCTGCCAAGGGGAAAAGAAATCCTATTTTTTCTTGTGAGAATATTTTTACATTGATCCATGAATACTTTTTTAAGCCCTACGAGCTGAATTTTTCCTCCTTTTCAATTGAACAAGTAATTTAGCAGCTCAGCCATTGCTCTGCAGAAACAATTCTCCCACTTCCCATTCTTGCAGGGGCTTTGAATAGAGTACATTTTGTGGCTGCCATTAAGAAGTCAGTAGCTGCTGAGCCATGACACATACTTCTATGAAGAAATCAGAAAATCTGATACAAATAGAAATAAAAGACTTTTTTTTTTTTTTCTGAGATGTTTTTTTTAAATGGTTATTTTTTAATGGTAATTGATTTATTTTTGAATTAAGTTAGTGGCTCATATCAGTGTTTTTCAACAATAGCAATTCATGATAACAATCAGAATATGCTTTTACATTTATAAGTTTTTCTGCTTCATTTTCTATTTTAATAAGGTAGACATTCTTCCTGATAATGCTTCATTTCTTCCTTTGGCAAATTATAATTTCTCTTCTCTCTCTTTTTTCTCTTATGAATTTTGTCAATTACTGCTATTATTGTCACTTCTGAAAAACAAGCATTGAAAGCAATGTAACATCAAATAATTTTTCTATGTTCTGAATATAGACAGTTCTTTTATTGATGATCAGTCAAGTTCATAGGATGAATCACAGGAAAATAGAAGATTCAAATGTTTTAAATATATTTTTTTATTATTATTTTTATTTTTTTTATGTCCTGAAAAATTCTGTGCGAGTGAAACTCAATAGCTTTTTCTGCTCTGCATATGTTGTTAACTTTTTCGTAAGCATATGCATAATTTGGCATATTTCCTTTGGAGATTTGGAGAATTGGTCAAGGTAAGAGCACCTCCCTGAAACAACTTTCGTAACAAGACTCTGAACTACGAAAAAATCTACTCCTGGTGTTTTATCACAAATAGAAAAGAAATATCTCTCTCTATGTATTTTATATAAAAGATATATAGCATTTCTTTTATGTAAAAGAAATATATATTTTTATATATATATATATATTTAAATATATATATATTTCTTTTTCATGCACATTTAACCTGAAGTATAAGACTCAAAAACAAAAGGACCTTCTCTTGTGAAATCACCACACCGAAAAAGCATTTGAGCACAGTAGCCTGTCTTAGACAACATATCACACAACATTTCCTCAGGAACTGCTCATATTCCTTTCTTTTCTTCTTCCCCCCCAGGCTGGCTGAGTCAACTACCAATGGATGAGGTCTAATGAAGATAATTCATAACTGTAACTTCAAGAACTAGAACTAGGGAAAAAAAAAAAAAAAAAAGAGACATGAAAAAGAAAATATCTTTCTTTGTAGAAAGATACTAATATAACAAGGATAGACTGTAAGATCATTTCAGCAAAAAGTTAAGTTATTGATAGATATGCAATATATTAATAGGCATAGATTCATTAACAAAGATATCTTATGCTGATATCATCATCAAACTTTCAAGAAACATTCAGGCAATGCTCTCAGTTATATAGTTCGAATTTTGGGTTGTCCAGTGTGGAGCCAGGAATTGGACTCAATGATCCTTAAAGATCCTTTCTAACTCAAGATATTCTGTGATTCTATGGTTCCTAGAGGTTTGGTTATTTAAGGTTTTATACTCAGGGCTGAATGTATTACCAGCATCTCAATGTGAAAATGATTTAAAAAGGTAAAAGCTCTTATACTCTACAGTCAGGTTCAACTTAAATTTTATGTTAATGTATTTCTATTTATAGTGACTCATATCCTTCTGTTTTCTTCCATTTGGAAAGCAGAAGCAATATCTAGTTTACAAATAATAATCGATTAAAAAAAAAACCAAAACAACAATACCAAGAAGCCACAATTTTTTTGGATCATACAGCTAAGGCTTGAAAGAACAAGACTAATTTGAATTTAGATGCTTATTCATCCTAATTATGAAACATAAAAATAACGAAAGATTTTACATGAATTCTAGTAATTGCACAATAAAGTTTTCTACAACACTGTAATTAATCATATTACCTAAACTGATTTATTCTTGTAATTTTAAAATGTCTGTCTCTGCAAATATGATATCTCTTAAATATTACACTTGAAAAAAAATTACTCTTTTTTTTTTTTTTTTTTTTTTTTTTTTAATATGCAGTATAAGGAAAAGGATGAGCAACGAAACATGCATAAGCACCACACAAATTTCCTCCTAACACTCTTCTATTAGCAAATTTTTTATGTCCTCTTGAAAGAACATACGACCTAGTCTTGAACTCCAGTCTATCAAAGGTGATGATATATTGCAATAATCTGGAAGCATGCTGTGGAAAAAAAATCAAAAGCAGAAGGAAGAAGCTTTTTTGACTTGCTGTGAAGACAGAAATAAGAAAGGATTTATCTGTTAAAGCTTAGGGTGAGAAAAAGAGTTTTTGAAAGCTATAAAATGCAGCAAATCCAAACTCTTACCTCCCCCAACCTTTAGTTTGGTCAGAAAGACAGTCAGAAAAGACAGCATCTATGTCATAAGACAAGTTTCTCTTAAAATATTTACTGGTTGGAACAGAAAAGTAATTTTCACTTCAAATCAAGTTCAGTGAACCTCACTGTTTTAGGTATGCAGTAATGTTTACCACATTAAAACTCTGTTGCTATTCCAGTATCTTAGGATTCAGTTATTTCTCCCACAGCGTCCCATCTCATTTCAGATTTGAAGAATGTGGTACAAAGATCATTCGTCTTTAAAAGATAAAAAAAATATTTTTTAAACATATGGCTATAGTGTAAATCAGAGGATGACAGAGAAAGTCCTAGAAAATAGGAAGAGTCCAAAGAAAGATAAAATCTCCTTGAATGTAACTGAACTATTGAACTATTAAGTTCACAAAATGAGCCACTGAGAAGCTGTAAGGAATCAACACAGAGTTTTTTCTCTCATTTTATACGCAGATGTGCCAAATAGTTTAGCACCAGAAGGTCTAAAACTACACTGAAAGTAGTACAAAACTTACACTTCAATGACAACTGCAGATTTCAAGGAACTATTTCATGCTCAGTAATGATATACTCTACAGCACACAAGTGCTACCCTCTAAACTGACTCACCCAAAGGCTCCTTCAATACAAATGTCATGGAGGTTGTAGAAGAAATATGATGGAAGAGAACACTAAACTTTAGGGTATTTGTTCCAGGGAGAACTTCAGGAATGATCTGATGCGAAGACAGTTAGCCACCTGACACAAATTATTCCCTTATCTCCAACCCTTATCTCCTTCCTTTAGCACTTTAAAACCTATGTCTAAGTAGAGCTATTTTCATGTGTCCATGTGCATTTAGTCACATGCATAAAGTACTCACTTATCTCCAAATTTTCTCAGTGTCAATATAGAAAGAACCACTGTTACATTAATCTTAATTAAATTTTAAATTAAATATTTAATTAACAAAAAGTAAAAAAAAAAAAAAGAAGATATTCTTGCACTTTTTCTCGTTTTATGAGATTGTAATGAGCTATACGGTGATATCATTTATTCTCCATATTACTACTAGCCTTATCTAACTAAACATGAAAGAAAACATGCAGTAATCAGGCATCTATGGCATCTATGGAAACAAAACTAAATACAATACTATCACTATAATGTATTCAATAACTCCAGTCATTTCAGTCTTTCCATGTAGGACTCAACAACAGATTCAGAAATCACTTTCTCTTGGACTGATTTTAGACGTGTCTTTTGTCATCTTCACCTGTACTCCAGAAATTTTGATCAAAGCATTAGAAAGTTAATTTACATGTCATGCACTCAGGAAATGCATTCCCCACTTAGATAGCAAGGATATATCCTGGGGAAAAATCTAATTAAAAGTTTAACTGTGGAAAATAGGAAGCGGAATACATTTATTTAGGATGAACAAATCACATGTTAGACCCCCACACAAAAATCATTTGAGCCCTCAAATTGTCACTTATCAAGGCTATTGCTAATGTGATGGATGGTGAAATATGGATGGTGATTTGAAGTTGGATGCAACAGAGTTAATAGCAAAACTGGAACAGTGGAGTAAATTAGATGAAAATTAGATATTAACCTCACTACTATTCATCACAACAGAATATTATACTTTCACTATTTTCAGGGACAAGAAAGACAGACTATGCTCCCAACTTGTCCCTACTTCTACATTACTCCACTAAAAGACTTCAGCTATGTCACTTCTGGTAATATAGAGATTAGTCTAGATTTTGAGTTCAGTTTAACCTTTCCCATAATTAGCTTTGTCTGATGGCCAAGCAACAAAGTCTATATTTCAAAATAGAGGTCAATCGAGAATAAATAGCTGAATACATGTTAAGTGCTTACTTTTCCTCTTTTTTTTTTTTAATTATAATTTTTTTTTATTTTATTATATTTATAAACAACAGGTAAAAAATCTGTATCATTGTTATGGTCCATAAGTATCACAACGCAAATCAACTTAAGGAGATTAAATTCTGAGCTTATATTAACCAAGTTGAAGCTGCATTACTGGTATTTCTGTGTGTAAAAAATTATGAAAAAAAGACAATCTGCTTTCCAATCCGTTTAGGACTCCTCTCCTTCAGAGCAACCAGTTGATTGAAACAGCAAAAACTCAGCCCTTCCCTTTCTTTTCTGTAACAAATAAACAGAGGAGATCTAGATTTAAACTCTCACTAATAGTTAAAGCTGCTATTAAAAAAAAAAAAAAAAAAAAAAGCTTTTCATGCTCTTGAAAAAAAAAAAAACTTTTGTTTACTTCAGCATTTTTTTTTTTTTCAGCACACGAGCTATAATCAAAGTTTCAATTTAAGTGTGAAGGGATGGATTAGGACTAATGTTTCCAGATACATGGACTCCTTTGGGGGGGGGGGAGGGAGACAAAAAACAAAAACAACAAACAAACAAACAAACAAACACACATAAATTCTAGAAGTTATTCTAGAAGTTATTCTGTTTTTAATGAATGAATTTCAAAAGATACATTGTGAACTAGACTTGTTACTAAGCAGGCTTGAAGAAATGTTCATTTGAAAAAATGAACAGAATGGGCTTCATGAACAAACTATTACACCTTTATAAAGCAATCCAAAGTTTAAGATTGCCATTTGCATAGTACTACTCAACCCATTTGAACTAAAAAGCCTGAATGAGTACCCATTTTTTTATTAATCTGATATGTCAATGCATAAGCAAATGTTCTTTCAGACAACTATTATGTAGAGATTAAATTTATGTCTTCTCTCACTGTAAGATCTAATGTCACTTCTGAGGCATACTATCTAAAACTGAATGCAAGGCTGCCAACCTGACCGGGTTGCAATTCTTTTTGATTCCATCTCCTTTAGAGATATTACTGTCTCATAAAAGCTGTGGAAATTGCCTATCAATTTGCATGACTCTAAATAAATTATTGGAACTGCTGCATTACTAAATATGCAGCTGCAGCATAACAGTTAAGTATTTGAAAATAAGAATACTTACTTATACTGAAAGTTCAGACTTATTCAGGCTGGAGGGATTGCTGTCCCACTGTGAGTCTTCTGTGTGTAAGAAACTAAAGACTAAGGAATACAGTACAAAAGGGTGTATTGTATTATTCTTGTGTTATCCACTTTATCTTCACACCAATTTTAAAAAATCTCATGCCTGGAGAACTAGATGATGCAGTGTCTGACTACTCTGATGATTGTTTGCCTTTGAGGCTATTCAGGATGATACTCGACACTTCAGAAGTGAGAATAAATTTTGTTCCATTGGCATCTTTGCCCATGTCACAAACCCATGGCTTGCTTTATTACAACTATCTATCCCAATTCAAAATAAAACTAATACAGTGGTGGCAGGAGTGCTGGAAGTCAAGCTATTTCCGTGTAGGGAATACTGAAGGGAAAATTTAGCTCTTATGTTGGGCAACATATCATATTTTTATCAATATGTCATCTTTAATACATCTCATGTACATCTAAGGTCCTCTAGAGGAAAAATTTGTGGTGGGAAATTATGATTTGTCAGAACAGAATTTTTGAAGGAGTTGATCAGTGTCTGTTACACATTTGTTAGGATGTCTTATGGGTGCAGAAATAAATTTTAAGTGTGATAATAAAGGAGTACACTTGAATGCACTCAATAGACACTGCTGGGAGTTTGGTGTTTAGGATATTGACCTAACTCTTGGGTAGTAGAATCAAGTCTATTTTTTATTCAGACTTGCTTTACAGAAATATCTGACCAATCTTATCACTACAGCTAAGCAGTATCCTTGTCATAAGCAAGAAATTAAAAAATTGATTTTCTTAAAGCACTTCCAAAGATCATATAGGAAATCTATATGACAGAGATTAAAAGAAAAAGAGACATTTTCTTAAGCCTACTGATATTGCAGCATCTATTTTCTCTACTAAATACAGTCATAACTATTTTGTAGCATTCTCTCAACACAAATTTTAGCCCATCTTTATGCTTAGCTATATATGATGATTTCTGTTTTCTCCATTTGTTCAAACAAGTAATTTATGACTTGCTAGTGTAAAGTAGATACTTTTTTAAGAAAGAATATTTGAGTATATATTCAGTCTTCCAGTGAGAATCACTTGCAGCAAAGCTTCTCTTGTTTTTCTGGATATCTATTCACATAAATAGAGTTAGGACCCAGTTCCATTGAGACAGACAAGATTTTTACATAATTTTGTTCTGCTTTTTCCCCAATGAATTTATTTAAAGTTATATGAAATTAAGAAGATATTTGTTTTTTCTCTCGCTGTAGCTGCTCTGCACTTTAGAATAAATATAGCATTTTCTCCTATATTGTCCATATAACTTTGACCTGAAAGGACCACTAGACCATTCCTAGTGATGGCAACATTTTCATCAGGGAAAACAATTTGCTGTCCAACCACATCTTCGGCACTATTTATAATCAATTTAAAAAATAAGCCTCATGCTTAGAAATGAAGGTTTTTTAATACCTTCTAGTACAGCTTTCCAGCATTCTAATGCTGATTCTTAAAAGCAACTGAAACAAAAGAAACAAGAGCAATGTGCTTTCTGTTTAGTAGCCTCAGAATAAAAGAAATAAATTTGAAATTAAATAATAATAAAATTCCTGTATTTCATCTCAACACAGCTATTCACTCTGAAACATGGTATGTGGGATCTCTGAACTTTCACACCTAGTTTATGAATAATACCAAAATCTACATTTTGACACAAAGACACAGGCACGCACTCCAAAGATGACTTCCAGAGTTCCTCTAAACTGGAGTTTTAACACCTGTAGATTACTTGCAGGCAGCTCTCTGGATGACCTGATCCAGTCTTGCCTTGAAAGTCTCCAGGGATGGTGCATTAACCACATCTCTAGGCAACCTGTTCCAGTTCCTCACTGGAATGGTGATATGTAAGTGCTAGATACATAAAAAAAGTCTTTTTACTATAATCATCCCATCAAAAGAAAAACAAACAAACAAACAAAAACAACAACAGCCCTGAAATCTACAATCCTCATTTTTTGTTGAAGAGAAAATTAATTACATCAAAGCAAGGGATTTTTATTCAGCCTTAAACTCCTGTCAATTCATAGTTAGAAGACAATACTGAAAAGTTTCAAATTGCATTTGCAGACAACTGAAATTGCAAAAAGGCTAACCTATTACTTGAATATAACAAGTCACAGTGATTCACTGCAGCCTTTTGGTGATTTCTTTATGAACCAATCAAATGAAAGGGCAGAAAGATCATTCTCAGTGAAGATGATTCTTAGTTCTGAGTAATATAAAAACTGTCATTAAAATGTGTAATAGTGGGAAAAAAAAGGAAATATAAAAGAGAAGGTTTCCTCCCCCTTGAAAATCCCAACATCACAAATATTAAAACTTTAAAGTCAACATTAGAATAAAACTGCCAAAATGTTGGATCTTAAAGTTCACATAATTGAAAGAAAGTATGTAACCAAAATGAGAAATTAACAATTCTGTTGCACATAAACATTGAAGAAAAACAGATCACGCGAGTCAGCAAAATCCCACACTGTCCATTCAGAATGGCTAAAATCAATAGTGTTGGTGCAGCATGACCTGTAGCATGAACAAGAAAATAAATACATCCAACATCATAGTGAACAAAACTAATTACCGGTAATATTTATGTGTTAAGTCATAAATAAAGATTTAATTCATTAGATTAAAAAAAATATCTTCACAGATTACATTTGCTGAAAGGATCTGACCTTTAAATACACAGTTGTTATACAAACATACACACAAATACATATTTTCACTTCAGTTTGAATTTGAAAGATCTGTGTGTAGAAAATTATGTTATTCAAATCCAATGTATAGAGTTTTTGCCAAAATGTAATCAACAGAGGAAGATCTTATTCCTCTAAGCTAAAGGTGCCAATGTTTAAGATGCATTGATAAAAATTCATATATGCTAACATGTCATTTGTATATGATCTAACCTAAAAGAAAACATATACAAAGGAACACTTTTTTAGTAAGTTGTCAAAAGGCAGACAGAGTCATCGTGTCCAATTACTCAGACCAAGTCAATTAATTCAGATACCAGTGGTATAGTTCCATGTGATGCTGCTATCCTTTCTCTCTTTCTTCTTTAACTCATTTTCCCTCCATTTGCCTGTGTGGTTTTTTTTTTTTCTCATGCCTTATTCATCACATTCCTCAATGTATCATCCTTTCTCATCAAATAATTCTCAGTAGAATTTACTTTGCAGTAAATTTTACAAATGTAATTTGGACAAATAACACAATTCCTATCATGTGTTAGAAATCTGTTCTGACACCCATTGTCTGTTTTTGGTGCACTTTTGGCTCTCAGACAAATTCTTCCCTTAATTCTACCTGTCAATATCTTATTCATAGAGATTTCTATGAAGTAGCCACTGAACAGCAATGTACATCCAGCACTTTCAGCATCCAGTAAAACATTTTGTCTCCTTCATCTTTTGGGTGACTTTCACTGCTGCCTCGGATTCTGTGAACATTTTCTCTTTCCAATTCTCATATTTAAAAAAGAAAACCAATACTCCTGAAACCAGCCCTCCTAAACATGATACTTCTCCTTTTTTTTCTTGATGCCATCTTTTTTCCGGTCCAAAGTAAAGAAACTAAGCTTTGCTGTTCAGCAATTAACAATCTGGCTGCAGACTGAAGAAATGTATTTGAAACATTTGGACAGATTTTCCTCAAGTATTGTTAAGAGCAACAAAACTGTCACTGGAGGAAAACACACAGTAAACACAGGCAGTGCTGGTGCCTCCGCTTCCTTCATCATGACAGTCCTGGGTGTCACCATGGTGCCAGGCAATGTGGGATGCATTTGGGGGTCAGCACTATAGGGCAGGCAAAACCCCTTCCCTTTCTCGTACTAAATTTTTTACTCTTTACAATCTTCAGACAGAAATTAAATTAAGATTAGCAGTACCATTTGTAGGCATTCACTTCCATTTGTTGATGTGCTTCTAAACAAACAGTAAAGAATGGATGAACAGTATGAAGTCACTTAATAAACAAGGGGAACAATATTGTTCCAAGATCTTAACTTTTCAAGAATAGAAAGATCCATTCTTATAAACAAGTATTTTAATACAAATATGTGGCCAGATATTATACAAGAAAGCTATACATACTTATTTGTGTGATTATATCTTACCTTATTAAATAAATGAATGAACAACCAGCTTTTCCTAATTTCATTAGAATTAGAAAGTAAAGTTATTTTTCAGGAATAAAGTTCACACTGCAGAGCCATTTTTTTCAGAGCCTGCTCTAACATAGCTCTAACTTGCTATAATATACAAAGGTTGCTCAAAAGTAATGCCTCCTATTAATGTTCAACACAATAACACTATTTGAGAGAGCAAATTCTCAGCTACAAAGCACTGTTTTTCAACACAGTCACCACCATTTACCAATTTGTGTGGATGAGGTGATTGAGATGCTCTTCATTTTGAGGTGTGACAGCTGTGTACTGCCATCTGGAACATGGCTTGTCTTTCACAATGCTGTCACCTCTGCTGAAATGCACCACCCACTGCCTCACTGGGCTCATGTCCACTTTTTGGTCTCTATGAATGTTCAGCCAGCACTGATGAATGTCCTTCTGCTTGGAGGAATTCAGTGACACCCTTTTGCTTCCATGTCAGCCTTCATTGCGTCAGACTGCTCCTCTGTTGCCATCTGTCACACAGCAACAAAATGTAAGAGAATACTGCTGGTAAGGTTCAACCTCTACTGCCATACACCAACATCTGTCTCTGATGTCATGGGCCAACATCATAAAATAGGAGGCAGTACTTTTGAAACAGTCCTCACAGATGAATTTCACAATTAACAGTGCTTTGGACAATCTCAGTGGTAAACAAATAAAATAAAATAAAATAAAATAAAATAAAATAAAATAAAAATCTGCGTACTGTTCTCTAATGAGATGGAGAGGACCATAACAAAGGCCCCAGCATAAACAGACTAGGCAGTTATTGAGAAAAGTCATTCTGATGGGTTGAAAGACTTTAAATCTTTACATGCTTCACTTTAGGCTCATGAAGCATTCCACTGACTTCTTGGATTTAAACGATCGGAAGTATACATGCTGATAACATATAATATTCATGCTGATAACATATAATATTCATGCTGATAACATATAATATAATTATCTGCTGGAATTATAATACAGCTGACAGGGAACAGTCCCGGAGGTTCCTAAGGTGTGTAGGGGATAACTTCCTGACACAGCTGGTGAGGGAGCCGACAAGGGGAAGCAAAATCCTGGACCTGCTGTTTGTTAACAGAGAAGGTCTGGTGGGGGATGTAATGGTTGGAGGCCGTCTGGGTCAAAGTGACCATGACATGCTAGATTTCTCTATCCTTGTTGAACCACGGAGGGGAGTCAGCAGAACTGCCACCTTGGACTTCCGGAGGGCAGACTTCAACCTTTTTAGGACTATGGTTGAGAGGGTCCCTTGGGAGGTAATTTTGGAGAGAGCGGGAGCCCAGGAAGGCTGGGAATATTTTAAGGAAATTGTTCTAAAGGTGCAGGACCTGACCATCCCCATGTCACGGAAGACGAGCCGACAGGCAAGGAGGCCGGGCTGGCTGAACAGAGACCTTTGGCTGGATCTCAAGAACAAAAGGAAAGTTTATGGTCTCTGTAAGAGTGGGCAAGCTACTTATGAGGATTACAGGTATGTAGTGAGGCTGTTCAGGGAGAAAATTAGAAAAGCCAAAGCGCAGCTGGAACTGAGCTTGGCCACTAAGGTAAAGGAAAACAGTAAATGCTTTTATAAACACATTAATAGCAAAAGGAAGGCTAGGGAGAATCTCCATCCCTTGTTGGGTGCTGAGGGCAACCTGGTCACCAAGGACAGGGATAAGGGTGAGGTACTTAATGCCTTCTTTGCCTCAGACTTCAATAGCAAGACTTGTTACTCCCTGGGAACACAGCCCCCTGCACTGGTAGATAGGGATGGGGAACAGAATAAGCCCTTCATGATCCCTGACGAGATGATAGTTTTGGACCTGCTGCGAAAGCTGGGTGCTTACAAATCCATGGGGCCGGACGGATTGCACCCCAGAGTGCTGAGGGAGTTGGCGGTTGTGGTTGCCAAGCCACTGTCCATCATTTTTCGGCAGTCCTGGCTAACAGGGGATGTCCCGGTGGATTGGAAACTGGCAAATGTGACACCCATCTTCAAAAAGGGCCGGAAAGATGATCCTGGTAGCTACAGACCTATCAGTCTCACCTCGGTGCCTGGGAAGGTCATGGAACGTATGATCTCGGGAACCATCGTGGACCAATTAAAGGTCAACCGGGGGATCAGGCCCAGTCAGCATGGGTTTATGAATGGTAGATCCTGTCTGACAAATCTGATTTCATTCTATGACAAGGTGACCCGCTTGGTGGATGAGGGTCAGGCTGTCAATGTGGTCTACCTGGACTTCAGTAAGGCCTTTGACACTGTCCCCCATAACATTCTCGTGAAGAAGCTGGCTGCCCATGGTCTGGATGGGTGTACGCTCCACTGGGTGTAGCACTGGCTGGATGGCCGGGCCCAAAGAGTTGTGGTCAATGGAGTTGAATCCACTTGACGGCCGGTCACGAGCGGTGTCCCCCAAGGCTCAGTACTGGGGTCGCTTCTGTTTAACATCTTCATTGATGATCTTGACGAGGGGATTGAGTGCACCCTCAGTAAGTTTACAGATGACACCAAGCTGGCAGGGAGAGTTGATCTGCTAGAGGGGAGAAGGGCACTGCAGAAGGACCTGGATAGACTGGATCGATGGGCCAAGGTTAATGGCATGTGTTTCAATAGGGCCAAGCGTCAGGTCCTGCATTTTGGCTTACAACAACCCCAGGCAACCCTACAAGCCTGGGGAGGCGTGGCTGGAAAGCTGCCTGATGGAAAGAAACCTTGGTGTGCTGATGGACAGTCAGCTGAATATGAGCCAGCAGTGTGCCCTGGCAGCCAAGAAGGCCAATGGCATCCTGGCTTGTATCAGGAATGGAGTAGTGAGCAGGACTAGGGAAGACATCCTGCCCCTGTACTCAGCATTGGTGAGGCCTCACCTCGAGTACTGTGTTCAGTTTTGGGCACCTCAGTACAGAAAGGATGTGGAGGTACTGGAGCAGGTCCAGAGAAGGGCAACGAGGCTAGTGAAGGGCTTGGAAAATCAGCCCTATGAGGAGAGGCTGAGGGAGCTACAGCTGTTTAGTCTGGGGAAGAGGCGGCTGAGGGGAGACCTTATTACTCTCTTCCAGTACCTGAAAGGTACTTACAGAGAGAGCTGGTCTCTTCTCACTGGTGACAAGTGACAGGACGAGGGGAAATGGCCTCAAGTTGCGCCAGGGTAGGTTTAGGTTGGATGTTAGGAAACACTTCTTTACAGAAAGGGTGGTTAAACATTGGAATAGGCTCCCCAGGGAGGTGGTTGAATCACTGTCCCTGGATGTGTTTAAGAGTCGTTTGGATGTGGCGCTCGGAGATATGATTTAGCTGAGGGTCGTTAGTTAGGGTACTATGGTTAGGCGGCAGTTGGACTTGATGATCTTTTGAAGTCCCTTCCAACCTGAGTGATTCTATGATTCTATGATTCTATGATTCCTGGTATTAAAACTTTGAACGTGAGACTTTACCAAGATAAAAATTTAAGAAACATATTTTATATGATTTTTCATCAAGAAAGCTTCATTGTTTGCAAATTTTAATGAGAATATTAAAGGAATTCCACAATAGTCTGTAGTTCAGAGAACATCATTAGCTGGTGTGAGATTACTAGCTGTAAAACCAATTAAGAAAAAAAAGAGAGAAAAATGCAGTGTCCACACATATCCATGACTAGTTACTTGGAAACAAAATGTTCTTAAATTTTTAAGCATGGCTTTTTAAACATTATACATTTTGATCTTTTCATCAGAAAGAGTTCATCATGAACGCAAACAGAATAAATTATATTTATCATGGAATATAGTCTAATATATGAAAACATAAATATTTATTAACACATTAATGCAAGAGCTGTAAGCTTTCTGGCATCAAGCCGTAATAAACTGTGTATCTGCATACACAGAGGACAACACATTTGCATGTGTATGCTACCTATTCTTCCTCTTTCTTTGTTCTCTGTGACAACCAATTACATTTTGAATTATTACGCCTGTTCTGCACTTTGTTGAGTAATAAATGGATAGTTAGTCAAAACTGAAAAACTGTGACATTGCAAGGTGAGTGTCAATTAGACCATTTTGAAATTGCCCTTCAGCTTGCTGGATTAAATCTAATTGATGCCCCAATAATATCTCATGTGAAATAATTTGCAGTGTTTTTTGACTCCCCAAAGCATTACTTAATGCATTGCAGTTATTAAAGTAACATTCACTGCTAAATTGTCCAGATAAATTAGTTAGAAAAAGGCTAAGATTTCTCCTGTGCAAGATTGTGTGCTATAGACACAGATTTTCCACTATAATAACCAGTTTAAAGCTTTTTAATTAATGTTAAATAGACAAAACCTACTAAGATGCTTTCTATCCCCCTTTACAATAACTTCTTTAATGAAAAAAGCCCAAAGAACTGTAAAGCCTAAATAGTCTTACAAATACTGACTTCCTCTGTCATATAAAGAATAAAGCTTAGAGTCACAGAGTGATTCTTTAGTAGTAGAGTTTAGAAAGGTCAGCCATGTAGTGACCTTGGCGGGCTGCCAGGTATCCACCACACCACTTCCTACTCAACAGGACAGTATGAGAAAATATGATGAAAAATCTTGTTTACTGAGATAAGGGCAGGGAGATCACTTACCAACTACTGTCATGGGTAACACAGATTCAGTCTGGAGAAAGTTAATTCAATTCCTTTCCAATTATTAGCAGAGAAGAGCACTGAGATCTAAAAGACATTAAAATCCACTTTCTCCTGATTTCCTGGCACAGCTTCATTCTCAGTTCTTTTACCTCCTCCTACTATTTGAATGGTGTGAAAGGCTGAAGGATTGTTGGCCAGTCAGTAACACATTGTGTCTACAGCTCCTTCCTCTTCACACTCTTTCTCTGCCCCAGTGCAGGTTCCCTTCCATTGAAGGCAGTATTTCACAAACTGCTCCAGCGTGAGGCCTTCCTAAAGGCTGCAGTTCTTGAAGAACTGCTCCAGAATGAGTCCATACAATGAGGTCCATCCTCCAGGAATGGACTACTCCGACAGTCCACAGCTCCTGCCAGATAACCTGCTCCATTCTTTGCTCCTCTCCATGGGCTGCAGCTCCAGCTAGGGCTTCTCCTGCAGGGGCATCCATGGGTTGTGTCTCCTTTAGGCCTCATCCACTGCTGCCCTACTGGGGCAGAAGTTTCCTACTACCAAATGTACTCCAAGAGTGAAAGGAAGAATCTCCTTATAAGTGGAAAGACTGAAGGAATAATCACTGAATAAATGCAGATGAGTACTGAAAACAGTTTCTGAGTAAATGTTAGGAACCAATTACATGAAATACAAAACATACATACAAGGAATTTAGAAGGTCTTGTTTTTAAATCACTGCTTCTGAACGCAAAGAATGTAATCTAGAGAGAACTAAGAAGAACTCTTCTTTTAGGAAAAGAATTTCAAATGTTTGACATAAAGTGCAATATGACATTGATCATAGAATCATAGAATTACTCAGGTTGGAAAAGACCTTAAAGATCATCAAGTCCAACCACAGCCTAACCATAGTACCCTAAATCTAACACGCCTCTGCTAAATCATGTCCCTGAGCACCACATCCAAACGACTCTTAAACACATCCAGGGAAGGTGACTCAACCACCTCCCTGGGGAGCCTATTCCAATGTTTAACCACCCTTTCTGTAAAGAAGTGTTTCCTAATGTCCAACCTAAATTTACCTTGGTGCAGCTTGAGGCCATTTTCCTTCGTCCTGTCACCTGTCACCAGTGAGAAGAGACCAGCCCTGCTCTCACTGTAAGCACCTTTCAGGTACTGGAAGAGAGTAATAAGGTCTCCTCTCAGCCGCCTCTTCCCCAGCCTAAACTTGACCCTATTGAAACTCATGCCATTAACCTTGGCCCATTGATCCAGTCTATCTGATGAACAGTCTTAGAGAAAAGAAATGCACCAGACATTGTCCTAATGTAAAATACTATAAAAATGTACCACAAATATTTTAATAATTATGATTAAAACAAATATTTTATGAATCAATTTACTGTTCTTCAGCTAAAGCTAAACTGTAGAAATTAAGGTTGATTTTGTAATACTTATCAAATTACTCAAATCCAGATATGAAGGATTTATACCCTGTCATCCAGCGGACAAATCAAAATAAGGATCATCTTTCATTTAGCCCAATCCTATTATGATACAACCATATTAACTTTACTTGTACTAAGCATGATTTATACTGATATGGAAGGCAAAACACATTTATTTTGAAATGTTACTCTTCAAACTTACATTAATTTTGCAAATGAACAGTATGCCCATCAAAAGCAACTGATGGATAACTCTCAAAAACTGAGATCACAGAAGTGATGGAGAGCATCAGCAGCTGGAGAAAAGCTGTTGAATAGGACAAGGATTTCCACTGTTTCTTTATCATCTACAAGGTCTGACAACAGTTGCTTAAATCAGCCAGAACTACATGGCTTAGTAGAAGTCAATTTTCTTTTTATAAAAACAAACAAACAAAAACCAACCATATTTAAAAACAAACAAACAAACAAACAAACAAACAAAACCCTATGTGCAAGTATGTTCATTATCTTATAATGTTTCATTCTAGGTGTAGCAGTAACTTAAATTGCATCACTTTACCAACAGGTCAGCTCTCCTCCTGTTAACACGCACTGGAAGAAAGACCAACCATTGAGCAGACCCTATGTGATATATAAATTCTTATATGTTAGTAAGCTATCTAGAAAAATATACAAAAGTTTAACTGACTTCTGTAAATCATGTTATAGTCACTGTCTAAAGTCTCACTGCAGAACTTTTAAATTAAGAAGTCAATGAACTAATTTAGCAAAATGAAAATTAGAAGAATTGGAATAAAACATCTCCACTATAGAGGCTAAGTTATTCACGACATGCCTGTATGGAAAAAATATTCATTATTTCATGTTTTCATATGAAAGTATTCATGAAAGTATGTATCTCAACAGTAGAAACAGAAGTTGCAATGAATAAAAATATGAAAGTCATTTCCTACAACTCAGCTAGTGAAAAACTTTAAGCTTTGTTAAGTAAATGTAAACTTTTGTAGGTGATTGTTTTTTCAAAAACTTGGCAAATTTTTCTCAAGTTTTGCCAAAAGACAATAAAAGTGAAAAAGCTAAGAAAAAATTACTAATCTTTTCCAATAAAAATTCATAAACTCACATTTTCCCAAAAATATTTTTTCTAATTGACTGTGAATTTATTTTCATTAGCTTTGGCACATTTAAAATACTGAAGAAAAAGTTATTTCAAAGTTAAAAATCACAGATGGAAACGACAAAACCAAAAACCTCCTTTATATCACAGCAGGAAACCTTGTGCTTCTTACAAGAAAATACCCAGTGCTATCACAATTTTTTTCCAGACATTTTAATATTTGGAGATTGTAAGTAGAGAGTATTTCAGTTTTATAGCCTTGCCTCATGAGAAAAATAGGAAAATAGAGTTATGAAATATAGAAATGTTTTGTATAATGAAAGCTTGGTAGGTGGCTGTGCTGTTTTGAATTTTTTATTATTTTTTTAAAGATGAAGTCTCTCTTTTGCTGATCATATAGTTTTGCTACAAAACAACTAACATAAAAACAATAATAAATAAAATAAAATAAATTTCCATCCCATTGCTCCATTGAAAAAGATTATCAGATTCATTGGGAACGTGACCTTGCATTTTGTCAGAGGGCTCTTTATCCAGTATATAATGCTGGTTAGTAGTACAGATATTTTTAAGCTGGCTTTCAGTGGTATTTTTAATGCAATTCAAACAAACAAACAAACAAACAAACAAAACAAAGAAACCAGTATATTAGTAGTTGCAAGGTCAGAAAAGTTCTGAATAAGTATGAAGCACCTTGTCAAAGGAATTTGTATCAATTGCTCGAGAAAACCATCACCCTTCAAGTCATGCAGTTCCTTTTAAGACACCCCATAGAACACCTTGTAGCTAAGTACTGCTGGGGAGTTAGACTACATGACCCTTACAGGTCCCTTCCAACTCAAACAATTTTATAAGTCTATGATTCTAGATACTATAGTAACTGCAGTGTGAATCCTCAGTTTGTAGAATATTCAAAAGTGGGATGGATTCTCATTTGTTTTTTTCAAATGACACTGCTGTTTCTTGCTTTCTGGACCCCGGACAATCTTCTTGGTTATTTAAATTCAAGATAGTGATGCTCTCCATATTGAAGACTTCATGAAGTCAGACAGCTGACAGTGTGTTTTATATGAAAAAAAACACCAGACAAACAAAACAAAACAAGAAAATCCTTCCAGAGAATCCCAACAAACAATTTCTAATGAAGGATTTTTTGTCAAATGCTCACTGCTTGGTTAGACATACAGCACCTTCACTCCATGCACATTCCTAGTATCTACAAGTATCTGTAGATGATATATTTTATTTTTTCCAACCTGCAGCTGAGAATGAACTTGATTAGCTCACTGGGAGAGAAAGTGTTAGAATGCTAATATACATTTGTGGCCATTACTTGCTGAATGGAGACTGTCACATTGAAAAATCAGTTTTGCTTTATTCGTTGAAGGTTTCCAGTCAATCCTGTTTTTTGTTAAAATTTTGCATTCAGTGCTTATTGTATAAATAAAAACTGTTTTGTTTTGGTTTGGTTTGGTTTGGTTTGGTTTGGTTTGGTTTTTTCAGTTTTGTGCTTATATAATGCTTTTAGCATTGTTCTTTTTGATTTTGAGAAATGCGACATGGGAAAAAAGGTCTGACCTTTGTTATTTTTTTTTAATTTTTGGCTTATTAGACCCAATTATGAACATTTCAGTAATTATAGAAATATTCCATATCAAAAGTATCACTAGAAAGCTTTTTCATTATAAATCCATAAATAAGAAATTATTGGCAAGACCTTTATGAAGTTACTTATATTTATTTATTTTTCAATTAAAAAGTTTTTTAGGTATATCACTCTTATGGAATAGTTCTATATTTAGTAAGCAGCTACAGGAAGTAACTTACAGATAGTCAAAACCACTGCCTTTTCTACAAAACAGATTAATTTTACTAAACTAATTAAGGCCTTCATTTATCACATTACACTGGTAAAGTAATGATTTGTTAGCTCCTGACTCAGCAGATGTGTTAGGTTTATGCATTTGAATTAAAATTCAACAAATGTAGGAAAATATGTTAAATACACATTAGACCTAGATACACAGATGGATCTCATTCATTAATAATTTTCTGATGAATCGATTAATGAAAGATTATATTTGCAAGCTTTAGATCTGGACTGAAAATCAATTCTAAGCAGCCTTTTTGAAACAAAGATGTGCTTCTGTGCTTTCTATCTACTGCTTTCTGTGAAGGAATAGAATGAGAGCAAAACAAAGGAACATAGGGCAGTCAGAGGCCTGCAGTAAGTCATGCCAGTTGAAATGAATATCTACAGGTTATTTGGTCAGAAAAAATTGCATATGCTGTATTTCGACTCAACTACTTATTCACTGTCTAACTGGTAGTTACTTCAATTAGAGTAACATCCTGAGTATAATCAGTAGTTTTATGGAAGTTTTAAGACCATCCACATGAGTCCAGAAGCATCGAGAGGTGATAGGTGGACCAAGGCACCTTGTTCAAGGTGAATTATTTAGAAATATTAGTGTTTATGTAAAATGGATCCAAATGATAGAGATATTTTTAATGATTCTGACCTAGAATCTACTTTACTGTGAGGGTGGTAAGATGCTGCAACAAATTGTTCAGTGAGGTTGTGAATGCCTCCTTCTCATGGACTTATCTCTAGATCTACCTGTGTCCATGGCAGGGGGACAGCAACCCCTCCCTGGAAGCATTCAAGGCGAGGCTGGATGGGACTTTGAGCAACCTGGTCGAGCAAGAGGTGTCCCTGCCTACAACGTTGGTGCTGGAACTAGATAATCTTAAAGATCTCTTCCAAACTAAACCATTCCATGATTCTGTCCTTGGATTTCTTGAATTGTGAAACAGACATAACAAGTGACCTGCCTTCTGGAATACTGTGGTGTGGAGTACTTCTGGAATAATGTGGTGTGTAAAAGTAGTATCTGCCGTGACACACTGCAGAAATGTATTTCAAAAAGATATTAACTGAAATCCTCAGGAAAGCAGAGAGTTAAAAACATTGAAGAACAAAAAAAAAAAAAAAAAAAAAAAGCTCCAAAGAACATGGACAAATGGTGAAGAGAAAAAAAAATGCTTTCAGGTTTCAGGTTAACTCAAGCAGATAACTACACCAATTCTCAGGTAAAATTAAATTTTATTAATAGTGATTATTGAGTTAAACTATTCATCCATGAAGAGAAAACAATTTTTCTAATATCAAAATTTTCCACAAATTTATACTCAGCAATCAGCTCAATTAAACACTTGAGAAAAGCTGAGTGAATTATTTAACATGTGGGCAGAACTCTGCTTTTCAGTTCCTGTTGTCATTGCTTCACTAGATAGGGAAATATTGGCATTTGCTACTCAAAAATGCAACAGTTCTGATGAAGACATGCTGTGCTTCTGGCAAGAGTTTTGTGCCCTCAGAGAATTGTACTATATCAGTCTTCTGTTTATCCATGTTTACCAAAGCATTAGGAAAGGGAGGAAATGGGAGACAGTCTTGGCAAAGCTGCTGTACTAGCAGACACTGTCTGCCACGAAATGCAAACACTAAATGAGGGCCTTGAAAGATTCCCAGAGGACTTCTTTATATAACTTAAAAAAAAATGTGAAGCTCATACTTCACAAATGAAATTAATTTCAAGTGCAATAAAATACTTTTAAAGCAAACAAAAAATGAGAAATATCTTGAGCTAGTTGCATAGATGAAGGGCTGGAAAGGAAGAGGCCCCTGCTGGGTAAGTAGAGATGAGGACTTCCTTTGACCTTTCATGCTGGCAAAGAGATAGGTCCTCTCCCGTGCATAGATTTAGCAAGCTCATCCTGTTCAAATAGGTTTTGGCAAGCAGAGGCACCCTTTGCCAGGATGCTGGGAAGCATGCCAGGTGGCATTGTCACCTTTTACCTCCTGACTTGTAATAATGTTCAGAGGCAATACAGTGGTAAACATTAGTTTGAGAATTCATCTTACCACAAATATGAAGAACAGTCTTTGAATTTCCAGTGTCTTTGCCAGATGGTAACTAATGGAATTCAAGATGCAAAATGCATTCTGGAAAGGAGCTTGAGTTAGGAAGGGCGGGGGGAAAAAAAAAAAAAAAGAGTTTCACTATTTTAAAAGAAGAAAAGTAAACTTTTATTTTGAGTTTTCAAGAGAAATATTTTATACTATTCCACTTTAAGATAAATATTAAATAAAGTAAGTCACCTGTTTTGCTTAACTACAAGGGAACTTGTAAAGATAACTCACTTTTTATTTAAAAAGATTTGGAAAGAAAACCTGAAAAAGAGCAAGTAGAACAGTTTAAGTAAGTAGAACAGTTTAAGTAACTAATACATTCAACTTTCCCATGACAAAAATGTTAGCAGTGAGTAAACTTAATGTTGGGGGCAGGGGCAACGGATTTGCCTATTCCTTAATGTTCTTCATTGATATTTCTTTGATTGCATTAACTGATTTGTCTATTTCCCTTCACTATCTGTGTGCAAATCAAGTTATACCCATACCCTTTCATTACTCTTCTTCTGATAGCATGTCTTTGCTGCCTCTGCTTAGAGACAGCAGTTCTACTGGCTTCCTTCCGTCAGCCTCTCCCTCGGGCGGAGACACAAGAGATGCACGCATAGCACGTAGCTCAGTTGCCAATTTATTGCTGTGCAACAAGCCATATACCATAACACACGACCTCCCCAGCTCCCTGTGACCCCTTGTTATCACCCACACCTCGCCCCAAGTCCACCCCACAACCCTACAGTCTTGTGCTGGGTGGAGAAAAAAAAAAAAAAAAAAAAAAAAAAAAAAAAAAAAAAAAAAGAGGAAAAAGGGAGGGAATCATTCTAAACTTAGACTGCCTTTTCTACACTCCTATAAAAAATATGATTTAAGTTCTTCTTTCAGATGAGTATTCTACTATACTGAAATATGGAGACTTCTGCCAGCAGTGAATATCTCGCATAAATACTCAAAGACTAAAGTTGCCATAGGCAACAGCTGAATCTTTCCTGCTTATCTGTGGGACCAGTATCATACCCTAAACCATGCTTATTCTCTCACACTGACAAGTTGCTGTATCACCACATAGAAAGAGAAATGAAAGTGGAAATCATACATTACTCATCTCCCATCTCATTCTCCATCCAGAACATAAGTGATTTGACAAACTTAGTTTGACAGGCATCCTGTCTGGACAAAGAGCTCGTCTATTTTCTGACAGGATTCAGCTGCTCTCTCACCATAAGCTTTGCAACATGAATTACTTCAAATATTCCCCAGGTAGAACAGACAAAATTGAACTGAAGGAGGAGAGGAGATTTATTTTTGGCAATTTTATAATAAAGCATAATTTTATTCTTGGCAAATATTCTATTGTAACAAAACGAGAAAAAAATATGGTTTAAATACTATTATTATTATACATTTGTTATGGCAAATTTTTTGTTACTATTACTTTATTTGTTTGTTTGTTTGTTTGTTCATAGCAAATATTTTGCTTAACATATCCAGCAGGTTCTCCAGTGCTAGTAAACTGGTCTTGATTTAGGGAACAAGCAACTTTCAGAGGCGCATTTTCCCTTTATACAATGAAACTAAAATAATTCTTTCTATTTCAATCAATGCCCACATAATTTAGTTCAGGTTACCTTTTTACATCAAGGTTCTTTACTCATTAGAAAAGTATTTATTACAAGTGGCAGCAAACTTAAGTGTGGTGCTATCATGTTATTTGGATATAAATGGATGGCAGTTAGCACCAACTTAGCTTGCATGGGGCACTTTATTACTGAAACATTAATACGAAAAAACAAACATGTAATACTCTATTGTAGTTAAATCAATGATCATATATTTGAGAAAGCATAGAAAAGATACTTCAATCAAACAAGAATAATTTCATCTGTTTGCTAATCCTAAAAATTGTTTATTTTCATCTCTGTCTTCTATTGATCGTCTCATAACAATAAACAATGTACTTTCTTTTAAAACAACATCATTAGAACAATTTGAGTCAGCTTAGATGAAAAAATACTATAAATACTAATATTTTAATACTAAGAAATTTTATGAGCTTTATGAATGCTTTATGGATTATTTTACTGAAGGGGATATAATGAATGAGTCAAGTGGTATTAAGGCAAAATCTATCCAATAACAAGGCAGTAACAATGCATCCATAAAGTATAAAACAATACATTTTGATAATAAACAAATAAACTCAAAACAATTATCATTACTTAGTCTTTTTTAGGTCCCCGAATCTTGGAATAAGTTTTTCTGTGTGCAGGCCACATTGCAGAATCAGAGTTCAAATTAAATTCTATGTTCACTTCAAAAACCTGATGTTGCACATCATTTCCACTTGGAAATCTTAACTCTATTCTCTCCACTACTGCAGGTTAGTTTGCTGCTCTTTGGTCACTGCCAGTTAGACCTGGCGTGTACAGGCATTTCCTGCTAACACCAACTCCTTCTAATTGAAATAATTGAAAAGCCCCTTTTATGAACTCCAGATTTTCTGAGCTTCCCTTCTATCATAATTTTTCACTTTTGTAGAAAAACCAACTACAGTACGAACCAAAACAAAATGCAAGATTTAAAAAAAAAAAAAAAAAAAAAAAAGTAAAAATATCTAAGGTGATGAAAAATAAATGCTGTTTTTTTTCAGTTGACTTCAGTAAATTACAGTGGCACCTTTAAATTATTAGAGGGGAAAAAAAAATACTCCAGTATCTCATTCTAAAGAACATAATACACATTACAATGAAAAAAAAAATAATCAAAATGCATCAGGAAAAATAAAATGTACAGATACTGAATAGATTTCAGTACACAACCTAGAATTTATTTAAAGTTATTAATGATTCAATGATGTTCTTTTTTTCTTAAACAATTGTTATCTTTTTCTCATTGATTTATCACAAGAAAAATAATCTAAACTCAAAAGACGCATTATAAAACTTTTCTATAAAAGAGATGTATTCAAGTAGCTCAAATTCAAGTGTATCTTCCAAGAAGCATAAGAATGAATTTCATACAAATATACGAAAGTGATCCAGAAACACCTCCCACATCATCACATACTGAATACCTCTAAACTTGCATTTTGTAGACAGGAGGACAACAAACCTCTACTGTGTTTAGTACAAGAGGAGACAATATTCAGTTAAAAGTTGTTAATATGAAAAACCCCCCAAATTCCATTGCAACATGTTAATTAAAAAATCATTTTTCAAGTAAACCTTTCTGATTTCTCATCAACAGATCTTTCTACCCAACATGTGCATGGTAGGCTGATACCAGACCGGAATTTCTTGTCATGAACTCTTCAACCATTTTTAATGGGATCTTTGCCCGTCATGAGATAGAAGACATTTTATCTGTGTGAAATTCATGGAAAGTAATAATCCAATGAAAGGCAGAAAGGTGAGAAAGGGAAAGCTCACCAAATCTACTTCTAAACAGGTAAAGTGTTTTTTCAATAGATGTACTTTGGTACTACAAATTATATGAGGCCTCCTGGCAAAGACTTGAGGTGTCACACTAGAAATAATAAGGTTATTCTCAGCTCTAAGAACTATGAGACCTTGGTATACTGAGTTATCAAAAGTATGAAAACACCAAATTGAAGAAATTAATAATTCTAATTTCTTTATTTTCCCATCATAAAAATTTGTGTTTGTTTTCTTTTCTGTGGAATGAAGAGAAGGAAGGGGAGGAAGGAAAGAAAGACAGGATCTTAAGGCAAAGGAATAGGAAAAAAACACAGTATTTTTCATGTTGTGATAAGCACATATTCCCTGCCCCCCGCCCTCCAAAATAATCTTTTTTCCTTAATCTTCATCTCTTTTTTATATACTTTTAAATATGTATATGTACACATCCAAATACACCTATATACTTCTATACATATATGTTAATACATTCTCTATCTGCTCTTTGGCCTCTAGACAAGAGGCTGAGCTGCTTCTAGGGCATCAGATTGGAATATGTAGTTCATACAACAGATTTATTTTTTTTTCTTCAATCATATTTTTCTTGCAGTTATGAAGGCAAACTTTTATAACAAAGGTTCATTTCTATTCCTAAACTTACGCATCAGAGAGAGTTTCTCAGTAGCAAGAGTATCAGTTCTACTGTCCACCAAATGGCCAAGAAAACACTTACTTATGCCACCATATTTAATTATTAATTGGGATAAATGCTACATATCCAGCAAGAACACACTCAAGCTGCAGACATTTAAGAAAGATAGATGAAGAAATATACTAGTAAAAGAGGGAGCGAGGAAGGGAAGGCTGTAGCTGTATCCTGATAGTAGGGTACTATGAGAAACTAGTGTATCTGCAGATTTCCAATACTGCTGCCTCCCTTGCAAATGCAAGAGGCCTTTCATTTAAAGAAAAGTGAACAAAGTAATGTGGTGGTGTTGTTAGCACTGTCTGTTAACAGCAGGTAGACCAGTTTCACAGAACTGGTATTCAAGGGATCTTCATTTTGATATGATCTTGTTCATTCCATCACCATAGGAGAAAATTATGAGATGTGAAATTTGTATCAGATACAAATCTGTATCCCAGCAGATTTGATCTACCTCTAATGAGATGGAAGGGAAAACCCTGTCAAGAATAATACTACTGTAGTGGAAGACTTTCAAAATAAAAATGATACAGAATGATACAGTGCTCTGCATGATAGGTTGACCATAGGACATAATGCATGTTGAAATTTATATTTTTGTTACTTTCTACCCACATTCCATTACCCCCATCCTCCCCCCTCCCTGATCATTATCAAAAAATACTAACAAATTAAAAATTAAAAAAAAAAAAAGAAAAGAAAAGAAAAGAAAAAAAAGACCCTTTAAACTTCTGGACATTTTTAGATGTGAACTGAGAACATTCTTTCTTCTTTTATTGCTCCATGCATCATGTAAACAAGCAATCCCTCCAGCAACACTAGTTAAACCTAGGAAGCTGGGCCAGAAGTCACATGGAAAAGATTATTTACACACAACATTCAAATGTTTGTAAATCCATGACAAAGTTTGAACAGTATGGCTTCCTGAAACAGAAATATATCACTGTACGCTGAACTTCTAACGTTAACAATTTTAATTCCAGGCTGAAACAAGACAAATTTCAGTCTAACTAGAGCATATGTTTTCCCCATCATTTCGAGAAATTATTATTTAAACAGAAAATCATGCACACATTCAACGTCATTCTGGTTAAAATATTTTAACCATTGAAAGCTAGATTTTTCCTTTTTATGGGGGGTGAGCATCATATTAGTATAGATCTGAAATATTACGGATATAGATATAATGGATGATGTGTTTTCAACAGCACCTTCAATCAAGTGTATTTCTTCTACCAATTTGATGTCAATTGCTTTTATACTCAGATTCTGTTTATAATTAAAGAAGAGAAAATCAAAACGAAACCCCAAGTAAAAGAGTTCAGAACTGAGATACAGTTAAGAACATTGCAAATCTGTATCTAAGCAAAAATTAAAATCTTTTTGTTTATTTCAGTGGCATTTTATTCCATTAAGAACTAAAATATGCAACTGAAGAAATACTGAGGTAAAAAAAAACAACTTGTACCGGTGACCAACAAAACAAAACCAAAGAGTTGAAAGTCACGTACCTTTCCCAGAAGGACACACGTGAGAGCCTATATAGGAGTCTGTAGAGAGATAAGATTTGCAGATGATGATAGATTTGTCTTGTGTGTTTCTATAGTTGGGCAGAAAGACAGACAAAATTTTTAAGAAGTAACAGTCTGAATATTATACAGACTTCACATGTAGGAAAAGATTTGTGCAAAGCTTTTGAAGATAACTATTCAAATATTTCCCTGTCCAGGAAAAAAAAAAACAACAAAACTTGGATTATATCTGATGTTGGGGATTAGGAATAGATAAATGATTCTTAAAATGATTTTTATGAAATTGATCTTTCTGAACTAATACTTTATTCTTAAATCTCATTTTCAAATCTTTTGATAGGCTTAGAGACATCATAGAAAACATAACACTCTCTATTTATTACTTAGTAGCTTTTCCTAGCTTCAAAAGTGCAGCTTAATGAAGCTGTAAAATTTACAGCCTCAGAGATCTTTATTTGCGTGGCTTTCTTACATTTATAAATTACATGAAGAGAAAGGGAAGAAACAGGAGTGCTTGACATGATATTTCAACAAAAGCAAAGCATTAAACTCATAAAAAGAGCTTCACCTCTCAAAAATATTGCGGGAAATTAAAAAAGAAAGACAACTGTAAATCTATGTCAAAAGGAAAGTCTTTGCAGTGGTCTGGTGAATATTGCTGTTGTCCAAGGAAACTGCTTCGCATGGCAGCTACACATAGTGCTGCTGAACTGCAAACTCGTGTTCTGGCTGCAATACATTCTCTGCAGGAAAGAAAAAAGATAACAAAAACAAACAAACAAACAAACAAAAAAACATAGATGAAAGACACATGCATATCTCAGCTTCACTCCTCATAATTTCCTGGGTACCATTCAGTGATATCAGCCACAATGTAGCATAATTAATTTGCAATGAATCAAGTAACACCTTGAGGGATGAAAATCCTTTGTTACTTCTAGGTAGTGGGGAAAAAAAATTCACTAGGCATATAAAAATTGTTTCAGATAATAGCCTCCAGAATTTTGGTGCAGATCCAAGTTGCTGTATGTGGAAAGATTCCCAGAAATGAAAAAGTTCACCGTTTTCCTGAATGTGTTGCAGTTATAAAGGAATCCTGAGAGAGAGAAAGCAAAACAAAACAAAACAAAAAAACAAAACAAAACAAAACAAACAAACAAAAAACAACAAAAAAACCCCAACACCTTGTCTCTGATTAAATATGGGTAATTTATCTTTTAAATGTCTAAAACCAGGAAAGTTATGATTCTCAATCCACAGTAGAGGTGATGAGTGAGTTAGACGGGATTTTGTGTAAAGGAAAGAGCACACTTGGATCTCTTGTACATCACCTAATTCTTTGTCATTTTGTTTGATATCCTACTAAGCTGTGGTGTCAACTTAAATGAGCACATTCTTTATTAAGTTGCCTCTACAACTGTTGTGGTTAATCCAAAGATTTTCTTAAACGCCAGCTAGGAAAAAGCAGCACTGATAAGAAATCATTACTCATGCAATAACATTTTCCACATTTTTACATGAACTTTTTATTTGTGGGGACAGAGAGAATTGTAAGTGGGAAGAAAAATTCTCTCTAAAGTTATTAGGAGTACCTTAGTCACTGGCATCTATGATATAACAAATCTACCTAATTTTAAATGAATTTACTGCAGAAAGATGTGCAATTATTTTTCCAGCTCTTCTTAAATATATGCTGACATCTCAAAATTTCAGGTAACCTAGGATGGAATAACTGATAACCTGATCATCAAATTGAGACAAAATGAAGAACAGCAACAAAAATCTCTGAATATGTATAATGGGATAATCACTTTGTTTCATTCTTCACCCCCGCTTAAGATATAAATAGTCAGAAGTTATTTTGAGAATTATTTTGCAATGTTGAAGGGGCAAATTTAGCAGTAACTTAAAATATAATTAAAGAACTTTTTTTAAAGGATATATATTTTTTTTTGGGGGGGGGGGGGGTAGTTTCTTTGCTTGTTTAAGGAATAAACAAATCAATTGAATTAATTTATTAACTCTGGGCATTCTGAAGCAAATAACCATGAGTCAGATGGCTTCAACACTGAATGGGTCAAGGCCAGGATGCCAACATAATGTAAAGTAGAATCCTTCTGTCTAAGGTAATCAATCACTAAAATGTAGTAGAATAATAACCAATCATCTTAAATATGTGGGTTATTTTATGAGAAGACCTAAAACAAGGTCATTCTAAATTCAGTAGACCATTAATTTAATAGTTTCTTATTCTAATGACATTTACAAATTTTCCAATTTTAAAGTCAAGACACATAGAAAAGCTGTTAAGCCACAATATATTTTAAGCTCTTATAATGAAAGAATATCAGCCAAGGAAAACAGAGACCCTACACATGACTTCTTCTAATAGTACTTCACTTGGTGTCACTGAAATGAAAACAGAAAGAATGGAAACTTTTTACTGTGGTGAAATAAAAGGAAATCACAGTTGTTGTTTTTAATAAGCAATTGAAGGTTTCCATATTTATTTATTTTTTTTTTCCTCCAACACCATCTGTCTCCCAAAGATTTTTTTGTTCTTATATTAGATTTTCTTTTGCTTTACTAGGAATCCAGATGAAAACTTATACTTTAGTAGTGACCCAATAATAATGTAGTAATTTAAGATTTTATCAAACTTTAATAAACTTTATCATAAATAATTTTTGTTGTTGTTAATTCTAAATGTCCCACGATTGCTTTTAGAGTCTCATTAATCACCTAATCCAAAGACAGATTCAGCAGTTAGTCATTAGCGTACTTGAGGTTCTTTGGTACTTCTGAGTTTGGCTAAGAAGGCACACTAAAATTACGAAAAAAAAATACAGTCTCACCCTCTCACTTGCACTGGTGTACATCTGATTGCTGTTCAGGAAACTAGCAGAGCAGAAAATTGCCCACTTTTTAATTTCAGCTGCCTTAGCTGGTTCACAGTAGCTGAAATTTTCATGAAACACCACCACATTTGCAGGATTATTAAGCAGAAAGCAAGGGGAAAAGAGTATTTTTTATTATTGTTGTTGTAGCTGAAATATTCATTCAAAGCTAAAGCTTACTGTGATTTTCATCAGCTCTCCTTCACTATAAATTAACTTTGAAGAACAAGATGATTAATCTCACTTTTGAAACTGAGTTATTCCACAATACAACTGGAAGATCTAATTCCGTAACTTCTATGCTATCACAAGCACATCTACATTATCACACCATCACAAGTACAGCTCAAGTATCTTACCTTAATCAGAAGAGCCCAAATCCAAAACCAGTTTAACTTTCACCTATGTTAATACATCCAGATGTAAGATGTGTACATCACACCAATTATCAGTGCATACAGTGTATAAAATACTAAGTTACTATTCAGTGAAAAAAAAGCTATACACACTTTTCTTCGTGCGCGCGTGTGTGTTTTAAGCCAGCTAATATGGTTCTATCCAGCTGCCCTGGGAGCCTGCTTCCATTCACTTTAAATAACCACAGTTCTGAGAAATGTTAATCTGCTCTCTACTTGCACCCTTTCCATCTTATGTGTATGCTACTGATTTTGAGAATAAACATGAACAATTTTAATAAATACATGCACATTTAATAGATCTGAGCACTGTGATCTGAAAAGCAACCTTTTCCAAGAACTGCCTACTTTGTGAAAATAGAGCTCCATTACTCTAATAAAACTGAATTATTTTTTTTTAATAAAATGAACCATACAATTTTGATAACAAACACTTTGAAGAAGTTAGTTTTCAAATAAATTACTGTTTGAACGTACAGTAATTTTGTTTTATTGAAAACACTGCTGTAGGCTTTGTCTTTTTGCATTTCTGTCTTTCAAACAATATGCCATTTAAAGACATATCTACATATCAAATGGACATGAAATATTTACATTAACTCATACACATCTTTGCACATACAAATTCCAATTACTCTTGAAGTTCTTTTTAAAGTAGCCTGTTTTTTGTTTTTTCCCGTTCCTTACTACTGGGATTAGGGAGATCTGCTTGCCTGATGTTTTGCCTACAAGTCCTTGCTACATATAGAAGCACATGAGCACATACATAGAGCATATCAGGAGCGATATTTTTTTTATGTTTTTCTGTTGTCTTTAACACTAGACACTGAGCAGGGTCACTACCAATGTCAGAAGAAACATTTACAATGAATTCTGCATTCTTCCAAGGAACAGATTTCTGTTTTCCATCACATTACTAGAAAAAAAAAAAAAAAAAAAAAAAAAAAAGCCTGAGAAGTGTCAGCTTCTGAGTACATCCAGAGGCAAAAAAAAAAAATTGGCCCTTACAAGCAGTTAGGTTCATATGTCCTTGGAGGAATAATAAACCAGGTGTTCCTCTGCTTTACAAAACCTGCAAGCTGATGCTTTCTTGTGTGAAACCTACAGAGTTGGACTCTGCACAGCATATTTGATTGCAGTTCTTTGGCATCAAAGATCTCAGCAACTGCCTCACTCATATGTGAAACACCCACCTGGAGTTCTTTTTTTCTGTCTAAAGAAAAAGGTGTACCTTATCAAATTAAAAATTTTTTGCACAGAATCAGCATCTGCTCCTGGAAAGACTCATCTCCCTTAGTATTTCATGAACATTGCACTACAACAAATTGCACTGGATGTAATTAATTCTTGTTCATTTCTTGCAGTCAGAGGAGAGACCTAAGTGGCCTGTTAGCTCTGGGGCCTGTGCTAATATACGCAATCATCTTAGTCCTGGTCTCCCTGAGGCCAAATCTACTTTAACAAAAACAGTCCAGTACTACTGCTCACGCCATTTGCTTACCCAGACTACTTTACACTGTTGTCTTCTGCTTCAGTTATTTCATAGAATCACAGAATGGCTTGGGTTGAAAGGAAACTTAAAGATCATGCAGTTCCAGCCAGCTGCCATGGGCAGGGCTGCAATCCACCAGACCAGGCTGCCCAGAGCTCCATCCAACCTGCCCTTGAACATTTCCAGGGATGAGGCATCCACAACATCACAGGGCAAATTGTTACAGTGCCTCATCACCTTCCAACTAAAAAAAATTCCTCCTAATATCTAATCTAACCCTCCCCTCTTCTCACTAAAAACCATTTCTCCATGTCCTATCACTATCTGCTAGTGTAAAAAGTTGGTTTATCTCCTGTTTATTAGCTCCCTTTAAGTACTGGAAGGCTGCAAAGAGATCTCCTTGCAACCTTCTCCAGGCAGAACATGACCTGCTCCCTCACCCTTTCTTCATAGGAAGAGGTGCTCAAGCCCTCTAGATCTTTTTTGTGGCCCTTCTCTGTACACCCTTCAACAGCTACATATCTTGTGTTGGAGGTTCTGAGGCCTGGACACAGTACTCCACATGGGGCCTCACGAGGGCAGAGCAGAGAGGGACAATCACCATCCTCTTGTGGCTGACCATCCCTCTTCTGATGCAGTCCAAGAAACAGCTGATCTTCTGGGTTGCAAGTGTACACTGCTGGCTCATGTCCAGCTTTTTTTTCACCAGGACCCCCAAGTCTTTCACCACAGGGCTACTCTCAATGAATTCTCCCATTCTGTAGACATACCTGGGATTGCCCCCATCCAAGAGCATCACCTTGTACTTGGCCTTGTTTAACCACGTAAGGTTCACACGGGTCCACTTTTCAAGATCGTCCAGATCGCTCTGGAAGCTATCCCTTCCTTTTAATGTATCAACTACTCAGTGTCATCAGCTAACTTGCTGAGGGTGCGTTCAATCCCATCATCTATATCATTGGTAAAGATGTTAAAGAGTACTGCTGCCAAGACAGACTTCTGGGGCACCACTTGACACCAGCCTCCAGCTGGACATAGACCACAACCCTCTAGCTGCAACCATCCCACCAACTCCTTATCCATTGAATAGTCTACCCTTCAAATCCTTATCTTTCCAATTTAGAGATGTGATGTGAGACCATATCAAAGACCTCACAGAAGTCTGGGTAGGAAACATCAGTAGCCATTCCTTTGTCTACTGATGCCATCAATCTATCATAGAAGCCCACCAGAATGCCAATGCAAAATTTACACTTGGTAAAGTCACGCTCACTATCACTTGTTGCCTCCTCATCCTGCATATGACTTAACACTGCTTTCAGGATGATCTGTTCCATGACCTTCACAGGCACAGGCACAGGCACAGAGTACTGACAGAAGCTTTGATGGAAAGGACCAACTCTGAGGGGACACACTGTAGAGGCAGTAGAGAAGATTTTAAGTGTTTTTATTTTTCTTCTACCTTTTTTATTTGTGGTGTTTTGTTTAGGAAACAATTCAATGAATTCAGTAATTGTAGCATGCTTGCAATTTCCTTTTATTTTTAATTTTGACTTTTTCCTTTTATTCTTCTTCCTTATTTAAGACTCAGGGTATGCTGTCCTGTAGATAGGAATAAAATCATCCACAGACTTCACTAACTAAAAGTTTTGCTGGGTAATTAAATATTTCACTATACTAAGACTGATTTATGATTAGCTCTAAATCAAGTTGACTAAAATCATATGATACGGGGTTAGGTGACAGTTACCACAAAAGTCATCTGATGAAATGAACAATTTTGTCACAAGAACATATAAATTGGTTGGAAAAGATTGCAGTTTAATCAAATACAGAATCTTGTTACTGGCAGTGCCTCATTTCAATTTTCTTTTTTCTTTTTTTAATTAAAGAAAGTTAAAGAAAAAGCTTTAACAATTCTACAGTAATATCACTGAACTATTATTTCCTTTCCCATCCATGAGCACATATACATATACATATGTTCCCAGAACTGGCCAGTAACTATTCTTTAGCTACCCTTCAAGGCAAAGAATAAAAATATATTTCTCTCTAAATTTGTTCTCATCCTGAGCTCAGAGCATTATATTTCAAGATTTAAACATGTTTCTAAGCCTTAACTTTTCCTTCTTATTATTAACTTTAAATTCTTGATGTTTCATAGATTTGTATAAATGTTGAATCTTTTTTAATTTTAATCTAAATTCTTAGCCTCAATTGCTCCCTTTAGCATTTTTGTACAGATAAATGACAATAAGTGAGCCTCACACCTTTGAAGATTCATTTCTTTGTTCATGAGCACAGATTGTGAAGCCAGAAGGGGCCATTATAATCATCTAGATTTCTGCAGCTGTTAAATGCATAGTAATTTTGCACAGCTTCTTTTTGAATAATCAAATCTTTTAAATCAGTCTTAATTAAAATAATCTTCAGAGACAAAAAATCCACCATAATTCCCATTCCTTGAGTTACAGGTTTTTCAGTTTAACTTTTCATTCAGAATGCTTCATGTAATTATTTTGCTCAACTTTCATTTGTCTTCCTTCTAGGTTAGTGTTTTCTTTCTTTGCTTTGTATCTGATGGCATGCCTAGGACGGTTTTGTCCACAGAGCTCAAATAATTATTTTTTTCCACTTCCGAAGTTAAGGTTCCAAATCAATGAAACATTTACGCATTTTTTTTCATTGAATCGTGGTCTCTGTATTCTCCTGAATACAGTTTTGCAATTGATTATGTTATGGTTTATCTGTGAGTCATTCTCTATTTGACTTCTGACTTCTCCAAGTCAACTAGAAAATGATTCAAAAGCCCTATTTTAGGGGCCAAGGTATAACTTCAGAATTTTACATGCTTCTGAGACATTAATTGGCAAACGCATAATTGAAGCATCTAAACACCACTTCTTGTCTGCCACTTTGTAAAACTTTAGGAGAATATATCCATCTAAAAACATCTGCATTTTCATAAACAAACATTTACCTTTTTAAATGCATTTATTTTCTAATTTAAGATGGGATCTAATTGTATACAAGAACCCATAGAATTTTCCTATTTTTAGAACAGATCTGGAGTTTTCAGTTCAGTGAAGTACTAACTATAGTCTTTATCCAGCTTTATAAACAAACAGTAACAGTTTGGGGATTTTAAAAAAGTTTCCATCAAGTACAATTGAATTTTCACTCTCTCTTATTCTTAGAATATTTGTACTATATACTTCTTTCCTTTATATTTTATATTATACTATATTATGTTATCTTTCCTTTATATTTTAAAGACTTAAAGTCATGTTCTTAGCAGGTGACAGGACGAGGGGAAATGGCCTCAAGTTGCACCGGGGAGGTTTAGGTTGGATGTTAGGAAAGACTTTGTTACAGAAAGGGTTGTTAAGCACTGGAATAGGCTCCCCAGGGAGGTGGTTGAGTCACCACCTCACTGGTGGGGGGCGTGGGGGGGAGGTTGTTAGAGATAGGGTAGTACGGTTAGCATGGTTGTGGTTGGACTTGATGATCTTTAAGGTTTTTTCCAATCTGAGTAATTCTATGATTCAAATATCTACAAAGCTATATGGACCGTTCGTTGTGAAGTTACTAACAACAGGAATCATAAAATATAGCTTGCTCCTACCTGAACAGCACTGATCAGTTGTGTTGAGCACTGTGCATTTTCCTCAGTCACAACAAACCATAGCATATGCACTGAATGTTGGGACTTCCAAACATTTATTTCTACATCTAACCTAAAAATCTCATGCTGATTCCTGGTCACCTGGGACCAGTGAGAATAAACAAAATACGAATGAAATCACCAGAGTTTTGAACTCTGAAATCAAGACAGCCTCTTTTTCTTCTTTTTTTTTTTTTTTTTTTTTTTTTTTTTTTTTTTTTTTTTTTTAAGGAGAGAATAATATCACTCACTTGTATAGGTTGCTAAAATTAATGACTAAGGAATAATCCAAATTCAGGAAAAAAATAAAGCATCAAATAGTATGGGTTTTTGTTTGTTTGTTTGTTTCTTTGTTTGTTTGTTTAGCTGAGACAGATTCTTTATGTATAAATTGATGACAAATCACTTATTACACTAATAGCACAGAAACAGCTAAAACAAAAGCTTGAAAAGTGAATAGGAAAACAAGAAACAATAAATGCTTCCCTGAGAAGGTGTTTTGTGGATTAATTTGAGAGTACCAAGAGTTAAGATGCCACATTAACATGAAATATTTTCTTAATGTTTTAAACTGGGAAAAAAAAAACAACCATGTACTTACTCTTGAAATTTAATACCTATTGGATCTGCATTCTGACTCCAAATGAGAAGCTTATTTTTAATTCATTGGATTCATCTGTGCTTTTGTATTTTTAATGCGAAGGATAGAACAGAACAAAACCAGTGTAGACATATGCCAATTTTAATATAATGCTCTCCTACTTTAGGGACTTCACTAACTGTATGGATTACCCAGTAATTCCACTCAGACTTTGTAACTGACATTAAATATTTTTCTCACAGTCACTCAATGCCATTCAGTAAAGGAAGCCATATAAAAATAAATTGAATTTGAAATGTTTAAAAACAACTTAAGTACTTTAGATATCTCAAATTTCTGTTTAAGAGCAAAACGTAAAGCCTCCTACTAAATACCAATGGGAGAAAGCTGATTTTTCAAGTTAATTTTTCTTAGTGTAGAAGGGCCAAATATTATTTATGACATGCAAAGTGATTCAGAGTCAGGGACATATGAATAGCCAATAGAGATTAAGAAGACAAATGTCTTTCTGATTTAAATGTGCACATTTTTAAACAAACTTATTTAGCCAGCAAATGGCCCAAGTATGAGACAAATGTCATCCTTATAAAGACTGTCTATCAAAGTCACATTGCACCTGACTTCTAGACTAGCTCTCATCCAGTTGGTGGTACATGTTTGGTTACCGAGACACACCTTTCTTCTGAAATATGAAGGCACTCTTTTTAATTATTTTATTTTCCAGAGAGCCATAGTTAAAAACAAGGTAGTCAAGTTTTGAAAAGTTTTATCAAAGACAATCAGTTTTACAAACATAGAAAATGTAGTCCAGTTAAAGACTCCTCTCTATTCTTCTCTGTATTCTGTGTTATCAGGCTTGCTTTAGTCTATTTTATTATTTCTCTGAAATCTGCCTAAAATATTGGGCAAAGGCCCACAGTTATTGTGTGCTGTCAGACTGTCTAATAAACATTTACCCTCTGTTTCCTAACAAAACTTGGTTCATAGCTGAATTAAACACATAGGAAAATTTTCATATCATTGACATAATATACTGAGTTTTCTACTGTCTGTAAGAAAAAAAGCAGTAGCCTAGAAAAGAACAAGACTGTATTTCATCAACTGCTGCATGATACAAGGCTCTGCACAAATACAAATCTCATTCTGCTGACTCAGGTTTCATCAGAAATGCCAAAGGAGCAGAGGACTGTAGCTCAGCTGAAGGAGGTGTCATCCACTGTCCTTCAGACACCATCAACACAGCACTGTACACTGTGCCACAGAGGGCATGACTTCAGACTGGGCCTCAGCCAGTTCAACCAATAGTGCACAAAGCACCACTCAGTCGTGTAATAAAGGCTGGAAGCAGTACTGCATGAAGACCATTACTCTGCTTTCAGAAATCAGAGGTGCATTTGGAAATTCTTAAATTGGACCTGCACAGCTGCCTCAAATTATCAAAAATCCTCATTTTTTTTTGCAGCTTTTAAGCTTTGGTCTGGTCATATTAACATAACTTTGCTATAAACTCTCAAATTCATCTGCAATAAAAGTTAGCAGTAAGAGGAAAATGGTAAACCGAATTTATCAAATTCATCAAAGTGTATCCTTTAAAGAATTTTACAGTTAATGAAATCACACTGATACCTTCACATGCAGCCATCTGATAAGGAAGATATTAAAAGTGAGTGCAATGTCAGCAGGAGAAATAAAGTCGGAAGACAGTTGCCACAGTTAGCTAGTAAAAATATCTAACGTGAGGAACAACAACAAAAAAAACAATTAGCATGGATTCAAAAAAACAGCTCTGAAACACATCTTTCGTTCTTGCTATAAGTCCTTTCCTGCTGAGAGCAAAACAACACGCCAGCAAGAAAGGCACGAAGAGCAGCTGGCAGCCCAATAACATACTAGAGTTGTCAATGCTGTCCACATGGTTCTCCACATGAGGTTTTTAGAGAATCCCAGTACTATAATCTATAACACATTGGAAAAACAATATCCCTTTTCAAGGCCATTCTCTACAGAAGAGAAATATGTGGTTAATGCAAAGAAAAAACCTCCCATTCATACTTTTGTAAATCATGAACTAGGAAAAGAACATCCTAAAACTAAGAAAGGAATCAATTGGAAAGAAATTATAACAAAATTATCACAGAACATTATTTTGTAGCTGTTTCTACTTTATAATTTGCTTAAATAAGAGAAGTAATGTAAGACATATATTCAGTAGGCATCAGTACAATTAAGGTGCACTGAAGACTGAGGAAACTTGTGAAGAATAACTTATGATGTCATTCATTTCAAATTGTATAATTAAATACATAACAATTATACTTTTAATAATGTATTAAATAGAACAGCATTATTTATTCAGTAAGGAAGAAAATGACGATTACCACAACAAACGTTATTAATGCACATCTTAATTTAGAATGTCAACACATTAATTGAAAGCTTTTCAATTTGTTTTGTTAATAAGGTCCATTTTGGTCTAGCATTATACAAATCATTTGTTCCATAATTACTATGACCAACAAATGTTTATTAAAAGGCTTCTGTTCTCTATCTGTTGCATGCAGTGCATTTGGATAGTTCAAGTAAGACCACGTTTTTTCTGTAGAATCACTTTTGTCTTTTCCATATATTGACATTAAGGCTTTGCTTTGCTCCTCAGAGGACTTGAAAGCCATGCCTGACTAAACTAAAAAGGCTTTCAATGTTTGCAAGTCTTGCTGCTTTTGTTTTTGGCTTTTATACTTTTTGTCTATTCTTTCTTACAACAGAAAAACTAATTCATTATTCTGTAGGATAGATCTCTGATTTAAAAAATCAGTTCATAACAATCTCAAAAATAAATAAATAATAATAATAATCGGTTTGCCTGCTTGAAAATGTAGACAACTGCACATTTTTAAGAGAATGCAAACATATAAGAAAATCAAGGCCTCAACTTCTCAAGTGCATGCATTATGTACTTGGTCTTTCTTTAACATGTGCATTCAATTTGTCCACTTGGCTTGTGCTTCAGTAAGATATGTTCTACCTTCAGCGTTGTTAGAGTGGGTGCAAAATAAGCAGAGTTTGATTCCTACTCACTGAGCTATTTTTCTATCCAACATAGGGCATTGCCTGACTGAATGAAGGAATCAGCCTCAACAGAATAAAAATCCAAAACACAGAAATAAATAACATCTCTCCACATTCTACCTGCATTGTTTTTAACATTAATAAGCTAATGAAAAATCTGTTGTTTCTAGTGTCAAGGATGTATAACTGTGAACCAACTGTAGTCTGTCAGTTTCTCATTTTACTACCATAAAAAGCTATACTTTAAACCAGGCTGTGAACATTCAAACTAAAATGAATCCAGTAGTTTCTACTAGAAATACTTATTGAATAAAAATGCTGTCTCTCTTTAGTAGTGATAAGTAGAAAAGTAAATGTAAGGATTCCTGATCTTTTAAAAATAATGAAAAAACAATTTATGAAAAATAAATAACAATTTCCTAATTTCCCACAACTCCTCTTTTACACTATGAAAATAATCACACTTTTTTAAAAATTTTGTTTTTCAAGCAATAGTAAACAATCACTGTCTGTCTCAATCTAGGATTGAAGAGAGTAACAGTAGCAGTTAATTACCCATCAACCCATAACAACATGGCTGGCATTTGACACAAGATGATTATAAACTCTTAGTATCTTAACACTTGTCTACTACAAGCAGACTATCAACCTGAACAGTTTTTTAAGTTGTCATCAGGTTACAAGTAACTACTGTTTGTCGCTGTCCTGCTGGCCTTCACTAAATTGGATGAAACAACATAGAGACTATAGCTTCTGTTATATCTGGAGCAATCCACTTACACAAGTTTTACAATTAAGAGAATCTAGAAAATCTAACATGAATGAATAAACAATAAAACAGACAAAATAAATGGTAAAGCAGGAAAAAACACTTGACTTAGAGTATCAAAAATTAAAATTTTGTTTCTCTTGCTACTGACTACTACCTCGTCTATATTCTGGATAGGCAGTTCACAACCACCTTTACAAATAGGACTTGGAAATACTTATAATTCTATCTATCTCCATCACACAATGAGAAATCACAGAATCACAGAATTGTAAAGGTTGGAAGACACCTCTTGAGATCGTCCAGTCTAACAACCTGCTAAAACAGTTTCCCTTGTAGTAAGTTGCACAGTAAAATGTCCAGGTGGGTTTTGCATATCTCCAGAGAAGGACACGTTGCAAACTCTCTGGGCGGCTTGTTCCAGTGCTCTGTCATCTTCAAAGTAAAGAAGTTATTTCTCTTGTCCAGATGGAATTTCCCATGTTCCAGTTTATGTCTGTTCTTCCTTGTCCAGTCACTGGACACTTGGCATCATCCACATGATCTGACCTGTAGGTATTGATAAGATTTCTTCTCAGTCTTTGCAAGGTTGAATAGTTTCAGGTTACTCAGACTTAAATCAAACAGGAGATGTTTCAGGTCCTGTATAATCTTTCTTGATCATTCACTGGATTCTCTCTGATAATTCCCATCCTTCTTGAAAAGGGGAGCCCACGATTGGACACAGTACCCCAGATGTGGCCTCACCAGGGCACAGCTGAGAGGGAGAATGACCTCCCTTGACCTTCTGGCCACGCTCTTTTTAATGAACTCGAGGATACCATTGACCTTGTTGGCCACAAGGGCACACTGTTGGCTTATGGTCAACCTGTGTCCACCAGGACTCTCAAGTCCTTCTCTGCAGAGCTCCTCTTCAGCAGTTCAGCCTCTAACTTGTACTTATTCATGCAACTATTCCTTCCCAGATGCAGGACTCAGCACTTGTCATTGCTGAATCTCATCAGGTTCCACCCTGCCCAGCTCTCCTGCATAACCAGATCTCGCTGAATGGTAGCACAGCCTTCAGGTGTGTTAGCCACTCCTCCCAGCTTTCTATCATCAGCAAACTTGCTGAGGGTGCACTCTATCCCTTCATCCAGGTCATTGATGTAGATGTTGATCAAGACTGGACTCAGTACCAAACCCAGGGGAACACCACTAGCTACAGGCATCCAACTAGACTCTGCTCTGTCATGATCTGCTGTTCTGTATTTCAGGGTGTTTTAAAGAAAAGAAACATTCCATCCAAAATGTTGCCCCAAATGCCTCTGGGGGACTGCTATTTCTACACAATTATAAAACTTGTCAGAAAGTTTAGTTCAGTACAAGTATCCTACATGTAAAAATAGCTGGGAACTGTTCTAAGAGTTTTCTTTAGAAATTGCACAAATCACTACAAAGGAATTTTTGCAAACTGTTTTAGTTGCAACTGGTGTTCAAGATCTGCTTATGCAAGAAGTCTACATTACGTAGTACCAAATCCTAGTCTTAATCCAATGTATTCTCCATAAAACTTCAGAGAAAATGTATATTTGATCTCTACACTTTTTCTGACACATAATTTGCAAAAGTATTACAAGTTCAGAAACTGATATATTAATCATAAAATACCCTGAGTTGGAAAAGACCCATAAGGATCACTGAGTCCAACTCCTGGCTCCATGGAGGATCACCCAAAAATCAGACAATATTTCTGAGAGCATTTTCCAGATCCTTCTTGAACTCTGGAAAGCTTGATGTCATGATCACTTCCCTGGGAAGACCATTTCAGTGCTATTGCCTCAGACTCTATCGCTGGTCAACAGAGGGAAGAGATCATATTGTCTATTCTGTTGAAGCAATGCTACTCAAAATGAGTTCTGTTTTTATCTGTTACTCATAAATACTTCTACTGTTCTTGCTTGGTGATCCCTGTTTTTTGTTTTCTGTTTTGTTTTTTGTTGTTGTTGTTTGTTTCTTTTTTCACACAGCATATTTCTTGTAAGTCTACTAGAATTGAATTTATTATTAAAATTAAAGCTTTTCCTGAATGAACTGTGCTTCATATTTCACAGTCAATCTTCAGTTGTAGCAACTTAAGAAGGATTAAAGATGATGGCACTAGAGTTCCATCCTCTTACAGGGAAGTTGCCACTTCTGTAATCACATAATCACCCGTTTCAAACAAAACCTCTACACAGCTGAATACATTTCTTCTTGAATAAGTAACTCCAGTTTTATGAGAATATATGCTGGGACACTACAGTGGATATGCATAGCATAGTGATGATCAAACTGTGCTATGCTTAAGTGAAAATACAGTCATTCGTGTATCTATTTTTTAACATTTATTGTAAAAGTCTTTTACTTGTTATAAAGCTGATAATTTTTCATCTTACCTTAAAAGTAAAACATAAAGAAGCTTCCCACAGGTAAAATTTAACTGCTAAGACAGAAAACATAACAAAGCAGTATCTTAAAGTCCCTCTTATTGGTTGTTCCATAAAGACAGATATTTTTCACTAAAACTTATAAGTCTTCAACCATATTGTTAGCAAATATTGTTATTACATTATATTATCATTACACTTAATTACTTACTTATATATTTATCTTCAGAATGTTAGTAATGTTATACTGCAATCAAATTTGTAATACTATAGGAAAGACAATCACTGTTCCAGTCCATATTCTCATTCTTAGATATAATATTTTTTCATACAGCTCAACTATTTTCTCATAGTATATCAGATACACTAAACAAAATAAGAACAAGACAAATGAACAAAAAAGCCACCTGCAGCAACAAAATAGCAGCCGTAATAAGACTGCAAAAAATGTACAGCTTTATTACAAATTTAACCTAAAGGTGCAAAGGACATAATGAAAATAGAGAACAATCTACACAGTCAGCCAAAGTAATAAAGTATCACTCCTAAGCAGTTTGAGTGCTAATGAACTCATCCAATTCACACAATCTACTAGCCTGACTTTATCTCATAGCAATTATCACAATCACTTTGATGCTCTAGTGTGCTATAGGAAATAACAGTCCTCAGCCTTCCCTTGAGTCTCGCTAAATAAGCAAATTATATTGGTTGTTGTCTTAATGGATAACAATGAATAGAACTCCTTAATGTTTTTTATCTTGTGGAAAATAGGACAGAAATGCCCTATAAAGTCCTTTTGGTTTTGTTTGTCGATTGAGAGGAATTTTTTATAATGCACTTAAAAGAAAACATATTCTTCATTTGTGCAATTTCAATCCCCTTTCCAACACAAAGGAAAGAACCTTCTTCAGCTATTCTTCAGAAAGATGAATGCAGCAAACAAATAGCATTTTCATGGTAATGGCAAGTTTAACATCAGTTAATTTTACATTTTTTCCCCACCAAATCAATTGCTGCTTTCACTTTCCTGCCAGACAGATAGATAGAAGCTAAGTACGCAAGGCTATATCTTCACAAAGTTTTCCTAATTAATGTAAAACTTTCCACATTTCGTGAGTTGTGGGAATCAACGTATGAGAACTCCAAATCTTTGCACAAACAATCCTGAACAAGCAACTGGAATTAAAAGCCTTAATGTTGTAATGTAATAGGTAGGAAGCTCTGACAAAGAAATGAAAAACAATGACAGGGTTTCACAGGAGGTGTGTGACACAACTGTCATAGGTGTAACATTCTGACTATTTTTCCTTGAACAAAAAAAATAAATTTTCTTTATGTTCTTTTTCTTATTTTATTTCCAAATTCTTAGTTCCAAAAGACAAACAAGGCATTTCAGTCAGCTTTGACATATCAGTTCAGACTGGACTACATACAGTTTGCATGAGAATCTAGAAACTAGTTTTAGAATGCTACTTTCATAAATCATTAAGCTTCCACACTTGAACAACTTTACTCTTATAATACTATTAATGCCATATTTCATTGCCAAGAATAATTTTTAAAAGATAACCTTAATCCAGGCATAAAAAAATAAACAAGAATAATAACAACAACAACAACAAAGCAAAACCAGAATTTCTTTCAAAATAGCTGTTTCTGTCTTATTTTCCAGATCAAGATTCACTTTGTTTGGTTGTAGACTGACCCAAAACTGCAACACCTAGCAACAGGATGTAGAAATCTTGCTTACAGCGTGACACATTTCTCTGCTACTGGTTTTTATTTTTGGCTATTTAGAACACAGTAACTAACTGATAGGTAAAATCATATACAGAATTTTGGGAGTGGAACACTGTGAGTAAAGGAATGCAGTGATATGTGGACACAAATGAGTTTTTTATTCAAATTTGCAGTAGAACTGAGAAAAAAATAAGTCTTTCTGCCTATGTCATTCTGTTCAGAGGAATTTAAAACTGAATTCACTGAAACATCTTTACACCAATTTAATGACCAAATCATCTAATTACTTCTGTTAAAACATCTTGTTCATAAGCATGATGATCAAAGGTGAAACTGAAGATTTACACATTTGAGTTTTCATGCTTGGATGCACAGTTTAGAAACAGGCTTATCTTTAAGGACAAAGAGTTTCCTAAGAAAAAATTATTTGAGACAGCCAAAACTGTGCATCTGATTTGCCTATTTGAGTTAAATATTTTCTTAGGGAATGATGTTTTGTGGGGATGCAAATAATTTGGCATATTTCCATTGACCAAAGAGTAATCTTTTCACATAGTACTACATACACTTTAGATTAAATGAAAAGAAATGAAAAGCTTTTTTTTTTTTTTTTTTTTTAAATCTTTATCAATATTTACCTTTATCAACATTAGTAATTATATAACCTTATTCACTGTCACAGAGTTATCTAGATCAATCTATGTCTGTGACAGGGGGGCAGTAGGCCCGTGGGCCCCCTGGCCCCTGAAAAAAATGGGAAGGGAAAAAGGGAAAGGGATAGGGAGATGGGAGCTGGGCTCAAGGAAACAAACAGAGCAGCAGCAACGATCTAAGGAGGAAAACTTACTTTACTATGATGTTGGAATGCAAGATAACACAATATAATACAATCTAATTGAAATTGAGGCTAATAAGTAAAATAAGAGAGAGAGAGAGTTTTCCAAAGACCAAGAAGCCTACTTTGAAATTGAAGGCGCACGGCTTGGAAGCACACCCACACCTGCTGCCAGGCAGTGAGTGAGAGAGAGAGCGTCACTTCCGTGACATATTTTCCTCTTTGACCGTGAGGTCCTCTGAAGTGTGTAGTTCTTCTTCTCTGTGCTAAACATGATGTCATGATGTGGAATACCAGTAGCAAAAATTACAAAACCGTGACATTCACAAAGTTTGTGTGTGATATTTGTGATATTCATTATATAAAAAAAATATTAAATCCAGGAAAAGCAATAGCTACAAAGTCCTTTGGATGGAATATTCATATTTAACTTATAAGGAGATAGATAGAATTTATCTAACAGGCCACAGACAAGGGCGTAGTGTAACAAAGCAAAGTCTAGAAGAAATCTATCTATCCTTCAAGATTAAGTCTATCTTCACTATGTGGAAATAATTTGTCTTATTTTTTTTCTTTACATTTTGAGAAGGTTTAAAATTCTTCATCCAGTTGGTCCATTTTAGGATAGCCAGCATTTTCAAGGAAAACCTTTGAAAGGCCTCTATTGACAAGAGGAGTACAAAACTTAAAACTTCTTCCAAAATTCTTCTTCTATTTCTCTGTTCCCTAGAAAGACTCGTTTTCAGAACTCCTTATACTCTTATTAAAACAAAAGTTATAACCCAGCAATATAAAGTCAGTGGATGAAAAAACAAAGAAACAAACAAAACTGGTATGAATACACAACTCACACATTCAATAACAGAAAATGATGGAAGACAATGTTTAGCATAATTAAAAATAATTCTGCCACAATTGTGTTTTGTACTTATCTTTGCATCATTATTTATTGATATTACAAAGCAAAATTGAAATAAAATAGGAAGTTACTTTAATAAGAAAAGTATATTTTTTTTAAACACTGCTACAGTCTTCATAACGACCAACAACTTATTCATACCCAGGGCTCAGGCTGGTTCCAAATTTTCTTTCTAACAGCACTCATTTCTTTGTGTAGCTTCCTTTTGTTTACGTACCCTTTAAGCAGAGATGACAAATATGAAAGGAGCTCGGGGATAACATGTAATTTACCAGGCTTTGAAGCATCTCTTAACCCTGTAGCATTTGTTGAGAATTTCAAGTGGATACATATTTATGACAGCCTAGAAATATGAGAAGTTCTTAAAGCTTTGATGAATAGCACGGCAATGGCAATTTGATTTAATCTTCAATACTTTAAGTGTTCTATTTTACTCAGAATAATACGGAATCATGGAAAACCTACAATGCTTGCATGAAATTGTATAGAAATTATGAAGCATCTACAAGTAGAAAGTAGATCCCACATTTTAAATACTAAACCTCATGTTCAATGTAAGAATGAAATGTGTGACATTAATGGCACTCTTGATACTGAAAATTACTGACAGTGAGTGTTTCCTGAAACAAATACTGTAGTTATATACTTCAAGTCATAATTTAAGTGAGCTAAACCAGGAAAGGCCTTGCATTAAATTAACACCAGCATCTAAATATAAAATATAGATTTATGTACTCATTTAAAACTTTCCCTTCCATTTTTCCTCCTTCTTTTTCTTGATGTGAAAGCGACTTAATTGCCCTGAGATATGAATGGTTACACTACAAAGAGAAGTTACAACATGTGAGAAAAACTGAAGGGACATATGTTTTTTTCTTGATGTGGGTAAAATACTTTACTTTCTTCTACATAATAACTGATACAATGTCCTACAGAGATACAGAGATAGGACAATAAATGTCCCAGAGACCTCAGATGCAACAACAAAAAAAAGATACATGAAAAATGATTAATGTAGAAAAAATTTACAGATTTATTATCAAAGACTGAGTCCCTTCCCTATCAATAACATATTGCATAAATATTCTTTGCTTATTTTAAATAGTACTTAGATGGTCAAATTATTATATTTTAAGGTAAAGTACAAATAAAAACACAGCTCAAATAGTTGAGTCCAAATTCTAATGAACTCCAAGTATTCTACCTGCTTTTAGAGAAGAGAGAAACTAAAAACAAAGCTGTTTTCCCCATATTGTTTAAAAATTGGATTTAATACAGTGTTAAGTAAAAAATCTATCACTATCAATGGCAGACTTCAAAAATATAGGTAAGAAGCAACATAAAAGATTAACTTTCATATGGGTTATCAATTGAATAGACATCAATAATATTATGTTTCTGCACAAGAACAAAGATGTTTAGAGATGTGTATGTATATGTTTATATATATGTGCAGGCTGAGAAATAATTTTAGAAGACATATAGACAGGAAGAGATGTGAAGACCATATGAAAGAAAGTGTAAATTATCTCCAGCAATAACTCATATCTGATAACAATTACATGACATCAAATTCTCTGGAAAACCTTGAAAGACAATTCTAGTGTGACAGAGCTGAGAAACTCTGAGAAATGCATCTGAGAAGTCACAGACCCAAGTTATTATGTTTGCATGAGATAAAATATCACTTGTAAAATGGGACCAGAGTGAATACGTTTCACTCTTTTTCCTGACAGTCCTGAGCAACTCTGTAAATCTCTAGACAGATATCTGAAGCTTTGCATTTTTATCTGGCTTTCTGATGATACTCTTGAGAATACTGAAGAGAAGGGATGTTAATCTGTGGCTCAACAGAAGAGCACATTTCAATTCCAGGAAGACATGAGGGTTTCTCTTTACACTTTTCATGATCTGAAAAGAGGGAAGGCATTGAAGGAAGGATGCATCTCTTTAACTTACACCTATTCTAACATCTTTCTTTTATGAAGAAAAATATAATAGCTTATAAAACCAGAAAGATCTTTGATCAGTTACCACCTCTGCATTACCTCACAAAGTCAATTGAATCTGTTACAGTAGGGATCTAATAAAAACACATTCAAACCATTTTCAGTGCAGTTTAACATCAAACAAATTAGGCCTTATTTTTTAGTAGAAATAAATTAATCATTAAGTAAAACTGATTTTGATTTTGTACGTTCTTATAGCAATTTCCAATTTTTAAATATTTCTTTATAGGAACACCTTTGCTACCGGATACAGATACTATTCATACAGTAATATAAAAATATTTTAGGTGATAAAATTGTTTAATAAACTACAATAAAAAATTAAATTTGAGCAAATATTCCATCAATTGAAGGCAAGTTGTTCCTTTTGGTATTTGTCTCTCTGGCGTTTCAGGCCACATTTTAAATATTAGTCCATCAAATTAAGTGTATATGAAGCGTGTATGAGAATAGCTGTAGCATATTGACAATCTACTTGGAGTCGATTTTCTTAGGGAAAATGCTTGTGCTTTGTGATAAACAGGAAACTTTACACCAAAAACCTTCAAACAGAGTTTCCAGGTTCTCACCTTGCAAAGACATGGTATTCAGTTTTGCACAGATGTTTTTTTTTAAATAACATCCTGTTATGTTATTCATGATTAACCTGTTTATGACAAGATGTAATTTTTGTACAGCTGTAGAAGTGGAATACTTGGAGGGGAAAAAAAAAAAAAAAGGAGTTGAGCTACAGACCTATGTAGTAGTTACAAAATGAGCATGGATAGTAGCACAAAAAAGTTCACAAAAAAAAACCCTCTTTTTGTTTTAATTTTCTAGGAAATTTCACAATAAAAACAGCCATGACATCATCACTGTAAATGTTTCCTCCACCAATTGTACTGTTTGTATTCCAGGTTCAGACCCATCAAGATAAATACCTATTGATCCATCAAACTGCATCCTAAGGTTGGATTTGCTTTTATAACATAGAATCATAGAACAGTTTGAGTTGAAAAGGACCTTAAAAATCATCTAGTACCAATCCTCTGCCACGGGCAGGGACATCTTCCATTAAATCAAATTGCTCAAAGACCCAACTCACCTGCCACTGAACACATCTGGAATGGGGCATTCCGCTTCCCTGGGCAACCTGTTCCACTGCCTCACCATCCTCATGGTAAAGAATTCCTTTCCAACGTCTAATCTAAATCTACATTTTTAAAGTTTCAAACCATCACCCTTTGACACATCAGGGGGTACTGCCAATAGTACTGAGTCCTGTAAAGTCCACAGACTACTGTCTGCTGTTCCTATTTCATTTGGGCACCAAATGTGAAGAGCAAACTGAGGCATATCAAGGAGGACTACAGAACCCTTGGAGCATCTGTAAGGTGCTCTGGGGCACGCTTGGTCTACTGAGGATTGATAGAGTTCATCTGTCAGAGGAGAGGAAGAACATATCTGATCCCAGGCTTGGCAAGCTGGTAAAGATAGATTTAAACAAAAGTTACCTGCAAGGGGAACCTCAATCCATCTGACTCAGTTAGATGGCAGCACCAGCAATGCATGCTCTGAGTCAGGAGAAGGATCAGAGGTCAGTGGGAGAAGACTTGAAGAGCAGCACAAAGAAATTTCAACTATTTTATCTAATAAAACAGGTTAATCAGTAGCATAACTTAAATGCGTCCACTCAAATGCACATAGCTTGGAGAATAAACCAGAAAAATTAGGGATGTGTGCATGCCTGGAGGGAGCTGAGCCCTTCATATCAATAAATGTTTTGCCTTTTATGTCAATGACCAGTTTGAGAGACTGGAGCTGTGCCTTGGGGATGGATGAGGAGCTGTCTGAGAGTTTAGGAGTTCAAAGGGAAAGCAGGTACACATGACATTATAGGGGTCTGCTATGAGCCATCTGACTAAGAAGAGTGGGTTGATGACTTCCTCCATATGTAAAGTTAAAAGAACCTTTCATTTATTCGAATATTCTCAAAGCTTTTCAAAAGAAATGCATTGTTAGAAAAAGCCATCAACCTGACTAAATTAATTATCTCAAGACTTAATCTGAAAAATTATCTGAGGAAATATTTGCTCTAAGACTCAGGAGAGCAAAGTTTAAGATTTCAGAGGTACTGTTATTAATATTTCCTCTGTATCTTAATTGTGTCACAAGACAAATACCATTTTAACCTTGAAATACAGTGACAATGATAATTCAATTTAAGCTAAAATATAGTATGACTTCAGATCACTCAAAAATACATTTAAATGTATTTCGCCTTAAAACAAAAAAATTAGGTAGAGAGACAGAAACAGTATTTCATAATTCTATCGTGAATTTGTAAAGGGTTGCAGTACTTTCTGGAAATTGTTCATTTAAGACCAGAAATATTCACCTAGATTTTTTATACTGAATTTTAACTCTTATTAAAAAAAAGTGTTCTCTGACCTATTAAGACAATAGGTATCCTATTGCCAGCTTCTACACTTCTACCAATGGTAGCTTCCTCCTGTTGCCAGTCAGGCATAATGATATTTTCATGAAGTTGAAGACTTAAGTGATTGATATTACATACAAAAAATGCGGCAAGTTTCAGTAGTAGACTTTTAGATGGAAGGATCTTTAACATCCAGTGAAACCAAGCCTGTGTTATGCATTAAAAGCAGCAAAGATCATCTGTCAGTGACCAAAACGTATTTTAGTGAGGAAATTATGCAAAATATAGCCACATTTTATTTCTTATAAATGATACAGATTAATTCTGCTACTGAGGACCAAGATTTTTCAAATAGTCAGTCTTCCATTTCATCAGAGACTGCCCAAGTGATTTTCCAAAGCAAATTAAAATAACAACAACAACAAAAAGAGAGAACATACATAAAATGAAGCACGGTGGAAAACAGTTACAGGAAAAGAAGTTTATATCCTTACCTATGATGTAAAACGAAATAAATAGAAATTAAAATATGATTAAGCATGAATCTGCAACAGTTCACCATCTTGCAAATAGAAAAAAAAAAAAAAAAAGACAATAACACAAAAAATGACCCTAAACACTCCATGGACCTAGGACGTAAATTAGACTTCGAGTTATGTTTTCTTTGCTAATGCTGCAGATGAATCTGATAATGTACTTAAAAATTAGGTTTTTATGTTTGTTTTTTCGTTTGTTTTCCAGATTGCCCAGAGAAGTTGTGGATGTCCAATCCCTGGAGGCATTCATAGTCAGGTTGGATGGGGCCTTGGGCAAATTGATTTAGTGCCTGATTTGGTGGTTAGCAATTCTGCCTGTGGTAGGGGGGCTGGAACTAAATGACCCTCAAGGCCTCTTCCAACCAAAGCCATCCTATGCTTCTATATGATTTAATATAATCTATACTAATAACAACTCTGTACTCACAGAAAAAGCTGATATCTTGACTAATAAAATTTCAACGGTATCTTATTACAGACCACCAGAAGCATGAGTATGGAGGAGACAGAGAAAAAAAAAAAATTACAATTATGATTGACTGAGGTATTAAACAGACATGTAATGGACAACAGAACTAAATGAAGACAATAATGGTAATTGATTAAAAGATTAATGGTAATGACAATGCTGTGAAAATCCACTTTAACAAAAAAAAATGAAGCCATAAAAGAAGAAAAAAACCTTAACACTTAAAAACTTAAAGCAATTTAAGTTTTTAAGTGTTAAGGCTTTTTGCCAGCTTGATATAATAACTTAAAATTCTTAAAATGAAATGTCACATTTAAACTGGAAGGAAATGTTATTCAATTCTGTTCACTTTGATAATCAGAACATTGTATTTTCTGACAATCCATAGCAAAATGACAGATATTTATCCCAGAATTATTACTGTGAAACATTTGAGATATTAGAAGATATTGCTCTAAAAGTTCCTTTCAAATAATTTAAGAAGTGTTAAAAATAATCTGTTAAATTCTCCATAATAGAACTTTTAAATAATATCAAATGTTAAGCAATTGCCCTTGTTTTCAGTTATACAGAATTCTTCTGATGATAGATAACAATACACATGGCAAGTATCTTTTTTAGTAATGAAGAAAAATACAGACAACATTACAGTTCTTTCCAAAAACTCAAGTAAATCTGATATGTAAAACTAGGTTGTCAGGAAATACTTCTGTTGTTTGAAGAATGTATATATATATGTTATATATATGTATGTATTTATTTTTTCCAGCAATCCTCACTAAGCCATTATCATTATTATCATTTTTCAAAAAGAGGTTGGAAGGGAATGCCTGCACCATATGAACTGTGAAATAACACATCCTGGACAATATCTTTTACAAGTATTAAAAAAGCCAGGAGCAAGAAGAACTGCTATTTGGATCATAAAATCCAGTTTGAGAATGCCTATTTTATTAACATTGTGATATATTTTAAATATGATTGCTGCAGTCAGGAAGAACATGGAAAAGCGTATCACAACATGTCTCTAAATAACAGTTTTCCACAGTGACATAACAGAAAAAAATCATATGAAACATCTGCATCTGGCTGTTAAAACACAAATCACTCATATTTTACAACTGGAAGATGAGACAGATATTCAGAAATTAAAAAAAAAATAAAAGAAATTTAAAAAACTAATAATTTATAGTGGACTTGGAAGGAGATTTGGCTTTTGCATAAAACTGAATGCCTACTGGAAAGTAGTAAACTTTTAAAAATTCTTTGGTACTATATTTTTAGTAACTTTTGTAATGGCACTTTCAAATTAGTACTTAGTCCTCATTTACCTTATCAAAAATACTCTTCAATGTGCTCCAGAGATTTAAGGATTTTCAACAGCTTTTAACAATTGGACAGATTTATTTCCAAAAATTTGAGAGAACAATTCTACCTAGCTCTCACCTTTTAGGCTCACATTTAAAATTCTGTGTGTGAATTTACTTTGGCAAAATACACACTGAGGCATTTAAGAAATTTCCAAAGTTCTGAGTAATCCAGAAAGAATAGCAATTTGACATTTTGTACACGTTAGACAACTAGGAAACAAATGAACATATATCTATTTTCCTGCAGTTTTGCAAGAAAGCTTTTGGAAATTTCAAGGATTTATTATTATTATTATCATTATTATTAGTTTTTTAACACTTGCAGGGATCTTCTATTATGCTTATTTAGCTCTTTAATGTTAAGTGGAAACAAGTGTCTATACTGAATATTTGCCGACGCAAATCATCCAGTAAATTAGATTCAACACAGGGTTCCTGCCAGCTAAGCACCTGCTCCTGCCAAGTGCAGCTCTTTACTGATGTGACAGGTTAAGCCTGATGCCACCTGCACTGTTTGACAACACTGATGATCACTTCTCACTCAAAGCCATTCACTAGAAGCCCTTACCTATGGTAAATCAACAGAGTAGGATGTTAGACAGAGATATACAAACACTGGAGTTGAGGCCAGCTTTCATGAAGACAAAATATCCAGTGTCCATAGTGACACTGTGTTTCAGTCTGTGCTCACTGACTCTCCTCTCATGTCTGGGCAGCACTGAGCCTGGCTACATCCGCTTTTTCCACCCTCCCTTCAAGTACTAGTACATAGTATTGACACCTGAGCTCCACTAGTTACTGGCATCCAAAAAGAGTTTCCATCCTCTTGTCTTGACCACTCAGTTTTTTCAACCCACTGTACATCCAGCCCATGTATCAACAGCCTATAAGGATCTCAGCCATTCACTGTGATCAATTATCACAGTGATTCTCACAAGATTATCACAAGTGGGTGCTTGTCGTATACCAGATCATTAGCGCTTGTGGGTGCATTATTTCAGACAGGACACATGGGACCCTGCATCCTCCAATTACTTCTTGTGCAGCTGAAGCTGTGAAGGTTGAAACCATTAAAGATTATAAAGACTACTGAAAATGCTGTTATTTGGAAAGATTAGCTCTAGTTTAATGGTGACTTTTAAGTCCTATCATCTTTCCATTTGAGGGATGGAACTGCTGACAGAATGATATGTTCAGTCAGCTGTGCTGGGAAAAGGCAGGGACACATCCACACAGAGCAGGACTGAAGTTAGATCTGAGATGTCTTAACTGGTTGGAAGGCTGAGGAGACTTTTCTTCAAAAGCACCAGTCTCTGCCTTGTTATGTTTGCACAGTGATACAAAATTCAAGTCATGGAAAGGAATGTTTACATTTTAAACTGTAAATTTTACTCAGATTACATTTGCAAACAGTCAGGAAATTACTCTCTCAGATGGACCATCATAGTAAGCTTTCAAGTCAGTGAGTATTTAATGAAATTCAAGGAGAAAATCAAATCCTAATGGAAATAAATAGAGAGATACAAATACTTATTTTAAATGTTATATAAAGAGCAATATAGTTGATCAGTCTTACTAATTATAAAGGAAACATATCCAGCATACTGTGAGCCCATTTTACCATTGGAGGTTTCCTGGTTTACCAGAAAACATACATCTAAAAGAAAACAAAAACATTTGCAGTGAACTCAGCTTATTATTCCTATTCTATCTTTTTCAGAGTTTCAAATGTTTTACTTTTTTTTTTTCTAGAGGAAGCAAAGGCAAAATTTCATATCCAATATTTCAAATAGGCCAGTATGAAGGAAATAAGACCTAGTCTTTAAACTACATAATTAAATGCGCTACTTCTCCTCTCCCTGCCAGCAGAAAGTTGTTGCTTAAGTCATAAAATGGACAAAATTCACTTAATAAGCAGATATTTAAAGCATAGGAAAAGGTTTATTTATTCAAGGCACAGTAAACACTTTTCAGATTTAGTCCAGTATTTTTGCTTGCACTTATAGCAACAAAGTCACTGACAGTTACTGTTCTCCCTATTGCTCAGCAGTAACTATGTCTTAGTGAATGAGGAGATGCTTGTTAAAGGCAGTGAGGGTAAGTTCTCCCTTCCTTATCTGTCTCTATTCACTTTCAAACTATTCCATTACAGTTTCTCTTTTATTATCTCGTCCCTTCTCCCCCACCCCTCTCCCCCCCCCCCCCCCCCCCCCCCCAGTCCGTTTGCTTAAGTTCTTATGTTTCCTAACAACACTTTTCTCACTGAGCACTTTTTGCTCCTGTTACATTCAAACAATGTAGGGAGTAACATTACTAATGGACAAGGGACATTCAAATTCCTCATATACAAGCCCAGAGGTAACCGTTATGTACAGTTATTTCATTTAGGCTAGAACACGCCCAGTGAAAAAAGTACAGTAGACAGAGATGTAATGGAGCAGGCTAGCCGATTTAAAGTAGAGGGTCCAGAATTTGATCTTCATAGAATTTCATCTATTTTAGAAACAAATTCAAGGTGAAACTACAAGAAGTACATCTGCAAAAAGCCAAAAGTCTGACAAATTCCAGCTTTTCAGCCAAGAGTGAATCATTCTTCCCATTAGACTGTGATAAAATGTATGCCTAAGATTTAAGACTGTTAGGTAAATGCCATTAACAACAGATATTTTACAAGCTGTGCATCATGAACAAATCTGGTGTATCTCTATCTACTTGGCACTACTGATATCAACTTTCCCTGAACCCTATTCTATCAATAATTGGAGAACTATTGTTTTTTTCTAAACGAGAGATACATTTCTCTTGGTCTATGGCAGCATTAACATTTTCCTTAGCAAAGAATGTATTACTTCACTGTTAACATTCAGTGTAATATGGAATATACTTTTTCAGAAGATTTACTATTTAAATTTGCTATTTCTTTTCCCCAGATGTTCTACTGCTAGAGGTAATGCACAGCATTTATGATTATTTTGCCTAAAGAGAAGAGACTTAATCACAAAGTTTCTAATTATCTGTCAAGCAGAGCTTCCTTGAAAACTGGCAGAAAGACCATATGCTTAAGGGTAATTATGTGCTCCAAAACAAGAAGTAGCTTTGTTATCTCCCACTAATACACAGTCTCTGCACATGATGGCAATAACAGACATGTTACTCTGACGTAAGGAGTGGCTTCAGCAGGAAAAAACAACATATGTTTGCTGGTTAAGGGGTCTTCAATTCAGTCTCCACACATAATTCCTTCAAAGTTTCACGTGCACTGGGATATTACTTTTTATAATGGATTTATGCACAGTTTCAATACAAAACAAAAAGAAACAAGCAAACAAACAAATAACACACACACATACAAACACACACACAAAGCAACCTACAAACATAAATGGATCAAGTGTGTTTCAAATGGAGCAAGGCCATCATTTTGTCTGGAACAACATGCCCAGTCTGAGCAAGCTGTCCCCATCCAGACAGTAAAGAAGCTGGCTAGCATCCCTCAAGGGTGTTCATTCAAAGGAGTCCAACGATGACTAACTTTACCTGCTAGCCAATCCATGACATTAAACCTTATTTTTAGATGCTGGCTGTTCTTTCTGTCTTAAAGATACCCTAACCTCAAGCATAGGGATATCGGGAAAGCAGAGGGGTTAGTCTCCTGGTGGTTGGTGTTGCTTGCATACTCCCAAACCATTTGACAAATCAACATCTTTGCTTCTGTCAATCCTGATACCTGTCTCAATAACCTTTTAGATGGTCACTGCATACACTTAAGTGGGATTACAGATAAAAGCTCTCAATCACTTAGTAAAGACATTCTTAGTAAAGACATCACACTAGTAAAGACATATGATGAATGTCTTTGAAGAAAAACACCTGATAACCACTAAGCACAGTTTGCACAGTAAATAGAGGAAGGATGAAAGCTACAATATTTTTGTTTGATGAATGGATATACTATGCAAGTATGAATTATGTCTAATTATAAACATCAAATAATTCATTACAGCATGGTTACTACAGTAAACACAAAAATCAATTCATAATAATATTTAGACACTTCAGTCAAAGTGAAACCATTCCAGAAATTCGACTCAATTGTCAATAAATTTATATTTGTTCTGTGACAAAGCAAGACATGTACATCAATATTACACTCAGAGCTGGAATGGAAATGAAAACAAAACACCTCATTCACTCAATGGGTAGAATGAAGGAAGTTTGTAATTTATGTATGTTCTCAAATAATAAAAGCACAGGCAAATTAAGAAAATCTTCCAAACATAACATAACCTACTATCATTCTGTTTCATTATAAAATGAAGATAAGCTGAAGCAGGACCATCCATAATAGCAACTAAGAAAACAAGAAATAGAGAAAAATAACTATAATAAATCAAATACACTACACACAGCATGCACATTGTATTTCGTTGAAATTAAAAAGTAATATTTTCTTTTCTAGAGGAGGAAGTACTGAGAATTACAGATCTCTAAGTAGGAAACCTGAATTTTAGATAACAACTGTAAATAGAAATGGCTTCCCGGGCAGGACCCAGAACTGCATTTTATTTCTTTTGCATATCTTTCTATAGTATTGTAACCCTTCAATGCATCAGTTTTCATTCGTATTTATAATCATGGTTTAGCTACCAAAAATTACTTCAGATGAGGAAGTAGAAGAGCTACCTTTGACTGAATATTATTAATTCAAGAGACCAAAGCTAAGTCTATTTCAAAATGTGTTGTCAAATTGGAGAATATTTGTGGAGTAAAACAATTGGTGATGCTGATTGCACCATACACAGTTTGGGGACTGAGGTAGCTTTAGTCTGTTCCTGTAGACTAAATATCTGCGAGCTACTGCAATGCATTTTTCAGTTTATCTTCATCATGAAAAAATTCAAGACAAGATATAAACCACAGAAAGGTAAGTGGAATTATAAGGATATGTACTCCTTGCCAGAGTTTCTCAGAAATAATCATACCTACATGTCTTATGAAGATATTTTACTATTTTTACTGATAGTCCCATCTATCAAAACTTTAAGATGTAGAGGGGAAGGGATAAGAAAAAAAAGTGTTTTGCATATAAATATTTGGAGTATCTTTATGATGTCTTCATATATGCTAAAATATTTTTTCCTATCAGTGTTACAAGTGGAAGGACAATAGCATGAAAGATGCATTCTGAGGTACATCTCGATAAGAATTACATTCAGCTGAGTTAATAAAGAATGTGGAAAGGTTTTTGTTTGCAGACAAGAATGGAAAACAGGAATCACTACTGACTATATACTAACCAAGTCAACTTTTTCATTAGCCTACAGACAATATTGTCAGAATATTGACTTTCTTTATTGACTTTCTGCTTGTTGTCACAACTTAATAATTCTAAGCTGTTATTAACTCATATTACAGAACCAAAGAATCGTAGGTGTTGGGAGGGACCTCTGAAGATCATCTTGCCCAATTAAAGATCAACTTCACCCTACATATGACGGAACTAACAGAACCAGCTTTCCCAGAGACTTTCATGGGACAGAAGGAGATGCAGACACAATGATTTATTTCTTCTTATTTGATAAAGCTGTATAACTTATCTTCATAAGAATAAATGGTGACAAGTTAAGCCTTACACAATAACATAAGATTCACATGTTAAGTGACTTTTTAAGAAATAAAAGGCTGGAAGATTTTCTGTCACTCAACATTTTGCTTGTCCAGATTGACTGTTAATGAATAACCATTGATTACCAGTCTTTGGAGCTGAAATGAAACATACATGTGCATGCTAAGGTATCGTTTGCTGGTTAGTGAATGATTGATGAGTGTCTTTGGATTTATGAAATGTTTTATCTAGAGATGTTTAATCTAGAAACACAAGTATGCGATTAAAGCAATAAGGTGTAGAAGAAATGTGTTTGAAGAAGTGCACTGTAAAATTCCTCAAACACCAATATAGAAACTATGACTGGGTAATTTTTTTAACATTATTTATACCATATAATTCACTTTTGAGGGATTTGGGATTCCTTGAAGGTATCAACTTGTGAAAAAAGCCCTCTGTACTTCTGATGTGCTTTGAATGTCTCTTGCATTATTTTTAAATGATAAATGATATCTCACGGTTTGAGATGAAATGAATGAAATGATGATGATTGATTAAAAAAAAAAAAAGTCTTATATTATAAAAGTCTTATATTGTTCTAGCTGTAGTTTTTCTAGAACATTCTAGCACAAAAAAGAACCCACCTCTCTTCATATTGGACTGAAATTAGTTAATTTGCCAGATATTTCAGTCATCTCCACATGTCCTTCACACATCAGGTGAAATGGCAGACATAGCTATTGCTAAGACACATTAGAGGAAACAAACAAACAAACAGAAGGCAAGGAGATGACATTAAATTTCATAATTTCTATTTGGTATAAATTCAGTGTTCTGTTATAATACTTGAGAGTTTTTCAGGGATTAGTAGTATCCTTTCCTCAAACATCTTAAAATTGGAGCTCTTGGTCGATTTAATAACATTTTTGCTTATATATCCATATAAATTAAAACATATTTAATGAATTACAATGAAAAAATAGGTTGCTAGCAAAATTAAAAGTAATTTAGGGATTTTTGTCAGAATTTTTGAACTAGGTTTAGTAAATATAATAACTGCATGAGAAATATTTCTGGCATACACAAGCAATGACATTTCTTAAAGAACATTCCAAAAAGTAGATTTCATACTTTAATCTTCTCATGTCAAGCTTTACAGAAAAGAAAAAAAAAAAAAAAACAAACATACGGGAAAACAACATTTGACAGATAAAGCATTCATCTAAAGAGAGAAAGCATGGTTTCTACAGTGGTTAATTTATTTTATTTTATTTCATTTTAATTATTTATTTATTGTTGTTGCAAAAGTAGTAGAACATATATAGGGAAAAATACTCAGGGACTCAGAAATGATCTCACTAAAGCAGTAAAACTAGTTTAGATCTTTGAAGTAAGGACTCTGTGTTTTATCTTGGCAAACATCAAGATAATAGAAAGTTTGCATTTCTTCTCACCACAAGACAGTGATATCTACAGAGTATTAAAACAGTGGAACAGATTTCATGCTCATCTCATCAACAATACTGGAACTGCGCAACTTTGAAATGCTCAGGAAAAAAAAGTTTGTAGCTATGGCTTTAGCAATACCTCCTTCTTTCTTATTTTCTTTGTTCTCTTTACACTGGATATCAGCTTGATCAATGACTGATAAGATATCCTTTATAATAAAGACCAAGTCTAGTATGCACTCAAATACACTTACAGTTCTGAAGACTATAGTAAGCAGAAAGGTCAGGGGGGAAGGATGCTTATTTTGGTTTGGGTAAAGTTTTCTATTTTTATTTATTATCAAATCCCTGGGAGGAAAAGCAGGGGAATATATAAATCAACACAGAGAAACAAAATTTGCAAAATAACTTCTTTGAATTATTTCTCTTCTTAGAAGTAACTTTATGTACTGACCTACATAGACCAGAATTTTGCTACACTTGGCTCTGCATAATGCAGACAAAACATGTGGAGGGTACCAAATGATAGTAAGCTGGCTATGGGAACACACAGTCTTTTTGAGCCCAAACAATTCAGTAAGACCTTTTTCTGAAACAAACCCCTCAAATGTTGTGGTTTAACCCAGCAGGCAGCTAAGCCCCACACAGCCTGTCTTTTACTCCCTCCCTTCCTCCCCTCACACTGGGATAGGGGAGAGAATCGGGAAAAAAAATGTAGCAGAACTTTTGGGTTGATTTGAAAAAATAGGAGGGCTGCTCTGAAAGCAATGCCTCCTATTTTGTGTCTATTTTTGTTGCCGATGACATCAGAAGCAGGCAGTGCCATGGTAGTGGAAGCTGAATCTTCTGACCTATAAAAATAAAAAGACTTTTGCATCCTCTTTGGTGAAGAAAACTTCATTGTCAGAGGTAAATATTTTCCTGCTCTTTAGAGCTTCCAAATATGGAGTTTCCACTAGCAATGACTGCATCCAATGGTGATCTCACTAGTCCCATTTAATGACCATTTCCTACATACAGATTTTTGGTAAATAAATACAGACCATTTTTGTAGCCATGGAATGGATAGAGTGGTATTAGTCAGACACAACATCCGATTGTGCATTCTGGTTTGATTTAATTATGTTAATAACAAAATTTTAATTTCAGCATTAATATCAGTTAGTGGGTAGTCTATCTTGTGATTTAGTCACGATTATGAAACTACACCGTGTCTTCCATCTCCACATTTAGAGGAGAGTAAGAACAAAGAAAAGGCAGGAATTTAAAAACAATTTGTATCTCCTTTGGGATAATTAACACTTTTTGCCTCTAAAAACAATGTTTCCTTTTGCATACTCTACTTCTCTCATTTGCATATGCATAATGTCTATGGGTCTGAAAAATACGTTTTCCTAAAACTCATTCTGGAAGCCTTGCACATTTTTAGTGTTGTAGAAGACACACATCAGAAAGTATGTATTAAAACCACAGTGGGGAAGAACTGCAAAATGAATTGGACCTTTCAAAAGAATTGGATTAGACAAAGCTAGATTAGAAAGAATTCTTGACATTACTTTATAAAACTGAGGAATCACTATCAGTTTTCTTGGATAGCCACCTTCTTTTTGGAAGAACAATTGTATACGGCTCAGTAAAGCTTCTGAGGGCATTTCTTATTTTCTACTACTAAATTTATCTTTCCCTTACTGTTAGGGAATTGAGAGAATTAGAAACCCTATAATAAAGATGGAGGGATAGAAATAGCTTTACAGAAATAATTCATACATGACTCAGCTCAAAGTATCACATAAAAGAAAAATAAATTATACTTCGTTTCTTAATAAGGAATGAAGATTCAGTTAATACTCTTGAAAGTAATATCTCTATTCATATACTTTCAGGCCAGCAAAGGAAAAGATATTGCTTGCTTTAATGCAGTGATTCAGACTTTATTGAGTAATCCTGTTGTAGAAAAATCTATACACATAAGAATCGTTTCCATGGGTAGAAAACTGGTGTAAATAAGGATGTACATAAGTATAATCAACTTCATACAGTTCACAGATAGGCTTATAAATATTATTAAAAATCCATAATAGCTATTTGGTGTTTTAGTTTCTCATGACCTCTTTTTAAATAGGTTTTTTTGTTTTGTTTTAATTTGATTTTTTTTTCCTCAGAGGTGAAGCTAACACAAGCTTAATGAAAAAGACTAACACAAACTCAGCAAGGACCAGATGAAGTCAGGAAGTAGAAAAGATACATTCACAAACTCAGAGCACACCATATGCCACATGGATTATCAAGTGAGACATTGCATACAATAGACTGTACAAATAACTGAAGCTTTCTATGCATATTAAACTTGTCTGCTTAATATAACTCCAGTTTACTCATAAACTTCCAAATTTATCAATCACTTACTCAACTACAATGGCTCAGGGTGTGGTTGGCCTTTTTGGCTGTCAGGGCACACTGCTGATTCTTGTTCAACTTTCATCTCCCAAAACTCCGAGATCTCTTCCCTTCGAGCTGCTCTCCAGCCTCTCATACTGCATTCTGTACACATACCCAGAGTTCAGAAGAGCCATTTTCATTGACCAGTTAGCAATGCTGTGCCTAAAGCAACTGGTAAAAAGAAACACTTGTTACTTTTAACTATGCGGTTCACATATCCAGCAGTAATGAAGAAGAAAAGAAGAGAAAGTGAGTCATTGTTAATATTGGACATAAAAACTTAACTGATATTGTCAACAGTCATTCCCAAAGCATGGATAAGGTCTCAGGTGATAGCTGCAGGTAGAATATGATACAGACACAATTATTTTTACATAAGTTCCTTGGGATAATTCTTTTTCCAGTTTTTCAGTGTCTTTTTGTAACTGTGAGAGTATGACAGTAACATTTCAATTCCTGTGAAGATAATCAGAAGTTTTGTCACAGCTTTAAGCTAATAGGGACTACTTCATTTCCCACGGAGATATAATACATCAGTAATGCATACCTCACAGCGACATGATTTCTTGAATGATTAAGAGTAATTTGAATTCTGGTTTGTTTGTTTTTTCTGTTCACAGTTTGTAAAAATGACCCAATTCAATATTTCTACAGGCTTCTAAAATCTAATATGCTTCACTGCTTGTTTACTTTCCCAAATGGCAGACCTTAAGTCCTCCCTAAAAAACAAACAAACAAACAAAACAAAACAAAACAAAAACTTGCTCAAGAAATCCACAGATTTTGCCCACTGTTCTCCATATATATATCTGTATTTATAATACACATCATCCTTAACTATACGCATTACTTAGTCATCATTGGGGTATATGCTTAAACTGCCATAAGCAGAATGCTAATAGCAGAGGAACAATCAGCATCAATCCTTTCGTAGTGGACATCTATTCAGTAATAGGTTTAAAAAAAAAAAAAGCAACAACAACAACAACAACAAAAAAAAACAACTATGGATTTAAACATTATGTAGATGAAGAAATAGAATACTATATTTTTCAGCTGAAATTAAGTAATTTTTAAGGTAAAAAGCACAACATTCTTCCATCATGGAACAGTACTTTTTAATTTTTATATTTGACCTCCCTGATAACATTCAAGAGCACAAGAGTTGTGCAGGGCTAAAAAAATGTGCATGGAGCTTATACTTTCTGCTTTTAAAGGAAGCATGCAATCACATCTAGCTAAAATGATTAGCAAGAGGTGCTCTTCTTGCATTATCCTGTTGCAGGATATGCTAACTTTTGCTGGCAGTTAAAGCAGGCAGATGTGGATAAACACCCTGTAACAGTACTATAGTATTAAGTGCTTCTTTTCTTTCCACTAAAGCCTTCAGATAACAGAAACTACAATAATCTACTTAAGAAAGATGTAATGTTCCCCTTGGGAAAAGAGGTAAAGAGAAACCAATGTAAGAACAAAAAAACAAATTACCTTTCGGAGTTCTCTATGCTCTAATTTGTTGTGAAATCTAATTTGTGACTATGGAAGAAAAATGTATTGCTAAGTAGATTAACAAATAAATTTTGTTTTACCTGGCATTATAGCTGCTCTCAACCAAGAGAACCTTCTAGATATTTCAGAAGGTAATAATATTACTATGTCTACAATTAAACAGAAATTAAATATATAATCAACATTCTGCATCTAAGCCCAGCAAATTCTGTTCCCAAGACATTCTTATCTTAGCTTCCAGTTAATTTATGCATAAGAAAGGAAAAGATGCTGATCTTCACTCCTTATAGCCCTAGCTATGGATCTAAGCTAGGATCAAGGCCCTCTAAAAACATTAAATTAAGCCAAATAAATGTTTTGGTTACTTCCCTGCAAGTGAAACAGTGGCATTTCAGAGAGTCAAAATAAGAAATATATGTTTGAATCCAGATTACATACAATATTTCATCATAAGATCTGTATATAGCTTAAAACAAGAAAACATACAAATTTAAAATATAGATGCCAATAATCATACATATGCAAATAAGAAAACAGTATTTTTTTACATTATATCTGAGCTTAAGGTAGGAATACATTTAAAGTCCTACAGTTTCTTATTTCATCTTCTCGTTAATTCACTCATAGAAATAATGAGCAGATGATCAGTAATGGATGGAAAAGCTGGATGCCCATTAACACCACTTTGAAAACTGCAGACCAAAATCTTGCTCACTTCTTTACTACAATGCCATCTACCAAATATTTAACATCAACATTTTGTCACACCCGTACATCTAATTAGATCAACCAAATCAAAACGTAAACAGATTCTGATATAGATTATTTGACTAAGGACATAAAGTCACAGGAGGCCCAGTTTTATATAATAAAACAAATGTACTGTGGAACAACTCAATGATATACAGGAATTTGCAATGCTGCTCCCTCCGGCAGTAAGCCTATTGTGCCTATTTATTTATTTATTTATTTATTTTGCAATTGTGTTTTCCCCACATAGCACAAGATATAGAGTAAGAAAACCCTAATGTGACAGTCATGTACTTCGATATTAGACAAAGAATACTAAAACATTCTTTCTTTAATTATTATCAAAACATATGTCTAATGAGAATATTTTAAGGACCAGATGGGAGCAGAACAAATTATTTTTACAATGGAATTAAAAAAAATAAAAAATAAAAAGCACTGAAAGCAAATAAAAGCAAATGTGATGTACAAAAAGGACAAATGCTGATTATTTCCATATGCAATAATGCCAGATCATGTAGTTTTTCTAATGATACTCACTCCCTCCTCTTCATTTTATTCCCTAACATGATGAAAATATTCCCAGCGTCTAAGAATTAGTTACAAAGACACATTTGGCAGACACACCATCTTTGATAGTATAATTTTTAATCCGCTTCTGTAACCCAAGAGAATCTTTCAATAAAGAGATTAAAGTATTGAAATTTTATTCTCTACATTCAAGAGGACAGTGGCTGACCCTGATGACTAATTGAAAGCTAGATTTCATTGCACTACATTGGACACTAATTAGACCAGTTGGAACAATTTTCCATCAATGTAACATTCAAAAAAAACCCACTTCAATACATAGAAAAAAGATAGGAGGACAGAGAAATGGACAAAGAAAAGGAAAAATGACTGCCAAATATAAACAGAAATGAAGTGGGAGTTCATAAAAGAATTAGGTTAAAAAATAAAGAGGATTATAATTTAATTAAATTGGTTTGCGATAGAGTTATCAGATATTTTTTTTTTCTGTTTTGAGATAACAGGCTGTTTCATCAAGAACATGAGTTGTTTACATAGATGCTGTAAAATTATATCTTCGTGAAGACAATAATAATTACTTTACTTGCAGCATTAACTATCAACCTGAAGTATGCTCTTCTAATAAGTGCATTTCCACATAATCTGAAAATATCTCTCCCAAATTAGGTCAAATGTTTGTCCCATGAGGCTGTGTAAATAATTTATATTCCTTTCATGAGATACTTGTAAGATCTGCGTGTGATAGCAGTACTGATATTTACCCAGAGTATGGTAAGAATTTTAGTCAGACATCTGTCCTACATCTCAAGTACTGCTTCAATATGCATGCATGTGGGTTTCTTTTTTTTTCATATTTTCCTTTGGTTTGGTTTTTTGTGTTGTTGGTTTTTTTTTTTTTTGGTTAGAGGACATCATCTAGCTCAAAAAACAAAACAAAACAAAAAAACCCCCACATTTACAGTTTCTCCATTATCCTTTTTTCTTTTTTTTTTTTTTTTAATCAACCCTACATTTCATGTGTCATGCTTATAACCATTTGGGGGATCTTGTTCCTTTTAAGATTGCTCTCACTTAATTACTGAAGCAAGAGAGTCCAAATTGGATCTAATCCATGCTAAAACTACACTGTAATACTCCCTGTGAAACCCTTGCAGCACATGCCAGCAATTTCACAGTCCAGAAAGCCAACTGTATCCTAGGCTGTGTCAAAAGGAGCATAGCCAGCAGGTTGATGGATGTGATTCTGCCCCTCTACACTGCACTGGTGACTCCTCACCCGGAGTACTGAGTTGAGATGTGTAGTCCTCAGTACAGGAGAGACAGGGACACAATAGAGCACTTCCCGAGGAAGGCCACAAAAATGACCCAAGGGATGAAAGACCTTCCCTACAACGACAGGCAGAGAGAGCTGGAGCTGTATAGCCTCCCTGAAGGCTCCAGGGAGACATGAGAGCAGCCTTTCAGCATCTAAAGGGGGGCTGTAAGAAAGAAGGGGACAGACTCTTTAGCAGAGTCTGCTGTGATAGGACATGGGGAAATGGTTTCAAACTAAAAGAGGGGAGATTTGGATTGGATATAAGGATTTTTTACGATGAAGGTGGTGAGGCACAGGAAAAGGTTGCCCAGGGATGTGGTGGATGTCCTATCCTTGGAGACACTCAAGGTCAGGCTGGATGGGGATCTAAGAAATCTGACCTAGCTGTGCATGTCCCTGTTCATTGTAGGGAAGTTGGGCTAGATTTTAGGGTCCCTTCCAATTCAAACAATTTTATGATTCTATGAATATTTGCTTCCATCAGATCAATAGGCTGACTTTGTTAGATAGCCATACAATTGCTAGAGCTGACACAGGAAAGTGTGAACACATACCTAAGCCAGAGATGGACATGAGACAGGAAAAGAGATGATAGAGAAATGAGGGAGCACACACAAGGCTGAGTGAGATTTTAAGCAGCAATCCATGAATATCTCATCATATGCCAATCATGAAACAGCAGAGTGAAGGGCAAAGCTTCTTCTATGCATTAAATAATGGAAACGTTCTGCTGTTTTTGTTGTTGTTGTTTTTTAGGCTTTTTATTATCTGGGAATGAGGAAAAGACTTCACAATCATCATGTGCTGATGAATTCAGTACTTCTTTGATAAACCGACCTTTGAAAAAGCTAACTGAAACTTAATTTTGAATTACTTGAAAATTTTCAGTAAATACAAGCAATTCTATAATAAAAATCATCTACTTGCAACATTTTGTTTCTTCAAGGGTATATAATGGCTGTCTACCATTAACAGAAGCACTTACATACTTGAATCAAAGTAGGTGAAGAGAGATGACATCTCAATAATAATCAGCAGTAACCAAACAGAGACAAAAGCAGAGCAGTACCTCTATTCTAGTTTTTTTGATTGATTTTAAGTGTGTGGGTACATCAGTCCTGCATGTCTTTCCACTTTGGGCATTTGATGTGGCCCATTCACATGATATATTTTTTTTTAATTTCTGATATTATGTGACTTTATTGAGCTAGTATTGTAGGCACACATTTGAAATTAAGACAACATGTTTTATTCCTTTCAAGCTAACCTTAAAAGTGTTTCAAACAAACAAACAAGAAAAAAAGATAAGCAGTCCTTAAATCAAGAAAATAAAATAAATAAAAAAAATCCTTTGTGGTTAAATATATGCTGAAATAGAAACGCATATCCTTTAAAAATTTGAAAAATATTCCATCAATTTTCTTCATAATTCAAATTGTGGGCACTGAACATTCAAATGAAACTTAATTAATTATCATCTTAAAACTTCAGTAGACTAGTTCCCATTTATATTAAAGAAGATTTCTCAAAAGAGAACCCTTTTGAGTGAAAGTCATGGCTTTTTTTTTTTTTTTTCTCTTGACAGAAAACAATCATATTTTACTATCATTAAGTGGAATAAGTGGCCTTTTCAAGATAAAGGATGCATGGAACTTGCCATGAAATACCACTACTGAATTAAAATACCCATACTAATAAAGACTTATTTTAAATGATCAAAAAACAGCCTTCCTCATTTTTTAATTTTACAGGATATCAGTTGGCAACAAAGGGAAGTCAAGACATAGAGAGAAAATGGAACAATACAAAAACATGGATATAAATTCTCACATATCAACATTTTTTGCTGATATTCTTTCTATTCGGCAGAAAAGAGGAGGTAATAATCTAGGCAAAATTTATCAGTATATTAGGGAAAAGGGGGAAGAGAAAATAAAAAATCTGGTCATTCTCCTGCTCACATAGCCCAGGGGGATACTGGTCACTTATGCTAGCTGAGGAGTAACTTGTTGCCACTAGGCCCCAGAGCTAACTTGACAGGGCCAGTCCCAGTATATTAATCCCCAGCTCAGACCATTGCAAGGGCTTCTCCTTCCCTAGAGTGCTTGGCACTTATTATTGCTCAGTTTCACAAGGTCCATTCCTTCAGTCTGTTTAGGACCTTCTGTATGGCAGAAGGTTATCAGTTGTTCCCACTGGTTTGACATCATCCTTAAATGTGTCAGGGGTATTTTGTACTTCTTCCTGAAGGAAAATATTAAAGGTATTAAACAGAACATCTTCCAAGAGAGATCCTATCAGTGCTCCAACATTTTACTAACCTCCAAGGTCAGTAACTACAAAGCATCAGCCACCAACTATAGCCTACTGAGTTGACAACCCAGCCAGTTTTTCTCTCATTCTGTATTACCTGCCTCCAGACTGTTGCTTCCTAAACACACACAAAGTATGTTGTGAGAGACCAAGTACAAAGCCTCATTAAAGTCAAAGTAAACAACTTTTAAGATCTTATCCGTCATAGGATTTTTTCTTCTTATTTCACACTAGAGCAACAACAAAACACACTAGACAGAACTTACTAGCTGCTGTGGTACACAGCCTGAAAAAGATACACAATACTTTTTCAACACAGTATCATTTCCAAAGCACCAGCAACAATAGTCTGTTTCTTCTCTAGCTAAAGATGATCGTATTATCTCTCATCCTTTTGTTTTTGTTAACTTTTGGTGGCTAGAACTATGAACACCACATAGGTGTGCCTTTCCAATATTTTTTCAGGTTTCTTTTTTTTTTTTTTTTTTTTTTTTTGGGATGAAGTTATTAAGAGCAATAGAAAAACCTGATAAAATTAACTGATACAGTGAAGGATATTGAAAAATACTCATCTCTCTCGGTTGAATCTGCTCCTTTAGAAGAAAATGAATCCACTGGAACAAATTATTTCCTGATATAACACCAATTACTCTAGTAAAACTTCACTAATTTATCCTACGAAGTGTATTTGATGCCTCTGCTGGAATCTTAAATAGACAAAAAAAGGAGACAAAACGTGATATGTAGATTTGCATGAAACCAAAGAAATTTTTATCTATCATCTGTAAAGACTGCTTTTGCCCTCTGAAAGGCAGGTTAGCTTCCTTTCTTGTATATAATTTGACAATGTTGTTCCTTCTGCAATATATTTCCAGGCCTCCAAAAGGTAAAGAACTTGTTCTGAGCTGTGATAAAAGATCTAAGGCAATTAACTCTGTAGCAATTGCAGACAATGTACTTAGGCCTAGAACTTACTTTAGACATAGAAAATTAGATTACTAACTAAATGCTATTGCTATCTTATTCTGAAGGAGAATTCTGCTCTCCCAGTTTGGTAACATAAACAGAAAAGTCAGTGAAACAAAAGGGCAAGGGAAATATACTCAGGAGATAAGCAAAACTGTTAAGATGTAAGAAGGGAATTCCCATTAATGTCTCTTGTAGCAGTCAACATATGCTTCATTTGTATACCTTAGGAAAACATATCAGTAAATGTTGAAAGAACAGAAAGTTGCACCCGAACACTGCATACAATGAATATAGAAATGAACAAAGGTATGTGTAAAGTGTGCAGCACTAGCAGACTTCAAAGAACTTTGGCAGGTATGTGTTCATCTATATTTTCTGTCCTGAAAACAGGATTAAGGATCAGTGACAATTCAAATGAGAGCAGATAAAATCAGAAATAAGGAAAGTACTGGTTTTGGTTTTAATTTCTAAGGAAAATCATCATTATCTGTCATTGCTTCTCCAAACTCAAAAACATTTTGAAAATTTATGCCTTAATCCTTCTTTTTTTTTGGGGGGGGGTTGGAGGGTGGGGTGGAAGGAAGGCGCAGGAGAAGTATTTACTTATTTACTTACTTACTAAACTGAAATTTGGCTCTAATTTTATCCACATATCTTTATTTCCTTAACAAGATAAACACTTTCCTAATTACAGATAAATTCATGAAATGCAAATACACAAACATTGATCCTGACAGTCTGCAACAGCATCCATGTACATTAGTTTTGTAGTTTTCAATGCAACCACCGCTTTAAGCATTAAAATACATTTTTTAAAAATTTTTTTTAAACATACATTAATCCCAGCAAAATAATTCTTTATTTATGCTGTGATAAAAGAAAAAATATAAAAGAAAAACAGGCCAGAGTGTTCTGACAACGTTTCAAATTAATTATTTTTCTGTATATATTCTGACTGAATGTTTTGAACAAGCCACATCTTAAGAATCCAAAGGGATCACTGTTTATGATAGCCCATCTCTATAAAAGCTTGCAGTAAATGAAGATGTATCTATAAAATCCTTTTCAAATTAACAATGCTTTGTAAGATTATGTGGAAGAGGAGTGCTCTTTTAGGGATATGTAGTGAAAGGATCCATAAACTAAACATACAAAAGGGAGGTCATTGGTAGGGATCTGAAGAGTATAGAAATGATTGTTTTACTTTTAATGAAGATTATCTAAAAACTTCACCAAAACAGGAATAAGGAAAGGGAAGGAGATAAATACATAAAACCTGACCTGTTTTATTTTATCAAAAAAAAAAAAAAAAAAAAACCAAACAGCAACGAACACTTGGAAAAAAAAATAAATAAACAACCTATGCATTTTAAGTATGACATCTTTCAATGCATCCATTCATTTCATTTAATAGAAATGTTATGATTTCATAGAGAAATATGGCATCTACATCTCCTTGCATTGTATGGCCAAAGGTAATGAGTAAATTGACTGCTGATAAAATTAAATGCGTTTGAACCCTGGCATTGAACAATTTTCAACTTCTATCCCTCCCAAATAAAAGGAAGGGTTTTTCTCTTGACATGGACCCCAACACAAGATTTTCTTGCAGATGCACTCAAACACAGAGGAATACACCAGAGAGAGCAAGAGTAATCAAGGAATATCTCCAAGCACTGCAAGAAAAAGGTTTGGCACATCCAAAAAAAAAATATTTAGGAACAGGAAAAAAAAAAAAAAATGTAATATATGCATAGTATGAAGGATACAAAATTTTAACGTCATTACCTTAAAAATACATTTGGTATGTTTTTTGGCATCTGATCATAGGTACCCCCCAGAGAAATCACAATATTACCTGAATTAGCCATACTTGAAAGTATTTTCTTCTTATTCTGAGCTCTCTCACAGAGAAGTTGTAGAAGTAATGAGACACAGTTGATGGAGAAAAAAAAATACACCATAAGCAAAAAGAGGAAAAAAAAACAAAAAAAAAACCAACAGAAATGAGTATGTTTTTATTGCTATTTTCAGACTCTTCCTTCTCCTCTCCATTAATGTTTCCACTAGGTCTGATCTGATCTGGACGACAGGAAGTGCAAGTGTCTGAGAGCATTTATTTTTCAAATTAAACACCATATTAACTGCATTAATCAAACACATCAGAATAAGAAGGAGGAGGTGGAAGAGAGAATGTTTTACAGCTAAGGAAACCTTGAAGTATTTTGTCCTCTGGCCTTACACCCTTCTGCCTCATCATCTGTTCTCTCACTGACAGCCTCTTTGAATCATCACTCTTAGTAGCCTCCTATCTGAATGCCCTTCTCTCATTAGGCAGCAAACTGTTTCCCTCTTTGTCAGACTCTAACAGTAAAACAGCCTTTTTTCAGTCGCTTAAAATAAGCTTTTGCAATCAAGTAACATGGATTTAAATGTCTAGGGAAATTTCTAGCCCTAGTTTTCTTCACATAAATATGATAAAAACAATTAAAACATTTTTTCCTTTCTCTTTGAGATCTCAAATATCTTTCCTTTACAACAGGAGAGTTCAATCGTACTGCAGAGTGTGTTCTCTGCCTTTGACATTTAGCAGAATGAATGACTGATAACAGCATTATTTAGGTAGCAGATTAATCTTGTAGATTCAAGAGTAGAAAGAAAGAGGCATTCAAACTCTGTGTCCTGATACCTGAAGTACTATAAATTAGAAATGTCAAAAATGTAATTAATCAATACACATGCATTGATTTTTTTTTTCCTGTATTTTCTGTAAGTACTACCAGAAAGGTAAAGAATTCTTCAACATCAAACCATATCCAATTATACCATTTGTATTTAAAAAATATGTGACATTCCTCTTTATTTTTGAGAAATATCTTGTGGTTAAACCACAAGAGTTGTGAAAGTATTGCCCGCGGTTAGTTCAGTTCCTGAGATGGACAGAATTCCCTGACTCTGGAACTATTCAGAATTGGGTTTTTGTTCAAGATTGTTTTTTTAAATCATTCATTCTGTGGATCCATGCATTATTTACTGCATATTATCCAAACACTATACTGAATACAGAATAATTAATTGTCATGGGGCTATCTGTGGCCTTGATACCACAGTATTTACCAGCACAATTCACATCTAAGACAAAAATTTTCTGTGATTTCCTTTAACTAGCTTTAACTTAGTGGGACGACATAAAGAAATGAATTGTTGAACATCTCCATAGTTGCATGATTTTTAAGATTCTCAACAATATGAGGCTTTTCATATTCATATCATTGTGTAGATCCTAAAATAGCTTAATTATTTCAGGCTACAAGCTCCATAAAGAGAAACATGGAAGACTTTTCTGACAAGCTGCAGACATTTAAATTACTTAATTTGCCTACCATCATACAAGAAAATCTCAGCCACAGAATCAAGGCAACGATCCACCATCGTAACCAAAAGAACTTCTCAAATTCACTACGTGACTTTTCTGAAAAGACCGAACAACGCTTTCAGAGCAGTACCATTCCTCAGTACAAGTTCTGGTTCATTTTCAGAGCACTACTTGTTCAGAAACAGTATGAAACAGACTCAAAGGTGAACAAGTAATATGGCAGATCCCTATTTTCAACCTCTGTATTTGGTTTTAATTAATATAGAGGGCTAAGAGAAAAAAAAAATCCCACAATCAAAGCCCACATTCTGCTATACTACCTGCATGTTGTATATTGTAATGAATTGCTCCTTTCAGCTCCTTCTGACATTAATGCACAGATATACATTCCTGGAACCTATCAAAGTCTTGCTTATCCTAATTGCATTCACTGCCCATCATCACAAGTAGGTTCACTCATTTATACTCATGCATGCATGGAGGATGGTGACTTCTATTGCTCCACCAAGTACCGTGCAAAAGATTCCTTACAAAAGCAGTTTCTTTATTTAGCTAGAAGGAAGCATTATCAACCATGATCAAACTCTTAAATTATGGCAGCCATGAACATAACTCAAATGTACAATACTATTTTAAATGAAAAAAACATAACCCTGAAGAAATAACATAGCTAAAAATAAAAAATAAAAAAAAAATAGTGGGAGGAACTACTGGTGTGAGACTATGAAATGGATAATTTTAGTATCTGTATGTCTGATTGCTATGCAACTGAATTTTCATAGAACACCAAGCATAAATGGATGTTTCAGTGAGTCACTCTTACTCAGAAAACCTATCTGTAGCAAGAGCAGACTCCTGAGCCAATATTGTCACACAGAGCTTGATGAACATATGTCCCTCTGAATTAGGTGATTTAGAAAACTTATATTGCAGATGTATTATGAATAAACAATAGATGAAATTGCACATAAAGTGAAACATGCCTTAGTTCTTAAATAAACCAGAGAGTTTCTGAAATTTTCCATGAAAAATAAGTATTTAATTCCATTCACGCATACAAAAGTTGTGAAAATTTTTACTCTTTTCCACTGGAACCACAGGAACTACTTCAGTTTTTATATAAAAATAATGCAGTAAACCACCAAAAGTGAAAATATAACTGATCTCAGGCACTTAGAATCCAACACAATCCCTTCAGGTCTTCAAAAAATCTGGTAGAAAAAATATTATTTAAAGCTCAAAGTCCACGAATTTACGAAGCCTGTCTCTCCAGTAAATCTTTCTAAATCTTTGCTTAAACCCTTTTTGAAAAGATTACAGATGGATAAATTCTTACAAAATAGGATTCGGGAAGCTGGAAGTAGAAAATATCTTCTGCAACTGAAATAGTAACATCAGTTACCTGAACTGGACATGGAATCTCCTTTAGAGGTTTGACAATGTTGTTTAACAGACATTTGCCATCAATCACGGTCTATGCTTCATTCTTTCCCCGGAAAACATGAAATGCAGTCAGTTCTGGCCTAGAACAGCCTTGCAGTTCTAAAATGGACAGGTATCTGAAGAGCTTTACTGGAAAGTCACTTCACTTTTATTTTAACTGAGCGGGAGAGACTTGAAATATCATGACAAACTGGTTAGGTCAGCTTTCAAAGAACGTGAGAAGAAAAACTGAATTTGAGGTTGCAACTGTTTTTTTTTCCCATGGTCATTTTTGTTATAACAAGCTGAGAAGGTAAAGTTTCCTTCTGGTTTGCTAATCAGTGTTTAGAAAGTTTAGCATAGAACATAAAGTGCACCTGCAAAGAAATATGCAGATAATAAGATACAAAGGGCAGTTCCGAAAGCTCATTAGATACTTTCAGTACGTAGGTAATAATTTATTTCGGTGTTTACAAGAAAGACATTTAATTCCAGAACAAGCTATTCATTAAAAAGAGAGCTCCATCTGCTATGTTATAGCAATATACCCATCTTATACCACAAACTTGAAATTTTTGAAGCCTGAAAAAATAATGAATAGATTAAAATAGATTGTTGAATGTACAAGAAAAAAAAGCATCAAGACAGGTATGAAATACACAGAATTTTGTACAGTATTCAATCTACATCCAAACAGTACAGCTGAAAACCTTTAAAAGTCATCACTCCACAGTAATGACACAGTTGTACATTTTGTAAGCTGACTGCAAAAACTACAGTACCCCAAAATGCCTACATGTGGATAAAGAGGAGAGAATGGTGAAAATGTAATTCTTTAGACAAAATTGATCAAAGAATGGGAAAATTTATATCTATCCCAGAAGGTTCATAAAGAAAGCAGCTGTTCCAAAGCCTCCACATGAGCATTCTCAGCAGCCAAAATTAAGAATGCAGTTCTGAAAAGTTTAGCTGTATCTCTCGAATGTCTGCGCTGACAACATCACTTAGCACCTGGGTAAAAGAGCTCCAAAGCCAGCCTGGAGTAGTGATGGTAGCAGCCGGATTATGAGAAAACAAGCCAGATACAGAATAAGAAGGAAAAACAGAAACACCAGCTGGCTAATTAATAACTCTGTAAGATTCTAAGACAGATATTCAATTCTTTTTTTTTTTTTTTTTTTTTTTTTTAATCTTAATAATGCCTTAGAAAGCTTAGACCTGTTACAAACATGGAGTGTGAAGTTGTTAGGTTATGATTTACTACTAACGTGACACAACTACAACTTGTTTGTTTCATTTGTGAACTGAAATGACTGAAGTGATCAGACCCACAAAGTCAGGCTGCCTGACTGCCTCTGACCATGCCCCTGCCAAGCAGTGGGTTGGCACCATGGATCCACAGCTTTCTCTGGGGAATACAGAGGAGGACCAAGTCTCACCTGCAACAGAGACAGTATATATGCAGCAAGCCTGACCTTAAAGCTAGGCTCCAGACTTTTAAAATTAACCACAACATGCAGACTCCAACCCTGCAACAGCTTCCCGAAGGAAGGTCTGTGCATAGCAGAGGAGCTTACAGCATTAAGCAGGAGTATTACAGAGCAGGGAGTTGAGTAACAACAGTCTGTCAAAAAAGTTTGAGAGAGAGAAATAGCATTAATCAAAGTAAATCAAGATGTTTATGATCTACACTGAGCTAGAGAGCAATTTTCTCCCTCAAACTAGGATCTGTGTCAACTCTTACGAGGGGCCAGCAGTTCTGTAAAGACACCTTGAAGCTATTTTTTTTTTTTTTAATGGTCATAAAAAATGAATTCTTTAGTATTTATGCCCTGAGATTATTCAAGTGCTCAGACACTGAGAACAGTATTGCATACCCATTTTTAACTTCATGCATTCAATATAAAACCAACTCTCTAACATGCTCAAAGCAACTCTTTTACAATGCAGTTCTTATCAAAAGTAAAGATTCTTTCAAGACAAACTAGATTTATTCAATGGAAAAAGTCTGAAACTTCAAAATTTCTCATCTTCAGAATCCACTAGAATGTAACTTCCAATCATCCAGTTCTGTACCGTGTATTTACAGGGCTGTTAATGATTCTCATTGATTGAACTTTTTTGCTATATGGACTTCAAACAAAATGGAAAATTTGTACTTATATTTAACAAAACTATTTCTAACTGAAAACAATACTCTTGAGCCTATATCAATGTCCTGTGGTAAATGAAACTATATATATATAAATATATGCAGTATCCGTGTAATATAATATGGATTAAAACTACCTGTGCTAATTTTATATTTACTATTTATTTTGTGTTTCTTTTAGAGTTCCAGTAAACAAACATGAATTATCGTATTGAAACGGAGTGTAATTTACATGTGGGGAAGTATACCTAGTAATTTTCACAGCAGGCTACATGCTAAGATGTTAATAAAATACTGAAAGTTTTATTTACATTTGCAGTGTATATCTACCAACAAAAAACAGAAGCTCCTCTGGCCATAGCAGAACTGATATTAGCGAAGGCTGCACAGTGCACAAATGTAAGCAGGATACGAAATGAGTATATAGGGATGGAAAGACCCTAAAAGACATATACAAATTGTATTCTTTACTTCACATTTGTTGTACCTCTAAAGATGTGTAAAGTATAAAGATATATGAACATACACAACAGGAACACAAATGTTAACTTTTAGGTCATTTTATGATGTTCTCTCATGTTTTTCTTTCTCTGCTCCAGAATCCCAAAAAGACATATCTACCTTTCCTCTCCTTTCCTGTTTTCTGTAAATATGTTATGTGCCTGTCATGGATGATTCAGATGGAAATCACTGTAAGACGTGCTTAGCTGAGTTCACCAACAACCAATACCTATGTGAAAAGCCAGGAGAAGGAGCTATTTCCAAATAGTCCTTCATATTTTAACTTTGGAAGAGGCATCTTCGTAAGTCACTCAAGACAAGGTTTTCATATTTCATCTCTATTATGGTTCTTTTGAAGGGACAAAGGTAAACATATTCTGAAAGCACTGCGCATCTAAACAAAGTAAACCAAACATTGGAATTGGTCTCCCATGTAAGAATATGCCACTGCTGAGGATGCCTTCCTATATGCAATAGGACAACTTCTATATTTTCAGCTCTTCTAGGGCATACTAGCTGTTGACAGAGGAAGAGGGTTTACAGTTCCATATCTCATGTTTCCAAACACATTCCTAATACTTCTGAGGAAAACAGGCTTTATATTCTCAGTTCATATCTAGTAGGCATTGGGCTATATCAATCTTACTCAAGTAAAACCTATCATTCTAAATTAAATGTACTTTTTTGAGCTCAACCAAGTCTCTAGTGAACAGCATTTCTTCCCAGAAAAGCACTACATATAAGTCATAATTCTTCAGGAAAAAAACAAACAAACAAACAAACAAAAACATTGTTACTGAATTAAGTGTTTTAAATTAACAGTGAATCTGAACTTCCTTTAACCACCAGATTGAATGGGCATTTACTCAGTGTTCAGATTATTGTCTATATAATAGCAGAAGCTCTTTAAAAGTACATGAATTAAGTTCTGAAACCCTTTACGAGCAAAAGGTATCAAACAGGTTTTGTATGAAATTGTTATTTGTATTTCACCAAAAATATGTAATCCAGCGTAATTTCTGGATGATCGGAATTCTTCGATATTATTATTATTATTAGCATTAGCATTATGGTTTTATTTATTTAGTAGAGCTCAGACATCATTAGACTTATTTCCAGAAAATGAGCTTTCCCAGGAGAACAGATAATCAAAGCTTTGAAATACTGTTCATAAAAACAAAACAACAACAAAAAAATGATCCGTATTTAGTATATACAAACGTGTCTTTTTGTGATTACTTCTGGATCCAACAAAAATGGTCAAATGCAGTGCTTCTTTGCTTCATAAATAAATAAATAAATAGATAGATATCCATCTTTCAGACACTATTATTGCAAAAGGCCATTGAATATCCAGTTAAAGGCAACTGATAGCACAACATAGAATTGCAAGAAAAGGCCAAGTGCTGTTTGTCTGACAAGCTGCCTCAATCTTTCTTGTCTTTTTTATTTCTGTGCACCTTGTTAACGTGATGAGGGAATCAGAGATGCTGTGATTACGTGTAGGAATGTCAGCCCTATCCTAAAGCCTAAGGATAGAGTCCTTTAACTCATCTCTTTACAACTGTCACAGTACAGTGCTGCATGTGTTTTTCTCCCCAGCAGGACACTAACAACTTTAGATGACATAAATCTGAACTTACAGGACAAGTGACAGTCTGAATCGCTATAAAAGCACAAGCCCACGTTCAGGACTAGCTGGAAATGCACTCCTATTGGGAACTCCATGGGATTTTTCAGAAATAAGAGGTATAGGGGAACTCTTGCTCAGTTCACCACCAGCATCTCAGTTTAACAATCTGGTGGTAAACTAGCCAAAGGAGAATATGCTGATTCACCCAGTTCTCTGTCTGCCAGAGCTGACCTTGGACACTGTTGTTATAGCTTTTGTCTGTTGGCAGAAAGTGCTAATTAAGTCAGTAGACTTCTAATGCAGAATTTTAGCTTAAAAATCTTGGTCATCTTATTTCTGACACACTGTGCTGATTAAAATGATTTGTGTAGCAATGTTATGTTACATAATTTTTTACAGTTATAATGGAATTTTAAAGCTTTTTCTATCACAGAATGGCTTATGTGGTTGGCCCACCCTCACAATCCCCTGTTGTGGCAGAGTTGCCACCTGCTAGATCAGGCTTCCCAGGGCTCCATCCGACCTGGCCTTAAGCACCACCAGGGATAAGGCATCCACAGCTTCTCCGCATAGCTTTCATCAGCAAAAAATAAAATAAAATAAATCTACCTAACATCAAACCTAAATCTCCTCTCTTTTAGTTTAAAGCCATTCCTCCTTGTTCAATCACTATTAGACAACTCCCTCTTGCTTGTAAGTAGGTCTCCTGTCCAGTATTGAAAGGCTGCAATGAGGTCTCCCCAGAGCCTTCTCTTCTCCAGGCTAAACAAGCCCAGCTACCTCAGCCTTTCATCATAGAAGTTGCTCTCCAGTTCCCTTTTGGTGGTTTTTTTGTTTGTTTGTTTGTTTTTTCTCCCTATTTGCTCTTAATTGTACAGTGTGAATATACCATTTCAGTGTGGTACCCAAATACTTTTGCTGCAAGCTACACTATTTTTCAAATCTTCCAACTTTTGCTAATGCACAGTAGTAGTCAGAAAGTTTGGTATGTTGACTGTTCAGTACAAGGATCACACCAAGAATAATGACAGTGAGGTAAGACAATTCCCTTTCTTCTCCCTTTGTCCATGAACAACCTAGATAATACCTAAAGTTATATATTAACAAGAAATGTGTATATAACCAATTGAATAAGAGCAAAAAGATAAACTTGAAGGATGGCCATTTACAACAAGGAAGAGCATGTGAAAGGAAATCAAAGTTTCTTCGTAGAGAAGAGAGGAATTTTCTTGACTGCCTCAGCTGAGTGTTGGTATTAATCAGTTTGAATGATAACTTTTATGCCCTTTTTCTCATATCTAGATGTTGATATGCTGTGCTTTACTGTAAAAGCATTTAATCCATCCCTGTTTGAACAGGGTTGATCAATGCATGCTGGACCTCAATTTCCTTGTATCTTCCATAACCCAGAATGTCTCCAAGCAGTGCACAACTTTCTAATTATTTTTCCACTGCCATGAATAATACCCCAGCTGTAGAAATGTAAATATTGATACTAGGTGGAGCTATGTGATACAAATGCATGTATAGATACGTATACATATATTTACAAATAACATGATACATGGCTGTGAATATCCAAGCCTCTAAAACGCTAAGGGATACTTCAAGATCAGTGGCTAAAATGTTAAGGGACACTTCAAGGTCAGTGGTTAATAAAGTTGGTTATTGGCAGGTGTTTCTCTGCAAATGAAGAGAGATCTCTGGTATATCTTTACGATATCAAAAGGCGTCGGTGTCATGGAATTTTCAGGGATGTTAGCAGGCAAACCCTCAGTGTGAAATTTGGGTTAAGAGCTATCATTGCTGATGCTGAAGCAAGATTCATTTGGCACAAACACCTCCAAAAATGTGCATGGATCCAAAAAATATTAATCATATGGCAGGCTTCACAGAAGAAAAATTGAATTTAATTAAAATTTCCTCTCTCATCTGCATTCAATTTTGCACTGATAGTGATACCTATTGATACATTCAGGGCCCTAAAATTCATTCAAACACGCCAGTAGAACTATTCACTTGGGAAAGGTTTTTGTTCCTAGATAGGAAGGACATCTGCAGCCTAAAAAGCAGAGACTCAACAATCCAGCAGTTTTGAGGAGGAGGTAAACTGTTTGTCGGAGTCAAAACAAATTTGCCAAATTGTTCCTTACAGAACTCAACAGAATTGTGCATTCTTTCAATGTGAAAAGCTCATTGTATTTTGGGCAAATGTTACATGGAGATGAAAATTACAACCGGTGTTGCATGACTGTGTATAAGAAGTGATTGATGTGTGGAGCTGCCTGAGAGCATCTATGATGCTACCCTCTATTATGCATCAACTGGATTTCAATAATATCCATGTAGATTGTAAAACGTTTTTGAACAGAACCTTTCAAATTCCAAATACTACATGACTGACAGACATTTTTTATTCAACACAAAATAATTCAGTTTCATTAGTTGATGTAGTTCATGTAGTTGAATATTGAAAGAAATACTGCCAGATGATAAACAAATCTGTCTGAAAAGAACAAAGTGAAAAATAAGGATTCCCTGTGCCATTGGCTAAATTTAAGGGCATGGGAAGAGATCCATTTAAATGCTATGAATACATCTGTTCCAAACAATCTCAAGTTGGAGGGACTTCTTATATTTTCATAGGATACCATAGTTGGGGTGGTGTTTATGAGTGCTTCCAGAATTGTCTCCAAACATCTCTATTATTTCATGAAATAATAACAAAATAATCAGAGCACTGAACGGATTACATATGACAAAAGATCTGTTAGCCTGGTTGAGGCTTTTTAAGGAACATCCATACAGTGAGAGATACTGAGAACTTGTTGCAGAAGGACATGAATAATCCAGAAAGCCACCAAATAAACAAGGCAATTTTGGTTATAAGGAAAAAGCCTTTCACAATGATGGTGGTGAGGCACTGGAACAGGTTCTGCAGAGATGTAGTAGATGCCTTGCCCCTGGAGACTTTCAAGGCCAGGAAGGACCAGGCTCTGAGTAACCTGACCTAGCTGTGGATATCCCCATTCATTGCAGGGGAGTTGGACTAGATGAACTTTAAAGGCCCCTTCCAATTCAAATGATTCTATGATTCTATAATTTAAAATATCAACAAGGAGATTGCCAACAACAACGAAAGGAAGGTCGCTATAGTAAAAGAAAATTATCTACAGGTTGATTACTGACAAGCAGAGGTGATTCATAAATAAGAGTTAGTAGGAATACTTCTGCTTTAGGATTACTGGTAATTGATATTTATCCAAGAAGAATTCTAGCAAATAATAGCATTTTTTTCGTAAGACATATTCAGGATTTCCTGTGAAGTACCACTTCAAAGTAAATAACAAGAAGAAAGGGTAAGCATTGAAACTTTCAAGATGAGACATGCTCCTAGAATCCCGTATTCACTGAATTATACCAAAGTATCTTAATAAGGGATAACAGCAACTAAGAGTACTCTCCTGGCTTGAGGTACTAAGTATTTCTCAGTATCTTTCAGAGCTTTGGACAAAATTGTTGTTTATTTACATCAAAAGCTGTTTTGTTTCTAGAACATGAATATAATTTTCATTTTAGTTATTCTACATTAAAAACAAGGCCCAGCTTGATTGCTGATGAAAATTAAGTCTGTGATTACAAGAGGTCATAAAGCATTACCCAGAGCTTTTCCTTGTGCTAAATTTTACAGGAAAAAGATCAACACCATAACTCAAGGGCTTGAACATGAGTCAGCATTGTGCCCTTGACATAAAGCAGGCTAACAGTATTGGCTACATTAGCCAGACAGTCAATAGAAGTGATCCTTCCACTCTGCTCAGCACTGGAGAGGTTCACCAGGAGCACCACATCTGATTTCAGGGCCCCCAGTACTAAAGATACATGGACATAATGGAAAAAGTCCAGTGGAGAGCCACTAAGGTGATCAAAGAACTGGAGACCCTCTCTTAGAGGAAGAGACTGAGATTTGGGAATGCACAGTCTGGAATCACTGAGTATTATATCTATGTCTATGCATACCTGAAGGAAGTGTGCAAAGAGAGAGCCAGGCTGACATGCCCAGTGCTAGGACAAGGAGCAAAGGGCACAAACTGGAACACAGGAAGTTCCCGCCGAAAATCAGGAAGCATTTCTGTATTGTGTGGGTGACAGAGCTCTGGCACAGGAGGTATTGTGGAGTCTCCTCCTTGGGAGCCTTCAAACAAAACGAAAGAAAACTAGACAACTTCAAACTAGGAACAAAAAATTTGGAAAGAAATTCTTCTAATAGTGCCATTTTACTATTTCCTTTTAATAACTTTATCCTTGTGTTTGATATTTTTAATGTTTTAATAAATGCATTTCTGAAAAATGAATTTAAAGAAATAATTTTTTAAAAGTTTTGATTTCTGAAACTGAATCTACCATTAAAATTATTAGGTTTAGTGAATAATATCACATACAATCTGATATTAACTAACTGCAATAAATAAAAATAAATTCAGTCTGAAGAATTTTACAGCTTAATCACCTGTGCGTTATATATAAAATATATAGTAGCAATGGGAACTATGTCATATACATAACAGTAACTAGTTATACTTTTGAGCTTGTGTTTTTTCTACCCGTGTGTCAGAAATTAAGACCTACTTTTACCCTCTAAATATATAATCTGCTATCATTTAGCTTACAAAACAAAAGGAAATGGGGAAAACTGCAGTGCTAGAAGTAGAAAATGATGGCTTCAAGGAAAAAAAAAAAAAGAAAAAAAAAAAAGTTGACATCTAAATCTTGTTGAAAAAAGACATTTTTAAGCAAACATATTTAAACAAATTGGAGTTAAAATTTTAACAGATTTCTCAGAGAAGCTTTGCTAATATACCATGCCAGATGGCAGGTTCCTAATATGCTTAAAAGATTAATGAATAAAACCCTGGACATCAGAACAGATAAATAGATCACTTTATTAAAAAAAAAAAAAAAAGGAAAGAAAAAAACTTTTTAGTACTAAGGTTTTTAGTCTAAGGTTTTAATCTATCTAACATATAGAGATGAGAACCATCTGCAAGCTAATTCACTTTAGAAATGGCTGTGCAAAACTAAAACCTTGCTTGAAGCAGGAAAAGATTTCAGTTTCCTATCAATGAAAATGCTTCCTTTGTTTTGGAAAACAATACAAACAGCAAAAACAACAACCAAAAAAAACCAACACAAAACTGTAGTAGTATTCTTGGAAAGAGTAAGACATGAAAAGAGTAAAGTAAAAATTCCCTTTTCAATTTCTAAAATAATGTGTCTTTGACAGACATAATAAAAACAAGAAAATGAGTATCTTGAAGAGCAATCTGAAACACTGATATATACAAAAAAAAAAAAAGTAATACATTTGCATATAAAAGTCATGCAAATAAATATGCTGAGAGCTAGCTAGAATTAAAAAGAAGACCTACTGTAGATGCTAATAACTGAAATCACTGTGTAGAGAACTCAAACTTTTATTGATGAAATATCAAACAGCAATATCTCAAAAACAGGCATGAAACTGAAGTAATGGCAGAGTTTAAGGTGAATAAATCTTGAGGTTCTGGGTCATCTTTACATGCAATTACTACAAATCTATGGTTTTGTTTTGCAAAGCTTGCATGCAAAGTGACTGGAAACAACAGACAGCTTACACAGTTTGCAGTATTTGGGGGGAGTGAAAGCCCCATGTATTTGTATAAGACAGTAGTTCATTTCATCAGAGTATAATTATGAGACATATAAGAACTAACATTTCATATATCGATCATCTCTGAATATATCTATTCCATAGATTTCCCTAGAAAGCCCACTGGAACACCACCAAACTAATAGATTTTGGCCTATGGAAATTGTCAAATAACTGAAAAGCTGAGCTGTACCAAATTTACATCTGGAAAACTTCCAAAATATAAAAAATTTTCTCTGACATCTTAAACTTTTCTCTAGGTCACCCTTAAATCACATTTCAATTCATTAGTACTTACAATTAAGACTTCAAGAGTTTAAATTGCTATTTATTATCTCTCATGAGATTATGATTGTTTCCTTAATTATATGGTGATTAAAAACCATATCCCCATTTATCATATAATCAAGATTAACACGTATGCCTACAAATGATGACTACAGCAATTTCACAGATTTAATGAAGATAGGTATGAGATTAGAAAGAGTGCAGATTTCCAAACGTATAAGTATTTGTATATTGCTCTGTTCTTACAACCAATAATATTTTTACAGCATAATTAACCTATCTGGGACTATAAACAATTCTGATGCACAAAGTGCTGTAAAACACAGCATACCAGCTAGAATAAATAGGATGGAGAATGAACACATAGGAATTGTGACACTCTGAGACACTCAGATTAAGTTTGTCTAATTTATGATGGATTTTCCTTTAAAACAAATATGAAATGAACAAGTAAAAGCATTTGTTAACAGCCAAAATTACTCATAAATAACAACTAATGATTTAGAAGCCTGCTTTCAAATACAAGATAGAAAAGCATAAAATTGTTTTTTTGCAGTTAATTGTGACAGAGATGAAACAAAATTTTTCACTTACAAAGAAGTCTTAGATATTGAGAAATATCTAAGCTTTTTCCTTTTGAAAACATAGTCTGGTCTCTATTTACTGCTAGCAGGGCAATAGATTGGGCTGACTATCCAAACCTGACCCTACAAAATCAGCAGCATCCCTTTGACAGAGACTTGTAACTAGAAGAAAATGCACAGCTGCATGAATAGCAGTGGATACAGCTCTGAGACACAAAAGGTTCAATCCACTCACAGCTTATGTTAAGACTATCAGGATGGAATGCAAATGTCATAAGGCACAGTTTTCTTCTCTTTTTACCCAAATTTTGAAAGTGAAATTAACAAGAGGTAATAAATAAATAAATAAATAAATAAATAAATAAATAAAATGGAATGAACTTTGCAGAAAGTTTGTAATCTACTTAGCTCCACTTTACACAATTTGAGATTATCTGTCCATCTATCTATGCTTTTTTTCCTTTTATCGATATCATTAAAGATCATTAACATTGTCCTCAAGGAAAATTCTTTCAGTGAACCAAATTTATGGTAAATCAAATAAACTATTCTCTGTTTTAGACTGTTTCTCTAAAGTGATAACTACTATTAGACATTCCAGAATGTCCTCAAAAAATTTCTCCTGTATTGAAAAAAAAAACCCTGAAGAGATCTATGTTGCAGAAATGGCAGGAAACATCCAACTATTGTTAAACACTATGAAGGTCTTACTGTTCAGGCAGGCAATTTTCTCTGCATGAATATAATGTGATTACAATGGGAACTGCTGTAGGCTAATGAGCTCCTATTCGCTGTTTTTATGGCATGGAACTCAGGGAAGTGTTCAGCATTTCACTCTGCACATTTGAGCAGATGGCACTGTAGCAAGGCAGTGCCCTTCCACAATAAGCCACAGAGCCTGCACACTGCGGCAGCACTGAAAGCCCAGAGGTCTCTCCTCTATGTTGATGACATTTAAGATAGACTAGCAGAAATTCCAACAGTGCAAATTGGTTTTGCTGAAAGCATTTAATTAATGGGATTTGAAATACATATTACCATAGTCAGCAGAGATTTAGAGCAAGTTTGTTTTCTACTGTGAACAAAATTGTGTTTATCACTACTTTTTTTGGTGTACAGGGGTTGCCTTAAAAAGGTCATCAACAAATATAATCAAACTTGGTTTTCAGAAAAAAAAAAACCACAAAAATTGCATTAAGCACATTCTGTTTGAAAAAGAAAAATAAATATTCATTTGCTAAAGAGAAAAAGATACCTAAATCTTTCAGATGCCATTAAATTTAATTTCATACAGGAGCCTCCTTTTGCATTTAATTTTCAATATATCATTCCTTATTTTCCTTATCAAGTGCTGAGTGTTAGAGTTAGGACTAAATGTCATTAATACTGATAGCCCAGTTTTGTCATAACTTTCAAATTTATATATGACTGTTATTGACTAGTCAATTTTTTAATATTTTGACAAAACTACATCTAACCACTATCTAAATATTTATTAGATGTCCGGGTAGGTCTTTTGTGATTCAAAACCAAGAGAGTCAAACCCACAAGCTAATATTATTCTGAAGAGAATTATAGCAATCCACATTCAAATGAAAACTGTACTGATTACAGGAACTGACAGTGCAAATAAAGCAGAGTCTCAATACTGTGAATAGCACTGCTGTCTCAAAATCAGCAGAATCATTCAATTTTACACTGGTGCACAGCCAGGCACAAGGTAAGCAGGTCACCCTGTCTGTGCTAGCAATCCTTTTCTTGGACTTCAGATCAGGAGTTACCTGCTTTATAATACTGGCTATTGTCACTTCAGAGCTCAGGGACAAAGCCCAGATAACCTACACAAGAGCTGAATACGAAGAGCACAATGCAGTCTTTTTGCCAAATGCACTCCTGAAAAATATTTTTCATTTGATCATTTTGCTGTGGTTGCTGTTCATTCTTGAATCAGATTGCCTTTTCCAGTTCCAGCAAAACAGTACAAATCTTCCCTCATTTCTACTTGGGTTACAGAACTGAAGATCAATTGACTACCTCGAGTACAGCGAGAAAGTCTTATTTAATATTGAAGAAACATGTTTTCTTCTATTTCTCAAGTCAACACTCAAGGTCACCAGAGATGCATTTATTTTCTATGTATGGAGATTTTATTCTGTTTTTATTACAAATGCTTTGGGTCATCATTAAACACTATTTGAAGCAGGCTGCAGGAAAAAAAATTACACAGGAGCAGAGCAGGTGTGCAGACTGACTGCTTAACTTTCAAGGCTGCTGTTCTCCCAAGAGATATCATTATGGTAGAAAAATGAAAGAAAGATTAGTATATCTTACAGTTCTAGCTTTTATTCTTGATTACATAGCTTATAAAGACAGATCCATTAGCTCTTTGAAAATTACAGACAGTTGCGGTTTAATTAAGAGTACAACATGCAACTCGTATACCCATCTCCCCATCAACAAGTAAGACATCTGCTGCCTAGCTTGTTTTCATTTTGCACAGTGGTTGGGATGCAGACACCTTTCTCACTTAAAGAGCATAGCACTGTATAATTATTTGTTTACAGAGTTATTAGAGCAAGTTACTCTTCAGACAGTGAAGAAAAAAAAGACAAATCTACATTCTGGGTGGTTGGTGAAAGTTGTTCTTGACAGGCTGTGTAACTCTGTTTTTGAACAAATCCAATAAGAGATTCCAGTGCCTTGCACCCCCTCAACTCATTCCTGAAAAAAGGGAAATGCCAAATATCTGAACATGCTATGAATTAAATTTTCATTTGAAAAAACGAAAGCTAGGACATTTGTCAATAACATTTTTCCCCATTTTGTGCCAGTAAGTTCCCATCTTTACCTCATTTAGAAAAATTAACTTCATTTTTCCTAATTTGCAGTCTGTTATTAATCTAAAATGAATTCAGAGTTGTAAGGCAAAACTTGGTTTCCAATGTAGATTTTTTCCTAACTCTGAGAAGTCAACATGGAAAACTACAGCTTTTAAGATTAAAATTGTTATAATACTATATATACATACACATACCTATATTTTAAGATTAAATGTCTCAAAGATCATTATGTCAATGCACAGATCTACATACCAAATCTTGCAATTTCAGTTTACATCTATTGTCACAATTTCCATCTCATTTAAAAAAAAAAAAAAAAAAAAAAAACCATCTGTTTATGAACCCACAGCAATACTGCTAACCTGTTTTAAAGAGTTTTAATTCCATTAAATATTTCCATTATAAAGAACAATAATTGTTATGTCAAGGTCATAGGAACAGTAAAACTGTTGATTAGAAGGTGCACTTATGCACAATCTTCCTGCTCTTTTAAATATTTTTAAATGATGAAAAAATTCATAAAGATGACTTCTTGTTCCCAATAGCGTAGTTTTATTGCTATGCTTCTTGAAGAAATCTCAATATTTTATCAAAATTCCAAGTATTGATTTGGGGGAATAATCCATTGCAGTAGTCTACCTCAATCTAGAGATCTGTAAGAGTTGTCTATATCCTTTACACTCAATTACTGTTAGTTCTCAGTAGATGGGCGGTAACCATACCTGGTTGCTGTGATTTTTACACTAACTTGAGAAGTTCCAACAGTTTTGACAGAAGTAAGACTGAAATAAATAGCATTATCCTAAACAGCTGATTAGAATGGAAACATATATTGAAATAAATAGTCCAATTCTCTTGTGATTATTGAGAAAATTGTGTTAAACTAAGTAAATAAAACATTGCATTTGAAACCTCATAATGTGGCAAATCCACACCAAATACAAGTTTTCATTCAAGTGCCTCCTGGGATTCATTCATTCTAAAAGAATTTAGGCATGAGAGATGATGTCCTCCTTTAATTTCAGGGAGGACTGTTGCTTAGATACAAAGGGTGTATTTTGACTTGTATTCTTCAGGGGAGCTGCAGCTCTGCAATTGCCCAGCATGACACAATCTGTACCTTAGTGTGACAGGGGAAAAAAAAAGACAGAAGAAAGAAAAAAGAAAAAGAAAAGAAAACCCCAAGGAGGGATGTGACTGTTCCCTCTCTATTTCACCCCTGTGAGGCCCATCATCCATGATGAGATAGATAGATAATTTTGGACCTGCTTCGAAAGCTGGATGCTTACACGTCCATGGGGCCGGACGGATTGCACCCTAGTGCTGAGGGAGTTGGCAGATGTGGTTGCCAAACCACTTTCCATCATTTTTCATCAGTCCTGTCTAACCGGGGATGTCCTGGTGGATTGGAAACTGGCGAATGTGACACTCATCTTCAAAAAGGGCCGGAAAGATGATCCTGGTAGCTACAGGCCTATCAGTCTCACCTCGGTGCCCGGGAACGTTATGGAATGAATAATCTCGGGAACCATCATGGACCAATTAAAGGTCAAAGGGGATCAGGCCTAGTCAGCATGGGTTTATGAACGGTAGATCCTGTCTGACAAACCTGATTTCATTCTATGACAAGGTGACCCACTTAGTGGATGAGGGTAAGGTGGTCGATGTGGTCTACCTGGACTTCAGTAAGGCCTTTGACACTGTCCCCCATAACATTCTTGTGGAGAAGCTGGCTGCCCATGGTCTGGATGGGCGTACGCTCTGCTGGGTAAAGCACTGGCTGGATGGCAGACCAAAGAGTTATGGTCAATGGAGTTGAATCCAGTTGGCAGCTGGTCACAAGCGGTGTCCCCCAGGGCTCAGTGCTGGGACCGCTTCTGTTTAACATCTTCACTGATGATTTGGACAAGGGGATTAAGTAGACCCTCAGTAAATTTGCAGACGACACCAAGTTTGGAGGGAGTGTTGATCTGCCAGAGGGGAGAAGGGCACTGCAGAGGGACCTGGATAGACTGGATCAATGGGCCAAGGTTAACGGCATGAGTTTCAATACGGCCAAGTGTCAAGTCCTGCATTTTGGTCATAACAACCCCAGGCAACCCTACAGGCTTGGGGAGGTGTGGCTGGAAAGCTGCCTGATGGAAAGGGACCTTGGTGTGCTGATGGACAATCAGCTGAATATAAGCCAGCAGCCAAGAAGGCCAGTGGCATCCTGGCTTGTATCAGGAATGGGGTGGCGAGCAGGACTAGGGAAGTCATCCTGTCCCTGTACTCGGCATTGGTGAGGCCTCACCTCGAGTACTGTGTTTAGTTTTGGGCACCTCAGTACAAAAAGGATATGGAGGTACTGGAGCAGGTCCAGAGAAGGGCAGCAAGGCTTGTGAAGGGCTTGGAAAATCAGCCCTATGAGGAGAGGTTGAGGGAACTGGGGCTGTTCAGTCTGGGGAAAAGGAGGCTGAGGGGAGACCTTATTACTCTCTTCCAGTATCTGAGAGGTGCTTGCAGTGAGAGTGGGGCAAGTCTCTTCTCACTGGTGATGGGTGACAAGATGAGGGGAAATGGCCTCAAGTGGCACCAAGGTAAGTTTAGGTTGGATGTTAGGAAACACTTCTTTACGGAAAGGGTAGTTAAACACTGGAATAGGCTCCCCAGGGAGGTGGTTGAGTCACCATCCCTGTGTCATGGGAAAAAAACCATGACACCCTGGATGTGTTTAAGAGCCGTTTGGATGTGGTGCTCAGGGACATGATTTTGCAGAGGGTTGTTGAGTTAGGGTACTATGGATAGGCTGCGGTTGGACTTGATGATCTTTGTCTTTTCCAACCTGAGTAATTCTATGATTCTATGATCTGGAGTTCTGCATACAAGCCTGGGATTCCCAACACAAGAAAGCTGTTGGAGCAGATCCAGAGGAGGGCCACAAAGATGATCAGGGGGCTACAGCACCTCTCCTGAGAGGAAAGGTTGAGGAAGCTGGACTTGTTCAACCTGGAGAAAAGAACGCTCTGGGGAGACCTCATTGCAGCCTTCTACTATTGGAAGGGAGGCTGACTTTTTACATGGTTTGACTGAGATAGGACAAGAAGGAATTGTTTTAAACTAAAAGAGAGGAGATTTGGGTTAGGTGTTAGGAGAAAATTCTTTTTTAGAGGGTAGTAAGGCACTGGCACAGGCTGCGTATTGATGATGTTGATGATCTGTCCCTGGAGGCTTTCAAGGTCAGGCAGGATGGGGCTCTAGGCAGCTTGAATTGGTGGGTGGCAGATTGGAAGATGATGATCTGTAAGGTCCCATCCAAACTCAGCCATTCTATGATTGTTGTAAAATGAATGCTTGTTCACTATTCTAGAAGTAATAAGTAATTGCTCAAAAAACTGTGATCTGGTTGTTATCAAGGAAATGTGGTGGGATGACTCCCATATGTGGAATACCACAGTAGAAGGGTATCTCCTTTTTAGAAGGGATAGGCTAGGTAGGAAGAGTGAGGGAGTTGCCCTCTATGTTAAAGAGAGAATAGACTAACTCCCTCTGACGAATGTTAAGAGGCAGGTTGAGAGTCTGGGGGTTAGAATTAGGGATAGGACTAATAAAGGGCACCTGGTGGTAGGGGTCTACTACAGGCCACCTGATCAGGGAGAGCCTGCTGATGAGGCTTTCCTCCTTCAGTTGCAGGAGGCATTGTGCTCGCAGGCGCTTTTAAAGAAGCGCCTGAAAATCATTAAAGACATTAAGATTGGAGGCAGCCTGGGCTGCAGCAACCATGCCCTGGTTGAGTTTATGATCTTGAGGAATACAGGCCTGACTAAGAGCAGGTTCACGACCCTGAATGCTGGGAGAGTGAACTTTAGGCTGTTTAAGAAATTGCTGGATGAGATCTCCTGGGAAGCTGTCCTTAGAGACAAAAGAGTGGAAGAAAGCTGGCTGCTCATTAAGGATGTCTTTCTGAAAGCGCAAGAGCTCTCTTGTCCCTGTGAATAAGAAAGCAGGCATGGGAGGCAGGAAACCAGTGTGGTTTGGCAAGGACCTGCTGGTCAGGCTAAGGGAAAAAAAAGGATTGTACCAGCTGCGGAAACAAGGGTGTGTCACCTGGGGAGACTACAGGGGTGCTGTCTGGATTGCAGAGAGGGGATTAGGAAAGCCAAATCGCAAGATGGAACTGAACTTAGAAGGGGATGTTAAAAACAAGAAGGTACATTTTCCAGAACAGGCAGGCCATAAGGAGAATTGACTTTTTACAAGGATAGGCAGTGATAGGACAAGGGAGAATGGTTTTAAGCTCAAGGATGGAAAATTTAGATTAGATGTCAGGGGAAAGTTCTTTACAGAGAGAGTGTTGAGGTGCTGGAACAAGCTGCCTAGAGAGGCTGTGGATGCTCTGTCCCTGGCGGTGTTCAAGGTCAGGTTGGATGGAGCCCTGAGCAACCTGATCTAGTATCAAATCTGGAGGTTGGTGGCCCTGCCTGTGGCAGGAGAGTTGGAACTGGAAGATCCTTGGGGTCCATTCCAACCCAGGCCATTCTATGATTCTATGATAATTACCTATTTTATAACAGGAAAAGGAACCATCTTGAGTTTTTTATTGTTAAAACAGCATAATTGTAGCATGCTTGCCTTAGGTGTGGCTGAAAAATACCTGAGATTATTATTTTTAATAATATTAATTATTATTATTGCAACTTTCACAGTCAGTAGTACAAATTCAAGTTGCAAAATGTAAAATTTTGAGATTCATACCCTTACCACCTGGATTGTTATGTCAGCAAACACTACCTACAGATTTGTTGTTAAGAGAAATACCACAGTGCAACCAGAAGAAAATAGTGAAAAACAAATATATCATCTTTTCCAAAGACAGATACATTCGTGTATCAATGAAGGATGAATAATTTTTTCTGGCCTTATGCAAACAAGGCTCTCACTGACATCTAGTTTAACTTCATCTTATAAATTATGTTATTCATTATTCTGCCTCAGTGATTCTAAAAATGACTGTTGAGTCCAGAAAAAAAAAAAAAAAAAAAAAAAAATCAAAGTCAAAACAGTAAATACAGCACATTCTTTCAGTCTTGAAAAGGAACAAAATAATACAGACGAGTCCATTAAGACAGTGACTGAAACTACAATTAAGTGAATTTGTTTGTAGCAAGCTTCTCCTTGCACTCTACTTCTATACAAGCAATCACATGCATTACCATTTACAGACAGACAGCATTCAAGATTGCAGACTAAGAGTGACTCATAAAGAGGACATTCTCTTAGGAGTAATTTGGAGACTGGAGAAAAACAGCTTGAATCTGTATTGTAGTATACAATAAAACTGTCGAAGACAGAAGATGTGCCTATCATTGTAGATGAAGTGCAAGCCGCAAAATGCCTCTCTTCTTCCTTTGAGAAGTAGATTGATCTGTTTCTTCTATGTATTAAAATACATCTCACCTTTCACAATAACAAACTCTTAAAAGCTATGTGTTATCATTCATGTGTGCTAAAATACAAATACTGTTATAATAATTCTCTCTACCTAAAGTATGATCTCAAAAATTTCTGATACACAGAGGACGGGAAAAAAAAGAGAGAGAACAACCTATATCATTTCTGATGAAGAATTATAGGCGCTCTTACAAAGCTCGATATCAAATGAATCAGGTTCTAGGGGAAGAAGCACTGATCTGTTCACTGTCCTATTACATCGAACTCAGCAACATCATCTTTTGGTTGGAGATGCAAAATATCTGAGGAAATTCAGAAAACTATTTTTTTCTTACACTATAAAATTTCTAATTTGTTTAAACTGTTAGGTATACAAAATTGTAATTGCCATCCAAATGTTGGGCTGATGTTGACTCCTCCCTGTTAACGATGCATGTTACACATCTTGAGAATTCTATTAAGGCTTTCAAGAATTGTTGAAGAAGCTCTGTTTGATTTTGAATTCATGTCTTAAGACATGAACTTCTGGCAAAACAATTTCAATCAAAATAATTACCCATTAATCAGGTAATTAATTATGCTTCTACGAAGTAACATTTACCAGAAAAAAAAAAATTAATTTGCTAAATTAAAAATGAGTAATAGTTCTTGATTGGCTGTGGCTTAATTAGATTAATTACCATACTAAGTCCATCTGTCTTAGGCTGATGTATACCCCGGCAGAAGAAGTATTCCTAATCTTAAAAATAAAACAGATTGTTTTCAGTTCTACTAACCCCTCTTAGTGATTCATAACAAAGTATCGACGAACAGTCCTCTGAACCAATGCTTCATTTCAATTCAAGTAACAACAAAAGTTCTTAGTTTTATGCAAGTCACTTTGACAAGTAAATCAGCAGAGAAAACAAAACACAGAAGCAGTGAAGGACAAGCATAGAAAACATCTGATCTGTAGGATTTCCCACAGCAAATGAAATTTCTGCTAACAGTCTTAGTCAAAACAGCATCAACCAGGAAAATCTCAGCAGAAAAAGTCCCAAATATTTGTGTTGCAGCCATATAGAATATATTCTCATCCTTCAGACTTTCCCATATTTCATCTGAACTTATTTACTATTTGAAGGATCCATTAGTGTTGACCCAATTACAGAAATTTGAACAAATGGTTATCTCTACGCTCACTAACCAGCAGAAGACTATTTCTAGAGTTGTTACAAGCAAAACAGTAAGATCTAGATCTTTGTCCGATATCTACATGCTATATCATACAATTAAATTAGGTGATCCCAAACTCTTTTTTCTCCAGAGGAACTATGCAAAAAGCATGACAAAGACCAGAGCTCATCTCTCTGGCAGCGAATTCCAACATTCATTAACACAGCCATTGATCATAGATCTCCACTGCCTGTAAAAGAAGAGCCACTGGAGGGGAGTAGGGCAAGAACACAGCAAAAAAACCCTAGAAATTGCAAAATCTTAGGATTATCTACAGTCATCTGAAAAGCAGATTCTAAAATGATGAGCAGCCACCAGCTCTTCTGCTACATTTTTGACAAGTGAACACTATGTCTCTACAGTAATGAACGATACTCAGAAACTGAATACTGCTAGCAAAATGTGTAACGGGTGCTAAACTTGGCAAGAAAATTGAACTCCCCTTACAGAGTACATTTCAACAACAAACCTTCTTAGAAAAAACATGGCACTAATGGAAGCACAAGGCTACAGCTGCTACCTATGAAAATAAATATCTGCCCCCTGACATCTAATTAGGTCTTACAGTTAGGAGTTTAAACTTTCAGACAGTAGTAGGAATTGAGTGAAAAGAATTGTGCAAGGTTACGTATTGATTTTGCATCAATCTACTTGCATTATTTCATAAAATATAAATGACAAAAATAATTTGGATCTGGTACAAATTAGAAAAAGTAATACAGAACTACAGAAAAACGTGTGGAGCATCATTTTATATATTATCTTCTATGTTCTTTCCAAAAATATATTTACCATTCATTTTATATCATTAAGAGACAAGAAAATTGATGAAAAATTTGTGTATCATTCATTAATACTGTCTTTCATCATGTTGATACATTGTTAACAATATGTGGAGAGTATATGTACTTCCTTACCTTTCACCTGTCTTATCACTATATAACCCATAAAGTTAAATGAAAACTTTGGATACATCACAGCAGCTACTGTTCTTAAGCTAGACATGCCGATTTATAGTGTTTGCTTCTTAGTTACCAAATACAATCTTGGATATATACTGCATATGAGTCCTACCTCAAGCAGTTTATTTGTACCACATGCTATCAGCTGTGAATAAGTTCTTTTTCAAAATCGATTTCTAATGCAATGGAAATTGGGTATTAGATTGCAGCTAGGTTCTGTTATAGAGACAGGATCTACTTAGTTTACTTCCAGCTCTTACTACTGAGACTTAAGGTTTAGCTAGTTTTCCCTCACTTCCCAAAAAATCTCTATTACATTTAATAGCAAAGACTTTTTACAGGCATAAAAGTAATTTAGTTTTTGTTTGTTGCTGTTGTCCTGCTCCCCCTGCCCATGTCATGTTTCAGTTTAGAATTAAGCTTTTATTCAGTATAGAAATATTACATGCTCAACTTCAATATGATAATTCAATGATACTGGCTTTTAGTTAAAGAATCAATAATAAAAAATTGCTATGGCCTTTCCAGATAGTTTTAATCTTCAATTTAAAAAGAGGAATGGGACAAAATTAGACACTACAAGACAAATAATAATAGTAAATCATATTTTAAAACTTTCTAGTGCAGTTAAAAATATTTTATCAGCAGCCAAGAGTGCTGACACATCCTACTGTTTCTATTGTCTGAATCAAGCTTTTCTGAACTATCACAACTTTCCTTAGTTTCCTAACTAACTGTTTCCCCATTTTTCCAGTCTGATGCATCTTGGATTTGCAATTTAGTGTATCTTTTGCTGTCATCATTTCTGAAATCCCTTACAATATCAGTCCCCTCCTTCCCTCTTGCCATTTTTTTTTTTTTTTAATGGACAACATATTGTCAGAAGCTCCTGTCAATTTAGTGTCATTTGCAAATTTGTTTAGTATATCTTCAAGTCTTGTATTCTAGTCATTGAAGAAAACACGAAAGAGAACAGGCACTAAATAGAGTCCTGCAGAACCGCACTAAGTGACTGATCACCAGCCATTGTCACTGGGCTCTTCCCACCAGGTCTCTCTAATGCTAATAATCTCATAGCTCTGCAGGAGAGGAAACCAAGACTGAGCCAGGGCTTGTAGCTCCTCTTGCTCCTAAAAAGGAAAAAAAAAAAACAAACCAAAACAAAAAAACTTCACACACCAGCACACCACACACAGCTTTGCTACATTATGTTAACAGTATTACTAAAAGATAGCAATGCGTATTACTTCTCATAATACATACGTAGCCGGAGGTTATACAAAATGCAATAATCAAATGATTGAATTGAATCACGAATGGATAAATAGGTTTGTAATATCGTACTTAAATGGTGGCAAAAAAAAAAAATCAACTGAAAAAGAAAACCCTTTTTCATTTTTCATACAGTTTAAGCTTTATGAAAGGATGTAAATTTCTCTAAACTATATATTACTCCTTTGGTGAATCAAGTTTGATTATATAATCCAAAAACATCCCTTGGTAAAGAAAAGCACTAAAGAAATTTGCACTTCTGAAATCCCATTGTTATGCTTTCTCACAGTTCTGAAATGCAAATCAGGAGCACTTTACAGCCTTTATAATGCTTACTAAATTTAAACAAATTCAAGAACTGAACCTGGACTTGCAGAAAGGACCTTTATTATTGTTGTGCATTATTAGCATATTACCACAGTGCACTATATTAATCACTTTTATTACAAGAGTGCCTTCAGACAAGCCTGAAGTCCCATTATGCAAACAGAGTAGTAGATCATACCTTCTGCAAAGAGTTTAGTACAAGGTGAAGGATGAGACATTACACGTAACACTGTCGGAACACCTAATATCATGTTACCTCATGTTTATTCATATACTCAAGGTGCTTCAGAGATATAGCAAAATACTTGATAGACATGGTACATGAAAAGGGAGTGGGGCAAGATGTAGGCAGAAATAAAAACATATAAATATTTCAGCCAGTGGAGCACATCAGCTCCTAAACAAGACTAAACAACTGCCTGGAAAACTTCAAGTTCACCACACTTGAAACAAGACTTTAACATATGAGTAAAAATGACTTAGGCCAGGCAGGTTTCCCAAGACTTGGGAATTTATTCATGAAGTGGCTTGAACGTGTATAGCTGCACAGCTTAGCAACTTTCACTCCGCTGTTCGCTCCCTTCAGATTTCACCCTGGCCACAAGGCAGTAAGGGAGGAAGACTCCTTTATCATCTGAAGTGTATGTATCATACAGATCCCCGCCTCCTGGGCCCAGGATGACCGCATAAAGAGCTCATTAGGTCTGCTCGATTTTATGCAACAGCTCCTATTCTGTTTCCTCCTACACATGCTCCTTCTGACACTTATACAGCAGAAGGTGGTAACTAAGTTAATGAATTTAACATCGCCAGCCAAGAGCCACAACAATAACCCACTGAAACAGACAGAATGTGAGTAAAAATCAAATCTGTAGGAATACCATTTGGAGAGACCAAATGCAGAATAGAGATATGAATTAAAAAAAAAAATAAATAAAAATAGTACCTACTAATTTTTAAAAGAGCACTTTTACGTCTTGTATCAAATCCAGAGAGAGAGGACCTCTACGTACAGTTTTCAAAACGATTAAAGAATGGAAGTAATTCTTCTGTTCTTGAAGAAACATGCAGGACTCAGCTACTCTTAAAATACATTTTTGGAAATGTCATTTGGTTTTAGAGTTTCTAAAAGAAGATTTTTTAGAAGTGATTTATAATACTTATAATACTTTGCACATAACTTATAATGGTTATGTGCAAATTTCATTAGCTGTCCACATCAAACCACCCCAGCTCAATACTTGTTAAAATATCAGCATTCTACATTGAAGACACAGGCGTTGTGGTCGTTTCTTTCTGGTCTTGGAGCAGTTTTCCTACTAGCACTTATAAACACAGAGCCATTTGCACATATATTTACTAAGGAAATAAAAACTTTCTTTTTACAGACTAGGGCTGGAGTAACACAAAGAAGCAAGCAGTAATTCTTTGAAATCTCCCAATAATCCATGACTTTCTGCAAAAGTTTTCTGAAGAGACACAGTTTTCCATCTTTCTAGAATGCTTTTGCACACTTTTTTTCTCCTTATTTTTCATGCCAAGAGACAGGTACATGGCTTTCTTAATACAACTATAACTAACATTTCACATCACAAGGGAAATATCATCATCCCAGCAAAAAATGCAGCAGAATTAAAATGTCCATGCAAGATGAACAGATAACATCAACAAGGTATTACAGTCATCTCACCAATTACAGTTTCAACAACTCTTCCAATATACCCTGCAAAACTTTTCTATTTCACAGATTAAGTTTCTTCCCTCTTTAATACTATTTTTTTGATTATTGGAAGATCTTTGCTGAAGAAGAAACTGTTTACTGCAGCTAGTACTTATTGGGCTATGAATTTGCTCAGAGTATTTATGGGTGCGCATATATATCTCATCTTACCCAAGGAAAGACTTTTGCATGTATTTTCTCCTACCAGTAGAAATACAATTCAGGATCCAGTCTTCATTTTTACTGTTTGAGATTATTATATAAACTCATTTTCTATTTCTCATTAATTGAAAGCATAAAAATAAAAAGCAGAAAAGTGGGTGAAAACAAATAAACTGAACTTTGTTGTAGGTAGCCAAAGATTGTGTACTTGTCCACAGACTAAATAACTTTATCTCATTACTTCAGTGTTAAACTTCTTAGAAGTCTAGAGTCTGCAGCCTGCAAGCACACCTCACAGCCAGGCATACTGAGAGAAGTATAGGCAGAAGGCAGCTTAACCTTTCGCGAAGCTTTACAAAGCACACCTTTTCAGCAAATGCCTCACAATAATTGAAGAAGCTCAAATCACAAATAGGAAAGAAAACCATTCTTTATATCACATAAATTTATGGACTTCCAGTTTACATAATAACAAGTCAGTCATCACAGCTTTCATTCAAGAGTACACAAGAGAAAGAGATCCAGCTCCAAAAATATCTTCATGGATTAGAGATTCAAAGTAAACTTCAGAGAGTACGTGCAGTTAAGAATTATGTATTTTACTGAAAAATCATGAACACTGATACTTGTGTACACAATTACGATCCCTATGATAGGCTGCTTGAAATCACAGAATGAAAAATGGTGGACATAAATGTCTTAAAAAACATTAAATAAAACAGCTTATGAGCTGAAGACAATTTGATCATAGTACCATTACCTCCTGTGAGGAAGAACCAGACAAATTACCCTTCTGAAGTTCTAAGATGCCACAGCAATGCAGGGCATTTGGACAATCTGAGCCAAAGTGCATACATTTTGACACTTGTCCAGAATGAACATCGTACTGTAAACACAGCAAACTGACAAAAAACACAAAAGGCTGATTTAGCAGAATAATTGCATTAGCAGTTTTAATGCACTATAACAACTCCAGCTATTGCATTCTTAATATTTCACTAATAACAGGATTGGTAATCAAATTTCAAACCATTATTTTCATCCATATGTTGAAAAGAACACAAATTATTATTGAATGTCCATTTGCTGACTATTAACCAGGTAATATGGTAAAATGTCACTCATACCAGCATAAGTTTATGTAATCTTATTTTGGTGCCCTACTTTTAATGGTGAAGTGGTTAATCCAGTCAATTTCAAATAAAGAAAGTAAAATATATGTTCTATTTAAAAAATAAAAACAAATTATAATGACCAGTTTCACTATAACAGTAAAAACACTGCAGAAAAGTCATAATTGAACATGGATTTAGCAGCAAGAAAGAAGTTATTTTAAGAAATATGTTGGCCTAAATATCAAAGATTTATTTGAATGAAGGTCCTAGCAAATGATCCGAGAGACTAGTAACAAAAAAAACCCTTATACTGAAATGTAAAGACAGTAACACAGCATTGCAGCCTCAGAGAATCCAAGGAGGAACAAAATAAAAATGCAATGTTTGGCAGCAGCAAACTCGGCAGGTTAGCCCAGAAAACAAATTTGCTTTGAAATAAAAAATAATAATAATAAAAAAAAAAGCTTAGAAATAAAGCAGCAGAGATGGAATACAACATGCTTCATAAAACACACTCAATAAACACATCTATCCAGAGAATACAAAACTCATTCAACCAGAAGAGAAAGTCATGCTAGCAAAATTACAGATATATAGTAAATCTAAAATGTAACAGAAAGCTAAAGGAAAAAAAAAATTATAATTAAAAAAAAAAGTCAAAAATGCAGTCAAGTGGGGAAAAAAAAAAAAAAGCCTCAAATCATGCAAATAGGATCAAAGTCCTGAGGGAAAAAGGGAGTATACAAATCATTACCATAAACATACAACCATTTTCAGAAAGTAATAAACCTGTAATAACTGACTTTGATTTCAAAGCATCCAAACAGAAAAAAAAATGAAATAAAAGACAAGGACATAACAGTGCAGATTATTCATTTTGAAAAATCCCCAATTTTTACATCTGGATTTTTTGTATTCTCATAATTAAAAAAAAAAAAAAAATCAGATGAGCTCCAGATGAATGTCTAGAACAAAGCATTTGGAGACAAATCTAGAAAAGACCTAGGCTAATCAACAAAACAGTTATGACATTGTAGGTTACACAAAAAAGTCTATATAGCAGTCAAATTGGAAAAACTAAAAGTACTGTAGAAGGAAGGCAGACACACACACAAAAAGCACAGACTAAATGAAAAAAAAACCAAACTGCTAGTGTTAGGGGAAAAGATTCAAAAACTAAAAAAAAATACATTAATTTCAAGAATGCTAGCATACTGCATAAAGGAAAAAAAAAATAAATGAAGAGGATAGCAATGGTTATCACTTGTGAAGACCAGTGGTAAAACATTACTCAGAATAGAGTGCCATATAGTTCATAGCAGCAGTACAGAAATAAATATAGTCACACTGAAAAGTATAGAAACAATTTCATTAAGCTAGACAGAGGCCAATGAGTTAAGAAACAAACCTATTTACATGAAAAGAAAAGAAAGGGGAAGAAGACAGAGAGGAGAAAGAAGAGAGTAAATAAGCCAAGTTCAGAGATTTCTGTATACTTCTGCTAGAGGAATGTGTAAATAAATGCATAAAGATCAAGTTTGGTTAAATACATACATCACTTCCTTTACAGTGATATCAATCACAGGTGAATTCTATTATTTTTTTCTCTCCACAAACTGGATTATCCTAAATATGGAGTCACATTTCCTTGAATTTATTTTAATATACTCAGAAGTTCTGTAAGAGCTTTTTTAAAAACAATGCTATGTAGATAGGTTGAAGGAACCAGACTTGTTCAGCCTGGAAGAGAGAAGGCTGTGGGGAGACCTCATTTTGGCCTTCCAATATTTAAAGACCATTTACAAACATGAGGGAAATCAACTTTTTACAAGGGTAGATAGTGCCAGAAGAAGGGGAAATGGTTTTAAACTAAATGAGGGAAGATTTAGTTTAGATGTCAGGGGGAAATTTTTTACTGAGAGAGTGGTGAGGTCCTGGAACAGCTTGCCTGGAAATGCTGTGGATCACCTAGTCCCTGGAAGTGTTTAAGGCCAGGTTGGATGTGGCCCTGGGCAGCCTGATCTAGTACCTGATCTAGCGGTTGCAACACTGCCTGTGGCAGTGGGGTTAACACTTGATGATTCCTGAGGTCTCTTCCAACCCAAGTCATTCTATGACTTCCATTTGATATTTCCTAGGATGTTCACATTCCTGAAAGGAAAGGATTTTGTTTTACCACCATTTGAAGCATTACCAGTTCCATACCACTACTATGCACGCTTATTAGTCTCACGTAATGCTAAGAACTTCAAATAAGCGAACTGCAGCACTATAATGTGACATAAACCTTTTATCAGCATCCTTTTCATTGTTTTGATATCTGTAACTTATATCTGTATTTATGACATGATATCTGTACTTATGACATATCAAAGACATAGTTAGACCTCATTCACTGTAAAAGTGTTTGTTTTAAAATATGTTATTCATAAATTTGTAAATAAAGCATCACTTATTTGTGAATAAAGTATTCATTATATTAAAAGGCCTACTTTTCTGCCTTACTGAAAACTTCTAAGACAAATAGCAGGTGAAAAATAAAAGTAAAAATAAATAACAAATAGTTCCTTCTCTCCACCAACCTAATACAACTGTCTGGTTGTAATGATAAAAGAGGAAATAATGAAGAAATGGTCATCTGGCCACATACTCAGCTTGCTTTCTGGTAGAATATGCATAGGATAAATGAATAAACACAATGAGGCAATTTGAGAATCAGATTGTAACGCTCAAAATTTAAACAGTAATGATTAGCTCCAATTAACATTGCTACAGAATCAAGAGATTTGATGTAGTGATAGAATTAAAATAAAAAAAAATTAAATTAAACTCTCAGATTAGAGAGTTTGAGGAGAAAACAAAAGCCTTTTAGTATCACTATTTTTGCTTTTGAACTTTTCATTGGTTTATGAAAAAGTATTTCTCAATTTAAGTTATCAATCTGTATAGATTTTGAGCCCTGATTCGCTTTGTGTGACTAATTATATATAATAACTAAATTTTAAAGGAAAGAAATTAAGACAAAATACATTCAAATATAATCCCAATTGAGCAGAATTGGAATAAATGTAATGAAATATACCTCTGTAAATCAGAAGAAATAGAAATACAAAGCAGCTTTGAAAGCATGCTTTATCTATAACAGATCTTGTAAAAATCGCTGATAATGAAACAAGTTAAGAACACAGTTATAGCTAAGTAAGAGTAGACACTAGACTTGGAACATTCACTTCAAAAAATATTTTAGAGTTTACTAAACTGATTAAAGTTTTGAAAAGGTAAGATTTTTAGACAGTCAAAGGGAAAAACAAATTTCTCAGCTCTACACACAATCAGCTTTAGTGCCTTAATCCTAAGTATTCTTATTAAACATCGATAAGAAATGAAAGCAAGTTATTCCAGGAATCTAGAGATTTTTAGGTCTTTAAGATTTTGAGCCTTCAAATAAAAATAAAATAATAATAATAATAATAATTTTTTAAAAAAGATTGAAATTGGTTTGCAGGAAGCCACTATAAATAAATTTGCACCAATTCCTAGAATTATTCTTTCACAGCAGTTACTGTTCATCTTGCTTAGCTCTCAGGTATATGACAGAAACTAGGCAACATAGCATCCAGACTTGTTACTTTGAGATTATGATGAGTTATGCCAACAGAACTCAAGAAAGAAAAACCTTTAACTTACCTGGCCTGTCCAAACTTGTGCCAATTAGTCATTTAGAACCTGAAAAACCATACAGTTACAGTATTCCACATCCTAATCCACCTCCTCTAGTGTTAGAAGCTTTTTTTCTGCATGGAAAAATTCATTGCCCTTCATCAACATTTATACCCTGTGCTTCATTCAACATGAAGAACAGATTCATTCCTTTGTTCCTACAGGTTGTACTAATTAGGTTGGGGGGTTTTTTGCCTGTTTTTTGTTTTTATTTTTTGTTTTTAAGGTACCTCTCCTCCAGATGTCCTCACTTTAGTCTCTCTTGGATAATTTTTTCCAAATTTTCATTCATTTTTTATTGATCTACTTAGGACTTCAATTGGGTCACATCTTTGAGGGAAAGGTAATAACTTGGTCACCAGCAGTCATGACCAGCAAATCAGATGTAATATAGTTCCTTACATCACATGAACTACATTATTTTGCACAGTCCAAAAGAATATTTTTCTTATTTAGCACCAGCATGACTATTGCTTTGTACCAGTGACTAAAATAAACTTTATGAGCAACTTCACTCCCTCTAGTATTTTTCAAAGGTTGTATCTCAGCCAACTATAATACGCTTTTTTTTCTATTAGGTTATTCTTACATGTATGTATGACTGCACATTTATTCCTACAATCAGTCAAATCCAGTACTCAACTGTTCAACAGACAGAATGCTTGCTTCCTTTCTTCACCCATATCAACAACTTAATCATAGTGTTTTGCTAGTTAACCATAAAACACATCATCCACAAAGATACCACCAATTAAAAGAAAAGAAATCAGGTCAAATCCCTGCAGAATCATTGATATTTATAAGTTTTCAGTCTTCATTTTGTCAGCAAATCAACCATTATTTCTCTCCTGGTGCCATTTCACAGACCTTTGAATTTACCCTGTGCAATCTTTTTTTTTTTTTTTCCACCCTCCAGACTACATTTTCTACAAGTGGTTCATGAGAAAATCATGAATGGGTACCTGGAGGCTAAGTCAAAACATTCAGTATCTTCTTTGAGTCTATAATTCATAAACCCTTCACCTTTTCATGGGAGGAAATTAGATTCATTTTTCATTGTTTGCTTTCTTCCTCCATTTCTATCACACAAGTGCATTCAGTACTTTACTTCCATTCCTATAGCTGGACTTGCTAACAGAATTGCTTTTTGTTGGTGTTTTTTTTGTTTTTGTTTTTTTTTTATTCCCCTAACAGCACAGAGCATAGCAGGGTTTAGGTTTCAGTCTTTTACAAGCCTACAATAAAAGTTACAAAACAAATCATACATATCTACTGGAATTTCAGTCAAGACATTTTTGTAGAGTCAGAATGGGCAGTCCCCTTAAGAAATTCAAAATTATATGTAGTACATAAGGAAGCAATATTGAGAAGTTATCTGAAATTTAAAATTGAAAATTTAGTGTTGGGAACTAAGTCATTCTTCACGTTCTTTGATAGTGTTTACCATGAAGTAGAAAAAAATTGTATTTTGCCACATGTATCCAGAGGACCACAAAAATGATCCAAGCGATAAAATACTGACAATTCTTTATGAAATGGCATTAACACTTTTCTTGTATTTATTATAATGATTCAGTGAGAGAAAACTTGCTAAACAGCATGCTAGACAGAGAATTATGTAAATGCTTATCTATTACAACCACTGTCTCCCCTTTCTTATATTCTTCCTCTAAAAAATACATGTTCAGTTGGCCACAGTTTTTGCTGGTTCAGTAAACACCAAACATTTGAAAAATAAGTCTGCTTACTCATTGATACTTCTTTTGAAGGAAAAAAAAAAACAAACAAACAAAAAAAACCAGTAATGAAGATAAGTCTTCATTTCAGGAAAATGGAACTTCAGAATCCTCTTAATCAATGCCATGAATAAAGGTGAATAATATGCCTCTTATCAACTATTCTTCCAGTCAAAGAGTTCACCTGTGGTTGTTTAGAAAGAGAGTGAGGATACACAAAATAAATAAAATGATGTCACAGTTTTCTTACTAATGATAAGAAGTGAATTAAACCTCTTGGAGAATTGTAAACTGATAAATTTCTTTTCCCCTTGCCCCATAAAATCAGTGTTCCTGAATCTTGCTGTTGGAATCTCATGTTTCAGAGATTAAAAGCCTTCCTTGCTGTTTTACATGTATTTACATAGGTTGCTCCAAAATTAATGCTTCTTATTTATTTCCATGGAAACTACAACAGATACAAAGAGCAAAATAACATTACTTGATGAGGCAAATTATCATCTACAAAACACTTTTTCCAAAATAGTCACCATCATTAGCTATGCACTTTCACCAGCGACAAATAAGAGCCTGTATGCCACACTCCTAAAGTTCTGCACTAGCAGAAGCAACCCCAGTAACTGCTGCTGAAACACACCACCCACCACCTCACTGTGCTGATGTGCACTGTTTGTTCTCCATAAAAGCTCAGCAAGTGTTGATGAATGTCTATGGATGCCATTTTTTCCCACATGAAGGAATTCAATTACATGTTTGCTTCGTACTTCCATGTCAGACACCATTTTGTCAGATGGCCTCTCTGCTGTCATCTGTTGCACAGCAACTAAATGTAACAGAATACCAGTGGGAAGGTTCAACTTCTACTGCTTTACCACTGCCTGCCTCTGATGTTGTGGGCCAAAAATAACAAAAGAGGAAGCATTACTTTCAGAGCAGCCCTCAAAGATTTATTTAAAGTATGAATGAAAAGTAAAAATATTCTTCACTGTCTCTTCCAAGAATAACTCTATTCACATTTACATCTTTTCAGTCTTCCAGGATCAGATCCAGTCAGTAACAAGAGGCTTTTTCCATTACTCTAACTATAAATGATCATAAATTTTCTCAAAACTCAATAGAGGAAAAGTCCTGATTAACTATTATGATTCAGTGGGCTGAAAGTTACATATTGACTAAGCAAAGCCAAAGTCAATATCTACTGTGCGGTCCAATATATCTTGATATTGATTGAAACACTGCAATCAATGCAATTATAATGGGACAGAACTTTTAGGTAACTAGGAAACCTACTGAAGACTTTAGAAACAATTCAAGGGGTTATCCTTGAAATTTCCATATCTAGAAGTATGCTGTCAGCAATTGAAGTCACAAGCTGTAGGGGATTTTTGAAGTTTTGAATAACACACTTAACATCTGTCTTGCACTAATTAGACATTTTAGTAAATGGTTTAGGGGAAGAATAAACAGTTTATTGTAGCAAGGAATTGCTCATGACTATGTTAATGTACTGTCCTCAAAGGATTCAACATAAACAAAAACCTTTTTCACAAATCTGATTCCTGATGCACACTAACACCAACAGGTCTTGTGACAGAGTACAGGCTTTAGTTACCACATACAAGTGTTTTTCAGCCAATGCAGGCAAGCATGTCCAACCCATGGACTGCAGTCCACATGCGGCCCATCCCAGGCCGTCATGCAGCCACTCCCTGCCCTGTGCCATCATGGCAGCAACTCTTCTGCACTGAGCAGCCTAGCGTGTTAATTTTTTTGTATGTTGCAACTCCATTTTCAGTCGTACATTACCTGAGAATTTTCAAATGGAATGTATGGAGTTGCAATCAAACATTCAACTCAAAAATTTGATCATGGCTCTTTCCAAGACTTTTATGAGACCTATCTTACCAGTGAAAAATATCCCTCACTTCAGAATCATGTCTTATTCATGTCATCACTTTTGGGAACCTGGTATATTAGTGAGCAACTATTTCCAAAGATGAACAACAGGAAGAGTAACATTTCATCAAAAATCTGACAGACACCTTGAGAATTCACTGAAAACTGCAACCATTTCCATCAAACCTGACTGATGCATTAATTTTATAGAAACAAGATCAAATATCCCACCATCCCACTAGTTTGAAGATTTTAGTTGCGCTTTTTTTTTTTTTTAATGTACTATTATAAATAAAATAGCGTTTTTTGTTTGATTTGTTTTTTAATTTATATACATTTTAACTAAATTATATGTTTTGTACTTGACCCAAGGCAAGTCCTCTTCATCCACCATGGCCTAGGCAAGCCAAAAGGTGGGACAGCCATAAGGTAATGCATTTCAGGACGGTTAACCATTATTTCAGCCTCTGTAGAACTGTAAATGAATACCAGTAACAGTCTAAGCTGAAAGCAAAAACAATGGTACTAATGTTATGAAGATGACTTTGAGTCAAGTTGCTTTCAAAATGTTCTCAGGAAAGATTTCTTTCTTTTTTCATAGTTAAAGGATCATTTAAGGAAAGACTTCCATTTTCTTTTATTCTCATACAGCCAAATACGTTTTTCAAGTACAGTGAAAAAACACCCACATGTGTAACCTCATATCAACCTGCACTCTCATCCATTAAATCATTTTATTTATAAACATAAAAAAAAGCCAACAAAATACTTTCAAGGTAAATGGAATCAAGGACAAAATAACCAGGTTCTCAGCTCATATATATCATCTAGTTCTACCAACTTCAGAAAAGTATCTGATCTACTGGGCTGTGAATACAACCCCAGACTTGGTGTACAGTATTATTTTTCCTTTAGTGATAACTTCAAATAAAGCCTAGAAATCTAGGGTTCTTACTGATTATAAGTCTTATGGAATGCACCATAAGAAAATATAATAATAATCAAAAGCATAATAAATCCACAAAACAGACACACGATAACATCCCAGCCATTATAGAACAGGCAGTAAATGTTACCCCTCTCATACTGAAAACATAGCATTAATTCCAAGAGAAAAGAGTGCAGCTATATGGAACGTATTGACAAAAACATTCAGTCTTTCAGAAGAGCTTCACAGTTAAGGAATAACAATACTGAACAAGCAAATATTTTTTTTCTTGTCTTCTTGAAAAGGAAATAACATAAAAGATTTACAACAGCACAATATATTCTCTAAGCAAATCATAGCAGAATACAAATTATACACAATTTTGACGTCTCATGAAACAGGAGATACACTCCATATTCTGTATTAGCAGAACTAAGCACATCTCACACTGGGTTATGCAGATAGAGCATGGACATGAAGACAAGAAGGGAATCATTACTTCAATGTCTACTTTTTTAATTGAAAGCAACATAATGCAATTCCTTGTAAAAATAGATGAAGTCTTCTAGACAGATGTCACTTATAAAGAATGCATGCTAAACTTAAAGAGCTTAAGCAGGTTGAGAAGAAACCAAGTAATGTGAAGATAACATTGAGCTGAGTAATGAGAATATAAGGAATGAGGAGACAAAACTGATTTAAAAAAAAAAACAAAAACAAACAGGAAAAAAACAAGGTTCTAGGATAACTATTTATTTCTTCATCTCTGAAACTTGCAGCTTGAAAGTATTTAGAATCAGAAGTCCATAGTTTTTTTCATCTTCCCTGCTTAAATCTGCAGTGCAGCTGACTCATTTTTCACATTAGCACTATTGTTCTGCACGTTGCTTTCAGCCATCTGAGGTTTCCATTTCATCCTTCACAGTAGAAAAAAGGTAATGTAGAACTCAAACAATGATGATTAATAATGACAGTTAGTTTAGTACACAACTGTGCTAATGATCCCACCAGCCTAAGCAGGCACTAGTCTAGCGATCTGATCCAATAATCTGATCTCTGCACTATCCCAAAAAGGGTAAGCAGTCTGCATGTGTAGCATTTTTATCAAGATAAAACTTGTAGGTCAAGTGTTTACATTTGTCATTCATGATAAGAAATGTATTTTCCCTGTCAGGCTATGCTTATTCTTTCCCTGTAGAAAAAATGTACGAAACAGAAGCAGATCTCCCAATGTATCATGTCCTCTGCAGTTCTATGGATATTCTTATGCTTCATATCGTATTACTTATAACATTATAGATAGTAAACTGATAAAAATTTTTCAAAGCCTTTGTTGCTGGGGTTTTGTTTTTGTTCACAGTGCATCTGTGCAATCATTAAAAAAAAAAAAAAAAAGTAGGAAAAGTCTGTATTTCATATCATCACTACAAGGTTATTCTTGCACTTTTTGCTTTATCTATCTACATGGTGAAGCTAGAATATATGAGCATATGAGTCTTTCAGATGTGTGCAATTTTTATATGGGATATTGACTATGTACCTCAGTCTGATGAGGGTTGATAGCCTCAGAGAAACATCGGCTAATTTCTTAACCCTATTCTGTTTTAAAGGAGGGAAGATTTAGACTAGATGTCACGAAGTTCTTCACTAGGGGTGAGGAGCTGAGACAGGCTGTCCAGGGAGGCTGGGGATGCCCCAGCCCTGGAGGTGTTCAAGGCCAGGTTGGATGGGGCCCTGGGCAATCTGATCTGGTACTTGATCTAGTGGCTGGCAGTTCTGCCTGTGGCAGGGGATTAAAGCTTGAAGATCCTTGAGGTCCCTTCCAACCCAAGCCATTTTATGATTCATTCAACTTTGTTATCAATTTCTTTCAACTGTTAGAATAGCAATTCCTTAACCACCAAAAATAAAATAAAAAAAGTTTTCTGTTTGTTATTAGATTAGGGTGGAAAGTGAGGCCTGCAAAACTAATATCATAAACACTTGACCGTACTATAGTTAGAGTGATTCAATGAGATCAAAAGTCATTAATCTCTTTCAGGCAATGCAAATTCAAACATTATTTCACCTGAAGAAAAAGTCTAATTACTAATACTATTATATCTTGAAGGAAAAACATGCAATTCTGATAGCATGAGAGATAATTAGACTTCTAGAAAGTGAAACAAAATCTTAGAAGTCTGAAAGCAATTTGAAGATCACTTGAAATGGACCATGGAGATTTTTAAAATTTATCTATATATATTCTTTAACTCGCAAGAATCCCTCTGAGAACTGCTTTAATCTGCATAAGTGCATAATATGCTCTCAGAAGTCTTCCATAATTTGCACTCCAAATGCTTCAAAATCCTGGCATCAAGTTACTTTTAATTCACGTTACAATTATCAACTGTTACAAAGAAATATATACAGAGAAGTGTTGAAGGGCAACTAGGACAACAAATGTTATATGTTCAATCAGTGCACAAAATTAACTGTTGATGGCTTATTGTTCAAAGTATATATAGGACCATATTTCTGTAAGTTCCAAATATAGTCAAAATTATTGTAAATTTTACCCAGATATTCCTACTGTTTTCTATTGATGTCATTGCTAGTAAGTAATTATATCCATAATATCTGGTCTACATTCCGTTTTATATTATGCACTCGAAGTGCAAAACACTATAGCACTGCAAAACTCCATATCACTGTAAGTATACTGATTTAGACAGTGGTTATATAAACTGTATATGTACCAACATATTCTATCTTTGCTACCAACAGAAGGAGAAAGAATTGCAAAATATTTTTCCACATTTGTTTTAGTAGTAATATTTTACAGTGAGTTTATCAGCTGCTCCACTGATTATGCCAGTTTGTTTCAAATCTTCTGGTGAATGCATGTTAACCTTTGCAAAAAGTATCAGAAATATACAGCACAAAACTCAGCATAATGAAAATCTTCAGTGAATACAGTTCCATTTTAAAGCAAATCTATTATTGCTGCAAAATCAAGGTCAGGATTGTCCATGCTAACAAGTAACATAAAAGCAACTATTAAAGTGATTTTAATAGAAACTACATCATCTACAATTGAATTTAAAGAATGAGGAGTATTTTAGAAAACAAACCTTTAAAAAAGCAATATTGTTATAGCAATTCCAAGCTGAAATCATAATTAAGCTTAATTAAAGGGGTTTTAATTAAAACCCATTTAATTAAGATTTACTATATGCTAATACAGATTTACTATATGCTAATAATTTACTATGTATGTTTGACTGAATTAATATTGCTTGTTTAGCATGAAGCTTCACTTATTATTGAAACTGTAAGTTCCAGAAATTTCACAGTTAGTGCTTTCACGTAGCTCCCACTGGAAACAAAGTTGGTGCTAACTTAATACAATTGTACATGCAGTCATTTATAGTGTACCCTTTTAATTATGTCTTATCACATCTAGGATTAAAGCAATTTGTGATAAAACCTTATCTTTCAGATTGTGTCAGAAGGATACAAATGCAAACTACATGACTAACACCTAAGTGGAGAATAATTCACACTCCAATGGGAATAGGGCAAGGTACCTAACATACAGAAATAAAATGAGAACAAAATTATCTTCCAGAATGTACAGTGATAAAAAATAATTCCAAATCAGCAGCCTGCCATTCTTACTTGGATTTCTTTCCAGTTCTGCCTGTAGCTAATCTAGTTATGATTTTGAAAGTTTCCTAGCAAGGGTTTCATTTAGTAGCTTTAGTACACTAATGAAACAATTTTAACCACTTAAAGAAAAGTTTCTTAGTTTCAGAAGAAAAATCTGGAAAAGCATATATTTTTCTTCTCAATCTTTATGCCTAAGCATTTACAGACATTTCAAGTTCAGTTTGATACAACAATCACTGACAAGATCACTATGAAATAATAAGGTATGCCAGACAAAATAAGGATACTTACTTTACAAATTATTTTTTAAAAAATATCTTTCTTCTGCTTTGAGGAATTATAAAGCAAAGGGGAAAAAAAGACAATTCAAAAAAGCTTTTATTATTTACACAGAGACAGGCTGACTTGCTTTCGTTTAATCTAGAGCTTTAAGTCTTCCTTAGCAAACTTTTAAAAGTTTTCCACTTCCGCATATAACTCACAAAAGCATGCAAGACTGGATCTACTTGTTGGAATGTTCATTCCCTCTGATTCAAATGCTTTTCACCTGAGATTGCTCATGCCTATCAAAGCAGATCCCTAATTCTCAAGCCTAATTTAAGAGTCATTCTCCATTTCCCAGTGGAAACTGTGCAGAGAAGAGCAAAAGCTTCACTGACTCAAGGAAATAGGATAGGTATGAAGATGGCTGATTCTATGATGCAGTCAAGTAGTAAATTCTAATACCCCATTTACCCAGGAGTAGAGTCACTGACTTTAGAATATTTATTCAAATCTCAAGTATTTTAGCTGATATGCTAGGCTAAACAATGAGCACCAGCTCCTTTCAAAACAGCAAAGCAAGGCTTTTCATACATGTTGTGACCTTCTGGGACTGTAGGAGTTTGAAAGAACGGGATTCTTTTTGTTATTTTCCCCTTTAGTCAAAAGGATCTCCCCACCCTTCTCTTGTTTTAATTTTTACTTACAGAGAAGCACACAAAACCAGAACAAACCAGACGAGACAAGAGATGGTTCAAGGATGAGGCCAAGGATTGTAGCTTCTCACATGAAGCAGTCAGGAAAAATAATTTGAGGATTGTTCAGCTGATAGGTCTACAGCTTGCAGACAAGCAGTCATTGACTCCTGCAGAGTCAGTCCATTGGACTGAATCATGTCTGGCCATGACTAAAGCTCCTGAGTTATACAATAGTATAATTAAGCAGGAAAAAATAACAACAAATCTCATGTAAAGTTAACAATGAATGTTTCAAATGTCGAGTGAGTCTCTCATATGGTCACCATCAATAATGCTTTCATTAATTTGAACCATACTGATTATCAAAAGTAATAAATTTGATCAAAGCAGAAGATTAAAGCTGAATAGTAACAATATTTTAATTACACTGAGGAGCATAGTTCTCACAGTGTCTATATACCATATATCAATATTAGCATTGCTCATGCAGATTTCTTATTGCTCATTCCTGGCCAGTCATCCCTCTCCACTGTAAGTTTGCAGTATCATTTTTCTGAAGAGGAAAAAAAAAAAAAAAAAAAAAAGACAGCACTTCTGTTGCAAAGACCACATGCAATGTAGTCTGTCTTGGATCAATAAACATCAGTTATTAGGTACAAGCCAGGAAGATTTCATTCTTCTTGTTAAGGGAAGTAAAAACCCACTATTCATCATCATAGCTATATGTTCAGCTGCGTACTAGCATATTATATATCTAGTCCTTGACTGTGGTAACTGAACTCTGATACAATCAACAAGACATATGGAGGAAAGAGTGGACAGTGCTTCAGCCATCCATCATGACACTGCAGGTTCTGCTGAAACATAAACAGCAAAGAGCTGAGGACCCTGAACGCCGAATGCTGTTAGAGGGCAAGAGTGCTATTCACTTTTGTTTTTTTGTTGAAAGTGGAATTTCCTATTTAGAAAGAGAAGTGAGCTCACAGAAATTTGTAGTTCTTTCAGACAACATAACAGAAAATTCTAAAATACAGTTTGATACTTCATTTCAAATTTGGGGTGGTCAGTAAGAAGCAATAAGACATTTTTACTGCTAACTGTGAACAAGACATTCCACAGTATATACTCACATATTGAACACATGTAAAATATGCAAAAATTACAGCTGAATGTAATATATATATGAATATATGCCTGTGTGTGTGTCACTTGTTCTGCCTACCCAACCTTTAAGGAAAAAGACTAATCACTCACCTTAATAACAATGAACAAATAACTTATCCTGATGTTCTTTTCTCCCGGTTATTTACATCAGTTATGGTACATAGATCTGTTAAACTGTCTGGCAACAACTACACTGTTGATAGATACTAATATCCTAAGATGTATGTATAGGATTGAAAAAACTAAGAAACAAAATAACACCTTAACTTTCGAAGGAGGTAGCTCACCTGAAATTGTACTGTAGGAAGTTTTCATAACTTTCTTGCAGGAAAATGATAACCAAATAAAACACATGGCTGCAACACATTGTATATTGCGAGGCTGATTATCTAGAAACACATTTTCTGAGGATGTATCTAAAAATTTTCTTGATGACAGAAAGTGTTTCTAAAGATAGATAGATCTGTAGATTACAGAATATCTAACCATCTGCATAGTAAGGAGCAGAATTTCATTTTCTAGGGGCTTTTCTGGCTGTTCCGTTGTTGTTCAGGTTTGGATTAGAATTTGTGTGGTTTGGATTTTTTCATGGGTTTTGTTTGTTTGGTTTGTTGTGGGTTTTTTTTGTTTGTTTTTGTTTTTGTTTTGGCAGGAGCACAAGGGAGCTGATGATTAATGTGTACAGCACAATGACAAGTGGTAATTTAACAAAAAAATTAGTAAACAAAAAAGAGAGCAACTACATCCAATGATTTCAAAGCTTTAACATGCATCATCACAATATTTTGCAATACTACATAGCATTTACTAAATTACTAGAGGCCTGGCTCCTAATGTACAGAACATTTAATAATAATTAAGTATCAATAGTATGATGATGGTAACTTTCTAAGTTGATCTACATCTCCAAATCACTGGAATACAAAGCAAAAATCCCACTGCATGTCTACAGAATAGTATATAGTAATACTATGTAAATATATGACTTTAAGTCCTTGTATCAATTTCATTTTGTTAATAAGAATGCCTCCAGAGATAAGGAATTCAAAAGTTAATTATGTTAACTATTAACAAAGAATGTCCACAACACACAAAGACAACAAAGACAGATGACACATTTCTACCAAATCAGGGTGAAGAGGAAGCTTGATTCCACAGTGGAATTACTTCTATTTTATCAGTTCAGTGATTTTAGACCCTTCGCTTCATAAATGCAGGCCATATAGTAGTCTCGGGAAGTAGGTTACTAAGCATAATGTATTTCAGAAAAGTTAACAATTATGACAGTACAGCCAAGTCCTGCTGCCATTAACAGTTACAGTTGCCGTCAAGAAAAGTTTTGTGGAGAAGAAAAAAGTTTCCACAGCCCTGTACATCCCTGAGTCCAGTACGTCAAATAAATAAAATTCAAATCCAGGAATTGAACTAGTACTCCTATGTTACAGTGATTATTAATCCATCATCAAATGCTTGCTTTTTACCTTTCAAAGACTGCACTGGGACAAAAAACAAAACAAAACAAAAAAACCCCCGCATATATATATATATATATATATAGAGAGAGAGAGAGAGAGAGAGAGAGAGAGAGAGAGAGAGAGAGAGAGAGATTATATATTCTATATATATCTATATATCTATGTTTATATAATATATATATATATACACACACATATGCACTTTGACATCTGAGCAAGAACTTAAGACAAACAGTTTCAACTTGTGGAATTGAGAAAACCTCCGGAAGAGGTTAACAAAGCTTTGTTTCACTTTTACATCAGTCTGACCAAATTGTACTTATGAGAGAAAACAATGCTTGAGAACTCACCTGAACTGAGAGTACATCACTCTCTTTACAGAATCACTCAAGACAGAAAAGACTCATGTACTTAATTTTAAAATCATTTAAGTGTCATTTGCATTTTAGTTTTTATTCGTAGCATTATCAACTTCCGGAGTGTTCTTCAATTCACTCAAACTTCAGAAAAGTTTTTCTTTGCATTAACATCTGGGTATCAACACTACAATCAAGCATACTATGAAGTATCCAAAACTAGGCACAAACAGAGGAAACAGAAATACAGCTGAGCTAAACTCTGAATACTAACTGTGAATTAAAGAACAACAGGGAAAAATAACATCTCTTGATACACAGCTACTTGCAGATAAATCTATGCTTTTGGAAGTTAGCTCTACAGATGCATGTTTAATTAAAGAAAGCATAGGTACACTGTTAAAATTTCATCTATTTACCCAGTGGCTTTAGGACAAGAGTTAAACTTCTTCCAGATATACACAGCTCAGGAATGAAAAAAAGTATGTTCAGCATACTATTTCATGCATTTGTTTTTCTTTGAGAATTACAGATTTCTTTTCCAATCTGAATTTTTTTAACTAAACAATCCATCATCTTCTGCTACCTTTGTCATTGATGTGATTTCACAAACAAAGTGAATGGAAAGTCCTTGTTAAACAAATTTAATGAAGCACAAGTAGCATAAACAAGTATTGCCTTACTGGTTTCCATAACAATTCTTGCCATCAGCGGATCACTAGTACTACATACTGCCAGATTATTTTAAAGTGTTTTTTAAAACAAAGAAGCTAGCCAGAAATAATTAAAAAAGGAAAAATTGATTTAATTACTTCTTCCAAAATAGGTGTTTTGTTACAATAAGATAAGAGTAATGAGAAGAGTTGGGGGGGGCGAACAAAAACAAACCACAGTACTTGAAATGATCAGAAATAGTTGACTGAACAGACTACAGAAAGCTTTTGATTCTAAACAGCTTATGTATAAATTAGAAGTTTATTTGATGGCCCCATAAGATTTGCGCATTCAATGAGCTGTGCTAGAAAGTGCTAAATCAGCACCTTTCATTTTATTTCTTTTCCAGATGCAAATAGTTGTCATGTCCAGTGAAGCAAGAAGAAACTAAGGAGTAAAATTGATAGGAGGATAAGCAAGCACCTACAGGAAACCACAATCAGACCAGAATAAAGACTTTCTAAAATAACAAGAAGACATACAATTGATCAGATGGCTTCAGGTAACTTTCAGAAGCTTATTTATGCTCAGGGTCAGAGAAAGCCTAATTAAGACATTGTTTTCAAACTGTGACTTGCTGCACTGAAACCATCACACTTCAGTATAGATCAAACTCCATCACAATTAAATTAATAATGGCCTATTCTGCTTACGAAGATGCAAATTACTTCTGACAGGTTCTTGGTGACACCAGGTAAAGTATTCACAGGTAGACCAGTAGTCATATAAAGAAAGAAGAATGGAAGTTACTCCATCAGTGAAGGGACTCTAGCCACACAGCACTCCACCTCAGGAGGCAGCCTAGGCCTGCAAGCTGCTCTCCCATTCAGTGACTGCCCTTATCTGAGCCCAGCATGGCTCAACCCAGGGTCCACCCCTTCTTGTCACCTGTAACTATTGATAGGGATTCTTAGGTATTACAACATCGATCGTTTTGTTTTTTTGAAGTACATATTCATTCTCTATGCAATCTGTAGTTAAAAAGAAACTTTCCACAAAAAAAAAACCCCACAAACATCACATTGGGTGGTCCTGTGTGGAGCCAGGAGTTGGATCTGATCTGATGGTCCTTATGTGTCCCTTCCAACTTAAAATATTCTACGATTCTATTCTCTCAGTTCCCAGGATCTGTGATGAATGCTAGCAGCATGTTTGTCAACCAAAAAGACTGACTTTTAAACAACACTCAAAGGCAAATAGCCAGAACACATCAGACAAACAGGACTCTAATTACTAGGTTACCTCTCAGCTAGCCCAAAACCACATTAGGAGTTTTCCTTTAGCTATATTTTACTTCGCTGTCACTGATAAATCTGTTTACCAATGCTTCTTAGCTTCTTATTTGCAAAGCAAATAGATTTGTGCATTATTTATCCTTCCCCCGCCATACACACACACATTTCTAAAAGTAAGTGGAAGTAGAGGATACTGCACTCAGAAAGAGATTGGGAGACTATAAGCAAGCTTTTTGTGTCTGGACCTAGCAAGATAATGGTAAATTCCAGGTACTCTCAATGACACAAGCCAAAAATTGAGCAAATTCAACCTCCTACATGGTGGGATATCCAGGCTGAGTGAGAACACTGTGAGAGGTTCAATTTTATGACATAAATCGCTTGATGGAAGCAACTCCCACCTAAGAAATAGCACAGAACATGTTCAGTGCCACCCAATATCCTGCATTATAGGAGATGCTTAAAGTGATTTTGCATACTGAAAATAGTCATATTGGTATGGTGTTCTACCTGAATAACATACTTAAATACTCAGCAGTCTAATAAAACCAGGCAAAAACTCCCATTAGAGCACCTAGACTACTTTTAAAACTGATGTAACTTTGCTCAGTACATGCTCTGCTATCTCCAGATGGCACAGTCACATATTGTGTATTTGGACTTCAGCTGCATGCAGGATTAAAGTGAAATAAAATTTACAAAACATTTTAGTTGTTTATGTTTCAGGCAGCAGAACTTGGTAGACGCTGCCTGTTAAACCATATAGAAATATTTTTTTAAAAGTGAAAGCATAAGTGAAAATATGAAATTAAAAATTCATAAAACAGGTGTAGTAAGTACGTATAAATATTATGGCTGACAATAAAAATCATTTCTAGGAGAAACACAGATAAACCATTCCCTTTCATTCTACTTCCCTTAACAACACTTCTTCTAACCCCTGCTCTCCAAATGAGATCCTTATTTTTTTTTTTATTAGTATAATTGCAGGAGTGGGAAAATGCTTATCCATTTTGGTGTTGCAATCATTCACTGAAACATTTATTGACTGAAAAAGCCTCACAAGAATTTTGATTGTTTTAACTTTTCTTTTTTTTTCCTGGGAATGAAAGGGACAGGCTTTCTTGTTTCATTTTATGCAAAATTACAGTAATTGCAATCTGACCTTTCTGGAATAGACTGCTAAGCATTACACTGCTGGATTTTTTTTTATTTTTTTTTTCATTGAATCAATTATTTAAATTATGGCTATCTCAAAAAGAGCAACAAGGTGCAAATAGGAATAGAATATTTAAATGAAAGTGAAAAGTGACTCTCTACTACTACTACTACTCCATTAACATAAAACATATTATCAGCTGAAAAATCTAGCTACTGCAGGCTTCTAACACTTGGATTAAAATTTAGCTTTTAAATAATCAAAGTAAACCAACACAAATAAAGAAAAATGTATTTTCTAAATGAAAACACAAATGAAATGAATTTCTAAATGAAAATACAAAAAAAAAAAAAAAGTGAAGGGAAGGGGGAGGGAAGGGGGGGGAAGGGGGAAGTGGGGGAGGGGGAATGGCTTATTATAAATAAGTTACTCTGTTCAAGCAACCATCGGTTTTTAAAATAGAGAAAAATAGAGGACAGTTTAGCAAATCAACCCCTAACTGAAATGTTTTCCTGAACCGTCACCAGTAAACTCATTCCCAAGCAGTGTTACAGAAGCAGTATCCTTGTTTCCTAATCTAGATAATCAAAACTGAAGAAAGGCAACAAAAAATGCATTTTACATGGGAAAGTCATCAGAAACCAACTTGCACACAATTCTGTAGAATCCGCTTTTGGGTAAACTAACTTAAAGCCACTACTGAAACCTATTCAAGTCCATCAGCTTGACTCAAAGTATTTTAAAACCAATAGCAGCAGAATATACCATCTTTTTTCTCATAGATAAGGAGAGGTACTCAGGACAGGATAAATTCAAAGTTGTCTAATGAAAGATCAGAGAGTCATCATAAATCAGTAATTTCAGTCTCTGAAAAAAAAAAAAAAAAATCAAACATGCACAGTAACACAGTGACACAAGGGCTGGAGAGGTAGAAATTCCTTCTGGATAGAGCCAAACCTCTCATCTGCCAATCCCTCTAGATTAACCATAATCAAATGTAGTCACCAGCAACTGCTATCCTCTAGGTGTAAAGAAACAAGAACCTGTGTGCCAGAGAAAAAGTGCAGCACTATAGGAGGCACTCATTTTCCAATAAGCCTTGGCCCTTTACAGACAAAATCTGCATTCACAAGTGAGAAGAAGCACCGAAGCACTGTGGCTTATACAAAGATGTATTTCTTAGCCTTGGACATTCGTGAGGGTTACTGTTTCACACACCTCCATCTTTTTGGACCCTTCTGACATTTACTAGTTCTGCTCTTTCTCCTTTACCTACAGTCTGTCCACTATGTTGGCTTGGCTCAGTTTAGAAAAGCAGATAACCCAACTGCGCAAACCACTCTCAACAAAAGCCTCAGACAATGTCTTCTGACTTGATGTCGTGCCACTGAGCTTCTTGTAAATCTTTCACTCCATCATCTAAGCCCTTCAGCCACACCATGTGAGCTACCACTGCTTCAGGAGGCACTGAAAAGGCAGCTGTCCTCCTCAGGAAACAACAGGTAAACAGTGTCTCCTGAAAGCAAACTACATAGAAACACTGTACTTAATGAAAACTTTTCTTTAAATAGTATTCATTTTTCTTATCATCCTTCATTAGAGCTCATCACAAATACTGTCCTTAAGTCTGAAACTGTTTTCCTCCCCAGCTCCTGGGAGAGTTTCTCATTTCTTTTAGAATCCAATATCCAAATCAACACTCTCACAAAGCAAATCTGTGCTTTCCTCTCTTTTCTTCACAACCTTTGGAAGTCAAATCAATTATACTAGTGTTACATTTCAGATGCTTCGTTTAAAATAACCAAAAATCAATTATTATTTGAAAAATACTTTCTATCCTTTACTTTAAAGCTGACTATAAATGGGACTATTCCACTAAACATATTTAAAAATTTATGTTCTTGGAGTACTTACCAGGTATGGCTGGAAGGAACTTTCCTCATAGCAGCTAGTATGGTGCTGTGTCTTGGATTTGTGGATCAAGCAGATCCACAAGTCACAGATGTTTTGACCTCTGCTGAATAGTACTTTCACAGAATCAAAATGATGTTATTTTTCTTGTACTTTCTCCCTTTCCACAGCAAGCAGGTCAGGAGCAGGCTAAAAGCAAGGAGGAAACACAGGTAGGACAGCCAGCCTAAACTGACCAGGTAGATATTCCATACCATAAAACATCTTGTTCAGTAATTAAACAAGTACTTTTAAAAATAAAATTAAAAGCAGACATTGATCAGACACTGGCTGAGCATCAGCATGTTTGTGAGAGATGATGCATGATTGCATCAGTTTTTGTTTAGTCTGCTCTTTTCTTTTTAAAGAGTCTTTATCCTGATTCATGACTTTTTCTTTTGCTAATCCCACTCAGTGTCTTATCTGCTGTCTGGGGAGAGCTCACACCAAACTGGAAGCACTTCACTGGAGTATACGCTTGCTCAATTTGATTGTACTGAGAATGACAACAAAACTACAACAGCACTAGGAGATGCATACACCGTAATCTTGTCACTTAGTATCAGGAAAAATATTTTTAATCTTTGCTACAATACTGCTTTCTCAATTCTTAATGATGAATCTAACTACAGTAATCAAGCTGTTATCAGAAGTTCTGTCAATAATTTCAGATGAAGTTGCCATTGTCTTTCTGTTTAAGAGCCTTACAGATATGTTCTCAGCAAGAAGCTTTCACAGCACTCAAATAGTGCAATGTTGGAAATTCACGGCTTACATGTAAAATGTCATTTCCCAGCATTACTCTATTCAGCACTTTATCTGTTGGGGCACAATCTCCAAGCAATTAAGCAATGAAGTCATTTCATTACTTAAAGATACTTCATTATCTTATACTGAAACATCTAAGAAAAATATTATCCATGCCACTTACTGCCACTGCAGCAATGTCAAAACAAACAAACAAACAAAAAAACAAAGCAGATGTCAAAAACAAGGGACTGCCCCAGCATCCACAGTGGAAAAGATAAGTAGTTTTTTTCACAACCACTTCCATTCTATCTTTTAAGAGCTCGCTATCAGTCTGTATACAGGCATTCATTAAATACAAAGACTCCCGAAAGAGCTTAAGTTCTATCACAGAGCATTATAAATGCTGCATGAAAACCAAATGAAACCTACCATGAAAAACATGTTCCGATCTCCAGTCTGGTAGAGCTGGTACATTACTCTTTCCCATTAAGTACATAGCTAATTTAACCAAAAAATGTTTCAGTTGAGCATATTTTCAACTGATATCAAAAAGGTGATTTTCTTTTCTTCTATGAGTTATTCTAAACATCTTGTTTATAGTATTCAAGGAGAAGGATGTGTATCCAATTGACACTGGCTTTTTATCCTAGAAAGCATAAATGTACTGTGTTAGGAAAAAAAAAAAAAAAAAGAGTAACACATGTATTTAGCAAAAGAAAGGAAATTATTTGTTACCTTCAGATGAACTTTGAATGTAAAATCAATTCGTTATTTTCATTATGACTTTGCAGATACAGATCTTTGGAATAGAATGAATAATTTCTTCTGAAGTAGGAAAAACTACTTTTTGTGAGTGTAGTGGCAAATGGTCTCTGAAACTCAGAAATTACACCAGAACTTATAATTTATTACACTCTTAAAAATGCAGTAGCTTGCAACAGGTTTTTTTTACTGTTGAAATTTTAACTTACAAATGAATTCTGAAACAACATCTTTAAGGTAACTCATTAAAAACTATGATTCTATGTCATAGAATCATAGAATCACCAAGGTTGGAAAAGACCTACAGATCATCCAGTCCAACAGTTCACCTATCACCAATAGCTCCCATTAAACCATGTCCCTCAACACAACATCCAATCGAACATGCCCAGGGTCAGTGACTCCACCACCTCCCTGGGCAGTCCATTCCAGTGACTGACCACCCTTCCTGAGAAGTAATATTTTTTAATGTCAAAACATAGTCTCTCATATTGCTGTTAGTATGTTACTTCTTGAAATCTTTGGTTTATAGTTGGTTCTACTTGAACCCATTTCATTGTTCTGTCATTGGAAGACTTCTGAGACTCTTAAGTTAATGGAGATTACTTATTTCTTAAGAATGATTTATTAGAAATTCAACATTACACAGAAAGCTGCTATCTTACCCTTCACTGACTGCTATCTTGTATTATCTTTTTTTTAAAAAAAACAACCTTTTTTTTTAATGCTATTGCAGTATCTTGTCAAAATATTAAGAACTGTCGAATTGCACGATTGTAAATGCATATAAGCCAAGTCCTCAATATATTACTTTTCTGATTTTATTTTCTTGCAACTGTTAGTTGAATAAAAACTTTATCTCACAAGAGAAATATAATGAAGTTCAAATAAAATATTATAATATTAACTGCCTTTACACTGTTTTCATTTTTTACTATTGCTTTGTATATTGCTACTGCATCTCAACCAGCATAACAAAAAATTCCATTCTTATAAGAAGATTGTAATGATTTAGATAATTTAATACCATCCTGCTGATTCTCATCATTTATTGAAGGTGATCATTTCCATTATCTTAAATCTTTAAACACAGTAAATCAATTCTAGTTGTAATTATGTTTTATGCTCAAGAATTTCATGGTTAATTGCTCTTTTGAACATTGTGATTCATTATTCCCTTGTTATTCCTTTTATACAATGCACATAACTTGCCGCCTTTTTGAGATTTTTAGTTCATTTTTCTGTTTTGTTCTTTTTTTTAGATCAATTACTAAACTTCTATGTAGTTGACAACATTCATTAAGTTAAATTTCTCAGTTTTTAATAAAATTAGCAGTTTTCTTCTCATTATACATCTCAATACTTACCAAAGGTACGTTTACAATATCACTTCAGATTGTCAGGATTATCACCAAAACAAATAGTATATAGTAATCTATTTTTGAATATTCTAGAACCAGTAGTATGAAAATCAGCTAATCACTATCACATGCAAACTTCTTTAACCTAAATACAATTTTCTATCTAAATCTATAGTTACTGGGTAAGCAGTACCTTAGAACTGTGCAACATGAAATCCCCAAACTGGATTGTTCCAGATAAACAATTGAGTAAAAGAAAGGTAAGACTGCATGTTAAATGGCAGGTTGCAACTGAACTACAATATTTAGTTTGTGGAGGAAAATAAATAAATAAATAAATAAATCTTCAAATGAGCTTCACTTTCTGAACACTTGGTGATTTTAACCTGAAATAGCCAAGAAATGAATACAGTTAACAGGGAGAAAGAAACAATTTCAAAAGAAGAGATGCTACTACATTTCTTTTCCCTCAGCAGGCTACTCTTCATTTGTAAGCATATCAAGATTTTCACTCAGACGTACATATTCAGCTGATTATTTTGAGCTTACTGACAAGAATTTCATACTGGTGTAAATTTAATCTTTAGTAAAGTTGCTTTTAAATCCAACAGCATAATTTAGGGTAGGATAGATTCAGCTGCTATCACCTGTGGAGTATTCATTTTTATCTTCAGCTTGATTCATTTACTTTTGTTTGCAGAAGTCCAGAATATTGAATAAATTAAAACCATCTTTTGCTGTGCACATCCAGCTGTGTGTACAAGAATACCCATGTACAACTCTAGCATCACAGCAGTTGTATTGTACTAGCTGTTTTGAGTAAGTGGCATGGAGCTTTAAGGTTTCACCATGGAAGGCTTGATACAGATGTATCAAGTCTATGCAAAAAGTATCCTTCATATTAATTCAAATAATTCTCAGAAGCAGTGCAGAGTAGGATAACAAAAAGTTCTACATAATAAAATAAAAATTCTGATAGATAGTATCACATCATCTTTATTTACTTTTCCTCTTGGAAATTCATTTCACAGGTAAGATCTGAGAAACCAAGAAACAGATATGCAAAGTCAGCCAAACAAGAACCACTTAATTACTTAGTTCTGGAGGGCATTTTTTCTTAACAGGGCCTGAGTCAGTTCCTCAATTTATTATAAAGGCATAAGTACATTTCAAAATTATGTCATAAGATGCTTATGACAGAATTAGAGTCTTTATTTCCCATAAACAGTGCTAACTTCCCCGTCTAAGAGAAGGAAACTTAAGGAAAAGGAAATAAACACAGAAGAACTAATTGCCTGACAAGAAGAGGAATTATCATTTTTAGTTCTTACTAAAGTTGTGTTTCAACATTCATCAAGACAAGCAGCAGGGAAAATGCAAAACAAGTAATAGCTGCGTGTCGAACATAGTACCCTCTGTATCTTATGTATAGACACAGAAACCTCCAGTTACTGGAAAAATTATATAACACGTTCATCCTTAATACTAAGCTCCATCCCAACACTTCTGTCTTCTTTTTTGTGACAGGTAATAGAGAAGTACATAAACAAGTGACAACATAAAAACAAACAATAAAATTCAACTATGAAGGTAGATACAAGGTAGGTACCTAGCGAGTGAATAACTATTGGTCTCATTTTTACCTTATTTTTTCTTTTCCCAGGTTAATTCTATTTTTTTTTTATATTTATTTTTTATTTCTATTTTTACTGCTAAACTGAGGTTGTGCATTACTCACCTAAGAGTCTGTCTTTACTTGCTTCCTTTTTTTACCAATCCATGCAATAAAAAAATGGCTACATCAAGAATTCAAAAAGAAAAACACAAAAAAATTTTGAGCCATGCCATCACAGAATTTGCTTATCCATACATAGCAATAGTAGAAAAACAGAAATCAGGAGGAAAAAAATAAACTGTTTCCTCTTTCATAGCCTTACTTTTGGGGTCATATCTGTATACACCATACCTGCATGTCAGTTTAGAACAGATTCAATTTGTTGGTGTGCAAGATGAAGCTGTGTTACGTTACTTTTTGATGCTTCCAACATCACATTCTGTCTGAATTCATACACGCTCACATTGATCATTCCAAAGTGATTTGCTTCATTTACCATAACCCTCTCATTCACATAAGTAACTTGCTTTGCATTATTTTTCTACTAGACTGTGTTACACAAATTACAGAAACTGAGGAAGCATAAATTCTTCTAACATTAAACCTATTTCAGTAGAAATATATTATCTCAGTTATGCCCAGATGCTAGAAATGTTCTGAGGCTAAGATGCTTTTTTTTACTTCCCAAAAATTAAAATACATAGAATCAAATTTCTGACCTGGACACTCTAAGCCTTTTGTTATCATACTTTAAAATACTTCTGTTCAATTCATGTACGAGGGTTCTCTGGAAGCAGTATAAAATATATAAATCAGAGTAAATTAAAAGAAACACTGCTAAACATCACCATGAAAACACCATGCAATTCATGTCTGCTGGAAACCACATTACTACTCAATTTAATTTCACACATGAAAAATACATAATTATATTGATACTGATTCTGTGTACTACTACTTAAAGCTTATCCGCCAAAATTAAATGAAACATTTTATCCTTCATGAGCCAAGCCCTGTGTTCCTCAACTTTCACTGACTGGTTCTGCTGCAACCAATGCTGAGCAGGCACTGCAGTATGGCTATTTTAAGCTATCAGTGCTATCACTGACTGTGCCAACTAATCACCATATTAAAACAAAGGCACAGTTATGTGCTGCTTAATTCTCTGTTCTAAAACCTTACTGAAAAATAGCTGGAGGTTGGGGGGTGAAAATTACGGGGGGAAAAAAAAGAGAGAGAAAAAAAAGTTCACAATCTGAGTGACAGGTGTTTGCAGTATCCTCATGGTACAAAATATTAGTAAAAAAAATCCCTAAAAATACTATCTTTTCTTCTCTTCACACTCTAAGTTCCTTCTCTTGTTTCCTGTCATGTTTAACTGAATTTATTGTTCAATATTAACCCACCTTTGTTTTATTTATATGTGTAAAAATAAATTTGAATAGACAGTAATATGAACCCTAGAATCCATATAATTTGCAGTCTTCAAATTTTAAGAAAAAAATGTTAGTGCTGGATGAATTTTCATCATTCAGCGGTAAATGAGCCAAAGCATCTCAATTCAATCTCTGCATTAGTGCTTAACTCTGACGTAAAATAAACATTTAAAAAAAAAAATTAAAAGAAGAAATAAAACAAGACTTTGTTTTTCCCTAGCAGCAAACAATTTGCATTGTATTTTAAAAACCTAGTTAACATGTTTTTTAAATATTATCATGTAAGGAACTTCATCCCTGTTCAGTACTACAGATAAACAGAAGTTCGGAACTGATGACATTACCTGGTATCATTATTATATTCATTTTCTGCCCTTCTATGCATGTGCTCCACATGTGTCATCATTATCTTCACAAGCTGGTATGAGTTACTTTTTTCCAAAAGAAAACTTGGTGCCTTCAATGAAGCCTAAACTTGGAAGACTTTGCTTCTGTCATGGCAAATACAAACAATGAAGGGACCACTGGAAGAACAACTTCTGAAATGCAGGTTTTTCAATCTTGAAAGAGAAGGAAAAGCTCTCAACAATAATTTTTACCTGCTAATGTTTGAGACAAAACACTTAAAGATAAAATACCGTGGTCAAGAAGGTTACTCCTTCCAATATACTGATGTCTGCTTTTCCTTTCCACTTCTTTATTTGCAATGGAAAATGACTAAAGAAGTTTAGAATGACTAAAACTATGAGAAAAGCTTCTTTTATAATGAAGAGAAATAAGAACATAGTATTTGGAGTCATACTCATTACACGTCTGTCATTTGAGTAAAGGTGAACAGCCACCAGTGGGTAAACTCATGAATATTTCCCCACAGAACACTGAGATCATTTTGAAGATATCTGCGTGGGCAGTAATTGGTTTTTCAAATATCATTCAGATAGTTTGGGGGTGGAATCTGTTCTCATTTGTCCAACCGAAGATGAAACACTAATTTCTAATTAATAAGGTAATGTTTAGAAAATTCTGAAAAAATTTTACAATTTTACTATTTTTTAAAACAGCCCACCAAAACATTAGTGCTGGAAGAGTGCACAGGGATGTTGACCTCTCTTGTCACTGCTATCACACCCCTGCTTTATTTATTGATTAAAACTAAAAAAAAAAAAGAAAAAAGAAAAAAAAAAAAAAGGAAAAAAAAAGAAAGAAAAAAAAGAAAAAAAAGTATCCTGATTTGATTTTGTTAAAAAGTTAACCAACCTAATTTAAAAGATGCATTAGAGATTACCTTGGCAACGTGAATATTCGAATACATTACTTTTAAAATAAATGAAAGAAATGAGAGCTAAAAATGAAGCTATTAAAAACTCTAAGATAAAAGAGAGAAAGAGAATCTTAGAATAGAAATAAATGCTTACACTAACTGTACCAGAGGAAATAAAAATAGAGCAGTTTGTGAAATTTGTTTCAAAGCAGTCAATCCTGGTAACACATCTACAGAAGTATGGTTCATGTTTTTACTAAATTCATGAAGTTTTTGCATAATTTATTAGGAACTAATTTAGTCATGAATACAGATTTTTTGGCAGAGGGGAAAATGTCTTTATGATGAATATTTTGTAGCTTAACTTCCTTTTTCCCTTGTTAAAATGTGCTACTATAGCACTTTTATACATTAACTTCTGACTTCATAAATTATAAACCAGCAGGGACTATTAAAGAAAGTCTCACAAGATGCTTGCTTGAGGTACATATAGATAGGGACATTTTATTCATAACCAATAAAATGCTGTACTAAAATTATAACATTTTCCTTAAGGTTCTTTTACTATATCTAATTCTTTTATTCATCAAGATGTAGCTTTACAGCTTGTGGTGAAAACTAGAAAGATTTTTTCAAGAAACAAAAGCTTACATAAAATGTGATTATAATTCACAGAATTTCTTTAGCCTTCCATTATTATACACTAGGGGAATGAAAGAACTGTCTTCTTTACTAACAGCTCTCACCTGCCCCCCTCCCTGCTTTTTCTGGTTCGTTTTGTTTTGAAAAAAGTCTGAATATGATAGTGAGTTGGCAGTATGATCATTATTATTTTGGGCAACAACATTCGTCATTAACAGCTTAAAAAAAAAAAAAAAAAAAAGGAAATAATCCACCATTGTTGTAGTGCTCCACTTGTAATCATATTCCTAAAACAGAACAAAGTTACCATTTGGTGAGCAGGGGGTCGAAATCCTGTGAGCAATGTCATGATGCCATTCAAAGGCTTCATTTTATCTCTGTGGTCCAAGCAGCTACAAAAACAAGGTAAATAGAGAGAGAGGAAACACGCAGAGCAGCGTCGTCTTCTCAAACACTCAGATGAAAAATCTGTGGATAATGGTTAATCTAAATGCACAATTCACTTTCTAGTTCTGTCCTGTGCAATGCTGTTTCCTCTATAAGATTATTTTTAAAAATCCTTTCAGTAACATTAGATACATATTTTTTAAAAGACTTATGGAAGGGCTAACAATGATCAGGTGAAACAGGCACCTCTAAGCATACTAAAAGCTCTCTTTGCTTAATCCAGAAAAAAAGATGAATTAAGGAGGAGTATGATTACTGTCTTATAATTGCATCAGCTGAGAACACACAAGGGCTTCAGAGAACTATTTAGCTAAAGAAAAACACTAGCACAAACTAAAAATTGTATAAATTGACCACGCGTAAATTTAGGCTGACAACAAAGCTATCACAGGCTTACAAAAGCTGGCAAGTATGGTAAAAGTACAATGAAAACTGCACTCAACTGCTGCTTAAAGTGGTATAGCTTGAGGTTGTTCTCATGACAGCTCATGGCCAGACTTCATCACATGGTAAATCCTTTGCGATCCTTTATTTATTGGGATTGCTCTTTTCTTTTTTCTTTCACTCAGTAATAATAATAATTAAACAAACAAACAAAAAACAGGAATACAATGATTTATCTTCAGAAAATATGACAGTAGTACCACAAATCTCTACTCCTTAAAACACAGATGCATAGAATGAATAAAAAAAACAAAACAAACCAACAACAAAAAGACACCATTATTAAATTCAAAGAAATCGAATAACTTTTGTGATTTTCTTGAAACCCTTCTCCTCTTCTGGTTTTGCTTCCACGACAATAGGAGAAATACACACAACATGCCACAAAGAAAGGTCAAGGTATTCCAATCCACCATGTATATGTATATACATAGTATATAAAGGAGTCAGAGCTGAAAAGCTCTTTACTTTTTAAAAGCAATTATTTTCACCGAGAAATCTGCACTGTACAATCAGAGCACCAGACATGATGATAGCCTTAATGAGAAGTATACAAATTATTTTACTCAAAGCACATCAGAGAAGCAATCCTGAAATAAGTGGCATATCAAATCTAGAAGGGCTCTTACTTAAAACACAGAAATCTGCTAAAATTACTTTAAAACAGCACACATTAAGGTGGAAGTGTGACATAAGAAACTGGGTTAATCTTCACTATTTTAAACACAGAAAGAAGAGCTTAAGTCTTCTACTTCCCATACACTATACTTTAAGATATTCAAGTTAAGAACAAAACATATGCTGTTCTAAAAACTAAACCCAGGAAAACCTAAGGCAGAAAAAGAAGGTCAGATTTGCGACAAGTATGAAAGCAAAAACAAAGGCATATTTTGTACTGCAACACAAAGCCCAGCCATTCCAATGCTCAATTTTTCCAGTTCTCTTCAGCCTTCTATTCCTGCTTGCATAAAGCAAGGGAATATTAGACTTTGCTCCTATCTTGATTGAAGTCTTTGATCCTTTTAAAAATCAGAGATAGAGACACTAGCACAAATGCCAATCATTATGGAAATAACCACACAGGCTGTCAGACAAATATTCCATTGCTCATAGGTTCTGTGTGCTGTTACTAAAAGCTGTCACTGGAAAACTGATCAGTATCAATAGGTCAATCTCTACAGTCTCATAAAATCTGCATATATATCCAGCATCATGCAAGTTGCATGGGAAGAAAAAAAATACAAAAAAAGCCCTCTGAAATACTGCCTGAGGTATTCAGAAATTCAGTTTCTCTACGTAAATCTAGGTCACACTTAAAATAAGATTTTATTTGCATACAGATTTCATTGTTTCGTATGGCTTAAAATATTAATGTTTAGGAATATTTAAGGGCATTCACAGGGCACTGTAACCACAGAAGCACATTATACTGTAGCAATTCATTTTTTATACATGCAATTTACTTTTCATATACTAATACACTGCACATATTTTAGTCATTTAACTGAATAAACTGACCTGTCACTCATAAGTAGAGTTCACAAAAGTTCATATTTTATATAAGGCTCCAGCCATTAAGCAAATGCTAGAGAAGATGTAAACAGAATAATCTGTTGAGACAGTAGTTCTAAGCATGTTGTTAGCTGACTCTATGCTTGAGTAGACAAATTATATATTTGAACTGTCAACTACATGAATATCACAATCAAAAAAGCTGGTTAAGAATACTATATAGCAGCTTTCCATTATAAGATACTAAGAAAAATCCATAACAATCTATACTATTCAGAAATGCATGAACAATGTTTACATTTGAAAAAAAAAAAAAAAATTTACATTCAAATGATACAGTGGCATATAAAATTTGTTTACTGACCACCTTCTTAGCCTTCAAAGATTTCAAATGTCAGGGAAGCAATAATATGCAAGAAAAAGAATATCAGGAATATCAGTTATGAAAGCCTCCATCCTCAGTTCCACTAACAAATCAAGTAGCTTTCTCTCAGACTAGTAAAGATATCTGTCCTTAACTAAGTATGAATAAATGAAACTCCTACTAGGGAAAGCATGCCAGCAAGAGGTGAGATACAGATACTTAAGTGAGAATGTAATTAATACAGTACATAATTTATGGAATAACACTGTGCTCCTCTTAATAGACTAGGTTTAGAGGTTCCTTTTTTGTTTTGTTGTTTTGGCTTTTTTTTTTTCTTCCATGTTTTAATAAGGGAGAAGGTAAATACTTAATGAAGTCTTATGAATGCTGTTAAATAATGATAGTCCTTCACTCAGAATAAATAGTTTTGAGTTTTTTTTGGAGCTGGATTTCCATGCAGAAAGTACATTCAGACTAAGCCGATCCTACTGCTAGCATGAAGAAATAGGAAAACGAAGAGAAAGGATGTCTTCTAACATCCTTCACTAGATCAGTATTTACCACTAAACTAAATCTAGTCTTTGGTCATGCCACCATGATACAGCTCTGTCTGACCTCGTCAGAGGAGAGCTAAGAAACAGAAAGTGATGAAAGATATGATAAGACTTGTAAAGGTTGGTCCTGGCATGCTTTCAGGGAATTCTGGAACAAGCCAGTCCTATATATCAATAATAAGTAGTAGTTTGATAACAAAATGAAATTATTACAAAAATCCTGGATCCAATCTCCATGATTGAAAGAGAAACGATAATAAAAACAGAGACAGGAAACATACGATATTAAACTCATACAGATAAGGCAAAACAGTGCAAAGATTAAAGGAAGGAATTCATTTAAATATGGTATTCTATAGTGATTAAGAAAAGAATGCTTTCTACAAAAACACTACATGAAAGGACAAAGAATTGTAAATGTCTAAGAGAAGCACCTCTTGCAGATTGTGAAACAGAAACATCAAGCTGAAAGACTCAGAAACACTATAAAACCTGCCTTCATACTCCTTGGGTATTGAATCATCAGTGAGATAAAAAATGAAATGCAGCCAAAATCAATCAATGAGTAAATAAGTAAATAGAATCAAGTGATTAAGAAGATCAGTTCTCATGAGAGTAATGAGTTAAATGAGCTTAAAGAGGAAGAATAAGGATGACTGGGAACATCTATGCTGCCTCTGTGACACTGCAAAAGAGTTGTGTGCATAATACCTACAGATAATCACTTTGTCAGCCTCGGGCTGCCAAAACCAATTCGGTGAATTCTGTCTGAAGGAACAGACACATAAAAGAACAGATCCTACCTTCGGGTGGACACATGTTGATTGAAAGTCTTACTCCAGGCGTTTTTCCTCCAGATTCAAGTTATCACTCCACTAATACAATCAGGGGATGGATGGAATCCTTCAGGTAGTAAGCTGAAGACATAAGTAGTGTAATAATAGAGGAATAACCCAAATGTAATTTCTCACACACTAGAAGTCACTCCTTTTCAGAATATTAATACCTGCACTGACAGAGACCCAATTGTAGAGTTGGAGAGAGGGGCAGGATTATCAAAAGAACTAATACCCTTTTAAAATATATAGATATTACAATAAAAGTATTCATTGATCACCCTTCTAGGTAATAAAAGATGAGATCTTAAAAATCCTCAAGCATTTAAACTAATTTTATTTTTTCTTACAATGTTTATGATTTTTTAATTTTTCTGCCCAGAACATAAAGCCAATGCCTGACTACTCAAATAAACAAAGAATTATTCAGTGCAGCTGGCAATATTCTGATTACCTTCAGCACACAGCAGTATTAAAATCAGATTAGCTTTCTAATGTACTGCCATTTAGATTTATTCAAAAAAAAGTCAAGAGAATAATACTCAGCCACTATGCCATGCTCCCTTTCAATATGAAACTTATGGAAATCCGTCTAGCAAGTGTGGCTTTTTTCCTTTAAAACTTGTTTTAAAAAAGAAAAAGGTTTGTTTTGGTGTTTTTTCTTGTTGTTATTTTGTGCTTTTTTTGTGTGTGTCTTCTATGTTCATACAATGTTTTAGCTGTAATGTTCATACTATGCTTGGTTATGATGGACAAATGGAAAGGACTGTGAAATAAACAGAACTGTTTATTAGCTGACAAATGGTAATCCCTAAGCAAGGCACATGCAAGGACAGCAAAACCTCAACTAGAAAATGCAGCTGGAGCACAGGCTGCTCTGTGCTCTGCTGGGTCAAATTTTTCCTTAGCATAAGACACAGATGATTTTAATATCAGTGAGGTTACCCTCAAACACAGAAAAAGAACTCTCAGGGGTAGTAGTTTGCAGGCAAGCCCTAAGAAAAAGAAAGCATCTCAGCATAAACCAAGCAATGCTACCTAAATATCTTAATATTTTGTTTCAAGCTTTTGCAAAACAGGGTCCTTGCTCTGAAACAGTTGTTAGTACACACTGCTCTCAAGAGATGTAGGTGAGCAAAGTAAAATCTGAGGTAGCTGGCATTAGAAAGGCATGACTCTTCTACACTTTTGTTAGAAAACTGGTTCCAGTTGAGAGCAACTCTGACACTTGAAGAAAGCATATGTGAGCTGCCAGGGCTTTATTGCTTTCTAAGTCTTAATTTTGAGGGTAAAATTGGCACCTTCCTCACTTTTACAAGGTATCTTATCCAGCTGAGTGAATGCTTGGCATGCCTGCCTCAGCAGATACTTTAGCTGCTAAGCTGCACCAGACTCAACTCAGAGGGAGAAGAAATCCTGTCCCTGCTGGGCTTTAAGCTGGGTTCAGCATAGAAGTGGGATATTTACTATTTGAGTTGAAAAAGATTAAGAGAGCCACGTGGGGCCATAGGAGAAGAAAAATGTCTATAGCATAAAAACTGTCTCAGATGTTATCCAATGAGGCAGTAAAAACCATAGGTCAAAGCATGCCTGAGTTCACTGCCAAGAGATTTAACTTCTGATGATGACATGGATAAGTTGTGGCTGTCTGATAAGCACTGATTGTGAATGAGTCCTGCCAGATGCTGCACCTGTTGAAAGAAATTCATAGCCTGAAAAAAAGCAAGACATTTTGAAAAGTAACTGTTGCCTTGATGCTGACAGGGAACGTAACTCCAACACAACTAGTCTTACTCCAAATTATTTTTCCTAGGACATATTCTAGGTACATTTTTAATCCTCATGGAAATTAGACAACTTTATGAACATTTCACTAATACATCATCTCTAACCTGTATAACAGAAAGAAATTCCAATTAAAAGAGTTTATATGTACAGAAAAACAACAGGAAAAAAAATACAAAACAAAACAGGAAAAAACAACAACAACAAAAAACCCTCCGACAACTGCCTTGAAAATACTGCAGCAGGATTACTTTTAGCTATCATTCCTTGCCAACACTATAGTAACAAGGATCCTTTCCCTCTTCATCAAATTCTTTGAGGTTATTCAAATTGCTCAGGGGCACCACAGAAGTTTTCGAAACCACTTGCTTTACTCGTACCACTGAAACAGCAGTCATGTGCATGAGAAACCAACAAAAATGCTATTAGTTTCATCAGTGAGAGACAGGGAGGGAGGGAAGCAAAGTACGAGCTTCTTATAAATTAAAGGAAAACACTTCCTACATAAGATTAGCTCAAGATACCTGCCTGGAAGAGCACGCAGTCATTTGCTTCTTTCATATGTTTACTGAGAAAATGAAGTATATCCTACAGTTGACAATACACTTTTCCTTTGTAAAGAGATAAAACCTGCTTGTTTATTATCTGATTTATGGAATTTCAGCCTGCAATTTAAAACTTAGTGCATCTCTTTTGATGATTACTGAGTTCTTTCCTTCATATTTGATCATGTACTAATGGAAAAACAATCAATGGCCTTACTTATTGAATTTGTAGCAAATTCAGTATTGTTCAACTGTGAGATTTGAAGGCCACAGGAAATGAAATGAATATAAATCATGAGTGGGGAAAAGAAAGGGAAAGACATTGAAAATACAATACAAAAAAAAAAAAAAAAAAAAAAAAGAAATTAACCCAAATTAAATAAATAGATTCCTAGAATCCTTAGAGTTGGAAGGGATCTTCGAAGGTCATCTAGTCCAACTCCCCTGCAATGAAAAGGGACATCCACAGTTAGATCAGGTTGCCCAGGGCCTGATCCAGTCTTACCTTGCAAGTTTCCAGGGACAGGGCATCAACCACATCTCTGGGCAATCTGCTCCAGTGCCTCACCTATTCACTGCAAAAGACTTTTTCTTTATATATTGTAATCCATTGCTGATTAAAGTACATGTGAAGGAAGAGAGCTTAATTAGGCTTTTCAAAAGCCTGATTTTATTTCACTGCTCAATAGGGACTGGCAATTGCTAAGTAGCTTAATTTGAATTAGGGGTGGTTTATTCCAAAGGCTACTGAGAGATGAAATTTATAAAAATCATTTCTCAAATTTAAAATTTGTCTTTAAAAGTAAAAGTAGTAAGAGTCAAAATATTTCATAATAAGTAACATTTGTACCTGGCTGCAGGAGAATTCTAATTGCTATTAGTCCCTAATGAAGCAAATATCCAAAGGGGGGGGGAAAAAAAAAAAAAGAGAAACTGGGAGTGTCCAGCCAAAGAATAAAGACATTTATAACTATTTAAATATACACCAAGTAGACAACGAATTTAGGAAAATGTTAAAGATTAGGTCAATATGGAATACTGCTGGTAAATTTTTTAAGTATTATGAAAAAAAAAAAAAAATTGCAAGCCTTCTAAATTGATCAGTCTCTCTGTTTTTATTCAGCTTTAAATTTCATTTTATTTATCCATATCAGTAGCATCCAAATGTGTAAAAATACTGGGAACGCCGTAAGTCAGAAAATCGGTGAGCCTTCAGGGATCTTTCTACACAGTCTGCCTCCAACAAAGAATCAGGAAAATGAAATTGCTATACACAAGATACATGCAGATGCGTACAGCTTTCTCTTATAATTTTATAAATAGGATAGGAAAATATGATGATTGTAATTTACAATGCAAACAGCTTCCGTCATTAAATGCAAGGCTATCTAGATCTCAAACAAGACATACATTTAATTTAGGTTTAAGTTTCCCAATATTTGCAGAATGTTATCTCTTGAGAATATATATGGAATATACTTGTCTGAATAAATATGGTTTTAAAGGACTTGATTGAAAATATTTTTATTTGGTCATATATTCATGTCATTCATTAAAATTGAATTACTCAATTATAACTATTTTACTTAATACTGTAAATAAACTGTGGACATACTTAAAATTTGTCACAATTTTTGTCTTTTGCTGATGAGATAAAGAAGCTCACATGACTAAAATATTTCATAAGAAAATTAAATTATGTTTTCACCAGCCAACAAAAGATCTGAAGCAACAGAATAGAAGAAGCTAATGCTAGGACAGGAAGATGACAGTATTAAGTAGTATGAGGTTTCCTCTTCCTGCTACCGCGCACTGCTAATAGACTTTGTAAGCTGAGCAGGAAGAAATGCATACTCATCTGATTTGCTAGAGAGAGCATTCAAAGAGATTTTCCACCTTCACTTGTCCCTTTCTTGACTAGCTACAAGTGCAAAAGGATACACCAAGTCCTGTACTATTTTTTATTTTTTACTATCCCAGTTGCAAAAATGTAATAAATACAGAAATAACAAAAAGAAAGAAAGAATAAATCAACTGTAATATTTAGCTAATTGACAACAGAAATAGTTACCTTCATGAAGTCTGTTGTGATGCACACTAAGCACAGACAACAGTTTATGACTCAGATACAAACCAAATGGGAACACATGGAGACTTGTAGGAAGAGGACACTATCCTAAAAACATTATTATTTTATTTAGCAAACCTTATCAACTTGTATAAGTAGTAAATGTTTTTCACACGTATTTAGCTTATGCATATTATAAAACTAATTAGATTTGTAAAATTTAGAAAAAAAATACGAAAAATCCATCAAATTTTTACATGTGACTCAATATTAAAGAAAGCGTATATATTCATATTGAAAGTCAAACAATGTTTAGTCTAATCTGTTAAATAAGCATACACTGAGCCAGTTAAGCCCTGTAAATATATGAACAGAATATGGTACCTGACATTATCTATGTAACTGTGACATATGGCTAACCATTCTAAAATTGGTTCCAAATTACCTATCAAAATTATTTGTCAAAAAAATGCATTTGTCACTCTTCATTCCATATAAGTTCATGACCTACATTCCATGGATATGTCTGTAATGCTGCAGATATTGCTGCATATAATTCCCTGGACACACTGTTTCAATCCTTGTCAGTGTTCAGGATTGCAAACCCTACCAGAACTGCCCAACAGCATTGTATGATCAGACGTCCTTGCTAGACTTACAATGATCTTCCATTTCAAAGTGGTTTGAAAGGAATATTTCATCCTCCAATAGTATGCCTTCCATTCAGAATGGCAGACCAAAGATGGGATTGCTGTGTCTTGGCTTGTACTTGGAGTACATGTTTTTAGGATTCATCATAAACTCTGTATATAACAGATAAGAAGCAGTATCTTTTAAGCAGCAGAAACAAGGAGAGAGAAGCAGTTTTAGCAAGGAATTTCTATTACAGCATAAGGTGCAGGTCAAGCATGACTATGAACTTTAAAAAAGACAAATTCCCCTATCGTCAGTACCTTCTCTCAGAGTTTCCTATTGAAATTAATATAGATGATAATTTAGATCCTCGATTGACAAAACAAAACAATATTCAATCTTTATTCTTCCACGTGTCGCAAAACAAATGCTACTATATGCAATAAATAACCTACTTTCCAATTAGAAGTGGAACATTTAAAATATGCTAGAATTAAAATAAAAATCTAAATGCATAACCTGATAATTATAGTATGCTTTTCTGGAATTACAGAATGAGGCAAATTGCATGGAAGAAAATGACATTTTTCAATCGTAATTTATTTTCAGTTATAATCTAGAAATTACACGTGGACAAAATTTCAAGTCACAAAGGCTGTGACATTTATGACCTAATTTATTCTACAGCTGCTGTAGCTGCCAAAAGCTGGCTAACTTTGCATTGAGCTCATATGCCACAGTAACATGAAAAGCTGCTTATAATATCTGCTTTAGCATGTTTGTGGCATAAATGTGGAAAATAACGGCATACTAGCAAATTAGCATGCTTACAATAAAAATAAGAACTTAGTAGCAGTTATCTTACAACAAGTTCTTTTCAGCTAACATAGAAGGTTTAAAAGCCATAATCTGTAGCTGGGGGAAAAAAAAAAAAAAAAGTGCATGTATTTCCTTTCACAGAATCACAGAATCATTTGAGTTAGAAGGGGCCTTTAAGGGCCATCTAGTACAGCTCCCCACCTCCACTGATTCATAAAAGGAATTTTGCATGACCACTCCAGACATATACAAGTTAAATATCAAAATATAAATATGTGTTTTTTTCCCCATATAAATAGATAACATACCATATAAACAGTTATTTTTTATGGGGTTTCTCTCTGCAAACAAGAGGAAGTTAAAGAAACGGAATGAAATTCTATCACAGCCATTAACAGAAAAAAAAAAAAATCAGTTCATCTAGATTCCGTGTGCATCACTTCCTGTATTTTTAGGATTAAACTTCACTTCTGTGCTGAGAACTGCTTAGGCAAGCCACCCATCCACTCAGAGCTTTGACAGTTTCATAGGCTCCCAAGGAGCACAAAGACCTTGCTTTTAGCCAGTTTTATCTAGAACAGAGATTAAAGAACATTTTATCAGCATCCTTCTTCTAACACAGAATTTATAGCACTGACAGTTTATAGCTACAAGATAAGACAGCTCAGCTTGATTATCCAACTGATATCCAAGTCATAGATATGTAAAATATGCATTTAAATATATAGAAATGTTTTAAATTATAAAAAGTTTTCAGTGAACTAAACTTGTCTCCTCGATAAACATGTGAAAGGAGTTAGCAGCATCCCTGTCTAGGAGAAACAAACCACTTCTTTCTACTCATCCAAAGATAAAAACCAAACATGAGACTAAGAAACTTCACAACACAAATAGTACAAAACTGAAAGTGGGATGTTTATTATCTATCTTTCTTTTACCCTCAGAAATATATTCTCATTTTAAGCCATGCAGAAAAACTGTTTTCAAACAAAGCAAAAGGTAAAGAATAGAAGAAATTAAAAGAAATCAGGAGATAATTAAAAATGTCTTTCCCACTGAATTATTTTCCTATTTTTAAACCATTTCATAAAATGTTGCTGAGGCTAATACTGAACTTACAGTAACTATCAAATATTTGTAGCTTGATAATGAATTCCTGTTATAATCTTAGATAATTCTCATTTCCTCAGAGCGAAAAGTAGCATATGTCACTAAAATATCTTTACGTGAACATAAATATTTTAATATTAAGTAAAATACTGCCTTTACTGTTTCAAAATTAATATCCTGTAAGTTTATTTTCCTCCTGGTGTTTCACATCACACTAACAGTGAGAATGTTAACACATAGTCATATGTGTGATAACATCCCAGAGACTTTAGGATTCAGTTGCTTTCTACTTGCTACTTTAAGCTTGTTGCTCAACAGGAGAAGAAATTGCAGCTTAATTAATATTTAGAATGTTAGCAAAAGCAATGCAGACCTATTGCAACCTCTGAAGAGGTTCCAAAACCCACTGGTATTAAGTTGTGCTTCAGAAACTAAATGACTGGAGGGAAAGGTAGAGAGGTCAATGAGATGTTTCTGGAGTGCATGTGTATTTTTCATACACACACACGTACACAGCAATTAGCCAAATAAAAAGAAGGTCAATCTCAAGTTAAGATTAAGAAGCCTGAGCTGGCCAGGTATCTGTTCACAATTTTAAAGTTCAGGAATATTTTTTTATTAAAGCTATGTGGGTTAGGGTAGTCTCTCCGTTCAGTTCCCATTGCATTCAATGGGAGTTGAAATGCAGTCAACTGACAATGACATGAGAGTGATGTCTTTCTGCAGCGAGTGTAGAACATACTGTATACTACCAAGGCATTCAATTAATGCATTGGTTATGGTGTTTAGACTCAGTACCATTACCGAAACACCACAGAAATTGGAGAATCTCTTGTTAAGAAAACTGGATTTAACCACTTATACCATTTTGCGTAACTGTAACAAATAACACTTAATCTATTAGACTATTGCATATTTAAATTTTATATTTCCAAAAGCCTTTTATATTTTCAAATGCTAAGCAGTTTTTATAATTGAAAAGTTGGATAACTAAAAACCTGTGGCATAGCAACCGAAATTCCAAGGTCTCTCTGCTCTGATGCCTTTCAAAGCCTTAAAAGCTAAATACAATTTAAATGTGACATCTGGTAGAGTTATTAAATCTAGAAGCAGCTGAGGAAACATAAAAGGATTCTTCTTTTAAATAGAAAACAAGCTAACATTTTACAAATACTTATTCCAGCTACTATTCCAGCTACTGCTGTACATTAGAGAAGACTACAATAATCAGAAAGAATTTGAATGATCTACAAAACAAAGTGTCTAGTAAATTACAAAGACAGCAGATGTTTCAGCATTTATTTCCCTTTAAGCCCTCTGCTTTCATACATTTCCAGGTCAAATATTCAGTGCGTATATCTTTTCTCCTATTAATTTTCAGCTGCATATTCCATTCCATAGTACATATGGCAGTTTGTTAGTCAGTTAGACCAGAGATCTGAGATGCATTCTAACAGTTTTTTTATTCTAAGCAGATCTTTGAACTTAAGGTATCTGATTTACATCATCATAGGCATCTTTATTGTGAAATCATTATTTTTACTCCATACGTCTTTATGTGGCTATGACTAATTGTTGCAGAATAAAACCGGTATGTACAGTTCCATAAGCAGAATACCTTGTGTGAATTCAATATTGTTCCAGTCACAGCAAAAACAACAAATCAATATTTGACTAACCTAGCCCTGTTTACATAATGTAGCATCTCAGTTTTTAATTAATGCCCATTCACCACAGAAGAAAACCACCAACTACACTCAGATGGTTGGACTGTTTTTATTATTTTTGGTGGAGAAAGAAAACAGCTACACATTCATATTATTATTAATAATAATCATAAATGAAACTATAAATGTCATTGACTTGAGAAAATCTCGTTCACAGTGGTCTGGAACTCATTCTCTAATCATTTTCTTACACCTAACAATGAACTGACTATTTCTGAAACAAGAGCATTGGAGATTGCAGCACCAAAATAGTCATCGTAAATCCACATCTACAGGTTAGGGGATGATCTGCTGGAGAAGGGCTCTGCAAATAAGGACCTGGGTGTTCTGGAGGTCAACAGGTTGGCCATAAGCCAACTTGTCTAGGAAGTCCAAAGCATCACATATGATAGAAATGCTCATATTATTTAATATAAAAAATGACTCCACTAAACCAATGCCAATTTCTCATAATTGGAAAGATGAAATGTTTAAATTCATCATCAAATTTTCAGAATAATTCACATGATATGAAGATCCTCGCTTAGAAGCCCAAGACTGAAATTATAACTGTAAGATCTAATATCTCATAAAGGGCACATATGGAAAAAATATATCCTTAAGTCCAGAGAGTACTGAGCAACTCACACTGTTACGCAATCCTTTTATTCTAAGACAAAACTTCTTTGGCAACCACTCCTAGCCACTCACCCACTTCGTTTAAGCATATAATTTCTCAGCTGTGACAGTGCAACTATTTAGAAAGTTTCACTTCACATTGAATGATCAAAATGCTCCTGGTTATAACAGTCATTTATTTTACTACAGGGTCAGGAAGAAAAACTTTTAAATCATCTCACTGCTGCCTCAGATCCAACTTTGAATAATCATTATATGAAATATGGCTCAGCCAACTCCCTGCAGATCACTTCAATCTACTGCCATTTGATAAAACAATCTGTAGTTTTATCAGGATTTAGGAGATGAAAGGAAACCTTACTGTTCTCACAAATAAAAAACTCAGAGACTCAAGAACATGTAAACGTTAATGGTTTTGTTCAGTTAAGTTCTCTGAATGCCAAATTCTCCATTTCAAATAATTCTCTGTCTGCCTATACTTGTAAGCATATCAAATATATCAAATAGCAAGAATAGTATTCATTTGCCCTGCATATCAGAAAAATAAGTATAATACAGTAGGAGTGATGTGTCCAAGAAAAACATAAGCTATTTCTGTTCTCCAGGAACTATTTAGATATTACAGCATGAAAATCACTACTGTGAAAATTACTTGTCTTCTACTCCCAAAATGAACCTTTAAATTTAGTTTTATTCTTAAAAAAAAAAAAAAAAGAGATAATACTTATTACTTGAAAGAAAAATAAATAAAAACATTATCATTGTAAAAGTAGATTTACTTTAGCTGTAGTGAAGAGTCACAAGAAAGTATTCATTACACTACGTGATTGAAAACTGACAGAAAATATAGGCTTTCATACACAGAGTTTAAAATTCTTCATATCACTGCAAGCCAGTCATTAGAACATGAAAGCTTCCAAATGGTTACAGCTAACATCAGCACCTGATTTTAAAACAGTATTTCAGTAGTAAATGATTTTGATAATCTGGGCTTGAGATGAGAGGAAAGGAGACATCTAAAAATGAGAAGTGATACAGAGAAGAGTTCAAATACATTAAGAACAGATCTCTCGGTATGCATGTCTGTGATTGTGATGATGTTAGACATCAGAAGGAGATAGTATAGAGACATAACAGAATTTATCAGTGTCTGTTAGATTTGTGAGTGACTAAGGTCATCAGCAACTAGGAATGACTACAACTACATGATTACAACTTGCATGAACCCCTTGGGGTGACAGCATCCTGCAAGAGTTCTAAGATCTTCTAGACCACTATCAGTAAAGCCTCCATTATATACTGTAGAATGGTACTTACTGATTTGTAGTCTTACAAGAATTCTCCACTCTGCACCCTTGCCAACAGAAAAAAAGAGGTTGTAAATTCTTTCTAGTACTCCTGATATGGATTTTTTTTCAATTATTGTTGAGTTCCAGTTTTATCTACATCATTACTAAGAAGAAGCACTTATTTCAGATTTTGAGGTAGGCAAAGGAAAGGTACTTCCACAGGCAGCGTATAACAAAATAATATATTACTTGCCAAGTAAATAATTCTAATAACACTAGAGATAATATGTAGAAAGTTTCTACCTTCTTGTTTGCAGCACACAAAGATTTCAATTAATATTAGGAACCTTTGATTATGATAGTTCTTGTTCTGAGATGTTTAAAGCAAATAATATTCTTATGTTCTAGTTTGGTATGGTTTAAATTCCTTAAGTAAGTGGGGGAAAAATCATTTCATTAAATAAAGTTTTACATATGCATACACATCTAAACCACAAATATATATGTAGTTATGAAATGCTATTTCCTTAACAGAAATATTCACTTAGATTAGACAGTCCCCCTGCTGAAATCCTACATCATTCCATAATCAGTACTTGGAAGGCTATAATGGATTTGGGAAAAGGAAAAGAATAGTACTACTTAGTGAAATAGTAATACTGATGCAGAGCTACATAAATATTTCCCCATGCTTTACCATAATATCAACAGAATATTAGTAAGACTTCTTTTTCTCAAAATCTTAGAGATTCTAAACTAAAGTATGTGCAAAAAAAAAAAAAAAAAATTGAAGTTAGGACAAAATATGGTTAAAAAAATAATACAGGTTTTAATCCCACAAACAGTATTTTACTGCTTTTGTTAACTTCTTTTTCTATCATGGTACAAAATATATAGAAGGAGTTAACTCTACACTTCTGCTGTCTGCTGGCACTAGCAATTTTTCTTTAAGTCTTGTGTGTAAATTCTGATGATGGACTTATGCCACGCAAACAATACCTTAAATCCATTTAGTCACTCTGACAAAATTAGAAGCAACCTTACTGTTGAATCTACATTATGACAGAGAAGCCTCAAAAATAAGCTACTGCTCTGCCAGTTGAAATTAATTAGTTTCAGGGATGCAATACATTCTGACAACCCAGTTCCCATACAAGGCCTGGGAAACTCAGAAACTATTCAAGGTGTGTACTAGTATATTGCAAAAGTACTTTGGCTAAGAGCCTAGAAAACTACATCCTCTAGAAGTCACATCTTCCAATTCATGATGAAAAATGCCTGGGAGGAGTTTAAAGCTTCAGATAATTCGGTTCTTTAAAATTATGATCTTATGGGGTTTTTTTTGTTGTTTTTTTTTTCCAAATAATGATGTTTTAACATCCACTGTACTAATACTAGAGGGGCTATTCAAACACAAGTCTGTTAAGGATGTTATTTAATTACTTCAACAGATGGGTATAATTCTAACATTATCAAAATATTTACAATATCTATAACATTTGAGCTTTAATAAATATCAATAACTCTGCCAAAAAGAAAGACTGAGAGTAATTATGAGGTTAGAAGTGGTAGATGTCTAAAATGTATTATGCACATGAAAGAAGAAAAAGCCTGTCTCCAACGTTATCTTTTAAGTAGTACCTGAAATTCATGTTAAAAATGTAAACACAGACTACACCTTAATGACAGCAAATCTGCAGATTTTTAATGTATATGTATTTTTTACAAAAAAAGTTTGACTTCTCCTGTAATACAGTTTGTATCTAAGAAAAACAATGTCTAAGCCAGAGTTACAATGCCATCTCTGACAGTACTATTTTCCCTGTGGACTATTTTTACTTGATTACATAATGATCTTCAAGTGCAAATAGAAAAAACAATCCATATTTTTTTTGTTTTTAAAATTATTTTCTACCACTAGAAATGGGCATATTTTTCTTTACCCGCTCAAGGCTTACAAATAATGCCCCTTGTCTATAGGCATCTTCAACTTCAGGGTAAGGTGCTGCTTATGCGTATGTGTATTCACATGTGGTAAAGTTGGAAATGCTTCGGTTTTCACGCAGCCAGCCTATGCCTGCATGTTTCTTCCTTCTGCATGACATGCATCTACCATAAATTTCTGTGTAAAAAAATATATTTTTATATTTTTATATTATTAAGATGAAAAGAGTAGCTCTGTTTTTTGTTTGTTTGTTTGTTTTATATTTTGTTTGTCTGAAACAATGAAATGATGTGAAGCAATAGTGTTGTAAAATCTATTCATGATATCTCCAAATTGTGAGCAGCAGTACATTTCATCCGCAGTTCTTTATGGCCCTGTATTCATAATGCTTCTTCTCACATTAAACAATAGCTTGTCCAGAGAACATATCTAATTAACAAATATAAGGAACATTTGGACAAAAGCAAACCTTTGAACTGTAAAACAAGCTTGAATTTAAAAATAACATTCAACTCTAAGGTAGACAGATCTATCTAACATATTCAAAGAAGCAACTATTTTAATAACCATGGTATGAAGATACTTCTGAGAGAAAATTACTTTTTCTGCAATAATGATGATAAGTGTAAATAATTATATATATATATATATTGTGATAAGTATATGTAAATATGAAAATTTCAAAGATTTGAATTATTCAGTACCATAGTGAGAAACTGCACCATGAACCTGTGTATCTATCATCTATCTCTTATCATTACTAGCTTTTACATTATACTCAAGAGAGATAGGATGGTTGCTGTCAGTTCAAGTTAAAATTATTTCATGACTGACAGTCAAAACCTAAAACCAAAAAGAAACCGCTACCAGGTTGACTGAGAGTTCTCTGTTAAATGGTTAAATTTCAGCCAGTGTGAGAGAGCAGGACTCATACACATTAGCATGATCAGCAGTGTCGCATACAGTGTAACAAGTAAAAGGCATATTTTGCTGTGAATTATTAAATAAGACTGCTCATAATTAGTGGAGATTATTTTTACTTTTACTCTTGTTCCATACATATCAGTACTTATAATTTAACTGTCCTGAAGATTCTCACTCTTTTTTATTTACATACTTGAATGCCAGCGAATCAGTAGTTTGGATTGTGGTGAACAACCCGTCTTTTATTTAGAAATATATCTATTTTAATCTTCTGAATTTTTTTCCCCCTTTCTTCCAGAGAAAAACATTTATTGGAGCATCAAATAAACTTACTAGAGTGAAAAAAAAGCCAAACCTGCAATGGTTAAATAGCCTGATTCACGATATATATAGGTTGGAAAGGCACTGTTACTCACAGCAATTAGATAAGTAGACACTTTCTGAAAATAAACAAGGGTCCTTAGAATGATCAGAACAGAACACGCTTGAATGCCAACCTTCCAGTAACTGAAAGGGGTCTACATGAAAGCTGGGGAGGGACATTTTAGAAGGGTGTGTAGCGACAGGATGAGGGGAAACGGTTTTAAACTGGAAGAAAGTAGATTTAGACTAGATATCAACGAAATTCTTTACTGCAAGGGTGGTAAGACATTGGAACAGGTTGCCCAGAGAGGCTGTGGATTCCCCCAAGGCCAGGCTGGATGGGGCTTTGAGCAACCTGACCTAGAGAGAGGTGTCCCTGCCCATAGCAGGGGGCTGGAACTAGGTGATCTTAAAGATCCCTTCCAACCCAAACCATTCTATGATTCTACGATTATTGTTCTTTCCAACTCCTCTTTTTCAATATTTATTCACATTACAATGCTGCCCAAATAACCAATTAAGGTTCATAAGCACATGCTAACCACTGCACTTGCCAGAACAGACCATACTGAAAGCCTTATTTTAGACTACAATAGAATTTTCCAAACTCAAATCAACTTTCTTATCCACTATTCTACATACTGTATTCTCCACTCAGTATGTATATACTGACTGTGGACTAAATTTATCATACAAACTAAGTTTAAAATATTTTCAATGTTATAATGATGCCTTATTTAGTATCAATATTTTGTATTACCATATCAAAATCCTCAGGCAAAATTCATATGAAATTGCACTTAGATTCAGCTAATGATGTCTGGAAATATCAGCTAGTACAAGACATTTATGATGAGATCCTATATATTTTTTGGCCCTCATGGCCAAAAAGGCCAATGGCATTCTGGGATGCATTAAAAAGAGCGTGGCCAGCAGGTCGAGGGATGTGATCCTCCCCCTTACTCTGCCCTGGTAAGGCCTCATCTGTAGTACTGTGTCCAGTTCTGGGCTCCCCGGTACAAAAAAGACAGGGATCTCTTGGAAAGAGTCCAGCAGAGGGCCACAAAGATGGTGAAGGGCCTGGAGCATCTCCCCTATGAAGAACGGCTAAGTGAACTGGGTCTGTTTAGCCTTGAGAAAAGAAGACTAAGAGGGGACCTGATCCAGGTCTATAAATATCTAAGGTGTGGGGGGCAAAGTGGCAAGGCCAGACTCTTTTCAGCAGTGTGTGGAGGCAGGACAAGGGGAAACGGCCAGAAACTGGAGCATAGGAAGTTCCTCACGAATGTGCGCAAGAACTTCTTTACGGTGAGGGTGACGGAGCACTGGAACAGGCTGCCCAGGGGGGTTGTGGAGTCTCCTTCTCTGGAGATATTCAAGACCCGCCTGGACACCTACCTGTGCGACCTGGTGTAGGGAACCTGCTTTGGCAGGGGGGCTGGACTCGATGATCTGTGGAGGTCCCTTCCAACCCCTACGATTCTGTGATTCTGTGATTCTGTGAAATATCAGCTAGTAAAAGACATTTATGATGAGATCCTATATATCCATAGAGAGCTGAAGTGAAAACATGACCAGACTGATCAGTTGAAACAAACTGCCATCTCAGTTATCTCACTTCTTATCAATATGCTAAAAAAGTAAGATAAAGCTACTTCCTTGTAACTAAAACACAAGGGAAAGAGCTCACATTATCTTCACCAATAAAAGCAAACCTCTCTTCTTCCGTATGCAATAAAGGAAATATGGCATACCAGCACAATATATACACACACACTATTTTGCTCTTGACACTAAGTTGAAGTAATTACCAGCTTCTCCACAGATAGGAAGACTTCTGTCTTTCAATTACTTTTCCTTCTCAAAGCTTAATCAATGCATTTATTGTTTCATACTTCTAGCTAAGCTTTTCAAAAGATAATGAAACCCAGCAAAAGATAAATCTTTCAGGAAACTAAGGAATGTAAAAATTATGATGAATTAGCAGCAAAGTAAAAAGGTAGCTGAGCCATAAAGACTGGTAACACCTTAAGTTGAACAATTCACTTTATTTCTTGCAAATAAATGTAACTAATAGCTCAAATTTCAGCTTTATTAAGTAAGTGAATTTGACATGCTTGAAAGGCTTTCTTTTTTAAACACTGGCAAGAAATAAGTTTTTCCTCTCAAGCTATCATGCTTACAGGACGCTCCCTGGAATTACATGAGCATACTATTCTTCCTGAAGCCTGGCTTGCTTCACTAGTACAAATGCAAAGCCATTTCCATCTTGATTGACATTTAACACTGATAATACCTACTTATTTTACACTGCAGGACAGCAATTTAATTTTATTTTATAATTGCATTCTTAACAATAAATTAGACAATTACTTCCTGAGCAATTTGTAGCAATATAGACTGATTCACATTCCAGAAAGCAAGGTTAAGTGCTAACCCTCAAATAAAGAAAAGAAGCATCTGAGGATGAGAGTCCATTTGAAAGCACCAACCTTAGGCTAACATACTAGCTTCTCCTTAACGCAAGTCTTATGGGCTTAGAAATTGCTGTGTAGTAATGTTTAGTCACTTGTAAATCCAAGCCTCAGAGACAGGGCATGTCAAAGGAAAAGAATTGCCAGTATAGTGACAATAAGTAGATGTCAACCAATGTCTTTTTTTTTTTTTCAAATATATTTCTCAAAGAAGCTAGTAAATCCTTTGAAGTTTAGGCTGATTTGAAAATTTAAGCTTTTCAAGTTCAAACTCCTGCTTAATTTCCCAAACCTCACAAAGTGTCAAACACTTTGATCTTTTAGCTGCTTTACAGTGGAACTTTGAGCTTCTAGTTCTTTTTATGTAACCAAAATATATAAAAGTTCGTGATGAAAGGCTATTTTTCTAATTATATGTACAAAAATATAGGCCAGATACGTGTTTCCAGAATGTTACATTTTGCCTGTGTTTTTGTGTTTATGCTCTGGATTCGACTTTCAGGAGTTTTTCACTGTACTTGATAAAACCCGCAAACAGGCCTAATTTTTTAGACAAATTGATTTCCTATCCATTATGGTCATTATATGTCCCATGCTATATTTTTCAGTTGGATGCTCTGTATCTCATGTTCTCAAACAGAATGTTCTTGAACTGCATTATGCCTCTTATTACTATCTCTCTGCATAATTTTCTAATAGTGAAGGGAATATTTTGCCACTAAAGTGGTTGTGTATTACTGCTATGATGTTGTGCACAATTAAACAGCTGTTGCATAAGCAATGCCACGGAAGTGACTGCATTTTGTTGTGCTCAGTAGGTATATTTTCTCGTATACATTTCTGATAAGGATAGACATGAGACAAATTACGTTTATCATGTGTCTCCTTACCTTCACTCCGCACACTAATCCACCTCCCTCAGAGCTATGTCTAGTTTAAGTGAACTTTAACTAGCCTCAAAAAAGTCTGCTGGAAAGATATTTTGGGGGACAAAACCTCTCCACGGCATTATGTGAGATGAGTAGAAAATGGAATTTAATCAATTTTCAAGCTAGCTTCTGAAAATGCGTTAAAACAAAGGACACACAAAACAACAAAAGAACAAATACTGAAATATTATCTAAACCCACTCGTGTGACCTTTTTTTCTGGCTGAAACACTTTTCCTTTCAATAATTTTACATCAAAGAAACATTGTGTCATGGAAAAAAATATTTAAATAAAAATATTTGTGGAGCTATACTAAAGGAAAAACATACTTCTGGAAGAAGTGCACATGAATAAAAATTCTTATATGCCCTTAGTTAAGATAATAATCCAGGACTATGACAGAGAATTAAAATCAAATATTCTCAAGTGAACATCTCATCCACCCAATCTACACAATTGAGTTTGCAGAAACAAAAACAAATTACATTTATTGTGCATTTATTCTACGTCTCTCTCTATCACATGTGCAATAGAAAATAAAATTCATTAAGCATAATAAACGCCCTCAACAGAGGTTCCTGTTTGGAAGTAATCATTTACATATAAACCATATAAAAACACACTGAAATACACACTTGAACGATTCCAGAACTCAACAGAATAATTTTGAAAATATTGTTTAAGTCCTCCACATAAGAAGGTGCAATTGTGTTTACGTTTTCTTTTTCTCCTAGATGAAGACTCACCTTCTCTTGGAATTTGAAGATATAAGTGTGTATCAACATACAACAAAAATTTGAGGAGGATAATTTTAAAGAAAACTTCTTATTCATCTTTTTAATTCAAATGTTGAGTTTCATTATGGTTTAACCAGGGAGGTGGTTGAGAATCACATTGTTGTTTGCTCACTCCCCCACCGCTTCCCAGTGGGATGGGAGAGAGAACTAGAAAAAGGAAAGTAGAACTCACAGTTTGAGAAAACTATTTACTAAGACAGAGAAAAGGAAAACTGTTATGACTATGTATGTATATGGATGTATATAACCAGTGATGCACAAGTAATTGCTTACCACTGCCCAGTCGATACCCAGCTAGTCCTCAAAGCAGCAGAAGAGAAAGAGAGATGAACTCCCACCCCTTTCAAAACACCTTCCTTATGATGTCATATGGTATGGAATATCCCTTTAGCAGTTTAAGTAAGTCAGCTGTCCTAATTCTGTTCTCTCCCAGCTCCTTGGCCCAGTGATGTGAATGGCCTTGGCTCTGTACAGCACTGCTGAGCAGCAATTATAAACACTGGTGTGTTATCAACATTGTTTTTCTCGTAGAACCACAACACAGAATCATACAAGACATTCTGAAGAAAACAACTCCATCCCAGCTGAAACTAAGACAAGCTTCCAGCCCCAATCTCCAGTAATATTGGGAATAAGGCCTACAGAAATTCATAATCTTTTGGCTCTTTTATTTATTTATTTATTTATTTAAATTCAAAATGAAGTGTCCTATGAAATTGTTTTGGTTGGCAAAGCCATTAAAAACATGTCTCAAATAAAGGAATATATTTCTCTGGTCATCCTGTTTACAAGTAAATTGACTAAAATACACAACCCTAACTCCTCCCTTAAAGAGGGACTTTTCTTCAGTCATACAAACATTTCACCAATTATTCATTTTGTTTTGTTTTGTTCTGCAAAGTATGTCATAAATAGGGTGCATGATGTATTTTTATGAGCTTGGTAGCCTTCTGGAGTAAGCCAATAATCCATTATACTGTATGTCACTGAAGGAAAACTCTTCCTGAGTTCCAGCACGTAAAGAATGGAGGAGGCTGACTGAATTATATGTGCAAATGAACAACACAGTCAGTACAGTGCTTGATTTAATTTCATATTAAATTTTGCTTACTGTACAGGCTGTCCCCAAACTTTCAGTTTTGATGTGTTGTATAATTTTGCTCTGGAAATAATTACTACTCTGTTAAAGTTGTTTAGGGGAAATTTATCCCTCCAAAGAGTCACCACAGATTCTGAGAGCTATATCATATGCAATGCTTTTTGTACGGATGGGAGATGCAATCAGTGAAATTCCTGCACAACTGATTTTTCATGAGTACATACTAGAAAGCAGAAAGACAAGTGTCTATTGCAAAGGAGTTTCTGCATTTAACAACAGCATATCCTCCCTAGCAGCTGTGCCAAGGACTGAAGCAATAGGTTATGCTGAAGAAGTTCTGGAAACGCTGGTGTTTGGAAATCCAAACAAGTATTGCCTCCGTCTTCCACTCTTTTATAAGTACTGAGTGTTGTGGTTTTGGTGCTGGTTTTTTTGTTTTTTTTTTGGCACATAATCAATCTAGCATTCTGAAGGCCTAACTGTGGCCAAGGTACATATTGTCTTTATATAAACCTTTGCCTCTCTAATCAATGCTTCTGTATCGTGAGAAAAGTGCTAATTAGGTCTGAAGGGCACTTGAAAAAAAAAAAAAACAGTTGTATACAAGTGAAATAATGATAGCACGACCACCACATTATTTAAAATGTCAGAAATACTTTCATGGGCTCTTATCTTACATATCCCTTCCTCAAAATATTTTCTCCTATCTAAAACCAAGTTGTTGATTGCACCATAATATGCAATTTTCTCTTCTCCTATGAATATTTTTAAAAGACTGCAGTTTTTCTGTGATTCAAAAGCTCCCAATATTCTTTGCTGTTCTTTATTTTTTGTGCTAACAAACACATGAATATTTAACAAATAAAAAAATATTGTCAGATGGAAGAATCCATCAGCAAGGCATTCCTAAGAGCTTTTCTTCAGTGAATTTGGAATGAAAATACTGTTAGATTTAATATCGTCCATTCTCTTCAATGATTGCTTATGAAAACTAGGCTTAGTAATTCAAAAATTGGCAGAGTTTATGAAGGCAGGTGAAATAAAATCAAACACAAACACTAAGAGATTGCATTATTAACATAAACCTTGATTTTGTGGTGATTCAAATTGCCAATTTTGGAATAAAAACATTAAGTATACAATACTGCACTTTGTGTTACATGAAGAAATCATTCACTCGAGCTCCATATCACACTAGTAAGTCCAAAGCAATCCATGCAAACACATTATTTGTTCACTCTCTAATTCATATACTTTCCTCCATCCCTTCTCAGCTTGTGGGAAAAACAGGAGGGAGGGAAGGTGAGGAAGTAAACTGTTGCACAATAATAACTCTTTAAGATGCACCACTAAAAAAATATTTGACTAAAAAATCTCGATATGGCACTCTGATTAGAAAAAGGAGATTTCATTTTTCCTCATGGTATTTATAGAATGGTTTGGGTTGGAAGGGACCTTTAAGATTATGTAGTTCCAATCCCCTGCTATAGGCAGGGACACTTCCCTCCAGACCAGGTTGCTCAATGCCCTATCCAGCCTGCCTTTGAATGCCTTCCAGGCAGGGGGCATCCACAGCCTCACTGGGCAACCTGTTCCAGACTCACCACCCTCACAATAAAGAATTCATTTCTAACATCTACCCTAAATCTAACCTCTTCCAGTTTAAAAACATTTCCCCTCGTCCTGTCAATTCAAGCCCGTACAAAAAGTCCCTCCCCAGCTTTCCTGTAGGCCCCCTTCGGGTACTGGAAGGCCACTATAAGGCTCCCCTGGAGCCTCTTCTTCTCCAGAGTGAAGAGTCCAGCTCTCTCAGCCTGTCCCTGTAGTGGAGGTGCTCATATTGGTTAAGAAATAACCTCCCGTGAGACAATCACACTGTTGACAAGTGAAAAATGCCTGTTGTGGATCGCTTATCTGTAATGTAATGTAATAGGAGAATTACTTATAGGCTGATAAGCACAGATTTCTGCAGAGTACAAATCGAACCCTGAATTTTCATTGACCACAGGAAGCAGCAACTTGCATATTAGGATCCACTTTCAAAGCATTATTTAAATGTATGCTAATTTCAAATATGAGAAGACCTAAAGAAGTCAGTGGAAACATTTACTGCATATAAATTTTAAGAGACTGCACCACATTACTGATAAAAGGATTTTCTCCCCAGAGGTTTCATCCGTTTCATCTCTATAAATGCAGCATTAAAGAAAAATACCAAAACATAGTTTATTTTTTGTCCACATCAAATGCATTTGCTGTTTTGCTCACATGGGCAGTCTTTACATTTACTGTAGATAAGTGTATATAAAATCCAACTTTTATCCATAGACTTATATAACATCATCCTTTGTAAGTTACTTGTGAGTAGCAAAATATGAAATCACTATATCCAAAGAATTTGCATCCCAGCTGAAATCAAAAGGGTCTGTGTATTATAAACACATAGAAGAATTTCTCATGAATAAATGAATAGTGAAAATTCAGAAATCCAAGATGTGAGAATAAGTGCTTTGTTGTCGTTCAGTTTCTCTGTGCTTTGTGCAATATAATGTGTTGATGTACTTCAGCTTTCTCTCATTCAATGTGCTCCCTCTGTATCATCTTTTTTGCCCTTCCAAACCCTAATGCTACACAAGTATCTTCAAGAGATTCACTGATGAGTGAGTCCCTCACATGTTTTTCCTGATGTGTTCTATTACCTCTGGAAGTGTTTGCAATTAGAAGATAAAGAATTTTAAATACCCATAGAAACTGCAAAAGAGAATTCATGTTAGGCTATTTAAAAATAACAGAATTCCTGAATAGGGCAACATATTATTCTGCAAAACAGTGGTGGCAAGTACTTCCTAAAATGAGATCTTTCCATTTTAATTAATTTTTTATCATAAGCATGCTCCATGCCTTGTAGTTATTTCTTTACACTATTAATGTAACTTAACATCTCTATTAATTTTCTTGCCCAAATTAACATCTGTTTTATTCCAGTGACAACTGAATCTGTCATAATTTTTAAAAAGTAGGACTTAGTCTCACACATATATATACACACGTTATTCATGTGGCACACTGCAGACATTTCACTTACAGAAAAAGTGATGTGTGTGTATGTAGTTTGGTCTTAACCTTCTTCAGACTCATCATGAGTCCCTGAAAAAAAAAAAAAGGCTTTTAAGTCACAAGTACTCAGAAATTTAAGTTGATATTCTTAATGTTTCCTATGCCTGTATTTCAGTTTACAGAGGTACATAGGTTGCTCCGAAGATAAATGCCTCCCATGTATTTCCATCATAACAGATACAAAGAGCACAGTAACATTTGATGGAGAAAATTCTCATCTACAAAATGATATTTTTCACTGTAGTCACTACCCTTAGCTATGCACTTTCACTAGTGATGAACAAGAGCCTGGATGCTATACTTCTAAAAATCTGCACAGCTATCTGGAAAGTAGCTTGTATTTCATGTAGCTGCCTCTAAATTGACAACACATAGTCATTTAATGTTTTGCAGTTAACTTTTCCACCATCAATTTCAATTAAAGGAAATGTCAGCAAATTATTCACTGCTGAGGAGCAAGTTGTCCAGGCAGTAGGATACTTCCCGTGCCTGAGGTAGTCCCTGGAACTTAAACAACTATGCTCAAATGTATGTAGTTGCTGCTCACCTATACGTTAACTGCTGCAATGCAGCACAAAGAAAGTCTTGTATTCTTAGAATTGTCCTTCAGAGATCAGTTAAATCTTTCTTTGCGCTCTATACACAGCAGAATTCAGTGGCCATCATCGAACAAATCATAGCAATCAAAGCATGTATGTGTAACCTTTAATACAAATAAATATTTTTGCTCTGCTATTCATGTTCCTCACATGGACTGTTTGGATTCTTTAAGTCGTTAGCATGTTTCTGTCTTGTTTACTTGGAAATCCAGGGAGAAATTCATTTCAGAAATATCGAAATGCATGAAGATGGCAAGATTTTTTTATTATTTAGAAAGTTCATGGTTATCTTTCAAAATAAGTAGTAATCTGATGGCATTTCTGAATCCATTGTGGAATTGTGACAAGAAAATAAATTTGATTTTATGAGTCAAGCTATGCAAGCATGTCCCCACTCCTAGAATGAGAACAAAACGGGATATACCATATTAAGAAAAAATACTAAGCAGTTCCCAAGAAACTTCCTTTTTCAGATCAAAAACGTAGCAGCTTCATTATTCATGTCTGCAGATAGTCTAACTATTAAGCTTCATAACTCATCAGGGAGTAATGTTAAGGCTGTTTCACAGAAATCACTGTTATGAAGCACTCAGTGACAACACTACGTGCCAGAGTCACTTGCTTACGACTGCTGTCATCCTCCTCCTAAACTCAAGGACAATGGAACAACCCTGGAAGAGTGTGTCTTATTTAAAACATCGGGTTTAAGAAGTTGCACCACCTATCCATTCTGCCATTTCCACAGTCTCCCAGAAGTCCCTGTGCTCAGATTAGAAAAAAATCTGAAATGTGATGTGCCTGTTTAAAAGCCCTGAGGGCCAATAGCCATACCTTAGACATTAATCTGTGATCTTAACAACCATCTAGACTCCTTTTGTGCACTAATAGTCAAAAGCAGTATTTACTGCACTAACTTCAGGCCAACAGCTTTTGTTTTTGTTCTTTTTTATTATTATTATTATTTTCCTAAAAAGCTCTTTACAGCACTCCTCTAGTATTGCCTAGTACTATTCTCTACTCTCGTGTTGGATTTAGAAAAGGCAGTTAGGCCTGAAAATGGCTTTTGGAGGATGAAGTAAAAAATACTTAACATTGTAAAGAAAAATTATTTCAGATCAATAGTTTATTCACAGTGGCATTAGTTAATTCAGCCTGCCATTGTCTCTATCCTTGCTGTACACATACACTTTTATGCATTCCTAAATTACTACGTAATTAATGTTTGTATTTTGAGTACAGCAGGATGAAATAACAGCATCCAGATGCCTTTTCGTTATTGGTCACACTATCCTGAGGACAATCATCTCATTCTGATATCAGACTACAGACTAAGATAAGGTCTTAAAGCATCAGATAAATAAGCAATAAGACTTTTTGCAGGGACAGAGATGTAAAAATCTAGCTTGGTAGCTAACAAGAAAAAGAAAACTGTTTGAAGGGCTTTCACTGGCTGATTCTCATCTAAACGACAAGTCAGATAATAGACAGAAATCAGGTGTACAAGATGCTTGGGACTTTGGCTTTCTCTGAAGATCATGGATTTTGTACAGCAAATCTCTAACATCACTATCCATAAAAGAAGTGCAAGCAGACATTTCAGACAGCGTCCTAGCTCATCCACAGACACTCCACAGACAGATTTAAGGCTCCGGAAGAAGTGAAGACTCAACACTGGCTGTAAATCCCAGTTAGAGAATTTTCTTTTATCTGCATTGCTATCTGAACACCCCTGCGTAAAAGGCAGAGGCTGTTATGACAGATTGTTCTCCAGATTCACCAGCTTTCTTCTTCAGTACTCTATATTCAGAGCCCATTTCCCTCAGTGCTTCACTAGATCATTCAGCTGCTCTTCGCACGTACATTAATAACATGAATACTTCGCAAGGAGATCCAAAACATCTTTTGTTGGCCCTTCTCTCTTTCAGATGCCTTTCTGTCTTCACAGACTGATGGTATTATGCATCAGTATTATTCACAGGCAAAAAGTGAAATGAAATGCTGTTCACTTTCCTGACATATACTAGAAAAGTGGCTTTTACTGCACCATCTTCAGGGAGTAATGTAATAGAAAGACCACTTTTGGGCTAACCTATTCAAATTGGCCCTCAGAGCCTCTAGATATATTCCTGACATTTGTATCCAGTCATCCTTAACACCTAAATAAAGTTTAAAATATAACTTGTTTAATTTAGCTAAAGGTAAATTTAATGCTAGAAAATTATTGACTTGAGAATTTAAATTTAAACCTTCTCAAAGAAGAAGCATGAGATTTTCTGCAAAAAACTGTCTGTGAGTAGAGCATGTGATAAATGTAGCAGAGTGTTCCAGTCGCTTTTTATGTGGATAATAACTCTGTATGATCAATTTCCACTCATTTATTTTTGTCACCCTGATATGTACATCTTGGCTACTTTTTTTTTTTTTTTTTTTTTACTTTTTGCCTAGGACCTCTATATTTTCTACAGCACTGAGTTTCAGCATTATTAACATTTACAGATGCTTGAAAATTATTTCTGAATAGACCTCTTTCCTTAGTTTGCCACAACGATGTGCATGAATATACATTCAAAGGATTTATACTAAAAGGTTTCCTAAAGTATCAGATTTTGTTCCCCACTCATAAATGATGTCTCCCATTATTTTTTAAGAGACATTTCTGCTGAAGATGTGAATATAATGTAGCATTTGCTTTACTATAGTTGCATCTACAATAAAAAACGAAGAGAAGGCATTATGGTGGCAAAGCCAACGAGACTAGTAAGAAAGAGAATTCAGCAGGTAGAGATTTACGGAATTCATGTACTTAAAACATTCATAGTTAACTACACAGAAGAAATCTAAATACGTTATCAAAAGGATAATTCATGAAACTTCTATAATTTCTTTAGAAAAATACATTTTTCCATGCTTGCTCATCCCTTAGTTGAGGTATGCAATATTACAAATATTTATACACACTTGAGAGATGGAGAATAATTTACTTTCCTTTATGATCAGATAAATACAAGAAATCCCAGGAATTTTTATCATACAAGAGCAAGAAGCAGTCTGGAGTAGAATACTTGTATGGAACAGTACATAATTGAGAAACACACTTCATTCTGCTGTGCTTTGACAACGCCTTTCAAGCAAGTACAACCCATCCCATAACAGGATGATCAGCTAATTTTATGAAGCTATTTCCTATCCCATAATCAACTATTAAACTTGGATTTCAGTAGTCAGTCACTTTGGATTCTTTCTTGGGAGCTTCAAATATATGGATCCCCTCAAAACCTTTTTTTTTTTTAAAAAAAAAGGAAATCACCAAGATCCTGCCTGTGCAATAATTCGTTGGTTTTGTGGCTATCTGTACTCTAGCTAGAATTAGAAAAAGTTAGTCTTAAATGTCCACAAGTAGTTCTGCAAAGCAAGAACTTAGAGCTAGATTAAAGAATAAAGCAGACATACACATGTTTTTGGCCAAGTACATAGAACTCAATTTAGCCTTTGGCTTCAAATTTTTAAATTAGATCATAGCTTCATGACATGAATTATTAATACACTAAATCTCAGGATGCATGTGAAGAGCTACACCGACAAGTCAAATCAACATTGCCAGAAGGTGGCAGAAAAAAAAGTACTAGCAGAGAATGAGTTTAATAGAAAAACTCCAGCACAAGTGGAAAGTGCAATAAAAACAGCTTCTTCTAACACAATAGAATACAAGAGTACTATAAATTCTTGACAGGAAAAAACAGCAATACCATTACAATAACACCAATAGGAGAATAATGTTTGGCAAAATACGCTTTGTAGACTGAGGCATTCAGTGAGCATGCCCTTACAACCCATAGCAAGGGAAAGACAGAGCAAGACAGTGTTACATAAACAGTCCAGGTTTTGCTTAAAAAACTTGTACTTGAATTAATAGGGGAATTACCCATGATAAAGGAATTATTTGATAGCAGATTGGAAGGTTAATAAAATAGTCTATCAAGCATGTTCACTAATGTATTTATTAATTTGGCTTCATAGTTTTCAGAAGAAACTTTAAACTTGATATCTTTGTTCAGACTAATTCCAGCTACTCCAATTTTGTTCTAGCCTTCAGAATTCTTTCTCCCTCTTCTTCCCAAATATTTACCATCTAATTTTAACATTAGGTCAAATCTTTTTATCACCCAGTATGTTGAATACTCAGTTTGATCAGACATTCAGACAAAAAAAAGGAAGTAAAATTTCACTGCCTTTATTGATATTGAAATACAATTACCTCAACAGTAAAACAACTGTCGCAACTAACTTTTCTTGGGTAAGAATGTTAAACCTAGCCCAAAATACGTTAGGAAAATATTTATTTTCTTGTTTGTAAACACATGGAGCTTTTTTTTTGTTTGTTGGTTTTGCATTCCTCTCCTCTCTACTGGACAGCATAGCCATGCACATACACATTTTCCAGTTGAATTGCAGCTAATTTTCAGTGATTCAAAAGCAGAAGTACACTCTGTAGTAATTTTTAGTTCTCAGTCTTGTTGTTCTTACTATCTGCTACCACAAAAGCCTTTTATGATAGATTAAGGGAAGCTTTTTCATCATGGCACACATTAAAGCTTTAAAGCTTTTCGTTTGAAACTGCAGCTGTCTCCTTGATCTTGAACACTTTGGCAGCTGCTTTCATACTTTTTTATTAAGTCAGCCTTAGGATTACCTTTTCCTTCAAAACTTTCAAACTTTTACAGAGAAAGAACGCAGCTCACTTAGTACATTTACCATGAAAGCAGAAGAAAAATCATTAAAAATGCTGTCACTGAGAAGTTTAAAGGAAAGCACAAGGGCTGCTCCAAAAGTAGTGCCTCCTGTTTTCTGATGTTGGCCCATGTCAACAGAGGCAGATACTGGTGGAATGGCAGTAGAGGTTGAATCTTCCCACCAATATTTCATTACATTTTGTTGCCATGTGACAGACAGCAGCAGAGGAGTAGTCTGACAAAAAGGCATCTGGCACAGAAGCTTGTATGAAGCAGAATTGCGTCACTGAATTCCTCAGTAAGGAAAAAATTGAACACACTGTCATTCATTGACACTTTATGTTGCTGGACACCAACCAGTGCACATGAGTATATTGAGGTGATGGGCGGTCCTGTTTAGCAGTGGAAACTGTGACAGTGGGTCATCTTCGCTGATGCAGATTTTCATGAACACAGCAGGCAGGCTCTTGTTCATGGTTTACAGAAACACATAGCTAATGGTGATGACTATGCTGAAAAATGGTGTTTTGTGGCTGACAACTTGCTCTATCAAACAGTGTCATTGTGCTCACTGTAGCTCTTGTAGCTTCTGTGGAAATACGTAGGAGACACTACTTAAGAGTGACCTACAGATTTCTCCAATTCCATAAAAATCAAGCAAATTCTACATTTGTTTAGCAAGATAGATTATGCTCATAACAAAATGCTATTCTACAGTAAAGTACTCGAACATTCCTTAAAAGAAAATATTAAAACTTTTGCAATGCAACAGTTACTACAAAAATGAAAATACTCAGTTTAAAACACTCTCCTCCTACACAGTTACAAAAGTATAATTCACAGTTGTGCATACTTGAATATACACTATTATTTACATTTAACATTTTATTTCAAGTAATTTTCTTGTTTTATGTTAATGATAAGCCCCTAATTATTATCATATTTGCAAAATACAAATAAGGAATACTAGTAATTAGTAGATCAAGTTAAATGGCCAATCTATCTTCCTTTGGCCCTCTGAAAGTCCCTGAACCCTAAAATTTCAGTAATGTGAAGGACTGTATCAACTTATAAAGTTAATAAATTACGCAGCCAAGAGGTACCACCCTTCTCACGTTTGATCATTACAACACAAAATAGACCACGGGACTATAGCACATATATCAACTGGAGTATTAAAAATATTTATATACTTATATATTAAATAAAATATATTTCTGTGCTGTGAAACACACAACTTCATTTTTCATTGCAGTTGACTCCTCCTAAACCTTTTGCATGCAAAAATTCTGTTCAAGTATATTGCTAACAATTATTTTAATATGCATGTAATATGAGCTTCCTTATCTAGTTTCCTGTAATTGCAGCTAGGTGTGTCATCTTGTTTATTACTTAACTGCCCGTTACATAAAAATGATGCATCTTCTTATCATTCCTTAGAATCTAAATTAATCAAATGTTTGTCACCACTCATGCCAGCCACAGATTTATTACACTGCATGAATCAGAAAACATCAACGTCTTTCCATCTCAATTTTCTTTGTAATTGGATGCCAAAGAACTTTAAATAACTTATTTTTAGCAAAATTGAAAAATCTCACTTTTCCTTTTTCAGTTTTATTCATCAGCTGAAACATGAATTTGAAACTTTCTTTGGAAAAAAAAAAAAAGCATTATTTTTATCTTTTTATTTTTCCCTTAACAAGAAGTGCATTCATTTTGAATTTCTTTACTTTCTACATAATCCACCATGAGAGTGAGATTTAATACCAGTGCACTAAGGAAAAGGCATGACAGAGCTTAAAAAAATAAAACAAGTAAAAACAAATAAAATCAAAAAGATACACAATAATTGTCTTTTTTTTTTTTAAGTGGACAGTTTTGTTGAGATAAAATTCTGATTCTTAAAAATAAGAGTGCTATTGACTGAATTTTAGACTAAGCATGCTATCTCAGTGTTGGTAATACGTATATATTTTTTCAAATTATATGCCAGCTGACCCAAACTACTGAAAAGAGGAAATGATTGCTTATCTACTTCAGTGAATTCTTCTCTCCAATGGATAATGACTATTATCAAATGAAATACATTGAAAAAGCTGGATTAGTCACAATTTAATTCCTTGATCACAAGCATTTTTACTGGAAAGTTTCTACGTTATGACAAATAGCTGCAACAAAACAATCATTGCCAAAGGTGAGTTGTTTCTGAAAATTAAAGAAATCTGACCAAATTTTTCATTCAATCTAATGTTTCTCAGAAATAAATGCAGACTTGGATGCTTCTCATCTCCCGCCTTAACAGCAGTCCTGGGACAGGCATCGTGCATTTGTCTCACCTCCCGTTTTGCTGATCTGCAGTTTGGTTCAAACATTATTCCCCATATCCATAATTTCATCTCATCTCTTTTCTTCTTCATAAAACCCTTACTCTTTATTCAGTTTCAATTGACATTGCACCTAAACTTCTGGTATACACTGGCACACAGTACAAAACATCTCAGTGAGCATTCATTTTCCTGACAGCCTTGAACACCAATATGAATCAACAATGAGCAAAGAGCACTCAAGAAGCTAACTTCCTTAATGTAAGCACAAGAAACTTGACTAGGGCAAACAGCAGAAAACTTGGCCTTCTCTTTTTATGGAGATTGTGTATTTGAAGAACCAGCACTTTCAATTTTGTATCAGGAGAAAAATCAGAGTTTTCAAGCACTCACTTTCTAGTCATCTGTAGTAACATGCTGAGCCAGCCAACAGCAAAGACATGGCCTATGTACACTCTCTGTTCCCATAGTATTTTACATGTGTAAAATATTACATGTGTAAAATTTTACATGTATAAAATTACATAGTATTTCAAATGTGATACGGCAAAAAGTATTGGAATCCAGCAAGGTCTATCCTTGTAGTAGCCACTGGCTCCGAGCCAGGACAGCCTCTTCCCCTCAGCTCCTCTATGTTCTCAGAAGCCTGGCAGTGACAAATCCACTGAGATCACAGGCAGTATATATATGTATATTTACTTGCATTTGCTCTGTTATGAACTAACCACAGCTTTCTTGATGACTTACTCTGCAGATGCGTTAACAGCAGTAGTCATGCCTTTCTATGTCCAATGCCATTTTCTTAGATTTATTACCCATTCACAGAAAAAGCAAAGCAAACAAACAGACAAACAAAAAAGCCAACACCATAAATTACCAGACTGAATTATTTCCAGTAGTAACATGAAAAACACCTGCAACACATTCCCCTGTTCTCCTTCCTCTTCCCCTTCTCCCTTCTTCCCTACACACACTTCCTTTTAGTGCTCCCAGAGATATTAAGCTTCTTAAAAAATAATCAGACTTGACAGTTCTGGGGTTAAGCATAATATCTTGTCATCTTAGGTCCCAGCAGACACACACTGAGCAATTTGTCACAGTCCAAACAGCGAGGCTGTACTATCTCATATTAAATGCAAGAGCTTTATCTAAAAATGCTATCCAATGTGTGTTTTGTGAATTCAGTTTGAAATACTGTGTATTTATTCAATCTCTGTTTCAGTGTAAATCCTCCATCTGACAGCACCTCAAGATCCCTTCTCCAAACACTGAAAAACAAATGCCATTTCTTACTAATTAAAATGAAATATTTCAGCCATTATTTATTAAACCAACCAAGATGCTTGTAAATAAGACAGAATCAGGGCAAGAGTGTGGAGGGAATGGGAAGAAATGCTTCCATTATCTTGTAAATTGCAAAACTAAACTGTAGAGTATCAACTTTTTTCCATAAAAATTAATGATTTGTAACAGAGCTAGTTATTTCTTCTCGGAATACATCATTTATTACAGATCAACTACAAACAAACAGTAATTCTGATGCAATTACGAGTGTAATAAATATACCAAGACATAATAATCTTTTGTAGATAACAAAGCAACAAAAATAATTGACTGTGAAAGGCTTATCCAGAACTTCACCAATTTGGGTAGCATCAAAATACCATTGCAGTGAATTTCTTACTGGATTACATGAAGTCATTAATTACATATTACCTGTATAGACCCTATGGAGTTTCCATCTCATTCTTCATTTCTACCATCATCTTCGTGTAGAGATTACCTGTACATATATAGTGAAACATATATGTATTTATGTACATACAAACACAAACACCTACGCATATCCAGAGAATGTGCAGAGCTTGACACTCTGATCCTTCCAGCCTATTTGAGTCAGGCTAGAACACTATTTTTATTTTGTACATCTCTCACTGCTGTATCTTGCTTCCCTTTTTAAGACCATTAAAAAAAAAATTAAAAAAATAATTTTAAAAAGACAACACAGAACCACATCACCTACAGCATGAACCCTCACTAACTATTTCAGAGAAAGGAAACAACAAAAGCCCTCTTGTCGCCTGAAGATGAAACGTCATGGTGTGGGAGAAAAGGTCATTTCCAGAGGGAGATTTTCAAGGCCTTGGAAAACTGACCTAATTCTAAGGAACATTCAAATTTGGTAAAGAAAAAAAAAATCCAGATTGAAAATAAACCCTAAAAAATCACCACGTTTATCTGCCAGTACCGCAGTCACATCAGTAAAACATTTCTCTGCACCTAGCCTAACAAAAAGGAAGAGTATATCCACTTGATGAACAACAGAAAAACATCTCTCTATCCCAGCAAAGCATACAATATTATTCACCTGTAAGTTCAAGAAATAACCCACCTATATACCTACAAAATACATTGTATTATATATTGTACCTTCCTGAAACTAAGCCTGAATTTATTCTTCTCCCTCTTTTCTGCATTGCAAATCTATTTAAATGCATCAGCTCGGCTGTGAAATCCTGGGCTGATTTGTAGCATCTATGCTAGCTTCTTCTGAAATGCCAGTTATTAAGACAGACAGGTTCTATTTGCTGATGTCCTTAATTACACAAGGGAATAACAGAGATCTTTTGTTTTATTTAAATAAGCAGTTAGACAGTAGCGCCTGCTGTAGTTTAATCCACCATGCAACTAAGCACCACACAGCCATTTGCTCATTCCCCCCTCCCTCCACACACAGTGGGATGGAGAAGAAAATCACAAAGTAAGTGTGAGAACTCATGTGTTGAGATAAGGAAAAATTAGTTAAAAAAAAAAAAAAAGAGAGATTCACAACACAATCTCTCACCACCTGCTGACCAATGTCCAGACAGTCTTTTTATCATTCAGCACAAAGTAACATGGTGTTGGACGTCCTTGAACATGCCTTTGGCCAGTCTGAGTCAGCCATCCTGACTGCATATCCTTCCATTTCCTCTCGTACTCCCAGATCTTTGATGGGGGAGTAGAACAAGCAGCTGAAAAGTTCATGATTTAGCATAAGGAGTGCCCAGCAACAACTTAAACATAGATATGTTATCAACACTGCTCTTCTCCTAAACCAGAAATGTAACATTATACCAGCTACTAGTAAGAAAAGTACCTAGCTGAAACCAGGACAGCCTCGTAAAAAAGACTTTTCATGGCTGTAGGTAACTGTTTTACCAAATCAATGGATCTCAGAAAAAATAGAGCTACATCATATATCTCAGTGAAAAGATATTTAAAGAACAAGACCATGTAGTAATTTTCGATCTATATACCTTCACTCAGTTACTCGAATATAACTCTCTGTTATCCATGTTTGCCTGTAGCCAAGAAATTATGAGTACATTTCTTCTGTATGAGGTCTCAGTCTGCTACAGCTTTGTATAGAAAAACTGTAGATTGCAGTTGTTAGTGTGAGCCAGGAAAACTTCAAATATTCTTTGCTTAGCCCTTGCTTGTCTCTAGGGTAATACAACTGTATGGTTGTTATTATACAAGGTGGTAACAAATGAATATCCAGAGGTTATAGGGAACAACTCACCCACTCTGAGGCTTCACGGCAAGGATGGATGCTCGCCACAGGAAACTCCACACAGGAGCAATCTCAAAAGAGATGCTGCCTTGGTGGTAGTCAGCCCTTAAATGGGATCTAGGAGAGGTGGAGTCAAGCTCCACCCCTTCCGGGAGCACAGTTGAATTACCTTCACCTGTGCTCCCGCAGCTGAGCCATCACCTGCCTCAGAGGGTTAATCAGAGGTTCAGGCTGTGATTAACAGTTTCCATACACTCCACCCCTTCACAGCATGAACCAATGATTAGGTGAGTTTTTCCTTATTACAGGGATCCAACACGACGCTTATACAATTTCCCGTCGCAAAATATATTGACATAATTCGAGCGATGATTGATGCAAGTTCACGGTCTTCCATGGGCCAGTGCTCGATTGATGTTGTTGGAGGCAAGCAATCATGAGGTGCACATCCATCTGTTTCATCAGTCCCATTCCTTCCGATGATTCTGGAAGCTCAAAGACTCAGGGGGAGTAATACAGATGTTTCAAAGGTACCAGGAGGGGAAGATCTGCCCTCCAGGGTAGGATACAGGCCGTATTTCTATCCTGGGTCAATACTTCAGCTTGTACCGGAGCATGCCCCGGTCGCCTATACCACACCCTTTGGCCAGTTATTTGTGGTTGTATAACTATATCTGGCACCAAAGGGGGTGTCTTGATCTGCCACAGGGACATGATGGGCGTCCCTTTAGCAATAAAGATTGGAGTATTGACCACAATATCCGTAGGCCATGTACCTATCACCGAGGGGGCTACTGAGCCTCCTACCTCCAATAATCTCCCCCAAGGTGCCAGTAAACCACACCACTTGGGTTCTACTTGCACCTTCCAGGGCCACTTTACCTTATGGATTCCTGGTTCTAAATTCTCAGGGGCAGGGAGCAGAAGATTATTTTCATTACCAATCTGGGGTCTTACCTGATTATCAGTGCCCGTAACTTGGATCCTAAGCGGGGAGGCCCATATTGTTTGTAGCATTTTTAGGGCACTAGGCCTGCCATCCCGAGGTCTTTCATTCAAGTCCCGCAGAGTTTCATAGAGTCTCTTTGTCCACCCCTGCAGGGACTGAGAGTCTGTCTTCAGGGCAGCCTTGAGAATACCATTATAACGTTCAATGAGGCCTGCCCCAGTTGGATTATATGGCAGGTGGAATCGCCATTCAATGTTGTTCTCTTCTGCCCAATGCTGTATTGTTGCACCAGTAAAATGAGTCCCCTGGTCGCTCTCGATCACTTGAGGTGTCCCATAGGCAGACATCAGTTTCATGAGTGCCTTAATTGTATATGCCTGATTTGCCTTTGGTACTGGATAGGCCTGCAGTAGCCCACTTACTGTATCGACGCAGGTCAGGGCATACCTCGCCCCCTCAGACCGAGGGAGGGGCCCGATGTAGTCAACCTGCCATCGCTGCAGAGGACTGTATCCTCTAGCAATATGGGCTGTTGTTTCGGGCAACGATCTCGGTCTCATCTTCGAGCAAGCGTCGCAATCTCGACATGCCTGGGTGATGTCAGATAGTTGTACGGGCAGTCCCCATGCTTTAGCAGCTGCCCACATTATCTTCTGTCCAGCATGTCGCAGTTTCTGGTGTAACCAACGGGCAATGTTCTCGGACTGCGAACTCTCAATCCATCGAATTCGGGCCAGTGTGTCGGCTTCATCATTTCCCGGTGACTGTAGGGGTTGGTGACCAGAGACATGGTAGACACATACAGTCCTATGTTTAACTGCATTCCATATGTCTAACCACATGTCTTTACCCCAGATTGGTCGGGCGTGAATAGTCCATTCCTGGGTAGCCCACTGTGCAATCCAAAGAGTAAGCCCCCGATATACAGCCCAACTATCTGTACAGATGTTCAGAGTACCATCACCGGGTTCCTTGGTTATAACCATCCACACGGCTCGCAATTCTGCCCATTGGCTGCTCTGACCATCCCCCTCATCAAACCAGATTGTCTCAGTAGAGGGATGATATGCTATTGCTCTCCACTTGCTTGGGTTGCCCTTGCTGGATCCATCCGTGTACCACGCATCTTCAGGAATAGGATATTTTCCTTCCTGGACGGGACTCTTCTCTGGTGGAGCGACCAATGTTTCTCTTGGTGCATCACTATGATATGTCACTGGGCCTAGGATTTTCTGTAGTTCTTCTTTCAGCGGTGACGAAGACAGACTACTTCTTTGGCTGAGATAGGCGACCCATCGTGCCACCGTTTGTGCTTGGGCCACCCCCGTCTTAGGAAGGTGGGTCAGATCTCTTACCCACCCCTGGATTGGCAGAGTGGTTTTGACTAAGATCTCTGCTGTTTGAGTTATTGGTTCTACTGCCTGTAATGCTGAATAGGCAGCCAATAACTGTTTTTCGATCATACTATATCTTTCTTCTGCTCCGTGCCAAACCTGAGACCAGAATCCAATAGGGGTCCGAATAGAACTCTGGCGTTGCCACAGGCCCCAGCCAAAACCATCCTGAGTAACATGAACATCTAATTCAGCTGGGAGGGTAGGATCAAATATACCCAATGCCTGGGCTTGTTTAACTGCCAGTTTTGCCTGTTGGAAAGCGTCTTGTTCTATTTTCCCCCAATCCCATAATTGCCCCTTTTTCGTGAGTCTATACAATGGTCTTAGCAGCTGCGCTAAATGAGGTATAAAGGAGCGCCAGTACCCCAATATACCCAAAAATTCCTGCAGCTGCTTTGGTGTCGTAGGGACTGGAAACGCCTGAACCTTATCTATTACAGCACTGGGTAGTACTTTGGTTTTCCCAGACCAAACTACCCCCAGGAATTTCACAGAGAGGCCCGGGCCTTGCACCTTCTGAGGATTTATAGCCCATCCTCTTCCCTTTAGATAGGTGGTTAACAAATCTGCTGCTTGCCCCACTGTTTCTAATGAGTCGGATGTTAACAGGAGATCGTCAATATAATGATATAAATTGACATTATCTGGTTTTTCCCATTTAGCCAGGTCACGCGCCACTAGGTTATGACAGTATGTTGGCGAATGCACGTACCCTTGAGGCAGGACCTGAAAGGTCCACTGCCTGCCTTCCCACGTGAATGCAAACTGATCTTGCGATTCTTCAGCAATCGGAATACTGAAGAATGCATTTGCCAAATCCAAGACACAATGATATGTTTTGATTTCTCTACTCAGTGTGTCCATTAGGGAGGCAATATTGGGTACGGCTGCATGAATAGGCGGCGTGACCTTGTTCAGTTCTCTGTAATCAACTGTCATTCTCCATGTTCCATCCGACTTCCGCACTGGCCATATGGGGGAATTATATGGGCTATGTGCAGGTCTTATGATACCCACTTTCTCCAATTCCTGCACTGTTCTCGATATTTCCTCTTGCCCACCCGGGAGTCTGTACTGCTTTACATTAGTAATCCGGCGCGGTTTTGGCAGACAAATAGGCTCATGCTTTGCATGGCCTCTTAGTATTGCCTGTACCGCCCGGACACTAATACACCTTTGTCGGAGCCTGAACTCTCCCACAGTCGTGTGGAGAGCCAGACCCCATAGGATATCTATGCCCAGAATATATTCCTGGACTGGGGCAATAGATACCTTATATTCCCGAGGTGGGAGACGCCCAACCCCCAATTTTAACCAGGTTTGGGTGACTGGAATAGTCTGTCCCCCAAAACCTCCAATCATCGCTCTACTGCCATGAAATTTGGCTGGATCCCCATAAATTATTGATGTTTCTGCCCCTGTATCGACTAGGGCCATAACTCTTTGAATATTTTTTCGGGACCAGAATATCGTTAATTCTACATAGGGCCTCCGGTCCCGTCTGGAGGCCCTAGGGGGACTGACGTCCCTCGTCATGCTATATACTGAGCCAGGTTCAAGTCTTTTACCTCTGGTGGTTCGGGCATTGTGGCTCGAGACACCTGAGGTGGCTTCTTTCTTTTACTAGGAACAATAAAGTCTGCTAAATTCCATGTTATTGATGGTTTTCTTTCTATAATTCTTACCCTTGATTTGCTAGGGTAATTTTGAAATTTTTGATCATCCTTCAACTGTTTCCACAATTGAAGGAGGATGTGGTTGGGCTGCCGATCAATTTTCGCAAATTGAACGCCAGCCCTAATAAGATCATTGAACATTTGCTTTCGGGATACCCTTATGGGTCCCGACTGAGAAGCTCGTGGAGCCGGCCCCTTAGTTTTAACCACCGGCATAACTTCAGCTTCTTCTAACACTCGAATATTACGTTTAGTTCGCAGGCGCTCTGTTTCTCCTAGATCTGCTACTAGTTGAGCCGCCTGTTGAACTGCAGCCTCCGATGCTACTAAAGGGTTCAGTATAGACACTAAAGTGCCATACATATGAGAAGGGGCCTGTTGCAAGATTAGATCCCTCATTCCTCCTGAGAATCTAACCATATCAGGGCTATCAAAAGTATCTTCATAAATGGCCTCTCTCATTCCTAGCTCCCTGATATAATTCTGAAGGTCCTCCATAGAGGACCATAATCCTGCATTTAACGGTATATCTGACTTATTTGGCCAGACCATACGGCATGCAGCCATCAACCAATCCAGAATAGAATGGTTTTCTTCTGGGAACTGGGTTCCGCCATATAATCTTTGCCTAAGGGCAGGGTGGACAGTTACAGTGGCCAATTTCGATAATTCAGGCCCACTGACCGTAACGCTCTCCGCCCCTGAATCCCATAGGCGTAGCAACCAAGTTGGCACACTTTCTCTGGGTTTTTGTCGAAACCGCTGCACCAAGTCCATTAATTCCGTGGCCGTGTATGGTCGGGCCGTGACATGAAAATGAGTTTCAGCAGGGGGCCATTGATCAGGAGGCACCCCTGCTGGTCTATCTTGGACCTTTTTTGTTTTTTGTGTTATAATAGGACGGAGTTGTAATGCGTCCGTCATAACAGGTTCTTCCAAGTCAGTTTTAGTATTTTCATCCCCTTGTTTAGCCTGGTCCATTGTGTCAGATACAGAATCATTATTTATCAAAATATTACGGACCTGAGAGACTGGGGAGTGTAATAGGGGTCTTTTTCCCGTCAGTATACTAAGCTCTTGCTCCAATTTTCCAATACGGTCTTTTAATAATTGATTCTCACTTTCCAATACATTTGATCTAATTTCTGCTTGATTTAAAGCAGTTAATAGTGGCCATGCCACTGTAGAAGCAGCTAATCGCCGTTCTTTCGTAATCAAGATGTCGTTACTTAGCCCTTCAAAGTATTCCGTCATGCGGAATGGAGAAAAATTCCCTATAACCCTCAAGGGACCCCATTTTTCAATTATAGTAGCCATTTGATAATAGGGAGAACCCATAAACCCTGGGATCTGCCCCGGAATCATCTTGTCTAAGGGGGTGATGTTCTCCCCCTTGACCCATTTATACATTCTCCACAGAAAAGACATTCTCTCTCTCCTGCCTGGCTCGCCAAATGTATGGTTGTTATTATACAAGGTGGTAACAAATGAATATCCAGAGGTTATAGGGAACAACTCACCCACTCTGAGGCTTCACGGCAAGGATGGATGCTCGCCACAGGAAACTCCACACAGGAGCAATCTCAAAAGAGATGCTGCCTTGGTGGTAGTCAGCCCTTAAATGGGATCTAGGAGAGGTGGAGTCAAGCTCCACCCCTTCCGGGAGCACAGTTGAATTACCTTCACCTGTGCTCCCGCAGCTGAGCCATCACCTGCCTCAGAGGGTTAATCAGAGGTTCAGGCTGTGATTAACAGTTTCCATACAACAACATTTAACTTTTTTTAGTAAGTCACTATACATAATGCTTTTACTGTTTTCTATTATATCAGTATTTTATGCTTTTAAAAGCCTCTTATATTCAAGCATATTTTATCACAGTGTCTTCATGCCAAATCCTCCTGAATAGCACAGTATTCCACTGTGACTCTTCTCATTTGGAAGAAAGCACTGAGGAAATTTCTATGAGAAAAGACTGAACAATGAAGAGATCAATACAGGGAGCAACAGTTGAGAATACTGAAAAAGGATCAAATTCGTTACATGAAGGACAGGTAAGCAGAGAAGCTACAGCAATAACAGCGAGAGATAGCAGCCTGGAAAGCAGTTACAGTCTTGCTATCAGGCCCATGAGCGAGAAAACCGTTCTTATGCCTGTGTTTCTTCTGTATTTCTATGGCATTGCTCTGACTGAATACTTGAATTGGTGGGAGCACTGTCTGTCATTTTCTTCAGTGTTCTAACGTTTGCCATTTTTAGCACTATTTTTAACAGCTCCATTCATTTTAATTATCTTAAAGCTCTTCTGTGAGCCTTATCTATGAGCACTGTCCTAAGGCTTGAATCTTAGATACGCGAAATCTCCAGCACGTAGTACGTGTAGATCACTGTATTGTAGTTGTCCCCCACATACACTGAAATGATTGCAACAGAACATAAGATTTATCTGAATCCCCAACAGCAAATTCTGTCCATGCAAAGTGATTGCAAGATGGGAACTTAAGTCACTGGCAAGGACTTTCAGTATCATTAAAAATTAAAGGCTTCCGTGGGACGATATTTAACTCATTTCCAGTAATATATGAAATGTAGGGAAAGCAAGGATCTGAAAATCAGTGTAGGAGCCAGAGTTGATAACTACAGCAAAGAATATGGAAGAATTTAAGTAACAAGATTAGTAACTGAGTTCCTGTTTAAATTATAGTGTTGGCTTACAATGAAAATAAAGGTGATTAAGGCATTTGCAGCACTGATTTAAAGTGTCACACTCCCTTAGGGATTTAGATCAAAGCTTCCATAGACCTCTTCAATTGCTTTAAGGTAGTGAAAATAGTTAGTCATGTGCAAAACCATTTATCAGAATTAAAGTAATAATGAAAAAAGCCTGAACAAAAATCCAGTCTAGTTTTCTTGCACTCTATTATAAACGGGCAACAAAATATGTTTATGGATAACAAAAATCACTGCAGTAATAACAATTGAACCAATATTTAATGAACTATCAGAAGACAGAGTAAGTAAGAAGCGGAAATACTTCCATGCTTTTATACCTCTTTTGTCTTTCAACAGCTGCAAGCAAAAGGAAATCAAATAGTTTCAAAACACGTATTTAGAGACCATAATGTTCACCTGAATTTAGGCATTAGCGGAACTGATTGCTTTAGATATTAACTCCTAACTTCAGAATTTATTTCTTGTCCAGATCTTCAAGCCCTATTTTTTTTTACTCCTTTGTGAGCAGACTCCTAATTCCACCACTAAAATGGATTTTTGAAAAGAAGCAAGAAATTTTCTCACAAAAAAGATGACACTTGTCTATGTATTCTCTTAGAGAACTCAATATGAGGTACTTCAAGAACTATATCCAGTACCACAATAGAAACTAAAAGTGACTTAGAAGACCAAATGTTAGTCCAGATTTAGGAAATTTTTCTCTACCTTCTTTGCTATGCTGGAAGATTTCTGTATGATGAGCTTGCCTGTAGCAATGAAGTATAATTTATCAGCAACTTAGACATGCATAGTACTATAGCAAGAGATTTTTTTTTTTTAATCCCACTCTCAAATTTGCTTAATAAACAAACATCTTGTAGGTACCTTGTTGAGTATGTGGGGTTTTTGGTGTTTTTTGTTGTTGTTGTTTGTTTGTTTTGTTTGTTGCATGTATTTATTTATTTATTGCATTTTCTTGCAGAGATTTGTCTTAATTTAGAAGCACAGGAAAACATAATGATTATTTTGTGTCTTCTGTCCTGCAGGAGAAAATTTAAGTTTATGTACTATACCCAGAGCCAGCAAAGCAAAGTCTGACTAAAAACTGTTGTTCATGATTAGGACCATTCAAACAGGATTATATTTCAGCAATTCAGAAAATAAGCCCTCACATGAACTCTCTTTGTATTTTAAGAATTAAAAGTAATTTAAAAAATTAATGCAATAAACTGTTATTTTTGTGAAAGAACTTGTGGGACTAGAAGTTAGATTGTGTATGCCTTTCTCATGCTAGAATCCCAGTGATTTCAGTAGATTGGCTCAATTCTTGATCCTACTAATATGACACACAACTTTGTTCATGCCATTTCCTCTAAGGAAAATTTAATAGCTCAAGTGAGGTTTGAGAATGATCATAGAAGCACAAAGATTGGAAAAGATCTCTAAGGCCGTCTAGTCCAACTGTCCACCTACTGGCCAGTGTTTCCTCACTGAACCATGTCCTTTATATACAAGAGTATCTGAGTTTCCAAGCCATTTTTATAGTCATATTCAATAAATGTTAAATTGAGTGGGTCACTATTAACAAGCTGAGGCAAAGCACCCAGTCCATCAGTGAAATGACAAACAGGAACAGGTTATACTGCACACATATTTACCAATATTAACATTGAAATCCTAACTTCGGGAACCACAAAAATCCAGCCTCCTAGCACTCAATTGAACAGCGCTGGTATTACACAAATGAAAGGAAGTGTGGTGGTTTTGTTTTTAGTCCATTAGTTACTTAACCAAAAGGCCTCAGTGCTGAGCTAGATTTTCAAGTATACTTAAGTTGACAGTCTCTTAATTGCTTTCTGTAGATCAAAAACAGCTTGAGAAGAAACCTCGGGATACAGCATACAAAAAAGAGAACTGCAAAGGTAAAACCTCTATTTAAATTGAAACCACTGAGCTGTATGTTCCATACTTTCATTTTAGGAGTTTCTTAAAAAGTATTTTTTTTATATAAATAATGGTTCTGGAACAGAAAGGAATTATGTTGTGACATCAGCTTTAAGAAAACTTGTAAGCTTGTAGTGGATTCAGCACCTTTGATAGCCAGTGGACTCTGTATAATAAATACTGTAATAAATACCGTTTTTCCTAAAACTAAAGTCCAAGGAAACAGATTTCAGATATATAACATTACACCTTAAGGACCTTGAATAATCACCACACAAACATCTCATCCCATATTTTAACCCTTGACTATTAGCTTCTTCAAAATTAGCAACTATTTTACACTACTAGCAAGTTACACATCAGTATAAGTAGTGTTTTGGAATTATTGTTGTGGTTTACCCCGGTAGCAGCTGTTTGCTTACTCCTCCCCAAGTGGGATGAGGGGAATAGCTGGAAACAAAACAGAACTCATGGGCTGATACAAAAGCCATTTACTAAGACAGAAGAGGGAAACAGAAATAATTATAACAACATAGATATTCCCAGTGCAATCACCCAGTAATGAACGTATAACAACACAATGCGCCACTAGCAACCCAAGGACTCACTCTTACTGACTGACACTCCACAATCCCCAATCAGCAAATAACAATCAGGTAACTCCCACAGCTTTATGCATACATCACCTGGTATGGAACAACCCTTGACCTAATGCAGGTACCTGTCTGGTTCCATGCCACCCCATCATGGCAGTGGCTTTGTCTGACACGAGGACAAAACCACAGAGCATATATATTTATCTGGTTAACTGTGACATGTTCTGCATCAAGTCCTTCATCTGTGCCTCCCACAGAATATTTCTAGTCATTAACATCACAGCAGACAATATAAATGGATTTGTGGGAGTGTATTTAAGACCCCAAAGAAGCAAGCTTTAGTGGTGATCCATGTGATTAAGTACCCACTCCGGTAAATCACAGACTTCATTTTTATAGTGTAGTAGTAGACATACTGCTATTTCTATACTGGTATATATGTATATAGTATCATACTTTTGCAGCATAGGTACTTCCATTTTGATCTTCTGAGATACTCCTACACTACTCAGGTTGGATATTTGGAAAAAAAAATTCTCTGCAAGAGCAGTGAGGTACTGGAACAGGTTGCCCAGAGTGGTGGTTGAGTCATCACACCTGGAGGTGTTCACGAAACACATGGATGTGGCACTGAGGGACATCATCAATGTGCATGGTGAGGATGGCCTGACAGTTGGACTAGATGATCTGTGTTTTTTTCCAACCTCAGTGACTCTAACATTCTATGATCTCAACATAATCTTGGCTAGGAGTAACATTTTGGGCCTGACCAGACTTCCAATAAGAGTGTGTGTGTATATATACATGTAGTATATATAACACAAAACATATGCATAAATTGATATCAATAAAGTAAAAATCAGACTTCCAGGGGCACAATAGGATCTTAAATTCTCTCTGACGAAATCTGTAATTTAAAAATATTTGGTGAATATCATGACAAGCTTAAGGGCCTGAATTCTTCTCTTGTTATTTCTTTAAAAGTAGTCTCTAAAAAAAAGAAAGAAAGGACACCCTCAAAATTGCAATTCCTAATTTGATGTTCAAGTTTTATAAAAAAAAAGTTTTCTTTTCATCCTTCATTTTTGCAGACTCCAAGACTGGTTTTCAAGTTTTCAAAGGAGTGGTGCTGGATTTTTTTTTTATTATTATTATTTTTTTTTTTAAGACTATCCAACATCTATAAATAGTAAGAAGTATTCAGTTTTAAAACAACTGCACTGATTAAATAACTAGCTTTGACAGCCTGTTTAAATGAGTTTATCTACGTGTGACTTTTTTGTCTTGCCCCAGTCCTATCAAAATAATGCCCATGTTTCCTTAAATGAAGCTTATTGATAATACATACCTGTCCTGACATTCCCTTTTTGTGTTTAGGGAAATAAAAATTCATAGCAATTGATTGCCCTGCGCAGCCCTGGCTCTAGTTGCCCTTTCAAATATTCATAATGATCTTAAAGGGGTCCCTGTGGATCCCAATTGTATATCTCCAGTCTTCAGAAAAATTGTCAAACAAGTGTCACTTTTGCAGCTAGGTATTATTGACTCTTTCTACATTGTAGACTTTTGTATTCTCATGCTGTGTACTGTGAGTGAAAAAATGGAAGATGAAGAAATGCTTATGAATATCATATACCAAGTTTTAAAAGTGCTTCATTAAAGCTAGCAGCTTGAAAGCTCTTTCTGATAATAAATAGACGAAAGAAAAGGACAGAGGTGTTGGAATTTGAGTCGAGTGGAACAAAACCTGAGATAAAAATAAAGGACAATGATGTCACATTTCCACTCAAAATCAGACCACTGAATTCAGAGTTATATGACTGCTGAGCATTCAAAACCTCTTACTGAGATCAATGTGAATATGAAGTACAAATATAAAGCCTTTTATTTGAAGTTTAACTTTGTTTTAGAAAGTATTTCAAGGATAACAAGTTCGCGAAACTTATCTTTCTCTCATTCAACTGGCTGTTTAAAGGGATCCTAATGAGTTATTCATTTGCAGATTCCTGAGAAAGTTGAGAACAACCTCTAAGCCCTTTTTAGATGCTTTATCTTACCTTTTCTATTCAAAAAGCTGTTAACCAGAAAGAGTTCACCCAACCTCATAAAAAAAATCCATATCGATTTGCAGGATAAACTTCTAGACACGATGATTTAGGAGTCAGCAGCCAGTTTCCATTTCTGTCTTTCGTACTTAATGAGATTTTCAACCACAATTTTTTTCTTCTTAAGAGGAGATATCAAATGCATGTTCAAAAAAAAATGTTCTAAACAGAAGAAAATGGAAAACTGAAGTGCTCTCTGAACTTTTCAGTCCTTATTCTATTCTGCAGATCACAAGGCAAACAAACGAGACATTAAAAAAAAAAAAAGCTTGGGCAATTAAAAGAAACATAGTTGTTCGGGAGCAGCCATTTTACAGAGCTGCTTACTGTCAGCATCCAATGCCAGCACAGAGAATGTTTGAGGCTTAACCTGGCCTGCAGCTAAGCACCATACAGCTGTTCACTTGTTCCACTTTCCCAGTGGGATGGGGGCAAGAACTATGGTGAAGAAAAAGAAAAAAAACAAAACATGGCTTGGGATAAAACATATTTACTAAGACAGAAAAAGAAAAATAATAGTAATGAGAATACATACATATATATTTACAAAACAAAGGATACAAAATATTGCTCACATACATACATACAAATTAATTACCATAACTTTTCCTACCATTCCAGTGGTTCATGGGCTGTCCTTCTAAATTGTCTGTGGACTTCACTTGGTCCACAATTTGTGCTCCACGTACTGCCAGACAAACCTCAGCCCAAGTAAAACTCCTAAATGCCAATGTTAAGAAGGTATTATGTTCCATTACAGCGCTGAATACATAGGGAGTGTTTTCACCTAAAGTGTATCTGAACAGAACAAAGGTAAATCCTTCATACGCATTTCAGTAAACTATGACTACTTGGAGAAAAACCTGCAATGCTTTTGAGATCTCAACCCCACCTCTCCCATTTACATTTGGTTAGTTCCAGCAGACCAGACAGATATGCTAATTTTCAAGATGCTCCTAAAAGACAAAATCTGTCACAACAGTCCTTCAGGGCAGAAGGTACAATAAGCAGTGTTGCTGGACTGTTGCACGCTGATGCTAGTTCTGGTTCCATAAGAATTCATTCTAGTCCGGTCTCAGGTTGAGTCCTTTTTTTTTTTTCCCCCCAATTAATTAAAGCAAAAGAGAAAAGATTCTCAAGCTTGCTCTACATCTTGAATTGAATCTGAAAATAACTGCTAGCCATTATCATTTTATGTGCTGGGTATGCTAATTTCTCCTGTCACCTTGGTGGGCAAGCTCCATTTGCTGAAACCAAAAGATTCTCTCTAGTACGATTAGGACTATTAAATCTGAATGATGAGAAAGTGGAAAAACTTGTCCTGAATATACTGGATAACATCAAGGGTTTGAGAACTGTCTTGTGAGTACTGAAAATTTCAGTAGGAATTCTGGGATATGTACTGCAGCAGTTGCTTGTTATGCTTCAGTTCACAACCTAATGTGAAGACCAACGGAAAAGATGCGACTATCTCATCCTAACGTAAACTCTAGTGGAATTGTCTCTGTTAGTTTCAATGTGAGAAACATCTGGGTCCAATAATGCAGGCTCACGCAGAGTTTGCTATGAATCACTGTTTATTAAACTCTCTTAGAGAGCGGATAACCTACCCGATGTAGGCACACCACACTGGAAAGATACAGCAGTTTATGTTCCCTATTGCCCAACTGCAAATGAGCCCTTTCCCCTTTTCCCACTGGCTAAGGTACTTGGGTTTCACATTCTTCTTGACTCACCTATCATGCCCTCATCATCTGCTGTAGGTACCCCTTTGGTCATACATACTTTGTAATTTGGATTCAGAGTTTGTTGCTTTAACCAACTAGAATTATCTCTGCATCTTGTTTGACAAAGTCCATCTCCCTCTGTCCTCTCAAGCAGGCAAGATTTACAAGTAGTTCTCAAACTGGTATCCACTGCTATATACCTATAAGTTTGTTTAAACAATCCTTAGGTTTACTTTGCAGGACATCTTGCCCTTTCTTTTTTCAATTCCCCCTTCTTCCTTTTTACCATTGAGTTGTCCTTGCAAACCTTCTCCAACAAATCCCTTATTATTTCTTGCTGGTATTTTTCCTGTTATCACTCAAGGCCGCATATATTCTATTCTCGGGGTCTAACCAAAAGAAGAAACTTACCTTGTATCACGAGCCCTGAGGTACATCCCTTTGGTTTCACAATATTCTGTTGTTATATACAAAATACACATACAAAAACATCTCTTCCCTCACACCAACATGCTGTCAATGACTCCGCAAAACTGTCTGCCAAGAAAAAAGTTGCTTCCTCATGGAAATAATTTTGGGAGGAAAAAAAAAAAAAAAGGTATTTAGTAAATGGATAAAAGAGGGGGAGGAGCAGAAGAAAAAAATAAAATTAACACATTTAGTATATCTCACTAGCAGAATTTTTATTTCCTGTATTTTAGGTCATTCCTTCACCCTGTTTACATCACAGACATAAAAGTAACTCTAGAGAAAAAACTGTTAAATTGATGCTGCATTGCACAATCATCATCTACAGAGAAACTTTTGTGATAAAAATATTCAGACAATCTATAAAAAAATATTTTGTAGAATGAATTTCAGAACACGTAAATAACGCTCCAGATTTAAATACATATTCCTCAAACCCTTGAACTTCTGATTTCCGAAACAGAAAATATTTAAACATTTTCTTCAACTAAGAATGAGAGGGGGGAAAAAAAAGAAAAATTAAATCGGCATCACAGATGGAAACCACACTCATAAGAAAGAAGTGGGAATATATTTACTGATGGAATATAGTGATGCAACAAAGTTTAATTGCACATGACAGCAATTTGACAGCATTAGAGGTAGCAAGGCACTCTTGATTACTTACATCACAGAGAGTAGAGTCAAACACACATAGGAAGCTCTCCTGTTGATTCATAAGGTTTGGAGTGAAGCCCACTGCTTTCTAAACTCCCTGAACCACAGAGATAAGGAGCCCAGGTGCAACTTAACCCACTCCTAATCTCAGAGTTGGTCAGTGGCTTATGTCTGAGGGATTACATGTGCACAACCGATCTAAACTCTAATCTCTGCTAAACTAGCAAAGCTTAAAGCTATTAATCAGTTATAAAGGAACTCTATCGGTAAGGAGCCTACTGACATCAAGTTATAATGGAACTCTGCAGCAGGCATAAAGTCAAGAGGCGTCACTGTTCAAAGGGACATCCTGCCACTCAGCCATGTGCTAAGCAGGAGTGCTCAATGGGCTTTCAGGCTTCTCTGTATTTATGGAGCAAAATGACTGCCTCACAGTCACAGTTTTGTTGAATGCTCAAATGGCCTCCTGTTACTGAATCAGGTGTCATGTCTGCCATCAGTTCTTTGAGCATTCCTTTGAGCAACCAATTTGAAACAGTATTTTGGTAGCTACTTAATTAGCAATACCTTGACTTATCTGCACTGTGCTACTTCCTGCTTGAGCAAAGATTTGGCCAGTCAAAGCAACCTTCTTAGAATGTTTATTTGCTGCAACTCATCATATTGTGACTAAACAATCAGATTTTGATAGTGGATGATAATCGACTCCTTTAGGAATCAAAATGCTATAAAGTACTGCCTAGCTGCAGATTTAGAAGAAAACTGAATTAAAAAAAAAAACTAACAAGATAATGGCAACAACCTTGTCTTTAAAAACACTTTCATGCTGTATGTATACCAGTGAAAATGTGAAAAGATGTGAACATGAAATTTGAGAGCTTCTGGAAATAACAATCACAAGACAAGGGGCTAAGCACAGCCCTTCATTTTAGCCACAGTTTCAGAGGAATTTTTTTAAAAGCTTCTACTTAAACAAACTGACAAATGCATGCTCAACACATTTGCCATACAATTAAAATTAATTTTAATGCATCCATTTCTCCTCCAACTTGTGTGCTCACTAATTTTCTACAGTTCTTCATTCAACCCACAAGGTGGACTGTGCTTTGAGGTTGAACAATTTCTAACCAACAGTAGTAGGAACATGCACAATGAGAAAAGAAGCTGTAGTTTAAGACATTAGTATGTGAAACGCTACCGTGAAAAACTAAAAGTCTTTCTTGAAATCTGCACAGAACTACTGTGTGTTATTGGGGAAAAAAAAAGAAATAAAAAAAAATAACCCACACAACTATACTTTCCCTGGGTACAGAGTAATTGTATCCTTCTGCATGCCAACAAGAACTTGAGACTCTGAAGTGTTTGTTCACTAAGAAAATGTTGTAACATTTTGGAAAAAAAATTATTTAAAATAGAAAGGCTAAGTTAATAAGTACTTTCAATAATAGATTATGTCACTATTACTTGTGGGAAAATCTTGTCTAACCTCAGCTTAGTATTTGATATCCTGGTTTTTACCACAATGAAGCATTTACCTCCTTGGGCAAACAGACACCTCTTTACCACCTGCTGACAGCAATAATTTTGATGTAAAGCACCTGTTATGAAAATTTCTGTTCCAAAAACCTTGCTCAATCATCTTTATCCCAAAAAGAGACAGACAGAGGAGTCCTCAGCTTTCTCTATTTGAATAAAGGGAGAGTCCATTGGGGCATACCCAGGGGGACACACAGCCTCTTTTATCCCTGTACCCTGATGCTAGTGAGCCCTTCACCCTTTCCCCCACTAACTGAGGTGCTAGTTCCAAATAATAATAAAATTCCAAAATTTTATTATGCAAGAACATTTTATCCTTGTTTTTCCTTCAGTACCCATTTTTGTCATCGCCAAAATTATGTTTTACTTTGCCAGGAAGGCTATGATCTTACACTGGTAATAAGACTGATATTCATCCCTTGGTTAATGGTACAAAAGAACTGTATCACTCTCACCTAAGAATTCTGATTAATCACTTTACAATATTAACACTCCAACAGACTGTAAGTGGCTAAGACTTCTAAGTGCCATAAAATAGAAGTTTCTATTCTGCAAAGGGTTTAGAAACAGGCATTTAAAGTAGCCTGATACTTATCTATCATTCCTTTAGATACTTCAAATTCTTTGGTAATTAAAGACAAGAATGGGAAGAAAACTGAACAAAAAAAAAAGTAGAAGCATGTGTCTAAATTTTACAGAGGACATCATAATAAATAACTGAGAAGAACAGCACTGAGTAGAAAATCATGGACTCTTCTAGTAAAAGGCTGTTTCCTGCTCTCTTGAGTTGCCAAATTTTACTGTCAACATTATTCTATGCAAGTTTATAAATTGATTTGGTTCAAGTTGATTGCTTTTTTTCTTATAATATTATTACTAAAACTTTTTGTACAAATGCTAAAATGATAAAAAAGATATTGTCTTATGAATGGACAGATATCTATTCTGATAGAATTCTGGAAAAATCTTCAGAGTGCTGCAAGCATAGTTTACTACAAGAGATCCAACTCTGAAGAATACAACATTAGTAAGAGAAACTGAGTAACATAGTAAGGAACTGAAAGAGGAATTCCTGCACTTTGTCAGCCATTAAGTCCATAGAAACTTTCTAAGGACACTATCACTTTTGGTATTTTACGTTCCAAACACCCAATAAATTGATTTGTTGTTTCATTAGCACTCCTCATGTTTAGAGGACAGCAAATCTCACTCACTAAAGGTAAAATAAAGCATTACCTGCTTAAAATGTGGTCCGCTAAGACCAACATGGTGAAAAAAGTAAGAACAAGAGGTCCACAACGTTAGATAAAACTCCTGTACCATGCATTTTACTATAAACTTGATGTAAACAATGTATTTCCCAAGCTTTTCAACTGGAAAATTATGTTTCTGTGTCTGGTGATATAGAAGTATGCATCTTACTCTGTCATTTCAAAGGAAGAAACAGATTGTACATATGTATTCAGTCCCTGACGAACTGACTTCTGCACACACTGAACATAAATTGAACTTGTGTTTTCATATTTATTCCAATACTTTCCACAGGTAAATACAATGCCCATTGAAAGTGTTTTGGGAAAACCATTATATCTTTGAATTCACTCTTCACGGTTACATTAATAATCTGTCTTAGTCCATTTGAGATTAAAATTTCCCATCTTATTTTTAACTTCAATATAGCTCTTCTGTTCCATGGTAAACAAGACCAAATCAAATACATGCTGATGCTTCATTTTCATGTATAACTACTTCACTTACAGAAAGAACTTCAACTGACCTTCAATGCCTTAGACTAATCTGCCTCAGATTAGTTCTATTCAGTACCCTCTTAAAAATTTACATAATGGAATAAAATAAAATATAAATGGACAAAATTAGAAGGACAGAATGAGAAAGTAACGTGGTTTTGATACGCAAATACAATGATCAATGATTTGATCTTCAAAAAAGCATATAGAATACTACGGAAGTGAAAATCAAAGCACAAACATGGAGGTAGTAGCACAGCAGGAAAAAAATAAGTTGATGTAATGAAAAACTGCAAAGGTTATATCTCTATCCTGCACAGGCTCATTAAAATTCTACACAGGAACTACTCCAAGTCAGGAATTTTAGGAAGTTCTACTTGAATAAAGATATCTAGGATATCTACTAAAAGAATGATCATCTAAAGGAGCTAAGAAAAGCCTAGCCCAGCAACAAAAATATTTGAGATTTTGGGATGCAACATGAGGGAAAGTGCAACAATGTCAGCAGACCAGCCAGACTCACAGCCACAGCAAGTAAGGATTTGCTTAAATACAGCAGCCTTAGATATAGAAACAAAGGACAGAAACTATTTACCTTCAGAAGGCCTAAGGTTGACAGGGATCTCCAGCAAGAAACCCTCACCTCCACTGCCAGCCCTTAAATGAGATCTGGGTGGGTTGGATCCTGGCTCCACCCCTTCCAGTCACTCAGATGCACTGCATGCATGCACCTGAGCTCCCCTGAGTTGGACCTGTCTTCCCATCAGGTGCTCAATCACTGGTTCAAGCCGTGACTCAGTATTTCCGTTACAAGGGAGCAAAGTACAAGGCAATTATTTGGTTTCTTACATGTTTAGTCAAGAAAAGAGGTGCATAAGACTCCATTAGTGAAAAATAATTTAAAAATAATAAAAAAAAAAGCTGAGAGAAAAAGCTCTTAAACTTGCTCTATATCTCCTCAATGTGTCCAGTAAGACAAAAATAATTTATTAAAAAAATAATTTTAAAGTAAGGGCTTCACTAGCTGTTGTAACAACTTCCTAATTATTATGATAAGAGTCAATAGTAGGGAAGTTGTGGGATTCCCTTTCCTGCAGTTTTCAGACTGCAAATTAACACAAATAATCTACAAACAGACATCCTGCCTGAAATTACAGGTAAACTGTAAATAATTACTATTAGTCATTATGAGGAAGTTCTCTTCACTTGTGTTTTCTTCGTAAAAACAGCAGCACCAAACAAAACAAAAACAAAAAACAGGATATATTATTTATTATTGAATTTACACTTATTCGGATAATAAAAATTAAGACAAATACTACCTCATTTCCTTTAGCCATAGAAATAACAGGCATTTATATTTTAGAGATACCTGGTAATATTCTCATTTACTTTGGTATGAGAAACTTAATTGCAGAAAATGTAGAAGGCATTCATTACATCCTGTAAGTGTTGACCATGTTTCAGTGATCACTCTCAGAATAACGTTTTCATTATAGATACTGAAAACATGGTGCAGAATAAGATTACCTTGTTTCTTTTGTATTTGTTGCAAATTTATTTACATTTGCTTCTAGCTAGCTAGCTCATGAAAGATTAAGAGATGGGAACATCTGTCATATGAGGAGAGACTATGAAAAACCCATCAGCCTGGAGGCTGGAAGGCTCAGTGGAGATCTCATCACTGCGTATAATACCTGTTAGTAGGCAGTAAAGAAAAGGGAGACGTCCAATCATGAGAGAAGGAGCAATAAATACAAACTGGAATACATGAATTTCAGTTTAAAGGTAAGAGACTGTTCACTCCAAGGGCAGTCAAATACTAGAACAGTCTGGCCAGAGTGGTCATGGCATCTCCATCCCCAGAGATAATCAAAATTGACTGGATACAACCTTGAGCAGACTGTTCAAGCTGACTTCAATATAAACAGGGTGACTGGTCTAAATCTCTAGAGGCCTCTTCCAAACTCAGCTCTTCCACATTCACCTGTAACTAGCACTCAGTGCACTCAGACAAATGAAAAAATTTTTACAAAGGTAGGTAGACAGCTAGAAAGAAAGTCATTTTAGAAAAATAGTATGAAAATATTAATTATTCTTATTAAAAAAAAAAAAAAAAAAAGAAACGGGAAAAATTTATCTCCAGTATAGCTGCTTGCGAAGCCATGAATGTTTCCACTTTGCCCAAGCTTTCATCATGAAGCACAACACTGTATAGCACAGAATACCCATTTTGCCAGTTCAGGTCAGCTGTCATGGAGGCACAACTCCAGCCTACTCACTGTAGGGACAGAGCTGGAAAAATTAAAACAAAAAGGAAAACCCTGACAATCTGGAAGCACTGTTCAGCAAGAGCCAAACCATCAGAGTGTTATCAACACTGTGTTAGCAACAGATTCAAACTACATCACCATAGATGCTGCTATGAGAAGAATTAACTCCATCCCAGCTTAACCCACTGCACAGCAAAAAATAAAAATAAAATAAAATTGACATTGCAGATTAAGTTCTTCAAATGCATAAAATATATCTGAAGTTTTGTCATTATCTTGTTTTTTGTTTTGTTGTTGTTGTAATTCCAATAAAATGAAAGAAAAACTAACTGAAAACTATTTTAGAGAAAATGATAACTTTTTTTTTTTTTTCATGTCAGGAAAAAAATAAAACAGTAACAGTACTGTCTTCTATAAGACAGCCCATCATTCAGCTGCAGCCTCCTTCCCTGTCCCTCATTGTTACAGCATACATAGAACTAACAAAAATTTTATATAAAGCACACTAAAATAATAGCTTTTCAAAAGTGCTTTGTAATAGTATTTGTATTTAAAAACTGTAAATAGAATTATTTTCATTAGACTTAAAAAATATAAAAAATGTTGAGTGTACTGTTATCTGTGCTCTGTTTATTTTAGAGTTCCCGACTTGGAATCCATCTAGTGTCACTATTTCTACTGCCCACAGTCATCCTTTTTCGTTATTAGTGAGAGATCATTAGAAAAAAAAAAATCAGACCAATGCAGTGGAATTACTAGGCCACAGACTGCACCAATGGTTGAGCATCAGGTGAAAAAGCATGGCTAACCCAGGGAGCTCTTGTACAAGCAATACACCTGGGTAACCAGAAGGGTTTGAGCCTGGATCCACCCCTACTCACTCTCATTTAAGGGTTAGCAGGTGAGTGAGCAGCATCTCTCTGGATAGAGATTGTCCTCCTTTTGAGCTGTCACTCAAAAGTTGTTTGTTGCAAGGGATGAGCAAAATTTTTCTTCTTTATTGCTATCGTTCTGTAGTGCTTGTATCCCATTAGAAGGCGCTGTCATCACCTTTTGCCATACAACAACAACAAAAAAGGTTTTTTAAAGAACTCAATATGATATAGTTATAAGAACTAATTTGGGTTTTGACTGTGATTGAGCTTTGCACATCTCAAAGACATAACGCACCTTTTTTTATACTTTTTTCTAAGTCTTCCTTAAAGATCACTTGCAACAGCTTCTGGAAACTCTTTTATAAAAAGATTACCATCATCTGAATGGAATCAACTACCTAAGAATAACTGCAAAAATACTCCATTGATTTCTCATTTGTTTTGTTCTCTATTCTGAGGACTTCAAAAATTTGTAGAAAATCTTATCTGAGACTTATACTAAATTTCAATTCATCATATAGATTTCACTAACATTTTACACCAGTTGTCTCTGTTAGTGGTAATGACTCACCTAAGAAACATGGATTTGGGCTTCCGAGAAGTTGCCACGCGGTTTCAGTCAATTTTGCTGTAATAACAGATAAGAAAAATCAGAAAACTTTAGTTTTCTAGTAAGTAACTGAGAGGAACAAGAATACACGAGGCTAGATATATGACACTATGCAGTAAAGAAACATTTGGTAAACTACAACATCTAATTATTTTATGGAATGAAATTTGGAAAAAAAAAATTGCCTTTGAAACACAGCAATGCCAGACGAGCATTCTGCAGATTCATGTACGTTCCAAGAGGAGTAATATTAGGCAGCGTGCACATAAAGAACCAACCAGTAAAAAGAAATGGACTTCATCAAGTGCTGTCCACAAAGGCAGCATAGGTATTAAACTACAATTAGACAATAACGTTGTGGGGAAAAAAATAATAATCCCATAACACCTTAATCTTCTCTTGTACTTCCACAAACAATCGAAGTAAAGTTAACCTCTGCTCATGGAAAATGGCCCCTCTGACTTATTCCAGCCAAGTCACAAGGCTGATTTACCCCTAAATAATCAGGTCCCAAAGATTTAATGAGTATTCTTTAAATATCAGGAAACAGAGGTCTAGGTGAAACTCAGAAACAAGATACATCCCACAAGAAAGGATATTTTTTAGCTAGAACTTAAATATTAACATTCATCACATGTTAATCTCAGTAAAATAGCTCAGCAGTGTGGCTGTGTGCTAATAATCTAGAGCAACCTGTCAATGTGTTTGCTGGTAATATTTCAGCAGTGTACAATTTTGTTCAGATTATAATATGACCTGTGCATTTTCAGTTCCTATTCATGTTATGTTCTTATCCACAGCCATAAACATTCATTTTCCTCATCACTAAAGTGAAAAATTGCCTCTCTACCAGGGGAAAGAGAAATGACGTTTCTGGCATGCTGTCTAGATTTAATCCTTTTATTAAACATTCAGGAGACAATGCCCATAATTTAAATTCTGTAACATTCACCACAGATATATAGAGACAAGCAAACACATGAAAGGAAAAATAGAGCTCTCCTTGGTGCTATCTATACACATGAAAAAGAATTGGGCAGGATTACAGTTCATACTATCAGCACGGTCAGAATGCTTAGTAAACTTTAGTCAAGTAAATACAAGGGCTGATCTGAAAGTAACGCCTCCTTTTTTATTACGTTGGCCCATGACATCAGAGATGGATGTTGGTGGTATGGCAATAGAGCAGTTGAACCTTCCTGTTACTGTTCTGGTACATTTTGTTGCTGTGTGATAGATGGCAGCAGAGTTATTGCTCTTTGTATCTGTTGTAGTTTCCATGGAAATAAATAGGAGGCATAACTTTCAGAGCAACCTACATATTTCATAAAATAGCCTATTTTTTTTTCCATTCTATAATTCAGTCTATGTTTAGGGATATGTTTATTTCTGCCAGCACTATGTTCAGACCTATTTAAAGGGAACTCTGTTGTTAAAAGCCTTCTTATCACAAGAATACATTTGTCAATACATTGCTACAATTGCTATTAACTTCATCTGCTACCACACAGACTGAACTCCTGAACTCCCTGCTGTAGATTGATATTTAAGGAGGAAAAAATATCTACACAGAGAACAAAAACAATCCAGTCCAATAGAAAAAGTCAAATAACATGATCAGTTATGATGATGACGATGTTTTCCTGTTATATTACCATATGTTTTTTCAGGAGTCTAGGATGCCTGTCATTTTGTAAAGAATTGATCCAGCATGTTACCAGATGGAAAACACAATTAAGGATCAATTATCGTGAAAGATTTTTATTAATTATTACTTTTTATCTAGTATCCAAATTGAAAATATGCATTTTTCCAGTGCAGGAAAAAAAAGATAAAGCTATGCTTTCTTTTGATTTTTCTGAATTTACCAAATGTTTCCTAGATTTCTTGATTCTTTTACAATGCCTTTAATTGCTTGTTATCTCAGAACATCCTTACAATTCAGAAAATGGCATTTCCCTATTGTGGCAGTAATTCTTCTCCAGATGACTTCTTGGCATTTCAGAAAATACAGTAGGTCAGGAAAGTTTCAGGTTGCATAAATTATGGACCATACAAACATCATTTGTTATCATCATATATGAAAACAATTACTTCTTTGCGACATCTGATGCACAGACTCAGATATGAACAATCCAAATCCTTTATTACAAGTTCTCACATCTCTTATATACCTTCACAAGTTTTCTTTTTCTAGCTTTCCCATTCGCCCCTACAACTTTCCCATCCACCTTTACATGTCAACAAAGCATTCCACAAACACTCTGCAACCGTTCATGCGGGTGCTTATCCAATCAGAACCATGAGCTGTTCTTTCTTCTTCTAGAGGTGTCCTTGGTTCTCATGCTGTTTATCTTGCTCCACAGCTGCTGCTCTGTACAGTCCTTCTTGTATTCCCACACTTCTTCACACAACAAACAGAAATAATGCCTTAAATGACCAAACACACCACATGAATAACAACTACAGAATACTGGAGTAAACAGTTCACAAATGCACAGAAGCTGAAAAACTTCCCTCTAAGTTGCACTGCACATATTTTGAAGGACACTGTTCCTAAATATTCGGTCTTTTTGGTAATTAAGAAAAATGCGAATGTGTGAATCATAAATTATTTGAAGTATGATAATAAAACCATGATCATTTATCAGTATTATCGATGAACAGATGAATCTTTAATATACTCTATTAAAAAATTTGCTTGCACAAATGTATATTCAGTAAATATATAAATTACTCAACCACTGTTGAACTCTATTTGTTTTGTATGATCTTGTGTAGTATCAGTGGTGATACCCGTTTGTTTTTTGTCTTGCTGGTAAATGGATTTGATGGAAAATTCACGTAAACAGCAGGCTTTTGTTGGACAAACCCGGTGCTGCAAGAACAGGGGTCAGAAAGATCCCAGGGAATGATTCACGTCGGAAACTCAGTGTAGGGAACAGAAACAGCTAATAGGAGACGTGAGCTGCAAGACCACCATGACAGGGAACGCAAGTAATTCGTACGCAGTATTTTATCTGTGCTGCTCCTCCCTGTTCACTCTCTCCCTCCACTCCACGTCGATCCCTCCCACGGGAGCCATCCTTCCCAAACTGATCCCGTGTGGGTTTCCCACAGGCTGCAGCTCTCCCAGTACTGCTCTAACACAGCTCTGTACCACGGGGCCCACCTTTCAGGCACTGCTCCACACGGGTCTTCACGGGCAGTAGCTATGGCCCGGGCTTTGCCTCCTTCAGGCCTCATATGCCGCTGCCCCGCGGGCTCCTCCGTGGCTGCACGGGGAGATCTGCTCCACACGGTGCCCACGGGCTGCAGGGGGACGGCCTGCTCCTCCGTGGGCCTTCCCTGGACTGCAGGGAGCTGCTGCTGAGTGCCTCGGGCTCCTCCTGCCCTACTTCTGCACTGACCTTGGTGCCTGCTGAGCTGTTCTCTCACCACTCCCCCCCAGCTGCTATTGCACGACCGTTTTTCCCTTCCTTATACCTGCTTTCCCACAGCACACTCAGCGCTGCTCACAGCTCAGCTCTAGCAGCAGCGGGACCCTTTTAGAGCAGTTAGAGCTCTGATCTGACACTGGGCTCTCCTCACAGAGGCTGCCCCGCAGTTCTTGTGCTACTAAAACCTGCCACAGAAGCCCAGTTGCCCTAGGTATCCACATCTGCTGATGGCTGTAGCAAGTGTATTATGCTGTGTGGTCTTATTTGAAATCATTACCCTTTTAATCTCAGAAATGTCCATCTGAAGACATTACTGCTAAAGCAATCTATTGTGACCTTTAGACATGTATGGTATGGAAATGAATTCCAGGGCTACAATTTCTGTATCAGTATTTCTACCAGAATGAAAAATGCAGACATGCAGCAGTAGCTCATCTAGTTCCATGTAGAGGAATGAGATACAGCACAATGAACAAAACAAGTCAGGAGCATCAGAACGGTCAGCAGCGTGTCAGATGTTGTCTCGTGGAATCTGCTTTTTCTTCATCACGAGAGGAGGAGTAGGAGGCCAGAAGGGCCTATGATTGGTTCATAAATGCTGCAGCTGCCAGTTCCATTCCTCTCAGTTTGTATATTAACCACTTCATTACATATTTTTTGTGAGCATTGAAATTGTAATGAAAATAAGCAATAATTGGGTGTGTTCCCAGTGTAATACATGTTGGCTGATGCGTTCCAGCAATGGCTATCCTTGTGCAATGTAGATGCAAAAATTCATACTGAAGACATGGAGTGATACCTTTAAAGTGTAGACATCATAAAATGAATCCAACACAGAACACAGAATTGGTTGCAACTGTGCCTAAATTGAGCCGAGCTTGCTTTGTTGGCAGTAATTCTAAAGACAGTCTCAAGTGCCTAGAGAAGCTTCAAGAAAATGTAAACAAAAAGCTACAGAGTTCAGTCAGACATCATCTTTGGGCTGTTCTAGAATTTAGGAAGAGTAAAATGGAACTGCTTTAATACCTGTAAAATAATAAGCTTTTTAGATATCAATAGATGTTATTAAAATATGTGAGGTGGTGTCTTTTAAAATGCATTCTCGAGCTCACATTTATTACTCATACATGCTATCAATTAAAACTGTAGAAAATTAAATATACCAAAACAGGGGAGAACTATCCTGATAAATCCAGATTGTCATTATTCTTTTGTAATACCTTTAAGTTATCAAAGAAATGGATAAAAGGTTAACCATAACTTAGCCATTGGTCTTTTTCATATAGTTAAATGAAGGAATCTTCTTTCAAAAGATATCTTTCTTTCTCAATAACTGACATACTGACAACACAGATTCACAACATGCTGTGCTATGACTAAGACAAAAGTGATAGAGCATCATAATAACTCAGGATGAGGCTATAACAGATAACAAGGAAATGTGTGACATGTAAATTACAAAGATAACTAGAATTTAGATGCTTTCTAAAAGCAGCACTCAGAAACCTTTTAAAGGCAGAGAGAGTAGCAGAATATCAGAAGTGACTAACAGACACAGTAAAAATTGTAACAGAGAATGCAATTTCCTAGAAATAAAAAAGTAATACAGGTAGTCTCTGGCGTGGATGAGGTGTAAAATAATAACTTCTGCTGTATTTTTGAAAGTGAGAAATAGAGATACTCCCATAATGCAGTTTAGGTGGTAGGAAGCACACCATACTATATTCTTAATACAACATCAGAAAATAAAAAAAAAAAAAAATCAGTGGATTAAAAAAAAAAAAAAGATCTATAACTAAATAGGACTTTCAAGTTTATGACCAACAAGTTAAATGCACTGGAATGTTTCATTCTACAACAATATGGTAACACTTTTACTGTAAGAAACAAACAAAAAATGTGCCTTTATTCCCACCAACTGTTGAGGTAAACTTGTGCTGTTCCAGAAAAAGGAAGGTGAAGCTCTTAAAAATTGACTGCAAAAATTTGTGCATAAAGATGTCATCACCTGTTAATTGTATCGTATACTCTATTATGCTATCAAAATAGACCTAAAACCAAGGAACTTGGTTGCAAAACTGCTTGCCAAAATGCTATAATGTCAGTTTTCAGCAGTAAAACTAATTATATTGCATAGAGAATTTTGTTCTACTGTGAAGAGAGTACTGGTGAGCTATCCCTATCCTTTCCCAGGAAAAAAAAAAATAATAATTTTTTTTAAAAAATGCAAAGACCTTACTGGTATGACTTTTTCATCTTATAGTTATCTGTTGCTAAGAGACTGTATCATTCTGATTAATTAATGATGGTTTTATCATGACAGGTGTTGCCATTCTAGTCTCTTAAATTGAGAATAGTAAATTCCGCCAAAGTCTCAACATCACTTCCGTTTTTTAGAGAAACAAGTAATAATCTAAAATCCATTGAGTCAATGCATCTTCCTTAATGCCAGAAAGAAGTGACCCAAGCAGTGCACAGTCTATACAAAAATAGTTTGATGTTGACATCCCTGTACACCCATAGACTTGAAATGATGCAGCTACATCATTTAATATTTCCAGTTCGTGCTGTAATGTCCAGGCTTAAGGAATGAACAATCTCTCACACTGTGTTGCAGGTGAATAAGAAAAGGAAGGGAAACAAAAAAACTTCTGGCTCGATTAGGAAATGACAGAAACAGTGATCTGGGTGTGTTGTCATAGGAACTGCATGCAGCAGAAACCTCAGGCTTCTTGGTTCTGAATGGACAGAATGGGAGACTGTATTTTACAGTAATACTAAGAGTAATAGGTACAAAAATTAATCGATTTGAAGTTCAGAACTCAAACTTTCCTGCCTTCTTCCCTTCATGTGCTTCCATATAATTTGTAACTACAGCCTGACACACCATTTTTCCCACCTGTTAATTTTCTTCCACTGTTCAATATCAGTTTTGTCCTGGTTTTATAGAGTAAACCTAGACAAATTAAATATAGTATTTAAAACCTGAACTGAACATTAGAGTATTAATTTCTTCACACATACATCCTGGGATATATCAAAACAAGCATGGCCAGGTGGAGGGAGGTGATCCTGCCCCTCTACTCTGCGTTGGTGAGCCCTCACCTGAAGTACTGTGTCCAGATGTGAAGTCCCCAGTACAGGAGAGACATGGAGTGTATCCAGAGGAGGGCCATAAAAATGATCCAAGGAATGGAAGACCTCCATATGAGGACAGGCTAAGATAGCTGGAGCTGTTCAGCCTGGAGAAGAGAAAGGTCTGGGGGGACCTGATTGCAGCCTTTCAATATCTAAAAGGGGGTGCAAGAAAGAAAGGGACAGACTTCTTGGCAGGGTCAATTGTGAGAGTCATCAGAAATAAAATCAACAGAAAATGAAATGTTTTACCAAAAATGTTTGTATACTATGCATCTTTTGAAATTGAGTTGTGAATCAGTCATTGGTGAAAGTATAAGTCTCCTACTTTAATCTTGCCTGCATATACTTTTAATGGAAGTAATGCAACACCTGAGAATTTAGTCAGAACAAAGTAGACAATACTTCTGCAATTATATCTTTCAAATCAGAAACTGCATCAATGAAATGCGCCCTATTACACTGATAACAGAAGACTTGAAAAATATTGTACTGCCACAGATTAAGATGATAAAGTATCAGCTAAATGCCAATGGGTATACCTACAGAGAGCAAAAATGGTCAACACTATAGGTGTTCTCTCATTCTTCTGTTGTTACTTTCTCTAGGGGTTCTACTGCTGTTCTGATTGTGACTTTATTGGGTTCCTGTCCCCTATTCCTGCTCAGCCTTAGATATTCATGTACTTGGGAAAAATCAAATAGACCTCACTAGTGCAGATTAACCACTGCATCAATTGAGAGCCAGAGAGCTTCATCTTTTTATCTCATGGATTCTAAGTTGATCCGTTTCTGACTGTAACCTCCAGAGCAGGAAAAAAGCTGTAAGTAGAGTTAGCAAAGAGGTCCTCAATGGAACAGGAGCCCAAATGTTCTCCATGCTGACAGTAATCAAGGCATTACCCTGAGTACTGCATTTTGCAACACCATTATAAACAGTCAGAACTGCTAAGGAAAAGTCATGTGACAATATAGTGATCCAGAAACATGCCTTACTTTAAGCTACATAAACGACCAATACATGTAGGTCATCTACCTCCTTTTATGGCTCATTTTGCTAATGAAACTTTTTGATAGCTAGTCACAGATACGCAACACGAAACCAAATGACAGAAGACATTATGAAATAACTGAACATTTTAGTGCATAACTGATCTTTAATAAACAGTTGTTTCTTTTGTCCATCATCTTATTGAAAGGCAAAGGGTTTTATAAATATCTGCTGTCACTGCTAATTCTTTTATTGACAGATATTTCACTGTGAAACTCTACAGGTATTTCTGCACCCAGTTTTCAAAGTAACAAATTCCAGTGACACTGTGCTATTGACAAAGTACTGTCATGAAAGTAAAACAGATCCAATTTGTTTAAGATGAAATTCTTGCAGCAATAAGCAACTTTTGCAAACATCACAAAAAAAAAAAAAAAAAAAAAAAAAAAAAGCTGGTAATTAGTAGTAAAAATAAATAAATAAAAAAATAGTAATCAGAACTCCCTGTTCTGTTTCTGAGTTTCTAAAGCCTCATTATGCCATTGAGAGGTAGCATATGAAGAGGAAATTCTCTTCAGAAATCCTGAGTAGACTGTCTTCAGTGTCTCATCAACCTCTGCAGCAAAAAGTCAGCTCCTCTATTATAGCTCTCCACTGTTACAGATAACATTTACTGTAGTTATAAGTCCTGGAATTAGAAGACGTATTGACAAAAGCCAATATGAAGCAAAAGAGGCTCTCACAGAGAGAATGTAGGAAGTGGTCCGTAGGTATGGTGATCTAGGTCAGAAACTTCACCTAGATGTCTGTATGGAAAACACATATACCTTCTAACAGAACACTTCTGCAATAGAGACTGCTTTGAAAGGTGACATTATCCGATGTTTACTTGAATAGATATTCAACCAACAAGTATCAGCAAGTCCCAGCAACCTTTAATGAAAGACGTAAAGCATGATTTTGTGTTTTAGGAATTTTCATCTCAGAAACTGAATATGCATAGAAGTGCATGTAGCCAAAGAAAGTTTTAATACACTCCATCTGAAGAGCTGCTATTATTATTTTTATTTTTTTTTAAAGAACAGTACTGAAGAGCAGATCTTTTTCTTGCATCATTTGAAGTTTCTAAGTATTGATTTTCTATTTATTGATTTCCTACTGGGTCTTGAAAACTCTAAAACACGATATTGTAGCTAATACCAAAATGTCGGCCTAGATGTTTGATTTCTTCAGTGACAGAGCTTGAAAGTTCCTATCAACTTTAGAAACACCACGAGGTTCCTAAATGTGTCTGTATTAAATGCCCAGAACTTAGAAAGCAAGGTGAATACCAGCATCCTCAAATGTATTCAGAATGTATACATTTTAAGTACTTCACATGAGTAATGACAATGAAATCAGAATTCAATCATATTCACCTAGAAATACTTTTGGTTGCATGTAGACTTACATGAGAATTAACCTGATACTAACCAACCATATTTTTGAAAAAATACCTGTGTCGATCATTAGAATGTTACTGTACATGGAACAGTATGACAGTATGACTCCTTTAAGATATCTGACTTTCAAAGGGTATTTTAACGAAGTAAAATTAGCCTCTGAAAGAGTAAGTCACCCTGAGTATCCAAAACTAATATATATATATTAATGTAGATTATACCAATATATTTACATACCATAGAAATGGTATTAATACAGGTTAATATGAATGAACAGATTTTTCACATCACTTCATTTTACTTAGTCTTTTCTGTCTGCTTTGGAGGCATAAGAAATAAAAGTTCACTACTTACAGCCCTTGTAAGTAGCTTCACTCATAAGCTTATTCCATTAATATTCAGTACATGTTTTCATTTCTTCTTCTGCATCAAAACAAAATTCATTTTTATGTCAGAAAAAGAACATTCATGCTTCAGCTGAGCACATTTTTCAACAGGTACTAAAAGTGAATTTTCTGGGGAAAAGTAAAATAGGTAAATAAATAAATAGTAAAAGTGGAAATACAAATGTGTCCTTAAAGCTATGGTTATTAGCTGCTTCAACTACACAAGTTTTCTTTTCAAATGTGCAATGGATATACCGGTCTCATTCTGAAGGAATGATCCTGCACCTTTACCATCTCTTTGAAGCTTGTGATAATTGATTTATCTCAAGCTTTAAACGATCTATTGTGCCTACCACGTCTGAAATATGTTATTACTTTTTCTGTTAGTGTTGTTTTAATAATTGCTAGAGAGTTATTAGACAAAGATATGATTAACTTTACATAGGATTAAATTTGACATGACGCGTTGAGCCGTCTTTAAAATGGGATATTAATATCCTGCAAGGTCTGGATAGTGTGCATATATATGTGATAAATGAATTATGTTCTGCTTATGTACAAGAAGTAAAATTTGTCTATCATAAAAATATAATTACAAAATATATTGAAGTATCTTTTAATTACTATGTTATTTTGCTTCTTTAATAATTTCAGTTATTTCTAAGCTGTTGGAAATACTGAACTGGCATTGCATTGTAATGAGAAGCTGTCTCGAACACCCTGTCCTTTTATCCTTCAAACATACCACATGGGAACTCATCACATCTCAGATACAATCCAATTTAAATATGCATTTTATGGAAAGCTGATGAAACCTGCAGGGTTTTATTCCTGAAATTCGTACTTTTTCCAAGTGAACTTGATGCCAATTCTTTTCTTTGTTCAGTTTAAATCCTTGTCAAGAATATGTGACGAAGTACTCAGCCTTCTGGGCCCAGCACAGATGATAATGTTTAATATTAGTCATAATTTCACAAACAATAAGTACAAATCCATTCAGGAAGGAAAAAAAAAAAGAACATACAGTGATTCTGTTTGCAAAGTGCACAATTAGTTCAGTATGACTGCTTAATTGAAATAAGATACTCAAATACAAATAATTGTAAAATCAGTAATATAGATTTGAAAACCATGAGCCAGTCTGTGACCTCAGATAAGATCACACTACTAACATTGTTGTCCATTAAACCAGCTATTACTGAGGGCAGATTCTACCTCCAAAATAACCAACATTCATATTACTACATATTTGTATCTGCATAACTGTATCAATTTCTTGGAAAGCAGAATCTGGTGTTATGCACTGAATTACCAGTTCTGGTCCAGTCTTGATATTTAAAATCACATCTACAGTAATAAGATTACTTCTTAAAAGGAAGATAATCTTTTTTCTACCTTTTTTTCCTCAGGTATCAAAAGATGTTGTAATATAGTAGTAAGCCCCCTCAAATGAAAACTTTTTTTTTTATGTCTTAGTTTGTACATTCATATTTTATTTCTTTATTGATTTATAAGTTAATTAAGCAAGATTTGAAGTGAAAATACATTTCTTTTTCTTCCAGAAAAAGCAAAATTGAGAATAGTTTTTGCAGTGATTGCAATATCTTTGCATTCTTAAGCTAAATAGTTCCTTCTGTAGGCTGCTGAGAAAATTAAACCTAGACTGATAAACATAGTACTTTGAAATGTAGATCACTGACTACTGTTTCATGTTGTTCTTTGGAGTGTGTGAAGCAGTCCTCTTCTGTTAGCTGTAAAGAGGAGACTGAAAGCAGGGAGTGCCACAGCTATCCAGATGCATTCTGCAATATTTGCAAGACAGCTATTTAAATTCCACCATACAATTTTGAAGTAACTTTTAAAATTTCAAAGACTAAACAAGATCAGAGATTTCTTTTTTTCCCCAGAAATGCATAGCATATCTGATTTAGCATAGATTCCAGGAATTGGGACAGAACATCAAAAGTACCCTATTAGTATACTGGCAGAACTCTTGGAAGGACAGAGTGATAGTATGAAATGAAATTTTTGTATGCCAAACGCAAAGGCAGTAAACTGGTTGGGTGATAGAAGCTCATCAAGAGATTGTATTTGACCAAAAAAAATCATGTTCTGCAGGTAAACAACTATGCTCAGCTACTGAGGAAAAAAAAAAATGTGGAAAAAAAAAAAAAATCACTTGAGAGAAATAAAAAGATGATGATGACAACATTCAGACCTATATGCCTTGTAGTCTGATTGCTATCTCATTCTTTGGTTGCCGAGGCATTTTTTAGAAATTTTGGGAACACCATCAACACAGCTGTCTTCCACATTTAATAAACATGAAATCATGATTCTTACCTGTGGTGAAAGAAATACGAAATGTTGTTATTGCACATCAGACTGAGTTAACAAACTTTAGACTAACTTGGTTAATTATATTTCTTACGGAATTACTGGTGTGATCTATCACGTTTAGAATGATGACATAAATGGCTCTTTCTTATTTGTGCTAAAAATATCTGCCATTGTAAATGAAAAACTCTTTAGTTTATTTAGTGGGGTTGTGAAACCCAATAGAGAAGAAAAAAAGAAATAGCAAGCATGCTTTGGAAAGTTCATAATAAATTCAAAGTGTTTTATTTAGAACATAGAAACATCAAAGAAATGTAATCTTGAAACATTTGTGCAAATATGGCCCTGAGGCACCCAATATATCTTTGAAGTTAGACTCTGGAATAGATGATCTACAGTGCCTCTTTTCCCTTTTTGATCTATCCCCTCCACCCCTCCAGATAGAAGTAACACAGAATAAAACACCTCTGCTACAAGGACTGGCTGAGAACTGGGGCTGTTCAGTCTGGAGAAGAGAAGGCTCCAGGGAGACCTGAGTGCGGCCTGTCTGAATTTAAAGGGGGCAGTAAGAAAGAAGGGGACAGACTCTTTAGTAGGACCTGTTGTGACAGAACAAGGGGAAATAGTTTCAGACTAAAAGAGGGGGGGTTTAGGCTGAAAGGAAGAAAATGTTTATAACAGTGATGAAGCACTGGAACAGGTTGCCCAGATAAGTGATGGAAGCCCCACCCTTGGAGACTCTCAAGGTGAGGTGGGGTGGGGCTCTGAGAAACATGATCTAGCTGTAGGTGTCCCTGTTGTTTGCAGAGGAGTTAGATGACCTTAAAGAGCCCCTTCCAACTCAAATGGTATAACACATTTAGTAACGCTATTTCATATAAACAATGTATAAGAAAGCATCTCATAAAAAATGAACATTCTATCTATCTGTCACTGGCTTTCAGTTTCTACTCCTTAGAAAAGAATGTTTCGCTGTCAGGAGTTTCTACAAGCATGCAAGAAAAAAAAAGACAACAAACACCCAAAGTGAAATTATGCAATAGAATTTTATTGTTCTTCTCCCTGGTATAGCAAAAGACAAATTAAAAGCAAATTTATTAATATGCATATGTAATTGAAAAGATAGTTTAGTGTAAATGTAATTCAGCTTCTTTAATTAAGGCTATTAAAAGGACTGCAGGATAGTGAGGAGTGGTTGGCATATAATTGATTTAAGTATCCAGGAAAAATTCTTCATTTATCTCAGGATCTTGAACATATATATTTACAGCTGCAAGATAATCACTAGTAGGTAATGTACAAGTAATTGATAGAGAAGTCACATTTTTCTTTTTATTTACAATACATGAAGTACTGTTTCCCCTTCCAAAAAGATGGTCCTCTTCTAACTCATTAGCCTTCCTGATGCTAAGCACATCAAGATGACCACAGCTTTAAGTAGGCTGGTAATATCCAACTTAAATAACAAGGATCTCATCTCCAAAAGGAGCATACAAGTTCTAAGGCTTTACACTCTGGGCCTTTCAAACAAAATATAATTTTGCTTTGTAACACTATAAAGCAATAAAAAGCACAGCAACAGTATACAAAGATCTCCCATGAGATACCCTCACCTCTACTGCCAACCCTTAAATGAGGTCTGGGAAGGGGTGGATCCTGGCTCTAGACCTTCCAGTCACTCAGGGGCATTGCACGCACCTCAGATCCCCTGGGTTGGCCCTTCCTTCCCACCAGGTTCTCATTCACTGGTTCAAGCTGTGACTCAGTGTGTCTGCTACATTCTCGCTTAACATGAATCACAGAGGAATATTATTGCCTATATGATTAACCCCCCTTATTTGGAAACTTAAACTAAGGTATGTTTCCTTCTGGAAGCAATGAAATATTAACTCTAAACTCTACTAATTATTCAAGACATTTCAGTATTATCTTAGATGCAATTCTAAATTTCACTGAATCTCTAAACTTTGTGACTTCTCTTTACTTGAGTTACATGGATTAAATCTCCCATTATAAATCATTGAAACACAGTTCAGAGGTCCACCTCTTGTTCCACTTTTTATACATGTAGTATAGAAGATATTAGCTCCCTGGCCACAGTTCCTTAAAGTTTGTTGATATGTTTTTATCCCTTTCCTATCTTCAGTTTGCTACTAATTGTGGTCTTATACTGGTAAGGAATAATCAGTGCCACCTGGTAGGTAATCAGTAGTAGGGTCAGAGTAGGGGATCTCTCTGGTTATAAAAATACAAGTCTTCAAATACCTGGGGTGGTGTGGGCTCTACTTTCTGTTACAGAGATTTATTTAATGTGGTATTCAGTGTCTTCAAGCATTCAGTTCCAAACAATTGCAAGAAAATTTTAATTAAAGAAGGAAACTTCATAAGACTCAAAACTGTGGGATTTAGAATATTCTGCAAGCTCTGCCTGCTGAAATACACATTTTGATATATGTCCTTCACATTTAACTGGAAAGTATAAAAGCTTTCCCTCTAAATATTTTTTAAAGCAGTAAATAAAAATTGAACAGGTGGCAAAATCCTTTGTGCAATATCAGCATGGATGAATAACCCATCACAATGTTTGTTGTTAATGGACACCAGATGTCCAGACAGACAAAAAAAAAAAAAAAAAAAAAAAAGACTAAAATCTCTACCTTTTCAGCCCTGTTTTAATGCAGTTTCGTAAACAACTTGCAGCTCAATGCCAATATAAAAAGAACATAAATGATGAAAATAAGTAGAAATCTAATTTCTAACAGGAATGTAATGCTTGTTCACTCTGACAGTACTTTGAATAAGGTGTAAAGCAGAATCTTCCAAAGATGTATGTAATAAACACTTATATGTATATTAGACTCATAATCAAGTCAGAGTAATGGGCAATGAACCATTAGAAGGGATGGAATTCAGTTATATCTAGTAGAGTTTCTGAACATCCGAGTCATACATGGAATATCAAGACAATATGTTGATTTAAAAAAAAAATGCTATTTCTTAATTATATATTATACACATATTTCAAAACAATTGTTGACATTCAGAGCATTCAGCCTTCATAACATTCAAAGTGTGTGGCAGACACTAAAACATTGTGACAAAATATCATTCAGATGAAAGCTTTGTATTTTGTTTTTTTTTCCTACAGACACATCAAAAAAGAAAAAAAATGAAGTTCGTGTTTGCTATATGATTTTTTACATCTAGTGATGAATGATTAAAATGCTCTTTGAAAACCGATGCCATAAAGAATTCATTTTGCCTATAAAAATCCAAACTAAATAGCAAGGACACTATATAACACAGATTTCATAGTAGTCTGAGTACAGGTTTTTCTTTACTGTTTTCTGTTCCTACATTGTGCTCATAAAATTCTGAAACCATTCAGAGAAATATCAAAACCCTGTATTTCATCCTCCTTGCAGCACTTGATTGGCGTCCTCTGAGGAACACTTCTACTTAAAGCAATTATATGTGATAGTAACCACTGATCTGAAGCAGAATAAGGTCAATTGTGTGGGTTCCATGCGTTTTCCCTGTAAAGAGAGAATGGAGAATAATGTTATTGAAAATGAGAAATTAGTTTCTCTCTCTTACAGAATCTGTAAAATATAGTCTTTTTTATCCACTAAAAAACAATACGAATTAATGCTAATTCCATCAGACACTCTCTGAAAGCAAAGTCAATTAGAGTATATTTATCAACAGACACTTCAAATTCCATCTGTTGGAACTGGTCAGGAATTCAGAATCAAAAAGGAGCAAGAAGTTACAGTGTGGCAGGATCTCTGAGTGAGCAACCACTTAGAAATTATCTTAGGTTCACCTCTCCTGCAGAAAAACAGACTTGATCAAAACTCATGTTTTTAATTGTTCTAAGAGTTTAACTACAGGAGTTAATGTTCTTTTCATGGGAGGAATAACTCAAATGATCCACTAGTTTAAATATGATTTTTTCTATGAATTAATAAATAATATTATATTCTGAAATATTAACACAACTGAAAGAAATTGGAGAAATCTGCTATTAAATGACTCCAACACCTTTATAACAAGTAGTAGAATGCAGTTTGCTCCCAATTTGCAGTTCCATTCTCAAACGTCTAACATTACTACTAACAGATAATATTCCTGTATTCAACAGATACTACCTTCATAAGGATGAAGTAAAGTTACAAGTTTTCTTTGATTTAAAAGACATTTATTCTACATTCATTACTGACATAATCATACCATCATATTCATCTAAAATACAAAAGTAATGGAAACGTGTGTTGCATTTTTAGGCTCTCTAGAAACCAACATATTTCAAATTAAAATGACATAACAAAGGGATGTTCAATAAGGCATTGCTAGAAAATCAGAAGGTTATAGGTCTGGATTTTACTGTGAAAATGTATACTTTATTTAAATCCAAATATTTGAAAATAGTCTGTTAGGATAGAGATAAAAAGCAGATCTTGATTTCATAGTACCATCACTGAAGGTAAGTGGAAATGAAGATTTTTTTAAGCTATTTGTTATGCTCTGAATTCTCTGTTGTATGCATGCTTATCTGAGTATTCAAGTAAAATCTGCTCTTGAATATAAATTGTACACACTTTATACTGAGGGAGTGCTTAAATATCAAAACACTGCTATGGAAAATGATTTACAGCCTTTAAGAAAAAACGTAATTACTACATTCACATTTAATATAACTGAAAAAGAAATGAAGCTAGATGAACTTAAAATTGACAGTTAAAACTCTACAGTTCCTGAGATACTTAGCTGAAATCAAGGAACTGAGTACTCAGAGTTATGGATTCTTCTTTACTGTCCCTTTTGCTTGATCTTCATGAAAAGAAGCTTCTCTCTCTTTCTTTAGAGAGAGAAGCTAAAAAATATGCAGTGGGAGTAAACAGTCTAGATGTGTAAAATCCCAATGATTGCAAAGATATCTAATCTTCAGAAGCAAGATGAAGTATTAACAACTAGAAAGAAGAAAGATATCACACAAGGGCAGCAGGATTTTTGTCTTCCTCAAGACCAATCATGCAACTACAGAGGGAGAAACCAATGACAAAGGCTCTCCATGTTTAAAAAAAATAATTTTTATGGCAGTATCTTTCCTTTAATCAGACAAGCAGGAAATACATACAATAAAATGATCTTTTCTCTTACCATCAGGGATTCATTTGAAAGAGAATCTGGATGTAGCTAAAGGTATGTGACCAACTGCCTCATTTAAGGCAGGTTTGACCTGTCAGTCTGCCCTTTCTCTGGCCTTTCATACCTAATTAAAACTCTTTCTCTTAAGTATCTGTTCTTTATGAAATACAGTTTAACTTCAACACTACATTTGCCTTCCACTAAATTCTTAGGATTTACACTTCCTTATCTTTTATTATACAAACATCTGTTCCTGAAATGGAACAGCAGTTGCTTTAGATTAATCTAATTGGTGACATTTTCATATTAATTTTAGGCAAATTTTAAAGGACTTCAATGGCTCAATTTCTCCACTGCTTAATATTACAGAGAATTCATTGAAACTGGATGAAGTCTTGAACAACCTGGTATGGAGGAAGGTATCCCTGCCTATAGCAGGAGGTTGGAACCAGATGATCTTAAAGGTCCCTTCCAACTCAAACCATTCTATGATTCTATGAAATGGACACTTCAAAGTTCCTACTGAATTGGTAGAGAAGACTGAATTTGCAAAATATTTATCGTAATATTTATATAGATTTTACATAGATTTTAATGGTCTGAATTTTAATTGTATTATCTTCCTCTCCATCGTGCCTACGGTTTATGTTGACTACCAGAACAAAATATGCATTACAAATTAAGCTTATCTGGAAATGTTGTAAACACTAATAAACACAAAAGTTCTTCTTACAATTAAGCATAAATCAAAGTTGGAAAAGTACATTTTATATTGCTTTATTTTCGTTTTCAGGGGGTTGGCAGTTTGTGTAAATCAGAAGATATCTCAGTATAAATAACTTGTTTCTATTTGGTCAAGAGGCTATTATAACTTGTCTTAGAGCATTATACTCCTGGAGAAAAAAAAAAAAGAAAAAGAAAAAAAGAAAAAAAAAAGAAAAAAGTTTATATTCTCTGAAGTTGTAGTGAATAGCTTGCAGAAAGCAGTAGCTATAGTATGTAAACACTCACAAATACAAATAGCCATCTTCTGTCTGGAAACACAAAAAGATGGAAACATTAGTTAAGCCGCCTTCTGACTTTATTTATTTAGCTCTGAATTTATGGCTTCTTAATAGTGAAATACATCTTGGTTATAAGCGCAGCTAAAATATATTTAGGATTAAATATTTTCCTGAGAACTCTTAGTTTTTAGAGTGACTGAAAAATTCGAGTTATTTTTTAATTAAATTGCAAGTTCTCTTTTAACTCTACAGTGAAGCAGAAGAGTTAAAAAACAAATACTCAGAATTGGCTAAAGTTCCTTTTGAGGTTCTTAAAGGATAGGCTTACCTTTGGCTACACTGTGAGGGGAAAGCTAATGCTGCAATTAAAGTAAAAACTGAGATAAGAATGTTTTCAGCTGTAGGTCATAGAGAACTATTACCAATGAACAATCCAACTCAAATTCTTTATTTCAAACATGTATTAATGGGAAGTGTTTTAGCCAGTTCATTGGGATGTGCTTATTTCTCTACTGAAATAAAAATGGAGAGAACTACATTATTTTGTCAGTCACCTTCGTCTCTGAAAGGAAAAATTAGCAGCAGATAAAAATCAGGTAATAACAGATGAGAGATGGCTGCCATCCATGGGAAGCCTTCAGCAAAGTTTAGAGACAAGAAAAACCTCTCCTCTTTCTCACATAGGGCAATGAGCAGTGTGCTATACACTAAGCCCTCACTATTAATCTGGACTGGTTAGGGACTTAAGGCATGCTCTGCTGCACTTCACCATCTTATTTTCTGGAAGCAAAGCAACTAATCTGAAAGATGTTCTATAGTACACAAAGTTGTGTTTTTAAACAAACTAGTTAATTAATTGTACCTGGAAATATAGTCTTAAAAGTGCTTGGGGAGAGGGAAGAGAAAGAGGCAGAGAGAAAAACAAACAAATAAATAAAAACTAAACCATATGGAGCTTCTTGCCAAAACACTCAGTTTCACCATTCTTGTCATTACCTGTTTGTAAACACAGCAGAACTTACTGATCAAAAATATTTTCCCGTACCTAAAGGCAATAGAGTCCACAGGGGCTGTACCACAAGTGAGTCTTTAAACTACAGTATAAGAAGAAATAATAACAGAAGCAGGAATTACATTTATACTGTGCATCCAGTATAGATATTTTGGTATTCCCAGGGTTAATGTCTTCTTACAAAATTCAAAAATTGAAAACATACATGAAAATGCAAGCTAAAATGCAACTTGTCCCCACAGATGTGGCTTCAGCAGCATGAGCTAGGCCCAATACAGGTGGAAACGTGTTACTGGTTAGTGACTTCTTTAGGAAAACATTTCCTAGTATTTAAGCATTTAATAAAATTGAAAAATAAATTGAAAGTGTAATGCAAGGATTTGGAAAAATCTAACGAGGCAGTTCTTAACCTGAATTCTTTTGCAGTCTCGGGCACTGTCACACTTCATAAGTGAAAGGAGACTAAAACTTCTTCAAAGGAAAGCAGTGGTGGATACTATGCTTCAATGGAATTTAGTTGTGTCAGCCTGCCCTGGTACCACGCTCCTCCCACCATGACACATGCAGCACTGCTACCCTGGGCCAAAATATAGATGCACGTAGCACAGCGTCCTGTCCCCAACAGAAGCCTATAAGAAGCAACCTAGGAACAGTATAATTACAGGATGGAAGTATTCTATGTCTTCTCTCACAAGAAGCTTTTCCATACCTGTGATAGTTTTACTGTCCTTCCCAGGACCTTTTAAATGTATAATACTTTTGAGACAAAAAAAAAAACAAACCACTAGGATGCTACAGAGTATAACAGATGCTGGTGCACCATGCTTTTAAATAAACAAGAAGGGGATTTCTACTGTGCTTCTCTTTGTAATAATTTATAATATCCTGTCCACTTCTGACTGTCATTGGACATGGAGATCATACAAGGTTTTCATACACTATTTATTACAACTCCACAATCTCATTCCTGAATGATAAGGCTAAGATATATCACTGCACATATAAAGGTTGAGGTGAGGACTCTCTTTAAATCATTTTACATTCACCTTATCTGACCTTCTGCTGTTTTTTTCCCAGGTCACTCAGGAAGCCCTATTGACATTTTAGCTTTTTTTTTTTTCCTTCCTTTAGTTGAGTGCTTTCATTGTCTTTTTCTCCTTAAGTGCTCCTGACAGCTTCTGAAGGAGTAAGAACAAAAGCTGTACTTGGAGAGAAAGAAGTGGAGTTATCTCTCAGTAGCAATCTGTCTCAATATCAAAAGAAAGAAACCCTGACTCTGATCAGAGCTTTTTTTCTTTTTTTTTTTCTTTTTTTCTTTTTTTTTTCCAAGCACCGAGGCCTAATTGTTAAAGTAACAAAACTTAAATTTTACCAACTACATCCATAAGGGAAAAAAGAAAAGACTAAACTTAGGTTCGCTTTGGGCACCTGCATAAATTTGTCTGTTTTAAACATCAAGTATAAGATTTTTGCAAAAGAACAGGAACATCTCTTCTTTATCTTGACAGCTTGGTAATATTATAACAAATTCCACTTCCTATCTGCGCCTCAGAAATTTCATTTCCCTTGACCAGATAACCCCTTAAGCAAGGCTACACATATGAAAATAAAAGGCTCAAAAAATGCCAGAACCCTTTCAGAGTTCAGTCTAGTTCAAATATTGGCTAATGGTGTGAAGCTTAACATCTTTTTAAACAACAACAAGAAAAAGTTTACTCAGTCCCCCAAGCATATTTGTCTCGTTTTATTTCAGAGAGAAATACAGAGTTTATTTTGGCATATAATCTTCTGAAGCATCCAGATTAATCTGTAGTACATTCCATTAGCATCTAACTTGCCTGTCAAACAGTCTGTATCATTAGCAGTAGCATCTGCTACCAAACTGCAGAGAGAGCTGCAGATTTAATGAACAGGTGTTTATTTAATACTGAATTTATTTTAAAGGTGTTCTATTATCAATTGACATCCTTCCAGCTATACCAAGATGCTTCAGGAATAAAAAGTATCAGACACTTAATGAGGATTCTGTCTATAACAAGCAAAAAAAGACTATGAAACAGGTCAAATTCTCCCCTTGGCAATACTGGTTAAAAAAGTTTTCCTAGCAAATGCATAAAAATAAGACAACAGAAGTTACAGCTGCTAATAACAATAACCCTTCATTACACACCATCTCAGTATAACTCAAGTATGAAGAACATCAGGGGAAAGTGTGAACTCTTTCAGGGTTCTACAGAACCTGTAGTTCTGTATTATCCATCCTTTCTGACTGACAGCAGAGAATATGCGAGACCATTAACTCACCTTTATAAACGGATTAAACTTTCAGACTAAACAGCTCCAAAACAAAAACAGAAAATGCATAGATCGTCCACGTGAAATTTTGCAGCAGGTAGTGGCTCTAGCCTCACCTGAATCCCATGTGCTTATACCCTGTTTGTTAAGCAAGAGTTCATTTTATGCCTCTCTTGACCCAGTTAAATAATAACATGCATCTTGTTTTAGACACAACTTGCTTGCCAACAGAATGGCATAAACCTGCTTCTTTTTAGCACTGCAATTCATACCCATGTCTACAGGAATGACACACAAAATAAGTGGAATATTATTTCATTTTTTCTCACATTATCAAAGATCAGAAACGTATAGAATTAATTTATGAGATAGTTTATGTGAATCTGTGCAAAAAGTGGTGCACAAAGATCCTGAATTAAACGTAAGAACAATAAGCTTACTCTGTTTAAGCTTCCTCTGATATGTAAAAGAGAATGGTCGTGGTTTTTTTTTCTGGCAAAAGGACAGCCTATGGCTGTAGTAACTGCAAGATAGGACATTATTTCAGCTGATACTATCTCACAGAATTCTTGACTAAATTCATATCTATTTTTTAATATATGTGTACAATGGTCTTTAGCTAAAAATAACAACAATAAATATGCATTTGAAAAATTCTGTTGTGACCAGAGTATGTCACAGAGAAATTTACTCACTAGTGAAGTACCTGAGAGACCGCTTGTAGCACAACGGAGGTATGGAGGAGGGCAGAGGTAGTAATATTTTTAAGGTGCCTATTTTTTCTTCTTCTATCCCTCTCTCTCTTTTTTTTTTTTTTTTTTGGTCTAACAGTTTTTAATCCTCAGGGGCTTTATTTTCTTCACATCTGTTTCCTTGTACGTTTTCTCACTGCCAGCCCAGAAGATGAGTAGTAAAGAGCTTTCTCACAAGAAGAATGTTGTTCATAATTTATGAAGTAGTGACATAGAAAGATATGAGGAGAAAGAAAAAAAAAGAGAATGGCAGCCTTCAAGAAAAGTCTAATGAAAAGAGCCATGGGCATGAAACAAGGACAATTCTTGAAGCTTATTTGTTGAAATTTTGAAATAAAAACTGGTAAGCATTAGGGGGCTAACATAAAGTATTAATTGTAAATAAGGGCTTGTGGCATATGACATGAGAATAGGGATAGGTTCAGAAGCTGTTGAAAAGAGGAGAAAGGAACTGACAGCTGTAATGGAGACTGGGAACTATCGAAGCCTTATCAACACAGCCAACTCCAAAATGAGACTCCTGTCAACTTCACCACTGTCAGCACTGCTCTCTCTCCTCTCTAGAGCAGCTCTCCTTTCTGATTGCTATTGGAGTTTGTACCCCAGGGAATAATGCCACATTATTTTTCACTTTGTGGGTAGTCATCTGTCTCTTTAAATTGACATCAGGTGACAGCACAGGACCTTCATGCCAAAAAGCTCTTACTGACTTGGTGGAAAGTAAGAAATGTAACCCAGCGTGTAATCTGTTTTTTCCAGCAGATTTTTTATGAGAGCAACCTCAAAGAAGACCCTGTTTTCACCTGCTTCTCTCTCCCTGACACCATTGGTTCCTATGCAAAATCATGCTACTCTGGGTTAATTTGTTTTACTGGCACACAGTGCACTGGGGCTTTAACAAGAGCTGGTGCTGCTGACTTGTGAAATAATTACTTGCAGTGACAACCGTGCCATCTTCTTGTGATTTCTTTTTTTCCTCCTTTTTCTCCTCAGGATTTATGCATAATTCAGAAGAAGGGAAGATGTGGAAGTGGAAATCTGTCCACTGAGAAGACACAAAACTTTTAAGATACAGGTAGCTAATTAATGTGCAGACAGGAACAGAGTTCTGCTGGCTAGAGAGCACTAGCCATCCTGCACTGCCTGTGCCTAAGGCAATTCATTGAAACCCAGGAACTGGCCACAGCAACAGTTCTGCCAAGAGGACATTAATGCCAAATAACTAATCAAGGGCAAAAGTCTTATTCTTTCCAGGCAGGCAATGGAACCTGCAATCATGTCCTTTTTCCATCTGATGTCACTACTGATTTGGTATTTTACATATTCAGACCCCAAAATATTTAATAAGGAAGGGGGACTGTGATTTCTTCCTTTACTTTTAAATCACAGAGGTTCCCCTTGACAGAGCAAAAGAGGGATTAAAAAGGGGGAAAGTGGGAATCAAGACAAATGATTAAGAAAAGCTTAACGACTGCTGTATCCACACTGAATGGCTCTTGATGAGATGTACCTGTCCCATTTTCAGATAAGGAGCATTTAAGGAGTATGAGAGAAGATGAAAGTATTGAGAACAAAGGTAATTTTTTTTTTCTTTTTTAAGTAGTGTCATTACTGCAGATCCGAAAGAAGAACTGATGTTAGGGCTGAGACAGGAGGGAACTGAAGGGACATATCCACTGTAGATCAAGGGGAAGTGATCTGCTTTTAGAGAATAGAAACAGAGAAAGAAGGAAGGGCCATAGGAAATGAGCAAAGTGGTGAAAGATCATAGAATCATAGAATCATAGAATAACAAGGTTGGAAAGGACCTACAAGATCATCTAGTCCAACCATCCTCCCTTTACCATACCTACAGAAAACCACTAAACCATATCGCCTAGCTTTCTATCCAGACGCCTCTTGAACACTGCCAGAGATGGCGACTCCACCACCTCCCTGGGCAGGCCATTCCAGTGCCTGACCACTCTCTGAGAGAAAAAGTTCCCTCTTATGTCTAGTCTAAACCTCATCTGATACAACTTGCGTCTATTTCCTCGGGTCCTGTTTGTTGCCTGGGAGAAGAGGCCAAGTCCCTCCTCATCACAACCTCCCTTCAGGAAGTTGTAGAGTGCAACGAGGTCTCCCCTGAGCCTCCTCTTCTCCAGGCTAAACAATCACAGCTCCCTGAGCCATTCCTCATAAGACTTGTGCTTCAGACCCCTCACAAGTTTTGTTGCCCTTCTCTGGACATGTTCCAGGGCTTGATGAGAAAGGAGTAGTGAAATGGGGGGACTGTTGCACAACATTCCATTGCTAAAAAGGGAATTCAACAACTCAAATAATTAAATATTTAGGGCAGCATCTTTTGTGCCCTCTCCCCAGACTAACATCAGTCCGCCACCTCTCCTCCTCGTTTGGGTATCACCTCTTGGTGTGGGTGTCCCACAGCCATGGTTTCTCAGAAGTCCCTCCACTGTCACAGAGCACCTCCTTCCCAGAGTGTGCCTTTAGCCATGCCCTCAGCAACGGTCCCTCTGTGCCTCCTCCACTTCTCAACTGTCTTCTTACAAGTCCCCTTTCCTCAGTAGCTGGGGCTCTTTCTTAGATATTTCAGGGATGAGGCTCCCACTGATTGTTCTCACTGGTATCAAAGCCATGCGAGACTGTCACGGGTGTCTCATGGCTTCCCCTATGCAGGGCACCCTGCAGCTCCCTGCGCAAACACCATGCAGTTGGCTGCACAAGAACTAGTACAGATCAGGAGACAAAGTAAAGATGTTCACTCAAGGCCAGACCTCTCCTAGCATTAAGAAGCATTCATATGCAAGTCGCTCGATCTCCAACAATGTATATAAACAAAAGCACATATTCATGAGGAATAAAAGCAAAGCAGAATGATTAACTAAGCCCCCTCCAAGAGCTTTCAATGTAAAAAATACCATCAAGAAATCTTTTAAATTCCTTCATACAGTCAGCTGTTAATTACATGCCTAAAACTGTTATCAATGAAAAGAATCATTTATTTCATCAATAAAGACTAAAACTGCAGGTTTTGCTGCATAAACAGTAAATACTTATAATTGCACCCTAAACTGATCTCTGTCCTTTGTTTAACCTGTCAATTAACTACAGTAATTATGATTGGTTTCATCTGCCTTTCCTCTACAGCTAGGATGAATTCTTCCAGTCTGTCCTCCTTAGTGAACAATGTTTTCCCAGTATGACTGAAAACATTTCTGTTTGCTCACTTGTAGCTCTCTGTGCAGTAAACAAGGGAATTAGTTGTACCACACAAAACACTACATTTTTGCCCATGTAGGTCAAGATCAGAGGTGTTGCCTTGAAGAAATATGACAACTTCATTAAATTCCACTGGCACAAACAACCTCAGAGATGGTTTAGGTCTGTCTCCTCAAAAACTGTTTGTAACACTTCTAGAACTGGTCACTGGATAATATAATAATAAGATAATATATAATATAATAAGATAATAAAAACTGGAGGTTTATCTAACAAATACTTAAGAAATAAATTTCTAACTACTGGTACTAATTTTTATGATCACTAAATAATTGAATAGAAGAAGCAAATATGATGCCCACAAGAGCATTTTGCTTGAGAAGAAATAACAAGATGCTTTTGATTACATGAAACATGAAGGTGATTCAAAGATCCAAATGCTGCCTGAGCAGGTGATACGCTGCCTTCAAACTAGCCTCAATCAGGAACACGATGGCTAAGTGTGAGTGCTTTGCTCTCCAAATATTGCATTAATATAACTTCTCTTTCTTTCCTTTCTTAACTTGTTTTCAAAATATTGGCTTACAACACGAGGAGGATGGGGTAAAAGATGCCCTGCAACAGTCAATTCAGGGGAAATTTTTACAGATCTAACAATTTATGCTGTGCAGTCTAGTTCAGCATAATGTAGTTTTGTTTCCATATCCGGGAAAATAAAAGACATCTGAATAGCAGCACAAATGTAGAAACACAAAATAACAAAATATACCCTGCTGCCTGGGAGCATTGCTAAGGTTTGGAACAGATTTCTTTGCAAAAATTGTTGCTGAGCTTTCTTAGCAACAGACATCTAATCCAAAGGGGAAGGTATTATACAGAAACGAGAGCAAAGGAGGTGAAGGAGAAAGAATATGAGAACTGAGCATAACTTCAGGGCTTTGTCTCATGCTTTGATTGTCTGAAGCAACTTACCCCTTACTGGATTTATTTTGAGCTACTTAGGAGAGGACCATTATTGTGCTAACATTTGAGCCTTACAGGGAGAAGCTGCACTTTTAAGTTAAAACACAGCATAGAAGAACTTAAACTCCTGTTTGCCAAATGACTGCTGTTTAATCAGTGTCTTCACAAAACCTGGCATAACGTATAGAGCATGAAAGAACTGACAAAAGTACATAAGCCATCAGGAGCCTAGCTGGGCATTTTGCAGATATAACCAACATAAAATGTAACCTTGGTTATAGAACCATATTTATATGGTCTCTTGGTACAAAGCTTCTAAAATTAGTAGTCTTTTCAATACCAGAGTTATTCTTTGATGCGCTTTTCTAAAGAAGCTACATTCAGCCATAGGTGGTTCATAGAGGTAAGAAAAAAACACCTTGCTTGAAAAGGTTTGTGATGTCCTGCTGACAAACAGTCCAAGTTGTCATTACTTGCAAAATGACAAACTTATTTGCTAAATAAGGAGGATAGAATTAACTATAATTTTGCTTTAAGCCTGACTTGCCTCTGCTGCCCTTTAATTGTCTTGACACAAATTACAGATATTTTAATTACAAATTTCTTAACAGTTGTCCTTCCTCTTGGCTGCCCTGCACTTCAGATTAATTGCACAAATGTATACCCTGTCTGCAGAGAGTCATACAAATTATCATTACCAACATATGTAGCCACCCAGCAGTGAAGCTCTTCACATCCCCCACTCTTCCTCATTCTTCAATTCTTGCAATTTGCTCCAGTCCTCCAGTTCTCCACCAAGTCATTTTGAGAACCTTAAAAAAAAAAAAAATACCAGACATTACACACACACACACACAGTCAGACCTGGTTTTAATAATAGCTGCCTCCTGTCCCCCACCCATTGCCCCTGGCTTTTTTTTAAATGCACAACATTGACTGTCCATTTTAAGTCATCCCGAGGAAGAAATAATGGACCTTCTTATTACAGCCATAAAAGTCTTACAAATTGTAAGTGGAAAGAGAATTTGAAAGGCCTTCAGAGTTTGAAGTGTGATTTTCAGCTGTTGTGTTTTCAGTGATTACAACAACAGATTAGGCTATGATTGCTCATCCTTATGGCAGTAGAAAAATTTGCAACTCTATTCTCAGGTTTCCTGAGAATGCTTGGGTTTCACAAAGTTCTAAAAACATAACACCATACAAAGGAATATGGAATTCTACATCCTTCTACTGAAGTGCCTTTGGTCCACTGTGACCAATTCTGCCAAGGTTTAAAGTCATTCTGTTACTTGGAATGAGTACTAAAGAACTTCGTTAATCATTGTTTTTCAGCTCAAGATTTCAGTGCAAACACACTTAATAGCAGGAAGAGTTGGCATATTCACACTCAAGACAAACGCTGAAATCAAACATTTCAAGCAACTAAAGCTGCTGATTTATTTCCCAACTTGAGAAACAGGAAACATAATTTTGTACTGCTCAAGGTATTTTACTATATTTTACTTAACACAGTTGTTTAAAGAGAAACAACAGCACTTTACATACATCATCCCAGAGACTTACTGTAAAGACATAGAACTTAGATAAAGCTCCTTCTCTAATGAGTTACAATGTATGCAAAATATTTTCACTATCTGTTTGTATTTTATTTTTGAAAGGCTTCTATCTACCTAATTTTCATGTGTTGGCTTCTGCTGAATCTTGATTTCTGCAAAAGTGATCACAGTTAAACTATGCACACATACAAAATGCAGTAACTGTCAAAAGTTTTGCATTGATACAGAGGACAATCCAGATGCCAAAGCAATGGAACATACTCTACTAGAGGTAGCACCTGCCAAACTTAGCTGGCAGATGGTTTTACATTTGCTTCTCCTGCTGTTCCTTTTACTTCCATACTCTCTGTTTCTTTCCTTGATACAACTTTATTCTAGAAAACTAGCTACTGTCCATTTAACTGTTCTGTTCTATGCAAAATTTTAATTACATTTGAATAAATGCATGAAATAAAACAATTAAAGAAAAAAAATCTGTTACTCTACACTATAGGAATTACAGTTAACTCATCTGTGAACCACATATGTGTATATATCAAATTCTAAACTCAGAAGTTGTGTTGATTTTTTAAAACGGGACTCATACATGTGTTGTAGTTCCCACACTATCTCATGGGAACTTTATATCTGAGAAACAAAAATCAAATTCTAAAATGAAGAAAAAGTATAAACTTCTAAGTTTTCTTATCACAGTAATTAAAATAATTATAATCTTCTGCTTCTCTTTTCAAGTGCATGCTCATTTATAACAAGGATTTAAATTTCTAAACCAATTGATTTACTTTTGTCCAGCATTTTTGAGTGAAACTATACATATCTGATACTTCCATTACTAATGTTCCTGAGCTTGTGCCTTGCCACTTACAATGAAAAGAGAAAAACCATGGGTTTGGATTTCACAACTGAAACCTCATAATCAATTTATCCCGCAGTAGGAGTGGCTAAGGCAGATCCCAGTGATGGAACAAATCCATATATAGATTAAACGATTTTGAGTCTACATCAGTCTTCCAACAGCTAAACACTAGGGCTTGCAAATATTGTTAATGTTAACCAAAAGTCATTGTATGATGCCTAAATGTGTAACCTTAACAAAACCTGTATAACCAACTCAGGAAACAACTAAATCGATGCTGGAGATCCTCCAAAGCTGTAAAAAAACAATGACATTTTAATTTTTGCTGGGCAAAATTTATGTTCATCTCTACTTATATTGTTACAAAAAGAAAAAAAAAAATATGACCTAGCCTAAAATGGTGCATCATATCTACATCCTTAAGCCAGCAGTGTGCCCTTGTAGCCAAGACCACTGGTATCCTGCAGTACATCAAGAAGAACGTGGCCAGCAGGGTGAGGGACATTATCCTTTCCCTCTACTCAGCCCTGGTGAGGCCACATCTGGAAGACAGTGTCCAGTTCTGGGCTCCTCAGTTCAAGAAAGACTAAGAGCTTCTAGAGAAAGAACTCTGGAGGACTAGTAAAATGATGAAGGAACTGAAGCATCTCTCATATAATGAATGCAGAGAAGAGAGATCTCTGGGTGGATCTGATTGGTGTATATAAGCATCTGAAGAGGTGTCAAGAGGATGGAGCCAGGCTCTTCTCAGTGGTGCCCAAGAATAAGAAAAGTGGCAGTGGGCACAAACGGGAAGACAGGAAGTTCCAATTGAATAAGAAGGTGACAGAAAACTGGAGCAAGTTGACCAGAAAGTTCTGGACTCTTCTTCCTCGGGGCTATTCAAAAGCCATCTGGATGTAATCAGGGGTAATGTACTCTAGAGGACCCTGCTTGAGCAGTGAGGTTGGACCTGGCATCCCTTCACATCTCAACCTTTCTGTGATTCTGTGGTTTCCTGATTCTCAGTCTTTCAGCAAAATCATAGCACAATACATAGGAAAGGTAAGATAGCTATATGTAGCAAATGGCGTCCTCAAATTGGAATGTTAAAATGTAAAAAATATAAATAAATGAAGCCTTTCAGAAGCTTAGAGACACAGCATGTGAAAAAAGTAGGCAACTGTCATCTTCTTTTAAAACAGAAAGCTTGAAAGAGCAGATTGCACTGTCATAAGGGCTACATCATGAAAAGTGAGAAAATAAATAAAGTAAAATTCAGGAGAGAATTTGGCACACAAATGGGAAAAGCAAGTGAGAAAGCTCTCCATAGTTGAGAAAAGTTGTTGCTATGATAATAGTATGACTTGGATTCACTACAACAGTTGTCAAATTTGTGCTGATTCACTTCAGCTCAAGAAGTGCTTGGCAAGAGCCTGGTAAAGTGGATTATACTACTGGCATAAGAACTTGAGAAAAGCAGTCTGAATTAGATATAAACACAGTGTGGTCATTTGCCAAGGCCAGTACCAGCTTGTTACGTTTGCTTAATGCATTTGCAACATAGACTTTTGATCACCCTCAGAATTTTGACTTTTTGGTATAATAGATGAGCTCTGGGGCCTGAAAAGTTGAGAGGCATTGAGAGTTTTGTCATCATTATATAAAGATGATGACTATTCTGCCAAGGCTTCTGCTAATATCTTTCTTATAAATAGCTGCCACAGAACGTGTAATTTCAAAACACAGAAAAAACTCCAGTAAATAAAATGGTTCATCCTGCACAAGGCTTTTTTCAGTGTTTTTCCATTTCAGTGGGGAATGAATTCAATGACTTTACTAAAGAAGAAAAAAAAAAATGAATGAGAACATATAATAAGTCCTAAAAACACTGGGTTGTCTACAAACATTTCTCCGTTTTTATAATACTCTACAGTCTTTATGTCATTAGATAGGTGCTACGTATAAAATAATGTTTCTATATTACTCGACACATTATTATAATGCTGGCTGTAATTTGCTTTCCAATGCACTTGAAATTCTGGTGTAAAAGCCTGGACTCCTACAAACTGCTATTTGACAGATTTTCACATAATACCATGTGATAACAGAGTATTTGTATGCGTGGGTTAAAGTCACTGTCCAAATTTGTTTCAGAAGACTGAAAAAAACTCTGGGCCTCACACCTGAAGTAAATTGACAGTGAATGCCAGTGACACTGTCAGAAGAACATTAGCCTCATCCACTAGCCAGGACAGCCACTACTTCTTGGCAAGAAATACCAACCAAGCCTTGTAAGAGACTTTCTGCAAGAGCAAAACAGCCACTATGAACCTGAAACAAAGCTCTCTCACTCATGGGAGAAATTGACTATTAGAAGGAGGATGAGTGGTCCTTGTGCAGAGTTGAACAGCTGCCAGAGCTGGCTGATGCAATGAAGGCTGAGTTCCAGAACAACCCTCTGGGACACAGATTTCACACACACACACACACACACACACACACAAAAAAAAAAAAAAAAAAAAGAACAGGGAATGGGCACGTTCCTGAGGCCTAAATCCCATTTGTTCCTTCCAGAGGTCCTGCAGGTTTCCAGCTTCCCAACCAAATAAATACGAAGTTAGTGAAGGTCACTGCTGAGTGATACAGAGGAAGCAGCAAGGGTAGGTGGCTCTGCAAAGGAAGGTAAACCAGAAGCTCAGTGACACAGCACGGCCAGCAGAACAAAAGCCTCTCTTGCAGAGGCACTGTATGAGGATTCCCACAGCTCCTTCTCACACACTGTGTGTCTTCATGACTGTCTCTGATTCAAGGTTACAGCTGCAGCACCTCTGAGCAGAGCTTGAGCACAGGAAGGAAACCTCCTTTGGGTGGTGGTGGGGTGGTTGCACAGGATGCTCACTGAAAAAAATAGACAGTCAGGACAGTTAGAATCTGTTGATGTGAATCTGGAGCACAGGCCATATGAGGAGAGGATGAAGGAGCTGGGAATGTTCAGCCTGGAGAAGAGGAGGCTCAGGGGAGACTGTATCAAACAGGTTTCTGTATCAAACATAACAGTAATATAAACCATAGTACTGAACAAAAGTTCAAAACAAAAACATTTGCTTTTCATACTACATTATGTAGTCATCAGAGTCAGAAATTCTACCTTGAAGGATCTATTAAGATTTCTATATATCACAGTATCATAAAACCGTCACATCACATATGCTAAATGAGATATTTAGCTATAGTTTTCCTTTCATAGTTATAGTTTTCCACCAAAATACCCCACTCATATCAAATGTGCACAAATCCCAATACAGTAAATACTAGGGCTATCTTTCTTTGAAAAACTGAACATTGAATAAACCACTGAGCAGATGTTCTCATTTGTTCCACAGTATTTTACTGGTCTAAAGCTACATGGGGCTAGAAATTAGTTGATTAAGGCAGCTGTGAGTCTCCCAGCAACAGAGGGATCATAACACACAGAATAATGCATCTATTTCCTCCTTACAACAGATGCATGGGTGATACTGCAACTATAACAGAGACTGTAAGCACTGACATCAGGCTAGCTGCTGAATGATCCCTTGCAGAAGCTGCCAGCTAGGATGAGTTACAGCAACTAAAACCTAAAATATCCTAAATACCACTGCAGATGTGCTGTAAGAATTGGAGAATTTGAATTTTTGGTCCAAATTAAATGTTTTCAGAATAAAAGCAACATTCAGTATTTCTCAGAATCTTTTCTTATCTGTAACAATTTGAAAAAAAAAAAAAAAAAACAAACCAGTGTATATTTTTATGACATTTGGCCAATCATGTAATTATTATTATTATTATTATTATTTTTGCTGAGAATGGCATAGCAGTTGTGACAAAAAGGAAGAAAGAAAAAGGGAAAGGGAAAGGGAAAGGGAAAGGGAAAGGGAAAGGGAAGGGGAGAGGAAGGGGAGCGAATGAGAGGGGAGGAAATGGAAAAGGAAAAGGAAAAGGAAAAGGAAAAGGGAAGAGAGGAGAAGAAACGGGTAGAAGGTAGATGGGCGTTAAGAAAGGGTGATATCATATCACCTAACCTAAGTGTCCAAGTTAAAACAAGCCGATTTGCAGCAAAAAGTTCCTGCCTGGTGCCAAGGGCAGTGTCCTCACCCCATTGTACTATTAGATGTATGAGGACAGTACCAATGTGAATAAACATCTGTCTTGATGTCCTACGTACTCCTTTTGCAATCTCAACCACTCATTTCCTTTCTTTGCACATAGCAGCATTTGTCAGAATGCCAAGATAGAGCTTAGAGAAGGGCTGTGGAAGCAAGTCTGATCAGCGCCTTCCTCAGTGGAAAAGAAAATTTAAAGGAGCAAAATTACTGTAAGGAAAGCTACAAATTTCCTGTTAAAAGCTGTGTGTTTGTAAACTGACATTCCGAAGGATCTGTCAAATACAAAATGCAGTGAATCTTCTTGATCTCAGATACTTTGCTAACCTTGTGTTAAAATTAGATTTATACTTTTTTTTTTTACTGGGTAAACTGCATGACTAAATGCTGTGTATTTACTAGTTGAGGTTGCTTCCTAGTGTTAGCACATATACTTAAATGAAACCAATTTGTTGTACCATAAAAGAGACAGGTCCAAATTGCATGTGGCTCCTGTACTCTGCAGTACATAAACCCCTGTTCTCCTGCATCACAAGGCAAAGACCACTTCTAGAGTTCCCAGCTGGGTCCCTACTCCCTCCACCTACTCCCTCCAGGAACCTTGTTAGCAGCCCTCTGCTGCCAGTCCCTCGGTCTGCATTGCCCAGTCCCTCTCTAGCAAATACCATTTAACCTAACAAAACACCTCTTGCATATTGTCAGGGAATGTGAAACATTTATTAAGTTGGTGCTTTAAACATGTCTTTTCTTTCACTGTTTTCGTTCTCCATCCCAGTCATTACCCGCTGTCATATCATTCCGTCTCCTCTCTTTTCTGGCCCTTTATGTTTCATTGCTCTCCCATCACCCTCTCTCCATGTTCTGCAAAGCCTCTTTGCTTGGAACTAGTCTAAGTAGCTGCTTTTCCTCTTTTGTAGATTAACGTCTGTGCAAAATATTCTATATAAGCGTGCCTTAAAATCAAGATAAAGGTGGAGACGATTTTGATAGGATTGAACATACATAGATTTTGCCTACATAAATGGAGAGGCAAAAATGATGTGGTAGGTTGTTTGTTGCCCTTTTTCTTTCCTCCATAATTCCACCTTCACCTTCTGCACATTACACTTAAAACAGGAGATGCAGCTGTTGCTAATGATCTGTTTATGACTCAGCTTAGCTGCCAGTCTCTTCTCACTGGTATTTATATTCCAAACTGATGTATGTCATGTCCATTAAATAGAAATACAGCTTGTACCTACCAATGTTTATGAACTTGCCTGAGAAAGGAATGTTGACTTCAGTTCTGTCTTGCTCTTAGGGCAGGGAGGGAATTTTGGCACAGCTTCTGTCCTGGGTTGGCAGGGAGTTCCCAGTGGCTTGGATACCTGATCATTGCGCATAATGCTTTCTTGACATAATTGAGTAAGTTTAATCTATTCCAAAATACAAACCATTTGTTGTTTTGTTGTTGTTGGCTTTGTTTTGCTTTGTTTTGTTTTTTTTTTTTTTAACGGTTTTATAGCAAAGCGTTGTGTATAAGAAGTACTGATTTCAGATTTTTTTCTTCAAAAGTATCTGGTTTAAGCAATTAATCTTGACAAATGTTGTACAGGTTAAATGGTTTGTGTGACTCGGGAATTACTGTGACTGATAGAATCTTAACTTGCCGAAATTATCTTCCCTTACTGGAGTGTGAGTTCAAAGCATGGCATATACAGTGTTTCCAGCTGGTGAATGCATTTCTTTGTAGCATTTCTCAATGGTATGCTGACAGACACAGCATGATGTAGTCTGCTGTGTGAAGAACTGATAGGTAAAAATCACATCTATTCAAGCAACTACAAACAATTGCTTCTACAATTGCAGACAGAGGGGAAGAACCTAGAAAGTATTCATGGAAATATATCTTTCACAACCTACTATTTTAACACACTGTGAAGCTAACAATGAATCCAAGTACAAAGAGATGCCCAGCTGATTACAGGCAGACACTTTAGTGAATGCACAATAGTGAATGCAATACTCAGCAGTGCATGATCATTACATGATACACACTCATTCACAGTATTTCGTGTGCATCTACTTTAAAATTATGGATCAGAGGTATGCTTTTAAAACTAACACCTCAAATTTCTATTACGAGCTTTGATTTACTTTGCCAAGTGATACTGGCACACATGAACAATTATTTTGGGTGAACTGACCTGGAAGATCATCTCCATGGGCTAACATGTCCTCTTGAAGTGCATATTCTTGGAATAATGGTTTCTCTGTGTGAATTTTTCTTCTTTACATATTCACTTCTATTAAATTTCATTGTCTGGTTACATAGAAAATTTTTGGAGGCAAGGGGAAAGGTAGTAGGCAGAAAGAAATATCTATATAGACTGTATTCAGTAAAGCTTCTTCAGTACCTAATGAGGTAAGTGTACTCCTTAGAAGGCAGCTTCTAAGTCCTAGTATACCAGTAGAGGCCTATATGGAATGTGAAGAATGCAAAGCACGAACTCCTTTATACTTAAAATAATCAGAATTGCATGAACAAATTTCAGTAGAATGTCTCATTTTATAATAAATTTTAAATTACTGTTATGTGTAGTTTCTATTTCCCACAATTAAGTAGTATTTTTCCAGTAATGGATGACTGTAGATTTTATCAGCAGAAAACCTGTAAATGTTCAAAGATGGACACATGTGTATAGACTAAGGTTCTGAATGGCACAATCACCCACAACTATATCCTTTCTTAAACATTTTAAAGACTCTATGATTAAAAATTGCTTCTACTGTGGTCTTTTTCCTTTATTTAAAACAAATTGTTTCAAATGTTATCCAAGTGACTCACTCTCACTCAAATAAATATTTGCAAATGTATTCTGCTCTCACTTGTCCTAAACATTTTATGAGATTTTATTTTGACTACCTCACTGCACATAGAAAAACTTAGCATTCCTGACGAACGTTCTTAGAATTTATATTCTACACAATAGAACAGGTATGTAAGCTTAAACTTATGTATTCATAGTTACAGTGAAAGCAATGTCCTTATTTGATGGAGGGTTGGGCTTTGTGTGTGTGTGTGTGTAAAGAGATGTCCTACGCTATTCAGCTGTAAGCCAATAAAGTGGGTCAGACTAAGAGCAATGCTTAAGTAGATGTTACGGTTGCAAACATACTTATTAGACTCTCCAAAACACAGAGCAGGAGCTACCAACCAAGTAATCATGAATGGGAGGAGTTACTAATTCCACAGATAACCTGGGGGGGAAAAAATAATAATAAAGCTCCAATTTTGAATCAGAGAAACATAGAATGCTTTTGGTTGGAAGGGACCATAGAGATCATCTAGTTCCAACCCCTCTGTCATGGACAGCATTGCCAGCCACTAAATCAGGCAGTAGATCAGGCTGCCCAGAGCCCCATCCAACCTGGCCTTGAACATCTCCAGAGATGGGACATCCATAGCTTCTCCAGGCAGCCTGTTCCAGCACCTCACCACACTCTCAATGAAAAATTTCCTCCTAATATCTAATCTACATCTCCCCTCTTTTAGTTTAAAATTGTTCCCTCATGTCAAATGAAAAGGTTTATTAAAGTTGCAGGTATTCTTAGACAACAGAAGAGATCAACTGCCTGCTAAACTTCAGGTTTGTGTGTCTTTTGACCAAAATCCATTCAGAAATAAATAACGGTGGATAATGGTGGGATTGTTTTAGTGACAACTGTATTCGTGTAACTGAATTCCTTTCCTATACTTGTTTTTTTGCTGTTGTAGATTCTGACAAATTGTAGGAGTAGGTGCTGGCTATAACATTTAAATGGAGGAGCTTATAGCATTTAAATGGAGCAGTTTTACACTGCAATTTCAGAACCAATTTAATATGACATAAGCCATCTCAAGCATCAAAGAGACATCCCACCACCTCCTCATTCCTGGGTGCTTATTTCTCCACCCATAACCGCAGGCACATGCAGTCATGCTTCTGTGCAACCAACCACCTTAAGGAAGTGATCTGAGATATATTAACCTGGGTGAAAAAAAAACAAAACAAAACCCAACCCACTTCAAACCTCCATCTGTTCAACTGTCTGATTTTTTGAGATGGGTTGGGGAGAGGAAGGGTTCTTTTGTTTTCTTTTTGACAGCACGGGGGAAAACATTTGGGGCATGCAAAAAGCTTTCAAGAATTTGAAGTAGTATTGCCACTTTAAATGAATTCAAATTAATACAAAAGAATGACATCATCGCTCAGTTGACTCTGCGTATTTCAAAGACTTATTATCTAAAATGAGTACAAAGGTGCTCAAAACAAAGAGAAAATAACATGGCTTTAAGGAAGCCAATAAAATTTGATTTTTTTAAAAAAAGGTCATGCAGATTATTTGCCATATGAAAGCAGTAAAATGCATCAGCTTATACATCTATAATTTCAAAAAAAGAAGAAGAAGAAAAAAGCAGAGCAGCTGGGAATCTGTAGATTTCATATAGATAAAAAGTTAATTAGCTGTGAGATTTTGCAATCCAGCTTCTGTTTCCAGCATAAATGAGGAAACAGAATCAGGTATCTTCTGTCATAGGAACTTTTCTTTGTGTTTTTTGTGTTTTCTCTGGAATGAAGGTGAATTTCACAGTGAGTTTAAGCTATTAAAGTGAGACTGACAAATATGAGCAGAGCTCCACTCCAAGGGCTTAATATTGGAGGCATGGCAGTTCCATACTAATCTGATCTGATTTTAATTCACCAGACCTTACAGGCATATTTCTGGGCATGTCCCGCTCCTGCCATGACTGAGCATTGTAAGCACTGGCTTGAGTCAAAACCAGGTCAAGATCCTCAAGCTAAGCGTTCTTCAGCACACTTGACACTGATCGTGTTGATCTTCTTATGAAGTGTAGGTGCAGTTTTCCTTTAAGGGGGAAGAGATGATTATGTTAGCTCTTTCAGTTCTTAGCCTATTGGTTAGCTCATCCTTACAGAAAATGGAAATATCCTCTTCCAGGAGAATGATGCAGCATTTCAACATGGATTCTTTTGTGCAGTATGCACTTCACCTCTGAATTTGAAATTCTGACACTGGACTGAAAGACATACATGAGCTATAAAATAGCATTGAGGATGTCTAAGTAATCAAATGTTTAGGGCATTATACAGAGGAGCTCTGTTTTCTTGTCTCCACCCTAAAATCGTCTTTTTTTTTTTTTTTTTTTTTTTGCCTTTTTTATACATTTTAGAAGGCACTAATATCAGGGTACAGGGTAAAATATAGAGATAGTGCTGAGGACCCAATGCTTCCTCCACTGTAGCCTTTACATAGGCATGCCCAATCTGTAACCTGCAGCCTGCACGTGGTCCAGCATAACTTGCAATGTGGCCCACTCCCTGCCATCACAGTGGCAGCTGGTGCACACACATCACTCAGCAACGACCAAACATCAGTGCACTATTAACTCTGTCTGGGCTTAATACAGGACACGGAAAGTGAACAGTGCAGTGCTGACTCAAGTTACAGAAATTATTTTATGCATTTTGATACACTGGCTGAACACAGTCCTGTGAATAGCAAAAAACTGAACCTTCCCACCAATATCCTGTTACATGTTGTTGCCATGTGACAGATGGCAGCAGAGGCAGCAGTCTGACAAAATGGCATCTGACATGGAAGTGAATATAAAGAAAAGATGTGTCACTGAATTCCTCCATGTGGAAAAATGGCACCCATTCACATTCATCAGCACTTGGTGAATGTTGGTGGAGAACAAACTGTGGATGGGAGTGCAGTGAGGCAGTGTGTGGTGCGTTTCAGCGGTGGCAACAGCAAGAGTGGGTCATCTCCACTGGTGCAGACTTTTATTGCTGACAAAAATGCAGAGCTAATGGTGGTGGATATGTTGCGAAATTGTAGCTGAGAACTTGCTCTTATCAGTGTTGCTGTATTCATTGTATCTGCTGTAGTTTCCATGGAAACAAATAGAAGGCATTACTTTTGGAGACGCCTACAAGTACATGGCCCATGACAATTCCTCTTCACTCAGTGAGGCCCAGGCAAGCCAAAAGGTTGGACATCTGTGATTTACACAATAAAATTGTAGTGTATCTCAGGCAGTATCACATACATTCCCCCATAATTTGTTCTTCTGGTCAGTATTTCCTAATTTGGTATACTGAGTTTGACAGGATAATTCTGATACAAGTGATTTCTATAGTCCACTGGGAGGCAAACTGTACTACTGTTTAGTGTATTTGCTTCCATTTGAGGAATTAGAGCACTAAAATTCATCATTGATGCAGTCTGTCTGAGAAATATCTGTCCTTGTTGTAGCCAGTTTCTGTAAATTATCAGTACTGTACATCAAGGGGCCTAAATTGCTAGATCACATTCAATAATAAGTATTACTATAGCAATAATAATAATAAAAGTAGTAATTGATTCATAATTAGAAAGCTTAATCATTATAACAGAGTAAATTTCTGGAGAAAAGGGGGGAAAAAATCTCTTTAAGAAATCATGCCTCTGAAGAAAATACCTATTTTTCAACAGGAGTTACTTGTTATGCAAGTATTGATCCCTTCAAGTCCCGTTATATCTCTAGTCCATTCTTTCAAAAGTTCTACTACATCTATTTTTATTTTGAGGCATGTTGGCTTTCTCAGTATTTATTATAAGCAAAGCTCTACTTGTTATCTTTTCTTCACAGGCACATACTAAAGCTGAAAATTTATTGGAGGTAGAGATGCTAACATCTTGTTAGCAAAGCTCTATGTTATCCCAGTTTTCCAGGAATTTGTCAGTAATTAGTATATTTCTGTGTCAGTAAATCATTTGTATTTTCATTCTGAAAGTACATTCCAGCCCAGAGACTGTAATAAATACTTATTATGTACACGATATATTGCTAATGACAAAGATGATACATTTCTAGTTAAAAAAAAAATAAATATTTTCTTAAAAAATGATATATTGTGAAAGCCTTGCTGAAATGTAGGTAATGAATACTGCATTTTGAATACCACTGTTCAGGTGCTCAGACATTATTTTTAGGCTTCATACTACCTTCATCCACACAGAACTGATCCTCCGTAGTTCCACAGATTTCTTCCTGCTTCACTGAATCCAGCAAGACTTCGAACACTGACATCTGTACAAGCCATACCACACTGTGAATTATTTGTGAAAGAAGGACATGTAACATGATTTTTGGTGTCATCAGCTTTCACCATGCAATGTCAGGTCTGAAATAAAAACAGATTATCAAAGAAAAAATTGGCAAGATGTTCTCAAGAAGAAAACTGGAGGAACTAAAATTTTCAGTTGAAGTCATTGTGCTTGCCAAAGTCCTGTGAGAGAGATGTATCCGAAGCCAGGGATGACAGAACTGCAGCAGGGCAGGGACCTCACAAGCATGGGAGCTGCCCATGACCAAGGGAGCAGAGCAGGACTCAGAAGGGTAATGGGGATCACACACTGCCAGGGTGGCTGGGCAGGGGCACGTGGACAGAGGTGGGCTGAGCTTAGGCTGGGGCATCAGCCTGCGTATCATGGTCAGGACGAGGAATAGGATTAGGTGGTTCAGGAGTATGTGTCACATACCTCAGGTGATGCCAAGGATAAGAGCTGCAGTATGAGGAGTGTGGGGGTAGGGTGAGTTGCACACAGAAGGGCTTTGAAATGTTATGTTACTACTGCTTGAGTTTTTAGTCATATAAACTATTAGATAGCATTTCCAGAATGAAAGATCAGGCACCAGAGCAATTAAAAAAGATCAGACACCTAATATTACTGTATATACACTGCACAAGTTAAAATTTCTTAGAGGTTTGATAAGGACAATTATTCACACAGTCTTACACACAATCTCAACAAACTCCCAGTCTCACTCGCTGGTGGGCTAATGAGCTATAGCCACCACTTCCAGGAAGGATGAACCTTGCAGCTGATAACCCTGATAATTGGGGGGGGGGGGGGAGGGGAGGAGAAGGCATACTGGGAGGGTGCAGAAACTGCAGAGCTCTGCAGACCTATGGGGCTGTGCTGGGGGAAGGGGGAGCACAAGGAACAAAGAGAAGGATAGGTAGAAAAGGGCAGATTAAGTGTGAGATAGGGGCTGCTCAGTGCACTTGTGTGGCTGAGCCCTCTATCTTCTTGAATTTTCTCATTAAATCTTTTCTGAACTCTCGGTGTGTTCACTCTCTCCCGTATGCATATGTGCTACGATGATTACGTGCCAGCTGCTGCGTGTGAGTGAAAGTTGGTGCCAGCTCCTGGAGTCACGCCTGAGAGCGGGCATCCCAACCTGCAGTGCCAGCTGCTGGAGCAAGCATGGGGATCTCGGTGCCAGTCGCTGGCAGAAGCTGCTGGCGGTGACAGCTCCCGCAGCCAGGCCGGGAGTGTAGCCCTATAGGCTGCGGTGCTGGGAAAGCCCAGGGGAGCACACGAGCCGGCAGCTCCCAGGAGACCGGCTGACGAGGCGTGGGAGGAGCAGGAACAGCGCCAGACGTACTCGGCGCTGACAGAAGGCAGCCCAGCCCAGCGCAGCGCTGCCAGCGGGGTGGGTAGCTGAGTGGTGTCGTGGTCCGGGCAGAGCATTCTGATAGTGGCTGAAGGCAGCAGTGAGTAGGCCTGTGGGAGGTGCGCTCAGGTACAAGAACTGTTCAGCTCAAGGACAGAGCTTCGGGTGAAGGCGTTGGAGAGCATTACCCATTGCCCACCTCACTCTCACAGGTGTCCTTCTGCTACAGGTACTAGGCTCTGGAACTTGTTGGACAGGCAAGTGATGGTGTGGCTAAAGTCCACCCAGGCTGGAGGAGTCACCTAGGGCTGGTCAGCCTGTCCCCTGTATCACAACTACCTCTATTAAGAAAAATGGTTGTTATTGTAGATGACTCCCTTCTGAGGGGAAAAGAGGGCTCAATACAACAACTAGCTCTGATCTGTAGGAAAGCCTGTTGCCTTCCTGGAAGCGGGGTAAGAGATGTTACTACAAACCTCACTAGTCTGTCACAGAAGGCCTTTGGTTATTATCCAGTATTGCTTTTTCTTGTAATCAGTGATGAAGTAGCGAAATGGAATCCAAGGAAAATCAAAAGGGACTTTGGGGCATTGGGGCAGTAGGTTGGAGGATCAGGGCACAGGTAGTGTCTTCTTCTAACCTTTCAGTAGCAGGGAACAACAGTGAGAGGAGCAGGCAGATCAAGATCATCAATACATGGCTCTGAGGCGGGTACCAACATGGCAAAATTTTGGGTTTCTTGATCATGAAATGGACCACACAACACCAAGCCTGCTGGTACTTGATGGGATGTGCCTGTGTCAGAAACGAAAAGGATTTTGGGACAGAAACTAGCAGGTCTGATTGAAAGAGCAATAAACTAGGTTTAGAGGGGGAGAGGTATTAAAACAAGCTCACCATAAGTGATGGGATAGCATGTGAAAAATTGAGAAATTGTGTGCTAGTGAGATCTTCCTTTCTGCTCCATGAGGTGCTGGGTACAATGAAACATGTATGAAATGTTTCTACACCAGCACTCAGCACGAGGAACAAGCAAGATGAGCTAGAAGCCTTGGCTCAATTCCAGAGCTACAACATCACTAGTATAAGCAAACACTGGTGGGAAAAGTTCTGTGACTCGTGTGTCACAGTGGATGGTTCTGGTTTCTCAGAAGAGTGTCTGAGCTGGCCTTAACAGAGCTTCCAGCTGGTGATGACACGGATGAGATCCTCTAGGTGTGGATTAAGAGAAAAGCAAATAAAGCAGATGTCATTGTGGGAGTCTGTTATGGGCCACCCAGCCAGAATGATGACACCGATGAATTATTCCTTAAGAGACTGATATCTCTATAATAGCCATCCTTGTCCTTATGGTTGACTTCTGATTTTAACTAAGATTACCACTGAGCTGATACAAGCAGGTCCAGAAGATCCTTAAAATACCTTGATAATGGCTTCCTTGTATTGGTACAAAGGGAGCTGACTAGAAACAGTGAAATGTTTAATTTTTATTTGTAAACAGAGGGGTTCCTCTGGGTGCAGTGTCTGGTGATTGGCCATCTTGGCCCTAGTGACCATGAAATAGTTAAGTTTAAAATCCTCAGAGAAAGGAAAACTACAACCAAAATTTTAGCCCTTGATTTGGGGAGAGCAGATTTCAGGCTGATCAGGGAACTAGTTAGTAGGATTCCCTAGGAAACTGCTTTTAAAGGCATTGAGATCCATCAGTACTAGTCAGTTTTTAAGTGCCACCTCTTAAGAACACAGGAACAGGGATTTCCAAAGCATCAAAAGTAATGCAGGCAGAAGGCTGGTTTGAGTGAGCACAGAGCTTAGGTGGAAAGTGTATGGCCACTGGTAGGCAGGTCAGTCAACACGGGAAGACTACAGAGATGCTGGTTGTCATTGTGGAGAGAAACTGTGCATGGCCAAAGCTGAATTAGAGTTGGGGCTGGCCTGTACTTTGGGGGACAAGAAAAAGTGCATCTTTAAATATGATTGCAGCAAAAGGAGGGCCAGAGATAACATTGGTCCATTGCTTAATGAGGATGATTATCCTACAGATAGGGTCAGAGACAAAGCAGAAATGGTCCAAGGTGGACCCCAAGCTGCTGCACAGAGCTGTCCTGGGCTGGAGTAGCTGAAGGTGACCACACCCTTGACATCACTTCATAAATATTATATTGCAGTGTCTCAAAACTTTTTAAGACAAAAATAAATATCTTGATATTCTTTTCAATATTCCTTGAACTTCTGGGTCAGCAGAAACATTTTCTATTCTATTGTAGCAGAACAAAATTATGCATTTTTATGTTGCCATTTTTCTTTTTAGTAATTATTTAATCAAATTTTGTGCCATAAAAATTCTCATTACAAAACATTCTTATAACAGATTATATGTATTTTAAGCAATACCAAATCTTTATATTCTTCCAATCCAACATTATGAACTACTTACTAATGTTCTTTCTCTCAATGTCTGAGGCATGTAGTTTAGAATTAAACTGTTCTTATTTCATTTCCTCTTTTATTTTTCAGACATAGCATTCACATCTTGTTTACAAGGTATTTATTAAGTAATGTGGTGAAGAATCATGTAGGAGCCAGTCAAATAATTAATCAGGTGCTGTATTTTAAATGCAACTTTCAGTCCAGATGAGAGATGAAGATAGTGCTTGCTGTCTTTCTGAAACATTAGTTTAGTTAAGTGCACTTAACATAGATTTATAAGACAGGTATCCTGATTTGTAATAGCATCTCAAATCCAAATAGTATTTTTTCCCTAGATCTCATTATCTTTTAATCAAACACAACACTGTGACAAATAATGAGGCAGTATTCAGAGCCCTCATTAAGGAAGAGTTCATTTTCTCAGAATAATATTAAGGATTTATTAGCTACAGTTTACACTTTAATAGTTTCTGACAAAACTATTGTGTTCACATAAAGGCTTGGCAAAAGCATTTTAGCATTTGCAATACAAATTAAGTTTGCCTCTTCAATTTTTCAATTAATACAAAGCAGTCTACTTGTGCTAAGTATAGGTTGTCAAATTTGGGGTTATTCCTATTTGTGTCCTAAGATGGAGAACAATGTTTTGTGTTTCTTTCATTAGTACTATCAGCACTATTGTTCTACTTCATTTAAATCATTTGAATTTGTTCTACTGAAACAACAAATAGCCAGGAGAAATAAAAGAAGTTAGATAATTAGCACTCTGTATTACCAAGATACTTCTACTACATCAGCTTGAACAGAGATTCCCAAATAATTTAAAGTAATTATCCATAAAATTTTCCTGTTCTCTGCATAAAGTCACCATAATACGTGTGTATATTCATCCTTTAGCTGTGGCAGTAACAAGACCCTTGGATATGAAGGAACCTGATGACAATCTGTACATGACTGAGACGATTCTACACTGGCTGAATGACTGCAGACTGCCACTGTGAGGAATTTTTATACATATTTAGCAGTTTTCTACTGAATTTTATGTTTTATGCAGATGGAAATACTTTTAGATGTAAAAACAATTATATAAAGTTGTCATAGATCATAGCTCAGTGAAGCCTGTTTATCATTCCTTCTGTACTGGGATTGTCCTTGGCAAATGGCCTCCATCAGCGATGCAGAAATGTGTGTGTTAGTATTCTGCTAATGTTCAGTTGGGACCCCTAATGACTCATGCTATTTTATAATCAACTGAGATCACCTAAAGGAAAGAAACAAGATCATTACAAAAACCTCAGCATTCTCTCTGTTATAATGTGTGTGCTCTGAAGGCAGAATTCTCTATTAGAGATTGAAATGTCTGCTGAAAGCTGCTGCAGTGATTTTGATGATGTTTGCATCTGAGCAGCTTCTACCTATTCTAATTGTTCCACCTCCATGGAAAAGGAATAAGGCCAGAAAAAAGGTCAAAATGAAATTAGAAGATAAGCAAAAATTAGAAGATGAAGAGGCTACGTTTAGCTGAGCCAGAATTATAGAGTATTTGTAGGTCGGGGTTAATATCCTCTGTCTGAGCTGTAGGCTCAGAGACTGCTGTGGATGATGGATTAGGTTCACTGGTGTATTTTAATATATTGAAGCAGCAAGGATTTGTGGTAATATTTATCTCAAACATCAACATTTATATATTTCTAATTAGTCTAAAGTTAACATGAAATACTGTCATAGCTTGAATAAAATTTTAGGATTTAATGTTCAGAACAAGTAATCAGAGAACACCAGAATCACGGAAGAGATTTTTCTAAAAGGAAATGGTGCACAGTGGTAACATTTCTTTACACAGTAAGGGTCTCCCTTTCTTTCCAGATAACTCTTAGCTTTCTAGATATTATTTTATCTTATTAATTTTCTTAACTGATTCATACTTATAAGTAAATGTTCTTTATTCAAACCAAGTAGCCTTGATAGAACATTTGTACTAAATATGCGTCTTAGGGACATGGGTAGCTTAGATATGTGATGGCTGGAAGTGAAAATATGCAAAAGTACAGATCGCTCAAAGAGCCAATGCAATCTGCTGAGAGTCATCAAAGTCAGCTTTTCTCAGGGAAAGAGAATGGGAGGGGGGAAAGATTAGTTGAAAAGTTTGGTAGGTACGGCATAGTTAGCATAACTCAAAGAAGCAGATCAAAAATCCAAATGAATGTGGTAGCAAACTAAATTGTTACTATAAAAAAGCAACAGAATTGCGTGATGAAGGCTTCAGCTATACACATACACCAGATTTGATCCTTGGGCTTGGAACAGTTTTCAGTTCTGCTTAGGTCTTCTTTGCACAACTTACTCCCATGTTAGTCACAGAACCAGATAATTATCCAATACAAATGAGCGTAAATGTGCATTTATAACACAACATAGCTTGCCATTTAAAACCAAAGAATTCAAAAGCTTTAACAAGAAAAAATATGCAAAGATGTGAAAGTAATTCCACCCATCTGAGACATCAAAAGAGGCAAAGAACTTGGATGCCTGTGAAGTGTTTCAGTAGGATTCCCTTCTGTTATAAGGGAAAATCTTTAAAGATTGATAGACTTTCCCTTATGAAAACATTTCTCCACATGCAATATGAAAATAAAGAGCTTTGGAAATTCAAACATAATGGAAATGTACAGCAGATGACATGATTTTGCTGCTTAACAAAAAGAAAATTTAAAAACTTCACTTTCTTTTGCATTTTGAATATTCTCAGATCTTTTCCTCTTCAGCATCTTTCATTTGTATATTTTTATACACTTCATGGCATATATATTCTAAAAGATTTTGTTTGCTTTTAGCACTAAGTAAAATGAATGTAGTGTTTCCCTAATTTAATCTTCTTGTCTGATACAATATATCAAATTTATGTCTATAACTAATGCTCAATAGGAAATTGGCTCACTGAGTTATAAATTTCAATATTTTTCTTGCAAGTAATGGAATATATAAAAATAAATCACATTTCACTCAGACATTTTATGGTTTGTCACCGGCAAATGTCAAAAAAGGCACAAACATTAAGCATTTAAAGTTTGAAACAGTTGACTTACAGCTAAATCTTAATAACTTCTCATCTAAAAAAAAACAGAATAAAAAGATTTTTAAAAGTCTAATGAACTGTTAGTACCGAAAACTGAAAATTATCAAACTCTATATTTACAACCCTACTTCAATTTTGCACAGAAATAAATTCCAGTACTCCTAAAACATAGATGGGGCAACTACAGTAATGTGTAGGAAATAGCATTTTTTTCTTCTACACTGGCCTAAAAACAAGTGAATAAATTTTGCTAAAGCATTTAAATAAAACATGCCTGAATTGAGTTTAAAATTAGAAATATTCTCCTGAATATTTGAAAACTATTCCTGCTGTATTCAATATCTGAGGATGATAGCTATCATGCTTCCTATTCACTAGAGCTTTATCTACCACATTGCATTGCAGAGGACTGTTAATTTAGTTTTTGTTATATTTTGTTTGTTTGTTTTGTTCTTTCTCTGAATAGAATGTAGCAGTGAAATTGACTTTCTTAGCAGACTAAAGCCTATTACTAACACACCGTAGATAATTTTGTGGGTATTAGAATCATTTTGAACTTTGAAGGATTTCTATTATCTTCTGTGGCTCTAGTAACAATGAACTTGCTGTATTTTCCAAAAGAACGTGGTTTGGCATTTATAGCAAAAAGGAATGGGGAGTGAAGTTTATAAACACTGAAAATGCCAGTAACAATGAAAGGTTGGGAACAAACCTTTGGAATTCCTGGCACGTGGATTCGTGCTCTTTCTTATAAATGAGAAAACTAAGAATCATAGAATCATGGAGTTGCTCATTTTGGAAAAGACTTTAAAGATCATTGAAACATGACTAGGAAAACAAACGTGAAATGGTATTCCATAATGATGTAATTGCAAATCACTATTGGCATGAAAAACCAAATTCTTACACCTTGTTTTGTTCAGTTTGGCACTCTGAATGACAAGTTTTGCAGATCATGAAATCAAAGGGAAAAATCATGCAGCGTCTAAAAGCTGAAAGCTTTACTGAAGAGGGCTATTTTATTTATTATTTTTTTCTCTCTCTCTCTAAATACCAGAATGTGTATTTCAGGTAAAATAAGAATTTCATTTAACTTTAGAACCTATTTTTCAGCCTTGATTTCGGACTTGACATGAAGAAAAAGGAAACAGAGTGGAAAGAAAATTTCACACTGAAGTGTATCTGGAGAAATTTTCTCCCAAGCCTGAAGAGATATGACAAGAAAACAACAGCAAAACAAAAAGCAACCAAACACCAAGACAACAATTACTTTTTTTTTTTTTTTTCATTCTAAATTTCTATTTTTATTGTCAGGCAAATGTATCGTCAGCAAATACCCATGAGAAACTACTGAAATTGCATAAAAAACAAGTCACAGGACTGTGACCACTGCACTACAGTTTCCAGGCGAAGACCTCTACCATACTCAGAATTATTAAGTAATTAACACAGCTTGTACATTCATAGCTAGCATCTGACACCACGTCTTTTCAAAATTCCCAGAAGGTTGCTCAATCTCATCACAAAGCATAAGTGTGTGAACTACAGCGGTACTACTGAGATACTATTGCTACATTACTGAAAATTCTGCAGCACTGGCAAAATTATTTTACCGCAAGACCCCACTAACGCTTGCTACTAAAAATAATGGAGCACTAGAGGAAAACACTGGAGGGAGATGTGTCAGCAAACACAAAGCTCTTGTGAGGAACAGAGAAAGGAAAGGTAAAATTTGGGGACAGTTCTTTTATGACAGGATGTTATTTTGATTCTAGAAAAAGTGTGAGAAAGTTAGCTTTGAAATCATACCAATTAACCAATGAAGTTGTAATGTATTTCCTTTCATTTAATTGTTCATTTGGGGGGGCTGGGTGTTGGAAAGAAAGGATGCCTCCTTCTCTAATTTTGGTCTGTCAACAAAAGTTCCCCAGCTGTATTGAATCATGAAGGCACAGGCTTGAAATTAGAGCATTTCCCATGAGCTTAAATACATCCAATATATAAGAAAAAATTGGGATATGCTGTACAAAAAACAGCTGTGAAAGCCAATAAATTGGCATTAGACATTCACTGAGCTTTTCTACTCTGGCCTTTCTTCCTGATACTGAACCAGTAACATATCTAGAATAGTAATACCAAATCTATTGTAATTGCCCATTTTTTTTTCTTTTCTTTTTTCTTTTTTCTTTTTCTTTCTTTTTGTGAACACTTTTGTTTATTTGCAATAATTTAGTTGTTAGTTGTAGTTGTAGTACCTCCACAGTTCTCATTACCTCAAAACTAAGGAAGTTTGAGTGCATGCAGAACTGACCTGAATCAAGACAGTATCAGGGCTGGAGGACCAAGGGGTGTCGGGTGGGTGGCTCTGAAACCGTCGCGGTGACAGCAGAACCCTAAGGAAAGTGCATCTTATGCAGGGAGACAGATTTGCTAAGAGGGCTGTAGCCCAGGGAGATCTGAGAAATACACAGTGCGGGAAATCAAGAAGAGGGAGAGTGAAAGCAGATCATTTATAAAAAAGCCTGGCTGAGCAATCTAGTCTGATTACCTGCACTGTGCTACCGTTGTCACTAGGGTACCAGGGGAGAGCACCTTCATGTGTTGGTTCCACAGGACCATATCTCAAAGAAAATGGACATTGCATCAAATGCACCTCTTGGCTGTTGGCTACCAGCCTGCTTCAAAATGCATCTCAACCCCGTGGATAAATATTCAGGACAATGCAGGCAGCTCTCCATCATCCTATTTCTGACCTTTTGTCAAAGAACCTGCATGCAGGCTGTAGTTCACTCCCTTTGGTTCTTCCCCAGCAGGTTGCTCTCAATTACAGATATTTGCGTTTGAAGTAGGAGAGAGTGCTTCTGTTGGGGCTCCAAGGGGTGTGGGCCCCAGGGCGGGTCAGAGCACTGCCAGTTGGGCGTGAGCTGGAGCGTGGCAGAGTGGCGTAGGCAGAGGGAGAGGTAGAGCGGGGCAGGGTGTTGTAGGCTGAGCGGGACAAGGTATTGAAGGAGCGAGACAAAGAGCTGTAGGGAGGGCCTGACAGTGTGTTGTAGGAGCCGCGGGAGAAGGGGATGTAGCCTGAGCGCCCTGTGAGGTTCCATGTTGAGCGGGAAGTTGGAGGCCACACGGAGAGGGAGCCTGAGCGAGTGGTGCTGGTGGTGGTGTTACAGGAAGGCCCCCACTGAGGGCCACAGACAGAGCGAGACCCCGGGGTGCAAACAACCCGAGAGACGGAGTGAGAGGCAGGGTTGCAGAGGGAGCGGGCAGTGGCAGCTGCCAGAGGCTGAGGAGTTGGGGGGGATGTGTAGCAGGTGGCTGATGAGTCTTCGGGGCAAGGGGCAGGTGAGCTCGCAGAGCGGACTCCTGTAGCTCCCACTGAGATGGAGGCAGGGGAGCACAGTGAGTGGGCTGCCGGGGGTCCCACAGGACGGGAGGCTGGGGAGCACAGTGAGTGGGCTGCTGGGGGTCCCACGGGGCGGGGGGCTGGGGAGCCTGCCAGTTGCAGCCCTGCAGGGGTAGAGCTACGTGCAGCACGGGGCAATGGGGAAGCTGCAGGGCAAGGGGCTGGGGAGCACACAGCATGGGCTACTGGGGTGCTCAGGGGCTGGGGCGGTAAGGTGGCCATTGAGCCACAGAGTGGCTGGGCAATGGGAGAGGGTGTGGAGCCACAAACAACATGAGAGAGGGAGGCCGCAGGCACTGAAATGGCTGCTGGCGGTGGCATGGAACTGCTGACAGCATGGGCGACTGGAGAGCACACAGGGTGTGATGGCAGATGGGTGGGAATCCCCTGGGCTGCTGTGGTAGGACTAGAGCCGGCCATGAAGTGGGTCAACAGTGCACTCACCGCATTGTTTGCTGGGACAGAGACAGAATAAGGCATGGGCCCCCCTCCACCTCCAGGCTGGTGTGTAGGAGCAGACCCTGTCTCAAACACCACGTGAGGCATAGGGGGGCCTGCAGGGTTGGATGTTGTTACAGGCATGGAGCTGTACACCGTTGGAGGCATCTGGGTACATGTAGCAGGAGGCACGGTCTCGCATATCACGCGGAAGCCAGGATCACACCCGGGGTCAAACATAGCACTGAAGTTTGGGTTGAAGCCTGGATTGCCGATGGAGTTGCATAAGGGATGGCCTGCAGGAAGGTACACGAAGTCGAACACAGGTGGTCCCCCAGGGTTGCAGTTTGGGTTGCACACAGGGATACATATGTATTCACATGTGGAGTTGAGCCCAGGGTCCCCTGCAGGGGCTACCCCAGAGCTATTAACAGGCTGGGACCCGTTCTCACAGACCGGCAGTGATCCATTCTGGTTCACAGGAAGGGAGCCGTTCTGGCCCACATGGTTACACACTTCGGCCTTGGCACATCCTTTGCAGTAGGCAAACTTGTGGCATCCAAGGTTGGCTAGGAGCCGGTGGCTGCCCAGCCTGTACGGTGTGAACTCCACAATGGTCCGTGCCTGCTGATTGGAAGCCAGCGTTCCCAAACTGCACCAACAGGAGGGAAAGAATTAGGGTCCTAGGAAGCTCAGAGACCTGAAGCGCTTGAAGATAACCTCACATTATTAGCTCTGATTTGCTATGACCAGTTTGCTATTCTTGCCTTGCTCCCCAAAAATCATTCTGAATAGAGCAGTAGCCATTTCCTTTGGTCTCAGAATGGGATTGGTTACTTCTACCCATGGAAAACTCCCATAGTCAGTTCTGGAGCTGTAAGCCCATTCATGATACTCTCTGCGAATATGTAAGTTTCTTAAATTCTTCAAAAACATAGTACCCTTCTACCTCAAAGATATATTTGCTCCTTCCCTTTTCCAGTCATCTAAGCTGGATCAGGGAGTTCTGTGGCATTGAATTCATTATCATTCAGTGAGGAGAATTCCTAATTGCTTTCCCTTGAAACTAGTCATACTTCTGTCAGTTGTCCTTGACATGAAGAAGAGCAATGCATATTAATGAACAACTCCTCTTCCTAGGATGTTAGAGCATACTGGAAATTTGCAGTTTCCTGTGATTAACATGTTGTGAGCTTAGAATGCACATTGCTATTTTTCACTGTCTTTTTCTAATTGTTTACATATGTGATATGAGTTCATGAATATTTAGTGGAGTTCTTTGTAAACTCAGTGGTATTATAAGGGCTAGGGTACATAGCTGAAATTGCTTATGAGGAAAACAGTACACTCCCCTCTAGATAGAAATTTTTAACTTGCAGAGATTAAATCATAGTTAAAATGAAGCAGCAGTATATATTACTAACTCTAAATAAATAAATTCATTTCAAGAGGAGTGAGGTTTCTCCAAAGGAGTCTCAAAGTAGTAAGGAGCATATAGTCCTGTTCAGGTTCTACACACCAAAAATGTAAGAACTGTCATCTTCCTGCAAAATCTTCTGACCTATTAGACCTCAGTCAACTCTTAATTTTACCCCAGTTTAAATAATTGATGATCTTACTCAATGGTCATTGGCTCTTTGAATAAACCGCAGCCTTCTAAAGTCATTATGCAGTTCTTCATATCTTCCTGGAGAGGATTGCAGAAGGAGATTTCTGCTGTACATGGTACTTTCAGCCTGGGCTGGCTCAACAGCTAGTTAAAAGAAAAAAAAATAATAATAATATTATATATATATACATGTATATATATATATATATATGTATGTATGTATGTATGTATATGTAGATATAAAAATCCTAAAAAAAACAACAGTATTAAGTTAAATAAATGAGAGCAAAAGCAGAGATTATTCCCCCTTCTTTCTCTAGGCATCACTCTAAGTTAATATAAAATCACAGTGATCCTGCTAAAAAACAAAAGAACCAAGAAAGTTCCAAATTAGTCTGCATTATTCCTAGGAACTGGACAATAAAAATCCCTAAATGTTCCTTAGGTCACAAAGCTCACAATTAAAGCTCTTTACCTTAACAATAACAGGTGGCCTGTTGATCACAATATCCCTGCTCACCATCAGAACTTCTCCACACTCTGGATCTGAGACAGCAACCACTTTCATAATGTTGTGATCACTGAGGTAAGGTCCATACTGACTATACGATACACACAGTGGAATTTTTTTCACTGCAGAAAAATATTATCATCATCATCATCATCATCATCATCATCATCATCATCATCATCATCATTACTACTTTGTCAAATATTTGTACTTTCTCATTAAGTTTAAGTAGCAATGACAATAGTTTAATTAAAAACTAAGTTGTCACAGCATTTTTGAAGTCAGACAAATTTTCTTCGCTTATGATGATACACTGCTGCTTTCAACATACAGCTGCACTCTTTTTAGTTACTGTAACTATACTAGTGCAGTTACAAGGAAATGTTTATTTATTTAAATTTTGGAATTTTAATTCCTACGTAATTCTTAAAGAAGTAATTGGAATATAGGCAAATTAGAGGTAGATACAGGAGACTATAGATATCAAGAACAAAACTTCTTATAGTGATAAGTGACTTAACTAAAGGGGGCTTTCTTCATTGTGAAAAAGAAGAGATAGCTGTTGAAACAACTGTTTATGCTGTGGCATAACTTTGCACTCCCCAGCATCTGGTGTGTCTGGAAATAATCAATTCAGCACTCAAATTACATGTTTTACTCTGGGTAATATCTTCTGGCGAAAGGAAATCAATTGCTTTTAGAATCATAAAATCATAGAATGCTTTGGGTTGGAGTGGACCTCAAATATCATCAAGATCCACGTCCCCGTTTATTATAAACCTATTATAAACACAACAACTTCATTTTTGTGTTGATTATATGATCTAGATTTGAACTTAAAACATTTTTAAATGATCATCAGTATCTTTAAACCCCGAGAAATTAGGCAAATATAATTAGCCTGTTACTCTATATGTAGTAGTGATTCATAATTGATTGCTCTTAATATAATTTGGCTGTCAGTATTTAACATCATATTAATTTCATTTCTCACCAGTGTTAAGAAGTCTCCACTAACCCTCAAAAGAAGCTTCAGAAAAGAAGAGAGGACAGAACAGTAGACAAATCCACCTTCTTACCTTCCCTTGGACCTAATGCAATGGTCACACTATCTTTCCAAAACTGATCCATTGGGCAACCATTGTATGTTATTATTTGTGCAGACAAATTAAACTTCAGGTTTTTGGGTTCACTACGCAAATTTTCAAGCAGCCAGTGCAGTTGGACATCTTCACCATACATTGGGCAGTTAGCCATCTTTAGCCTCGTGTTAATACCGCTATCACTCAAAAATGGATTTTTCAGAGATGATAGCTCCCTGTCTATATGACAATTGGAAGCATTGCAGTACCCTGGGTGAATTCTTCTGTAAGCCCGGTAATAGGCTTCTTTGCTTTTCACAGAACCTGTTGACGGAGATATATGATAATGAGTCTACTGGAAGTCATATCTGCCTAAATAATAAATATAATTAAATTTATTCCTTCTCTTTCCTGAAACAGAATGTAGTGGTCTAGCACAGAAAAAAAAATGCAACAGAAAATGAAACCACAAAATACAGTAGTTTGAATTCACGGAAGTATTGAAGGCCTCCGAAAGTAATGCCTCCTGTTTTATGATGTTAGCCCACAATGTCAGAGGTGGATGTTGTGGTATGGCAGTAGAGGTTGAACCTTCCCATCATTATCCTGTTATATTTTGTTGCCATGTGACAAATGGCAGCTGAGGAGCAGTCCAACAAAATGGTGTCTGACATGGAAGTGCGTATGAAGCAAAGCTGTGTCATTGAATTTCTCAGTGTAGAAAAAACGGCACCCACTGACATTCAGTCTTTGTGGAAATCAAACAGTGGATATGTGCACATTGAGGTGGTGGGGGCATGTTTCAACAGTGGCGATAGCAACGTGAAATTCCAGCCACATTCCAGACAGCCATGCATATTTTTACAAGTGTGGCATGCAGGATCTTGTTCATGAATGGTGAAAATGCATAGCTAATGGTGGTGAATATGTTGAAAAGCAGTGTTTTGTAGCTGAGGGCTTGCTCTCTCAAACAGTGTTATTGTACTCTTTGTATCTGTTGTAGTTTCCATGGTGTTAAATAGAAGGCATTACTTTTGGAATGGCCTATGTAAATATTTCAGAAAAAAAATCATGAAATGTATTGTACTTTCATTCATTACATTTCAAAATGGCAATGGAAATCTCAAATGCCAAGTGCAAAATTCAAAACATATCTCTTTGTAAGTGCTATAGTAAGTGTGAAATGCTACCATCTTCCTCAAAACATGAAATACACCATTCCAATAACCACATTATCAAGTGTGATTTCTTGTTCCTTTCTCGTAAAACAAAAATTGTGCTGTTACAATCATATCTGCTCTATATTCCTGTCAGTAATTGTGCTGGTTGAACTCTTTCCTACAATTGAAAAATGAAAATCAGTAATCAGTGGACCAAAAGTAATAACAGTAGGATACCATTATAATACATGAATTTAGTATGGGCGTAATTCCTGATACAGGTGGTGCAAGAGACAACAAGGAATAAGTCAATCCTGGTTTTAAAAGAATTTAAGTCTTTTAGGTTATCTAAAATCCAGTGATATTCAAAATTAGAATACAGGTGAGACCAAAGCATGTGCACAAGAGCAATGGGATTAAATGGAAGTAACTGCTATTTGTTCTGTTTTATTAATCTAAATATGCTTAGATCTTATATGAAAAGAAAGACATCTTTCAGTAAGTTAATAAATAAATAGTTTTAGATAGTTCTACTCATTTTAACACAGTACAAATTACAACACTGATAAATTTGATTAGCATTATAAATATCCTCTAACCCCATTAATGACCTTTCATCATACCTAGCTCATACTTGTAATTCCCAGTGATATCTTGAAATTGCTCACTGCCAACACTCTTCGTGATTAGCTGTTGTCCACATGGCCAAGTGTCACAGAAAACTTTTGTTTTTTTGGCATTGTTTTGAGAAAGCCATCCAGAATAGTTTGAGTTCAGCCGACAAAACACATAATGACCATCATAGTCCAAGTCCAGGTCTCCTTCTCTGATGCTTCGAACCCAAGTAGGACCACTGCAAGCTGAGCCTAAGCCAGCAAATAAAAATATTATAACAGGATGTAACTTGATTTGTACAGAAACTCAGCAATATAAGCTGATGTAAAGCTGAAAATTATAGGAAACTTTCAGTTACCTCTGCCTGTTTCCAAAGGTGTTGGATCCAGACACTGCCAATCACCACAGCATTGATTTAGATCTCTACGAGCCATCCAAGATTCATTCCAGCAGTGGTACCTCCTGTAGAATGTAGGAACATAGAATTAAAACCATCTCTGTGGTCATTATTTTCAATGCTTTGCTATGGTGAAAAACCATATCAGAGAAAATCTTTTAAGCAAATTAATAGTACTGCCTTACACTATTAATGACATCAGGGGACAGGTGTTATTTGTTTTTCTTTATATACCTAAGAATGAAAATCTGTACCAAGAACCTGCAGATCTGCTTGCAAAACCATCTTTTTTTAGCCCTTTTCTTTTTGCTTTTCTTTTTTCTTTTTATAATGTACCAGCACAGTTCTTTTGTTTAAATAGTCAATTTTCCTATTGTTTTCTTTCTGATTCTTCAGAGAAAAAGCACACGCTGTCCTAGACTTTTTAATAGATTAATGAAGAACAAATCCTTAAGATTCAACTGCTAAAATGGGATCCTAACTGCTTTGGCATTTAGGTTTGATCTTATCTTTTTCACATGCTAAAGGTCAAAAATAAAAAAAAAAACATTGAAAGTTCTTATGGATGAAACCTAGATACAAGCAAAATTCTACTGCAGTTAAACTACGAACATGCAGGCCAAGGGTGAAAAGAAATTCTGTTGTGTTGAATGATAATGTCATAGTTACATGAACGTGAATTGAAACATTAACAAGAATGAAGCAATCCGCAATAAGAAACCTCAGAAAAACAACTTAGATCTCAAATAAGTGATTGTGACTAATGATAACAATTCCCATTTCATGATCTACATCGTATTTTTGCAGCTACTAAGAGAGACGGCTTCTTGTTTCAACTGAAAGTATAAGCATGTGGCATAAATTCTCAAAAGTGTGCCTCTCCAGTAGTTGTATGCTTTTGAAATGCGTTGATAGGAAATGATCAGCTATGCTACATCAAAGAAATAGATACTCTGAACTGCTAGATTTACACTAGTCTTTCTATCATTTAGTTTTTAACATAACCAAAGGAGCTTATTATTTATTTCTTGCTTACCATAGCTTGTCCTTGCCACAGAGGTTTTTTCCTGTACAGTCAAAAATCTCATTGATACCAAGGGGATTCTCATTTGAGCATGGAAAACAGAAGTTTGTGACAACACGGCTTGGAATTCCCAAACACCTCATCACTGTAAGGAAAAAAGTCTTCATAAGTCATTATAAATAGTAATGCCCTTTACTTATTTTATAAATGATTTTCCCATATTCTGCCTTGCCATCATATAAACACAATGTATAGGAGGTAATATTTGAGATGTAGTGATTCTGTTTTCAAAACTTCTTTTTAGTGTTTGAAAAGTAATTTGAAAAGAGCCTACCAGGAAGAAATGGCTTGTTACCTTTCCATATAAAAAAACAAAGCCAAAACAAAAACCAAACAAAGAAACAAAAACAACAACAAAAACCACCACCACCAACAACAACAACAAAAAAAAAGAACACACCAGACTGTTTTAAATTCAGAAATAATTTGAGATCATGCATTAATAAAACACCAGTTGAAATTTTCCATACCTGTGGCAAACAGAGTGTATTGTTTATAAATTTGTCTGTAGTGCATCAACCTAGTTTTCTTCATTGTAGAAACAGGTTTCAGGAAGCAGATAGTGTCATGTTTTAACTTTATTTTTCATCTTTATCATATAGTTCACTCTTACCTCCTCCTTTGTAGCATAAGAAGACTGTAGCTTACTGCTTTTATGTTTTGTAGGAGGCAGTGCTAGAGGTCTTATTCTTGTTCATAATTTGTGTTTTTATTCATCCCTCAAACCTCTTTGAAGGACAAATTTTTGCTTCCATGAAGCTGTACTGGCTCCATGTTTTAATAAAAGATGCAGTCGTGAGTTACTTTGTGTAAGGGTCCAAGGGAAGACAGTATCACTTTTTTTGATCTTCACAGTTTATAGGAAAGCAGCAGGTTGATAATAAAAGCTATGAAGGCATCCATTCCATATCAAAGGAAGATAAAATACTCAATTTCATTTCTAGTAAAACACTTATGAGTAATATGCTTGCAGTAGTTTTTGGGATCAGAGTTTTCTGATCCCAGTTTTCTTTCTCCCATTTTAGATACATAGGTAAAAAAAAAAAAAAAAAAAAAAAAAAGCAGGCTGAAAAATACCTGTGCACATTACTGAAGCAAGAGACCCACAGTATCCGTATCTGACAGGTCTGCATCTACCATTGTACCACTGCTGAAGAATAGGGATGCTCCCATTCCAGGAAAATGGTTTTGTTCCCTTCAGGTAATCATTATTTTCTGGAATCTTCATGATACTGTTAGTAGTATGGCTGCTTATCTAGAGAGAGAAAAGAAAAGCAGTCTTTTCAAATACTGGGCCATCTCTTCACACCCTAAGCATCGCACAGAAATATCGAAGATCAATGTTACAAGTTAATTTTTCCTGTGCATCAAGGCACAAAAAAAAAAAAAGATTTTCCTTACTGTGGTAGATTATAGTGCAATTTATCTTCCTATTAAAAAAATGCAGTGCGATCATATCTATTCAGAGGTCTTGCGCCGCTAGTTCTTACCATGTGGTTTACCACCATGCTGACGTGCACAGGATCATTGCGCCAACAGTGGTCTCGATCAGAACCATGATGATAACTTGCACCCATGTCTAAAATCTTCAAGCAGATGTCCAGAATCCCATCTTCAAACTGCCAAAAGAGAAGTTAAGACAGACATGGTATTCTAAGATTGGAAAGGTATCTTTCTGGTCAGTACTGCAGTCTTTGTCTTCTCCTCTCCAGTGTCATCTTCTAAAATCAAATATTTGAAGGAATTTCAAATATAATCTCTTTTAAAAATCATATTATTTTTGCTTATTTTTAACTAATGGAATCATTTTGTCATTCATATGCACTATTTTCTGCTTCTTTTTTTCAAAGGCATCCTTGCAGTTGTTTCGTCTACAGCAACATTCTTAAGAGTTTTGTTCTACTCTTGTATATTCTGGACTCATCTTAACAACAGAGTATAGCATATATATCTGAAAAAAAAAAAAAGTAGATAACAATTCATTTGTACATATATGGATGGCTGCTTCTGAACAGTCTTAAAAATGTACCTGTCCAAAGTGCCATGGTCTAGAGGTAATATGCTTATGAACTCCTTCATACAGTATGCCATGTTCGTTGAGAATATATTCTTCTCTTTGGGCCTGATTGTCCAGGTATACAGGGTCATCTGGAAAAGATACATGAGCTATCAGACAGTAGGTTCTTTTTCAGCTATTCTATATCTATTTCACTGGAACTTCTTTATTTTCCTATTTGTTTTAAACATATACTTTAAATCCTGTTCAATTCATTTTTATTTACTTCTTTATTTTCCCTTTATTAGGTCTCACTATTCTGTGATACACCCAAATTACAGACTTGCAAATTTTCTTCATACTAAGCAGTTCTAGGAGTCAAGCACCGTGCAGTTAGATTTCGGTATCTAATTCAGATCAAATCAATGGACAATGTAAATATTTACCATGTAATTATTTTGGCAAGGTTCTACAAATTCCACAGCTTGTTGCCACTCAGACTGGACTTACATAATTTCATTCGTATTTGTATTGTATTGTATTTGTCTGGTGATATCACAGAATTCAGAAAATCATGGAGTGGATGAAATTGCAAGGGACCTCTGGAGAGTATCTGGATCAACACTGCTTAAAAAGGGACAGGTAGAGCTGGTTACCTAAAGCCATGTCCAGAAGGCTTTTGAATATCTCTAAGGAGGGAGACTTTACAACCTCTCTGGGCAACCTATGTCAGTACTTCAGTAACCTGCACAGTAAAAAAGGGCGTTTCATGCTGGAACTTCCTTTGTTTTAGTTTATGCACATTACCTCTTTTCCTGCCAAGCTATTGTAAAAGTGGAGAAAACAAAATTATACTACATCTCTGCTGCCACTAAGAAGCTAAATCAAAACACTGGCTTGAGACAACTTCGAACATTCGGGAGACAAAAAAAACAACAAACAACAAAACAGCAAAGTAAATTGCTCTCTGTTTCCTATGCTTTCTCTGATTCTATCCCTTATTCACCACTTAAGCAATTCGTATTTTCCACATTTTTACACAGCACTTCTTCTTAAAACTACCTCAGTATCACAGGATTTCTCACCTGCACACCAAGGGTTAAAAAGGACATAAAAATCTCCAAGACATCGCTGATATGTGTGACCACAAGAAGTGATTTGCATGTTGAGAATGTATCGGCCAATGCAGGCATTGGAGGGAGGAAACACACTGATGTTGATGCATTTTGGCTGATGAGTTTTGTAGGAAGCACTCCAGCAGGTTTGATCTAAACATCTACCCATTAGGAAAGTACATTTCGTCTCATTTGACTCGCAGGGTCTGAGGCCTTTTCAGGAAAATAAAAACAACTTCAATCAGGGTAAACAAAACACATGTAAATGACAAGTAATTTGTTTAGCAATCATTTGCAATACAAAACTCCCAAGAGTGGATTTCTTTTTTACTTGTCACTTTCACATAGAGTGAGAAAACTTTACACGGTAGAAGCACTGCCTAAGCTAGGGGACAGTAGGCTGCTCACATAGAAGATGAATGAGCAAATATTATTTATCACTGAAGACTATGGTAAATATTACTTAGTAGAAAATGACTGAGAAAACCTACAGAGATTTTGGAAGTGACTACCTGTCTCCACGGTGAAAGTAGCCTGATCCACAGAGTCATCCCATTCCCGATTATGGAAACTTGCATAGAAATTGAAGGCTTGCCCTCTCCTTATTATCTGTCTGTCAGTTCCGAAGAAGTGGGTGTTATGAATTTGGCAGTTGGAAGGACAGTTCAGGTCAACATCTCCAAGTTCAATGACTGCAAGATGGAGAAAGAAACATAAAGGAAAAAACTGACAAGTGAGGTTATCTGATGATGACCTCATCACAGGATGAGGTCAAGATTGTGTGAAACGGGAGATAAACATAAAGGAGATAATAGTTTTGATTTAAAAAAAAAAAAAACAGTAAAGAGTTTGTTCAAATTTCAGCAACACTGCAAAACTATATAATGAGATACACATTCATAAAAGTATGCTTAGAAGTTCACCATTTCCTTTACTTGCAGGTAGAAACTCGTATAATGCTTTGATTTATAAAGCTGTGCTACAAGTTTCGCTTCTTTTCTACAGCACCTCTGTGCTTTATAAATAACTAACGTCAAAGGACACTTTTTGTGTCTCTACTCAAAAGATTGGTTTTGTATTGGAATAGTCTCACTAAATGACAATATCCTGCCTTCTAAAAGAGTTATATTTCAACCACAGATAAACAGCAAACTTTTTTTTGCATGCCATCAGTTGAGAGTTGGCATTTATAAAAATAATAAAATAATAAAGTAAATTGAATAAATGAAAATCAGAAATGCATGTTTTTGAAAACTTAAATGGCACTCCAAATCAATTATGAAAAGATGTGAATAAATACCACCCCCAAGTTTCAAATAGTATTGAATGGGCACACATATGTATATGCATCTATCTGTATTTCTCTGAATCATAAATGTTTGGATACATTCATTCTACTACCCAAATTGAGACATCTTTGAGGAAATGAATGGAGAAGGAGATATTCACAAACTGTGGTCTTTAAAAGTTGTTGACAGCCTATCTCAAATGCTATGACTGCCTTGACAAAAATCTTGTATCGCCCACCTCAGACATCCTGTCTGGATATCAGTCATTTCCTAGGGGTAATTATGATCTGGTGCCAGAAGGATGGGTGGCAACTTTCATTTTTACTTATTTACATAGAACATGTTATTTTCAAAAATGCTTCAGTCTAATTGGAGACAAGGAGAGCCGAAAATTCTCAGCAGTTTTGGAAACAGAGCTCACTACAAAGAGAACTACAAAGATTTGGATACTATTTTAATTCTGAAAGTTAAAGTTTGGTCTGCTGAACTTGCAGAACAACCAAACTAACTTCTCTAGCTAAACTGGCACTAAGTTGAACAGACTGCTGTTATGTAGGGGAAACTCATTTTTCCCACATGGAATCAAGGGTGTATTCACATACAAGACATAAAGCTAAGCCCATGGGACATGGGTACTTCTAACACAGTCCAGTGGGATTTCTCAGCACCACATCCAGAAGTAAATCATAATTGAAATGAAGTGGGGAAGGAAGGTCTGGGGGAGAAAAAAAAAAAATGTTTTCCTTGAAACAAAATCATTAAATATTTCATTTACCACTGACTTTGATACTGAATTGGTCACTTAGCCCTTCAGCAAAGATAGGAGAGAAAGTGACATAGGCATTACCAAAGTGAAAGCATGCACGCTATCCAAAACAAACGGAAAAAAAAAAAAAAAAAAAAACAACAACAACAACAAAAAACCCACACTCAAAAAAAACCCCAAACAACAACAACAAAAAAACACCCACAGGGAAAAACATAGCGTCATGATGGTGCATGAGTGCGTCATACCTGCTGAACAAGAAAGAGTAACAGAATCACTGACTATCTTGTATCTTAATGAGAGTTGTCTCATTAGCAAAGCGCTCTGGCTGAACAGAAAAGATTAGAAGTGCTTACAGCACACATGATGAATTCCTGTGGTCATGAATGCTGACTGAAAGAACCTAGTAGATCCTCACCCATCCTCTGGAGGATTTTATAGAACAAGACAACTACATTTCATTGACTCATGAATCCAGCTAAACTGGAACATCAGGGAGCTGAGATATTACATGTTTCCCAAGGATGTTGTCTAAAGTCAGCCCACAGGTTGCTTATCAGAGTTAATTATCACAAATGGATCACAAAGGAGCCTTCCTCAGCAAAGTCAGCTCAGAGAAAATACTAAAGGCTAATCAATTTCACATCTTGCATGGGTTTTCGTTCTATGATAGAAACCCTACCCTTAATACCAGTCACCCAGTTCTCTCTATCAATTCACATTGGCATTAAGTCCAGAAATTGTACTTCAGGTAAACTTTGTGAAATACTTGATCCTAGCACAAGAGTAGCGGAAACTAGAACTTCGTATTTTATGCTGGAAGTAGAATATACTCTTTTTCATCCCCAGAGATGGCTGTTTCACTAGTTTTTCTCCATAACTCTCTCCTTTTTTTTTCTTTTCTTTTCTTTTCTTTTTTTTTTAATGTTTCCATTTTTGGAAAAAGGATTTGTTGGGTTTTTTTTTTTTCTTCTTCTTCTTTCTTAGAGAGCAGTTGCTCTTTTCTCTGTAAGTTCACAAATAAAAAGTCTAAACCATAGAAGTATTTTCTTGGCTTGATTCCATATAGCAGTAGGTACACTTTTTATTATATATCTACATCTGACTAATTATTTCCATTCTCAGTCCTGAGTCAAGTGATAGTAAAGTTTTGAAGCACTCACCTTCCATTTTCCTTCTACATGTACTGGTATCTGAAGCGCAGCAGTGACAGAGGTGCCTACTCCTCAGCAAGAAGCACTGCAAAGTCCGTCTGATCTCCTCAGCGAACCAACCTAATTTCCTCTCAGTAACATTTATATTCACAACTAAAAGGCTGTCACACATATTGCATCAACAAAATACCAGTTTACAAAGAGGCCCCACCCATCTGTCTACTGATGCTCATAAATGATTCATTTTCACTTCCAGCATTATTAGGGAGAGTCCTGTGGCTGAAAGGAAGGAGAGATCTTTGTACCTCACCTCTAGCATGGAACTCTCAACATCTCACAACTCAGAGCGTCTCAGAAATATTTCAAGGCAAGGGTGATTCTAAACACATTTCAGCACAAGTCATTATTTTTTAGCCATTCACAGTTCCCATAAGTCTCAGCACCTAGTGGCTAGGCAAATTCAGACACCCATAGGAAAACAGGGAAGAATATTGGACTCAAGCTGAATTTAAACTCTCTTCATTAAACCTCTAGTGGGCATTTTTATTTTAATATAAGCAAAAATCTCAGCTTCCAGAAAGTCTGGGTACACTACCTCCAAGTGGAGATCACAGTATAATAAATGGTTGCAAACTTTTCCAGCAAACTGTAAAAGAAACAGAGGAGCTGCATTAAATGTTTTTGAAATGGATATTAAAGTTTAATCTAAAAGTTACAGAATTTATTTATACTTTGTGCATATTTATGTGAAAGCACACAGACAGTTTCTCAGTTTGCTCCTTTACTCCTTCCTTCCCCAAAAGTTCTGAAAAACACTTGAGGTTTTCCAAGAGTTTTCATGAACAGAAAACATTTACATATTTTGATACAAAGTAAACTGTTTTATTTACATCCCAGACATATTTAATACAAGAACACAAAACAACTACATAACTGCTCTTTCTGCTTACTCTGTGATGAGGTCATCAGCTTGCAAACAGGAAAGATGGATTCAGATTTCCTCAACTAAAGTAAGAATGAGCATTTGTAACAATTGTCTCTTATCCTTCTTATGCCTTTTACACAGAAGATTAAATCCATGAGATATCACTACAATCCCTCCAGATGAAGTTGGGCTAATTTGAATTTAAAAAACAAAACAAAACAAACAAAAACAAAACAAAAAACAAGAACAGTTAATTGATAGGAAAAGGACAGAATGACTGAAGTTTGGTGATTTGGATAACTACCTAAATTCTAGTCAGTTCCTTAAGAAATCGTCCAATGAAACAGCCTAACTTTCCATGAAACAACTTAGTAAGCATAGCTTAAGCTCACGTATGGTGAAATAATCTCATAGAAACTATAGCAAAGAATCTGTGAACCAGCAGTGGTTCTGGACAGGAGTGGTTGAAATTGTTACGACTGATTCATTAGTAAGCGAATATAATAGTCAATGTCCTCATATTTGAAATGTGCAAATGTTTGGCTATTTCACTAACAGCTATAAAAATATATGAGAATGCTTAATATTTCTTTCATTAATCATGAAAAAGTACATATCTCAAAACTGTTCTAGCAATACCAAATATCTTTTTTTTAATATTTGCCACTTGACAAAACAAACAAACAAACAAAAAAACAACACTATTCCAAAAGAAATTATTTAGTTATATTAGAACATAATATAGATGTAAATATAATCAATTTTAAATCAACCAGTAAAATAGGAATAGAAGTGTTCCAGTCCTTCACTGAGGATCTACTTTAAAATGTATAACTATACTATGGTCTATTTTCCAGAAAAACTGATTTTGATGCATCTTTTTGGATGACAAAATGATTGATAGTCCCAGGCCTATAAACAGAAAATGTCCAAAGCTGGTTACAGTTTCCAAAAATATATTAAAATCCCCTCAAATATAGTAGTTCAACCGCCTGTCTAAAATTTTTGGTAAATGAAAGCCTGTGACAAATAAAAGAAAACAAATAAGCTTCACTAAGTTGTTGCACCTGTAGGTTCAAAGAGATTTAATTAAGAGTTTAAAATAATAAAAGACTGAATCAGAAGTTGAACACTTTCTGTATGGACATGAGTCACTAACTGTAGTAAGTATGCTTGCTTAGATCCTTGAAGCTGCTTTGGTGCCTATCTGTCTCTGAAAAATCGCTGTATGGATACCCAGCCCAATATCAGTCTCCTAGATGCCCAGTCTCCTGCCTATCTGTACTTGCAAAGGCATTCAATTGCTACTGCCAGCTCACAGCTATCAAACAGGTTGGTCCTCTCACTCACGCTTGAGTCCCAAGTGCCTAGAGTAAGAATCTTTAACAAGGTAGAAAATCATAGCATACTCGCTATCTAGGTGCTCTCAGTCTATTCTTATCCTTCTTGCCTTCCAAGCCCTGCATCAAATGAGTTGGAGCGAGATCATCGAGGCAACAGGGCCACTGACCTAAAGAAAGGGTTGTGGGAGACTGAACACTAACAGGAAATAGAGATATGCATTACAGAAAGGTTTTGCCACCCAGCTTATGGTCTCTCTAAATAGCTGATGTGCCGTAATTGCTGACTTCTCAGGGAGCTGAGTCTCCTCCTGAACAGAAACAGCATCCCTCCCTGCCCAGCAGCGAGGAGCACCAAGCTAATGCCAACAGTCCATTAGTCCCAGGACAGTATGCTTTTTCTCTTTGCTTCCATGTCTTTCCCTTCATGCAAGCTGTCCTCTCCACATCACTACAGGTTTTTTTATCATACATCCAACAGCCTCCTGAATTGCGCAAAGAAGCCGGTAGGCTTGATGCAGGTCTGGAACTTCTACAGATTAATAGAACATTAATGAGGTTTTAGTCTAAATAGCTTAATTTCAGGAAGTGGCTATTAAATTTCTTTAAACATCTAGGCTCTGTTCAAGTATCTATACATTTATGGTTTTGAGAGGATTTCTTAATACGTGGAGTAATTGCTACTTAACATAGAATGGACTGCACTTGTCTTTTATAATAGTTTCAAAAATATATGACATGTATTATGGTAGAATGACATGCCGAGCATTGAAAAGGTCAAGTGGTGTGCCTGCTATGGCTCAGGAATCTTCACTGCTTTCAATTGCCGATTATGCCACTAGGAAAGAGCAAGAATTGAAGAAGAGGGCTTTGCAATCACAGAAGGATCACCTGTGAACAGTACTGATGCAGTTTCACAGCATCATTAATATATTTGAACACAAGAGTGAAGTCACAGCAATTGAGTATCTGAGACATCCTTTCAAGAAAAAGGAATACAAAATGACAGCAGAACAGGGGATAAACAGAAGAATCAGAATACGTGTGATTTGTGATTAAAGTGTTTTGGTGGAAGTATCACCCAGTGGGATACTGGGGCAACTACAGTGGTTAAAAGATATTTTAGCTGCTCAGACAAGGGACATGGCAGTACATGGCCCTAAAGTTCGTTCTACTTCACTAGCCTTATAATTTTATTCATTTGATTACCTTATTTATAAGGTGTCCACCTAATTAATAATGGAGTTTACCTTATTAATAAACTTACTTACACTTTTTCAGAAATAAGCAATGGAGAAAATGTTGCCTGCCAAGTAGGAATATTTGAGGAAGTTATTAACTGGAATCAGTTTTTGCTGCCAAGGCTCCAGGAATATTTGAGAAAGGGAACAGGGAGGAAAACAATTGGATGCCATAAGGTAACCCTAAAATAAGTATAAATTTGTTAGGAATCCACATTCTGATCTTTAGAAGCTTCATATTGCAAGGGCAATAATCTGTCAAGAACATGAACTCTATAACAGCACACACCCACAAATTTCTTAAAAATGATGTATCAATTTGCGATGAGGGTCCCTTTCATTAAAGAACCTGAAAGCACTGGCTGCTAATCTGTTGAGTGTGAACGAGCATTACAACACTCTATTTATAGATGAATTAGGAGTAGAAATGCTTCAAATGAAGCCCTAGACAAGAAGCTGGTGTGTTTTGAGATGCACACAGCAGCTTTGTCTTTGTAAATGCTGGAGGAAATTAGTAGCATTAAATAATTATAGGTGGTTTCTGAAATAACAAAACCGCCAGTCTTCATATGGAGAAACCAAGAACTTCTTCAAGGCAGCTCCCACCTGAGCTGGTTTGCAGGAGTTCCTCGCTGCAAGAAAGACACTGAGGACCTGGAGCATGTCCAAAGAAGGGCAACTAAGCTGTGAAGGGTCTGGAAAACAAGTCTTACGAGGAGCAGCTGAGGGAACTGGAATTGATCAGACTGGAGAAGCGAAGGCACAGGGGAGATGTTATTGTCCTCTACAATGACCTTAAAGGAGGTTGTGATGAGGTGGGGGTTGGCCTCTTCCTCCAGGTACAGGTGATAGGACTAGAGGGAATAGCCTCAAGTTTGCGACAGGGAAGGTTTAGTCTGGGTTTAGGAAAAATCTAGAGTGATGAGGCTCTGGAAGAGGCTGCCTGGGGCAGTGGTGGAGTCATTGTCCCTGGAGATGTTCAAGAAACATGTGGATGTGGCACTGAGTGACATTGTTTAGTGGGCAATATCGGTGATAAGTGGACAGCTGGACTAGATGATCACTGCAGTCTTTTCCAGCCTTAATGATACTATGACTTGCCCTGCATTATGTTGGAGACGTTTGCTCTCTTCCATCTTAGCCTTATCCTGGGCTTATGTTGATTGTCAGCCACTTCCTTTGCTTCACTTGATAGGATGTTTTTACCCAGTATCCACAATGTTGTTGTGTAGTGCACGCATCTACAATGTTGAGTACATGCAGAACATGGAAAGGTCAAGCAATTAGAAGGTGCACTTAATAAGAGGAAGAAACAACATCATTTGTGTTTAAGACATCGTGTCATCATATTTAAAACAGAGCCAAGCTAAAATACTAGCCTGAGTCATACCACAGACCTGATTTCTCTGCTTAACCTTCACTCTGTAGTACTTCCACAGTTGTTTTTGTTTGTTTTTTCTTTAATTGGTTCTTTTAACACATACTTTAATAACAGTAGCAATGGTGACTGGGTTAACTTCACAGAAAAAAACTGTGAACATTGCACAAACTGAAACAAACAGGTTTCAACAGAAAGAAAAAATTGGTTAGTCTGTTGTAAAAAATCACAAACTAAAACTGGAATTTATCATTCAGTTATTTGTCAGGTTGAGTATGCTGAGAACTGTAGGCTCATTTGCAAATGGGTTTTTTCACAACAGTGTTAAAAACAGAAGTGGAATAAGAGAGTAGTACTGTAAATTCCATCCCCAGTTCACTGCACAGCAACTTTCCCACACAGAGAAACCTAAAAATCACAGGCCTGTGATTATTACCTACAAGTCTAATTGCCAAGTAATGAAGGAGATATGGATCTTTTACCTGGACAGGCAATGCTAAGTGGAAAAAGATTCAGTTTGAACAGTGCAAATGCAAAGAATGAAACAGAGAGGGACATTCACTGAATTGGATCATGGGAGGTTTTGTGTTATCGTGGAGAACATAAGCTGGCTCCTATTCTGCTTCTTAATTTAAGTCTTCAACCTTTAATGAAGTCTGCTTGCTGTATAAAAATGCATTTTGTCCTGTAATGGTTTCTCCTAGATTTCCCTTTAAAGTTTCTTTGTGTAAGAGCTAGAGCGCAGGATCCCAAAGCACAGGACAGACAAAAAAAGAAAAAAAAAAAAAAAAAAAAAAAAAAAAAGAAGCAAATATTTACAATAAAACAATCTTTCGTTTTCACTTGGGGACTGTCTAGTCTTAAAAACAGAAATGAGATATTCTGTCTCTAACAACTTGAGTTCAGTAACTGTCTTACATGGTCTTTTCAGGATTTCTAAGATTTCCCATGAATTATTCATTGTGAGGTTTAAAAAATGCAGTTCTTTTATATTTTATTTTAAGCACCTGAGAGTGAAAGAACCAAGAGTTAAAATTAACAGGAAGAAATTCTTAAAATTCTTTGTCAAGTTTCAAATATCTATACAGTATATCTTCCACATTTACAAAATATGGTATAGATAGAAGATAGATAGATAATATTTTTTACAAAGAGTAAGGAAGACCTCACGGTCTTATATACACATTTAAATACACGCACTCTTTCTTCAATGAGAAGTATTACTGTGTTTTTTTTGTAGGCTCCAAGACTACAAAGATATTTTTTAGGGATGTTTCAGATCATTTGCAGCTAGTGATTTCTCTACTCATTCAGGAGTTAATTGTCAGAAAGTTTGGGTGTACAAACTAACACATTAGCTGGAATGTCATGCAGTGGTGTGGCTCTAATGACATTTGCATGAGCTTTCAGAGTCTTCACAATGGTGGAGTATTAGGAACAGTTTTTAGTTAACCATGGAACTTCCTTTGCAGGAGTAGAGGTACAGAGCAAGATACAGAATGAAAAGTGCTGGAGCAGGACATGGAGCTGGAAGTGCTAGTTGAGGTGGAGGCAGGCAGGGTGTAAGCTAAAGATAACTGCTGCTCTCAGATGCTGGAACTGTCTTTGTGGATTGAGTCTGAGTACTGTTTCCCATTGTATTGATGCAACTTCTTCACCTAGAACATCTGAGTAAAAAATCGTAATACTGAATTGTTCATTTAGGAGAGATGGTCTGCTTTCCTATACTTTTGTAGTTGTTTTAATAAATTTCTAAGTGCACAAATCTCCCAGATTTCAGTTGTTAAAGAGAGATAAATCCAGCTCATAGCTTTCATCTGAGCACTTTATCAGAACAGTGAAAAATACTTCAATAACCCAGTAAAAGAAAAAAAGGAAAAAAAAAAAAAAGGTGGAATGACAACTTAATTGCATCATGAAAATAAGCAAGGAGACATCTACACACCCATATTTCAAGCAGCACCTTCCAGTTTTTCTGGTCTAAATAAGACTGTACTTTAAGGACTCGCTAAAAAATGCTTTGGGCTAGTTTTCTACATACAAGTGTGGATTCTCTGCTTGTTAAAGTTACAGCAGCTATAGACTTCATTTGCTGTCTTTTCAGCTAACCAGCTGTCTTCAGTAATATCTTTGTCTAATATCCCTCTTTCGATATACTTTTTTTTTTTTTTAAACATCAAGTTTCTCAGTTTCTCTAAAAGGAAAATAAATATTCATGAGATCCATTGCGAATAATTTTGCTCCCCTTAGAAATCAGTAAGAATATCAAGTCTATTCTTTGCTGGTTTCACATACCATGCGTTAGAGAACGCCATGCTAACATCTTTTACAACAATTCAAAATGAGTCCTTTTTTCATAAGAACACATCCAGCTGAGCTATAATTACAGTGCAATGTGCTGTCATCTTTCCAAAGAATAGTAATTAGGGATACGAGCCTAGATGTCTTGTATGCTTATGGAAACATTTTTTTCTTTACAGCTAATGATCATCCAAAGAGAAAATCATTAAAAGGAAAATGGCAAAGGGTGTGGATAGAGACTGTCATCAGCCTTGTGCACCAGTTCCAAACTCAGTCTTCTTCCTTCTTAAGAGAAAACATGAGAAAGCAAAAGTTAAATTTCTTCATGGTTCTTTGGGGAAGAAAATGAATTAATCTAATTTATCTTGTATTTTATTATTGGTACTATCTAAAGAAAAATCATCCACATTCCACTCAATTTTTTGACTGAGAAAAACATTTCTGATTTAGACTATAGTTTTCACGTGGAGCAAAGAGAGTCAAAGACTCCCTACATAACAAAACTAGCCATGTATCTATCATAATAATTTATATAAACACCTAAGAGCACAGACATGTAAGTACCTATCTCTGGAACTAAAAATCCTAGCCAGCTTCCTTTTTTTTCTAACCAGATCATTTTTTAATATTTGTATGCTAGTGAGAACTAATTACAAGAAGAATGAGGAAGATTCTCTGGCTTTTATCACTACTCCACTGCACTAGGAAAGAAGACTACTGTTTAATTAAAATAAAATAAGATGTTTCCTTCTTTTAAAATACTTTGGCCAATTTTTATTTTAATATTTTTATTTTTAAGTACGAATGGAGATGAAACTTCAGTTTAAAGTGATTCCTCTTACAAGCATTTGCTTTTCTTCCTGAAAGCAATAATATAGGTCTGACTTTGCATTTGTTAAACAATACAGTGCATGAAGAAAACCACAGGCATGTTAAGACACAAAGCAACACATATTTCCATCAACCTCACCATGATGAAGCAGGTTCATACATATCCCTGAAGAAGGTTACTGCTCACTTTGAAGAAATTCGAAAGGTGAGATGCCTGAAACTCATGATATAAAAGCTCTAAAAGTGATAACGCTCCACAGCAGTATAATTTAAACAACAGCCCAGTAAAATTTTATAAAAAGATATGACACAAGATTAGAATAATAATGTGTCAAGGTATTATGCAATATTTGCGAACACCTTACAGCTTGCATTAAGTTCTACAAGCAAGCTAATAACACAGCTCATGGTTTAATCCCATAACAATAACCAGTTATATATTTTTTTAACTGTTTGATGTCTAGCATACAAAACTGTAATTACAAGGATATTCTATTTTAGTTGTGTGCAATAGCAAACACTTTATAAAACCTCATGCACAGAAAGAAGAGGTCCAGCCACATCTGAGAGAGGTGCTAAGTCTTTGCTATCTAAAATTCATAATTTGCCATGGTCAACAGAGCATTCCTGTAGAACAGGTCCTACGTTTATAGCAAAGTTCCATTTGCCTTTATCAAGACATCAAAGGGCTTCCAATCTCAGAAAACACTGGGGCAGATCTGGATTTGAGAGCTGGTTTGTCATTATGACAATATTTAAAAAAATATAATTTATTTATATGGACAAACACATCATATATTATATATGTTATACTAGGACAAATACACACTTTACCAGTCTTTTCCAATACTCTATGAATGTCCAACTCCCAGTGACCTTTTTGCTCCTTCGTCTACGTAACAAAGCTGCAATAGATTTTTCACACTGAAAAACAGATTTATTAAATCTTTTAATAAAGTAAGTTCAATGCATCCCTGAAATACTGCCTATATACCTTACTAAAATATGTTCTTCACATAATTTTCCTGTACACTTTCAATCCCTAATTAAAACTTCAGCAAAACCATCATGAAGATATTTATCAGTTACTTGGTTTGGATTCTTGTAATCTGTCAAACGTTAGATAACGTGCCCCAGTGTTTATTGATATAAATCAATCTTTCTCTGATTATACTATGAAAAATCTGCATTTAAATCTGTATTCTGCTACTATATTATCCTTTGAAAAATATCTGTTATGACAACTCACCAGCAAATTACAAATCATACAAAAGTTTGAATATTTCTGGCATGTTAAGAACTTCACTTTCTGAAATGCTCAGCTGGCACTCTTTCAAATTCATTTTTATAGATATACTCAGAAATTCTTGGAGTATTAAAACTAAAAACAACTGCAGAGAAGATAAAAATAGCGTTCTTCCTTACCATACATTATTAACCTGAGTTTTCCTTCCCACGCTGTAGAGAAGAGAAATTTAAAGAGACTAAGCAGTCCATTTAATGATTATCAACATGTAGTGCTAATTAGATTGTAAACTAGAACCTAAATATAACTTTTTTCTTTTCTTTTTTTTTTTTTTAATACTACACTGGACTTAAATGTGAATCGAACCAACTAGAATAAAAAATCTGTTTTTTAAAAAAACTGTGATACAATAAGTCCTCACTATAATCAGAAGAGAAAAAAATGTAGCCAAGTAAGGCATATAGGGCACATTGTTGAACCTTGTGGTGACTTCCTTGTCCACTATGATTACTATACATTTGGTCAGAGGGAGCTGAGAATGATCATAACACATAAACCAACACAGAAATAAGTATTAAAATAAATAAATAAATAAAACCTGTCACTATTTCAAATGCTTATGTTATCTTTCCAGTAGGTGCTGTAGGTAAGTCATACACTGGTCATTAATTGACTGCTTTGTGTTCACAAACTTCAGCTGAGTAGAAAAATATTGACACTAATAGCTATTTAAATGTAGTCCATTTTGTTTTACTGCCTCCATTCTAAATAGACAGTTGAAGAGTATTCCAGTATGGAGAAAAATAATGTGTTCACAGAGGGGCAACAATAGGAAAAGGAATGTGTGAAGTTACAGTAGTCTAACTCTCTGGAAGAAATTATGAGTAGTTTGATTTCTTTTTCTTTTTCTTTTTCTTTTTCTTTTTTTTTTTTTTGGTTTGGAAATGGAATTTCCTCAACGTACAGCAAGTCCACTTGGAATCCCACAGCAGAATAATTTTTAAGCAAAATTACCATTTAGGTTAGTATTACAATCATTGCCTGTCCACAGTAACATGTTATTTTGGGTTACTCAAGCAACAGCTCAAGATGTTAATAGGAGTATATTAGCAAATTTGTTAATAAAAATCATATAAATGAACTGCAGCAGATAACTTGGCTCTACAACTAATATTACATTGGATTAAACCTCTGTCAGTTAAACACAGCATGCATCAAACTACAATAGAGCTGAACCGAACTCATGATTCATTATAGTAAGAATACAATTGCTCCATTGAAAGGGACCTTCAAAGATTATCTAGTCCCACTATCTGACCACTTCAGGGCTAGCCAAAAGTTAAAGCACATTATTGAGGACATTATCCAAATGCCTGAACACTGACAGGCATGGGGCAACAACCACCTCTCTAGGAAGCCCGTTCCAGTGTTTGATCATCCCTACTGCAAAAAAATTTTTTCCTAACATAATCTCTCTTTTGATTAGTAGGGTTGTTTTCTCTCAAATGTATGTATTCAAATTTTACACTGCATAGTCTAATTATTTTCATATAAAGCACTGAAACCCACTTCTGAGTTTTACTAATCCCTAGCGAATGCTGGGTCACAAAACACTTTCTACCCCACTGAGTAGTGGGGCTCAAGAGGAGAATGTGTTAGAAGAATTTGCAAAGAGAAAGCAGAGACTTGAAAACATTTTTTTGAAAATTCTTTTGGAAAACACTACGGTTTTTTTCCCATCAAATTATTTCTAAATGTGTAATTATATTTCAGAGACTTCCAGTGGACTTGCTCCAGAAGGATTGGATTAGGCTGTTAATTATTAAGAACTCACATTAACATACTGAGTTATATTCAAGACTTGGCATTTACTAATATTACCATATTAACAGAGAAGCACTGCTGGAAGGTTAAGACTTGAAATCCTAATTAAATTCAATAGTCTGTTTTCATAAGGAATGGTCCAGAACTGTCTTAGTTGTTATTTAAAAATGCATAATGTTAACTCCTGAGATGTTCTTTCAATTTTCCGTGGACCAGACCACCCGTGGTATTTTCAATCTATTTGTCAGGGAATACAATCTACATTTTCCCTATTAACCTAATTAGTAATTGAGTCACACACTGATAAAAACTCAAAATACACAGGAAATGGATAGTTACAATATTTTTCCCTTTATATTCACCAGTGTGATTATTTTCCTGATCTCAGACTGAAAAAATGGATAATTAAACAATTTTCAAATATTGCCCTGATGAATTAATAAGTGAAACCAAAAAGATATAAGTACTAAAGAAACCTGTCATCATTGTTCCTTTATAACAAGATTTGTGTGATCTGTAGTGTATGAAATTTTATTTAATTGGTTATAAATTTATTTCTTAGTTTTAGATTGTGTCTAAAATCACATGGTGATAGTCACATAGTGATAGATACACAGAGCCTATAAATTTATAAATTATTATTTATTATTATTTGCCATTACACAACGAGTTACTCTGAAACAGTGCTGAACAACGTGGCAATCATTGGGATCCAAACGCAATGAGATATAAGTGCATTGTCTTAAACTTCTGTTTCTTACAGCTGTCTTTCAGAGAACTGAGAGGGGGAGGGTATTTTCCTTTAGCAATCTGTAGATCAACTTCTGTTAAATTTAAGTGTTACCTTAGTCTTTCATCTCTGGAGGCCATGTTTCAAATATTTAAATGAACTACAGCTAATCAGACACCAGTCTTAGTGTTGAGGAACAGATAAATACAATTATTTTTCTGAGACAACTGAGTTGTGGCACAGACTAAACTTCACTTTTTATTTTTTTTTTTACATTAAATCAACCATTTCAGATCATTGCAGCAGACATATGCACTTATCTAATTGGAAATTATGTGAGCCAGCAGTCCTAATGCTTAAGTTTTAATAATCACAGCCAAACTAACTTCTAATTTGCGATGTTTAGGGCTTGAATTATACAAGAGAGAGTTCACAGAATTCTTAGTTTTGCTTTCCATTTCTGTAGGCAAACAGAAATTTAGAAACTAGTTGGCTAACGCAATGCTGTTAACAAACTAACAATTCCCCAAAAATTTGTCTTACAAGAGGTAGCAAACTACAATTGCAGAAAGCTTTGAAGAATCCATTAAGTTCTGCCCAAGTATTAAATGTGAATTAATTGGGAGTTATTCTCATGAATATTACAGAAGCATTGGCCATGCGTAAAACAAGCAAGAAGAGAGATTTCCATTACGAGAATTGCCTACATTGCTATCAGTTCTACAGGCCCATTAGTTTGTTTCTATACTGATGTTTACTTCAGCACAATACGGGAAGGAGAAACATGTTTCAATGAATATACCTTAGATTGGAGTGCCAATTGTGGCATTTTGGAATAGATAAGAATGTTATTTTATTTTCATTTTAAAAAAGTTTTGCCAGGAGAACAAGCGTATTAACTTTGATAGTAACCACTATGTTTGCCACAGACATCGTGCCGTTACATCAAAATGACTCACTTTGAGATTGCATTCATATCTACTTTCTCATACGAACAGGAGATAAGGAGGAAATCAAAGCTCTCTGAAAGAAATCAGTGTTTTTTCAGTCCAAAAAATACATTCCTTGCATTGATATATGGATTTATACAATTTATGTAATTATAAATAACTTACTGGACATCAATTGTTGATCCAAAGATTAACTACGTGAACAACAGAGTAGCACATCGGTTTGTATCCATGGTATTTTGATGATATAGATTAATAATTGGTTAAAAGGAAGGAAGTAATTTGCAACAGCATGTTTATCATCTGAGGTCAAGACAGAATAAATAAGCAGCTGCTTACCTGTATGGTCTGCATTTAAAGAGTCTTAAAGTCTTCCTTAAACGTAGTAAAAATTCAAAAGAAGAATATATTAAATTTCTAGCTTTCTACACATAGTGCTAAAATTTGACAACTCCCCAAAGGCAAGGCTCAAAGAAAAATATTTTATGTATTGCATACAAATACATTAAAACTCAAATCCATATGCAGAAGCAATGTGTAATAAGCTTTACCCTTATTTTAATAAAGTATCTCATTAATTATATCTTCGCCAGTCCAAACTAATGCACAAACCTATGTAAGGTACCAGAATACTGAGTACAATTGGTCACTGATAGAGCAACATCATTTTGAAGTGATGCATCCTGAAAGGTCACGTAGTAGTCCAAATGAAGATTTTTAACTACAGATTGTTTCTTCATCATCTCGTATATTCTGTGCATTTTTGATTGCTGACATGTAGAGAAGGAAGTAAAAGAAAATCAAAATCTTAGAAAATGACAAAATTGTTAGAGGGTACAATACAAAAGAAAGAGAAACTGACAAAGAGTTATTGGAGCAGGTCCAGAGGAGGGCAGTGAGGATGACCAGAGGGCTGGAGCACCTCCCCTACATGGTCAAGATGAGAAAACTGGGGCTCTTCAGCCTGGAGAAGGCTCTGAGGTCCCTTTATAGTGGCCTTCCAGTACCTGAAGAGGGCCTACAGGAAAGCTGGGGAGGGACTTTTTATAAGGGCAGGTAGCGACAGCAACAGGGGAAATGGCTTTAAACTGGAAGACAGAATCACAGAATCACAGAATTACCCGGGTTGGAAGGGACCTCAAGGATCATGTAGTTCCAACCCCCCTGCCTAGCAGGGCCACCAAACATACACATTTACTAGGTCAGGTTGCCCAGGGCCCTGTCCAACCTGGCCTTGAACACCTACAAGGACGGGGCATCCACAACCTCCCTGGGCAGCCTGTTCCAGGGCCTAACCACTCTCCTAGTAAAGAACTTCCCCCTAACATCCAACCTAAATCTTCCCTCCTTCAACTTGGATCCATTTCCCCTAGTCCTGCTATTGTCAGCCCTTTCAAAGGGTTTACTCCCCTCCTGGGTGTAGGTTCCCTTCAGGTACTGAAAGGCTGCAATGAGGTCACCCCGCAGCCTTCTCCAGGCTGAACAAGCCTAACTCCCTCAGCCTGTCCTCATAGGGGAGGTGCTCCAGCCCCCTGATCATCTTCGTGGCCCTCCTCTGGACCCTTTCCAAAATCTCCATGTCCTTCCTGTACAGAGGGCTCCACACCTGGACACAGTACTCCAGATGGGGCCTCACAAGAGCCAAGTAGAGAGGGACAATCACTTCCCTATCCCTGCTGACCACCCCTCTCCTGATGGAGCCCAGGATCTCATTTGCTTTCTGAGCTGCCAGAGCTCACTGCTGGCTCATGTTAAGTCTCTCATCCATCAGGACCCCCAGGTCCTTCTCTGCCGAGCTGCTCTCAAGACAGTAGATTTATACTAAATATTAGGGAGAAAGTCTTTACTGTGAGAGTGGTGAGATACTGGAACAGTTTGCCCAGTGATGTTGTTAATTCCCCTCCCTGGCTGTATTTGAGACCAGGCTGGATGGGGCACTGAGCAACCTGGTGTAGGAGAAAGTGTCCCTGCCTATAGCAGGGGGGTTGGAACTAGGTGATCTTAAAGGTCTCTTCCAACCCAAACCATTCTATAATTGTGATTCTATGAATATTAGAAGGAAAAGAAGGGAAATTAAAGAGAATAAATTAATAGACACAATAGGCAAGTGAATAGTTGAAGGAAAGTGTTTTCACCCAAAAGGACTGGCAGAGGCTGTCACTTAGTTCATCACCGCATATCTCTGGCCGCTGATGGAAAACAGTGTCTTATGATTTTCTGTCAAGTTACTAGGAACATAATGTCTTTAGTATCTTATGCTTTTCTAGGGTTACGACAACCACAATGTTCTCATCTAACCTAGAAAAAGTATTTCCAAAACAACGCATTGTAGATATTTCAGATCTTTATTTCACCCTTAGATGCACCAGTCCTTAAACCCATACACCTCACAAAGCTCTTAGATTTTCACTTAGGAAGTTTCACCAAAAACTGTTCTCTCTCTACGTATATGAGACCAGTTTCTCTTGTAAAAATGCAAGTCTGAAAACTCTATTCTTTTTATATTTCAACTCCTGTTTCTCTTAGTTATCTGCATAGGTAGCCATGCACAAATAGGAAAGAATGCTGTGTCTAGTCTCAGGCATCCAGCAGTCCATGGGCTTAAATGTACTTGCAAAACTGTAAAGCAGAACTTGTGTACAAATGTAAAACCCAGTGAGTCATCCTGTCACTATGACAGTGACTGCCCATGGTTACACCCTGCGAAGTGTGTCCTTCCCATTCAGTGCTGTTCTACTCTGTGCAAGATGCATTCTGCTGAATATGGCAGGGCTCATATTTTTACTCTTCCATTTTAACCATCTCCTGGCAAGCTGAGCAGAGACATACTGCTGCAGTGCTGAGAGGGACAGTGAAATACCAACCTGCAGAGTCCTTTCTGTAGAGACTCAGTCAAATAACCCTTTTTTTTTCTTTTTTTCTTTTTTTCTTGGATGGAGTATCAAGGGATGAAATTAATACCTATGTCAAGAAATCCAGTTTATCATTAAAAATGCCTAAGGAGTTTCCCACTCTTTTAGCTGCTTCCAAATCCATGATACTGTCTCATACCCTACCATGCTGTTTTGTCCAAGGACTCACCCAGATCAGTTCATTTACCCATGTACAGCATTACATTTTCAGCAGCTTGTATGGCCCTAATTTGAAAGGCAACGTACAAAGGCAGGAGGACAGTAACTCCTGGGGCCAGCATTGTCATTAAAGTTGCTGTATAATGAAACTACAGCCTAAGTAACTTGCCTAAAACTGCACTCCAAGTTAAAAGAAAATGACCAGAAACTGAGCTTAATGCTTCACGGCATGTCTACACTCTAATTTAAGCATGACAGGGCAAGTTTACTGCCCAAAGACAAGCCAGCATCTGTGATCATGAGCTCACTGTCCCCAAAGCAGAGTGGCCTTGTCCTCACGTCAGTTGAGCTTGTACAGGCCTGAATGGCAGAAACACCCCACAGGCTTTTGTGCCTGCACATCTCCATAGCTCCTGTGTTCTTCCTCTCCTTATGATACATCATCACAGCAACACAATGATTACTTCAAGTGTTTGGGTTTGTTTTTTTTTTGTCTTTTTTTTAAGAGTCCATTTCCCTATGTCTTCAGTCATTACAACTGAAATCAGAAATTTAAATCAGTCATTAAAGCCACCCAGAGAGGCATATGGCCTACGTGTCAAAGCTCAGGCTCCTGAAATCTCTGGCTCACTGTGCTCAACATCCAATGCTTTCTGAAGACCACTGGGGCTACCAATGCCCCTTTGTTGGAGGCTAAGAAAGCCCTGAAGAAGCTCCCGGTTCTGAGGAATGACATGGGACAAGAATCAAGTGTTGGAGCCCAGGCTCACACCAAGGATCTGCACTGGGGCACTTCTTTTAAAAGAAAGAAAAAAAACTTCCACTGATAAGGAAACACTTCACTGTTTCTTTCCAACGTAGCGCATAGTATCCTGATACAGGTTCAGGCTTATAAACATCCTTCTAAGAAGACTGGCATGATGTATTATTTGAATGTAAATCTTACAAGTTTTATTATTTTATTTCACACTGTTACTATCTCTTTCCCTGTCCCTGCAGCACCTTAAAATGAGGAGTATCCTTACTTTCAATAATCAGTTAGCCTTCACTGGGAGCTTCACTCCCCTGAGCCTTGCTGCACATTTCTAGGCAACATCACACCGTTTGAACCTCACAGTTTCAGATGTCAGTATGAAAAATTTTCTCCCATCTCATAGTCATTATTTATAAAACTGAAAAAAGGCTTGTAACTTGTTCCCTGGTATTATCTTAGGATTAAGCTGCAGATAATCATTTTCCATTAGGCAACAATTTGATTATTTTTCTGTACGTGGCTTGAGCACAAAACTAGTCAAGCACTTGGAGATCTTTCTAGCGCATCTAAGCATTTACATTTCTGATAATAGTGAAGAAATAATTTGCTGATACAACTGTCTAAAGCAAATGCACAGTTATGACCTATTAAATAAATACTGTGTTTCTGCACCAGGCTTGAACTCCAGGAGCTCACAGGAAACAAACTTAACACAGCTTCACTGAAGGCACTGACAACCACTGAAACCCAATTAAATTTTGACAAAGCATGATGCAAAGTGTAAATACATAACCATACTATACTCAGGCCAAGATACATATCTGCATTTAAAACCTATTCTAAAAATCTAGCTTTACAGTCTCTCTGCTAAAAATCCTTTTATTTTAAAGCTTAAGAACACAAGAAGCTCTCAGCTACTTATATATGCATGTTTCAAACTGTGGCACAACTATCTGTCAGAGACATTCACCACAGAACAACACTTGCTTGCCTTTTGGAAAATAATTCCTCTTCTTCAGCACCCTTTGATAAGCTCATCATACTTCTTACTTCATGAAATAACTCCCAGGACCAGGCACATTTTGAAAAGTTAATAATGCAACATGCTGCCTTATCTTTATCAACCTGTGGCACTTGGGATGTGATTAAAGTGTTCTGGGATTTCACAAATGAGATGAAGAATTAAAATATACATATGTTTTAATATACATATGTTTTGGGTTTTTGTTGATTGTTTTAATACATACTTTTAAAAGGCTGAGGGGGAAAGAAGGTGAGATATGCATTACAGTATTGCTATCTCAAAGGTTAACTCATACAATATACTTATCTTCGCATATTAAAAAAGTTTTGCATGACAGCATAGCATAATTTATAGTTTTCAATACTGAAACTCAGACACGGCTATGAATGGTAAATCTGCTGAAAGCAATTAGTCTCTTTTCACTAGCTCAGGTGAAACTAATGAATTGCCAAGGACTTGTCTGGACCAACACGTATTTCTCCCAACTTCTATATAACCATGATGTAAATCTCATAGTGATTAAAAAGAAGAAAGCTAAAGCTACCTTACACAAAAGGAGATCTCTTACCCCAAATGGAAAGTCTCTTTCTAGAAAATAAGCTTCTGTAAAGAACACCTACAAGTCTTCACCTTCCTGAGATGCACTCTACTTTAGGACCACCACATTTTCTGTAATTCCACCCAAATAATCTATTTTGAGACAGAAAATTTACCCTGATAGTTGAAGATTTACATGATCGGTGACAAAAACAATCTCCACAAATACCTTATGAAAATACTCTGATATTTTGATAGTTCCTAAGTGATATAATGTATTTATTCATTACAGTATGCTTTTATAAAATGTCATTTAATTCCTTTTAACATAGACCTGAAGACAACACCATATTAATATGTGACAAGTTCGGTGAGGCCTGAAAGAGGCTTTATGGAGCTCAATTGCCTTGATAGGGAAGTGAAAGATCAAAAAAATCATTTTACAAAAGCAAAGAGAAAATAAAATTAGCCAGTGACCATCCAGAACAGTCTACATTTCAACTTTATTTATTTTTAATGTACAGCATAATGTCAGGATATTCAGGTTCTGTTGGAGTCTTTTAGTATTATTCTACCTAAAAGTTGCTGTCTGTCTTAAACAATGATTTAATTGGAAAAGAAAAAATATGCTTCTGGAGTAGTTCAGAAACGTTGATACTGAAGTCAGATTCCTTTCTTTACCCTAAGGTTTTAAGTCACTCCCACATGTTCTTTCTTTATTTAAATACCGAATCACTTAAGTCTTTAGTCTGTCAACAGTACCTTGTCTGCTTTGGATTAGAAGTCAACATCAACTGTGCAAGTAACAAGAATAAAATTGCAGAAAGCTTCGAAGGTGAAAATGCAAATCTCACATTATTGATTAAGTCCCTAATTCCTGAAAGCATTTAGACTACAAGTTGCCAACACTGCCAATATTTAATTATACTCTGACTAACCATTCTTTTAAATTAGAGGTGTAGCAACACAAAACAGAGGAGCTGGTTTTTGTTTTTTATCTCAAACAGCGAACACAAAGCTATACATTATTGTGAATGACTCGCAGTGCGTGCTTCTGTGGACAAACAGCCCAAACATTCCCAAATAATTGTGACTGGGTTGTAATGCTACCCACTATGTCAGGCAAATTGACCCAGTCGAAAGTTTACTTTGTAGGTAAAAACAGAATAAAAATGCCAAAATTTGACTACAAAAAGTAAGCAGAGACATTTCTCTTGAAATGACTTAAATGTTGATTAGCTATGCAGACAAAATACGTTGACCGCAGCTCAGCTGTATCAAAACATAAATTATGGATATAAGTGGATCCTGCTCCATTCCCACTTCTCCTGTCCATGCTTTTTTATCCACTTCATAGTCAGCCCTGAAACGTTCAATCTCTTAATGCAGTATAAAACCGCCCACTGGTTTGGTCAGGACAATCATTAATCCAGCCAAAGATTATGTCAACTAGCAATAAAGACAGCTGAGTACCAGAAGTGATGCAATGAAAGTGAAGTGGCACACTGAGAAAGGAACATTGTATGTCAGTGAAATTTGCTGACAAGTTGCACACTAATTCTGTGAAGTCATATTCTCTCGTCTTCAATGCAAACTTATACATAAACCCAGCCAGAAAACATTATTCCTCTCGCTAATAATAACCTTTAAGGTTTACACATTCCTCTTCAAAGGATCCTGAAAATATTTTAGGTTTTGTTGTTAAAAGACACAATCCTCCATTCAAAAATGCTCTCTTTAAAATAGCTTTATTTATTCTACAACTGCAAACACTTCTATGCTCCTTGGCTTATGAGCAGAATGAAGTCTGCTAGAAACAGGACCTTTCACATCAGCTGCTAAATGGTGCTCTATGTCAGAGAATCAAAATACAGGTTAGTATGAGTAATCCTTTAAAATGGTTACAATTTCAGAAACCAGAGGAAGATAATTGTTTTGGGAATACTTATGCTGCCTAGGCAGACTACAGAAACCTTACAATTTAAGAGTTCAACAAAGCGTTCAGCACAGGACTGTCAAAACTGTCTCCACTGGTTATACCAATACAACACGCAGCAGTTTCAATGTGATTCAGTATATTCCAAGACGACGACAAAAAAGCAGAAAGCTGCTACGTTTCCTGAAAAGACTTGAGAACCAGAACCACTGATCTCAGCATAATACAACCTGAAATGTCTGTAGTCTTGTTGCATATTAAGAAAGCTTTAGGGAAGCACATTCTCGTTCTGCACCCTTTTCAACATTGAGCTTTTGATTGCCACTAGAATGCTCAGCCCTTCCACCCCTCCAAGCAGAGCTTCTACAAACATGCTGACAAAAAAAAGAAATTAATTTCTTAGATTTCTTAAATTTAGAGCAAGCTAAACCTTTTCCTTAAGCATTTCACGAGAACGAAGCACTTCTGTGCCGTCTTTACACACTGGATCAATCAAAACATAATCGCGCCATCCTTTAGGCACTGAGCACCACACCGTGGAAAGTTCCTGTTAAGACAGCTCAAACACCAAAGCAGTAAGACAGTGCACGTGGCCAAATGTCAACACTACTCAAAATTAAGTTCTTTCAGAAGGAAAAGTATTACAGAACAGTTCACCTCAAGTTCCCTTCGCTACAGTAACTGCTGTAGAAATATGCTAATGGAATGTGTTGGTATTTAAAATTTCTGTTCTCAGAAATGTATTTGTTTTACTCAGTGAGCATCCCAGCAGTATAAAGAAACCATTCACTCCTAAAACTGGAGAACTGTTTCGAAATACTGAGGAGGTGTCAGCTTTTTCAAAAGCTGCCACCTGCAGTTCTGAACTGAGCTACTGAGGCTTAATGCATGCTTACAACAAAAGTCGCAGGAAATGCTGCCTCCTACAGAACGTGTAGTTCCTCAACACACCATAAATTAAATAAAGCAGACAAGTACTTTTATGTGTTTTTATTATAGAAAAACAAAAGGCTTACACTTGAATTCAATAAGCAGCATTATTTCATGAATTCAAAAGAGGTTATGACAGAGAAGTTGCTTTAAGAAACCTTGAGAGATTTGAGAAAAAAAAGAATAAAGTGACAGATTCTCCTCAGACAACATTCTAAATTATTTGCATGACTGCAGTAAGTTCCCATAATTGCATATCACTCAGTTTGTGATTCATATGCTCTTCTTTTCCCCGTGCCTTGTTGAACATAGCTGAGACAAGGACGTGGTGAAAACAGCAGTACATTTCAAGCTTGATTTTCAATAGCTCAGTACACATCAGATTGATACTACAATTCAGAAGTGACTGAGGTACATTTTCTTCTTCAGCAGTTGAATGTTACAGTTGTATCAGAACCCAGTGTGATGTGCTTCTTACACAGCATTTATCATTTTCAGCTTTGCATCACAGAAGATTTCTCAGCAAGGTACTGGGCTAGTATTTTGATTACAAACATAAAAAATAACCACAAAAATGAAAAGTCACAAATGAAGCAGTTCTTTGCAATGCAGCAGAATTCTTGGGGTTTCTTTTTACTTTTGTTGGTCAGGTTTTTGGCTGGTTTCTTAATTACATACTACAGAATGAAGGGTGGCCTTCCACTGATCACATCCATCTTTTAGTCAAAAGCTGCATGTCTCCAGCCTAAGCCAAAATTAAATGTGTAATTGATTCATATTTGAAATCTTGTAACAACAGACAAATCAAGAAAACATCTTACTGTATTAATAGTCCTACGTTTTGATTATTACCACTGACTTATGTTGAGTTCCAAAGGAACTTACAGTCTTGTCCTTGAGTGATTATTGGTTTAAAATGCAACTCAACAGCTCTAGATCATATTAAAGACAACTCTAAATACATTTTTAAGTATCTCACTCTTCACGTATATGCTAAAAATATACCTCAAAGTATCCTGCATATTGAAAAAAAACAAAACAAAACACAAACATTAAAAAAGCAAGGAAACTCAATTTACTACTTACAACCAGCTCAAACATAATGCAAATATAATGAAAAAAAGGAAAAATGCAATTCACAGAAGGAAAAAGGAGAAAACAAAAACCAAAAAAAGCATCTCTGACACCTGTTATTCAAAATTATAGGAACTCGTCTTTTCCTCTTGTTCTGAAAGAAAAAGGGGTTGACTAAAAATTGCTTTTTTTCTGAAAAATATTTCCAAAATTTAGGCCTTGATTATAACACTGATAACAGTCATCTACTTATTGTATCCTGCACCACAGCATGAAGCCAGCTGATACCAACCTACTTAAACTAAAGAACCAAATTTCCTTCCTACGACAAAAAAGGATGCAATTCATTTTCCTTACTTATGTTTTATGTTATCATTGTTTACTCCAACAAAGAACTTGACTACTTAAGTTTACCAATGTCTTAATTTAAAATGCCTTAACTTAGAGTTACAGCATAGTAATTTTTTATGTGATCTAGCTGCCTTATACAGAGGACTTCATCTGTATTATATTGTAATATTACTTTAAAAGAGGGAAAAAAAAACCAAACAGAGCGAATACCAAGATGAGGAGCAACAGAAGTTCTGTCTGTATGGTACTCTTCATAGCATCAGTGCCAAAGGCCTTGGAGATTTTAACCCTGGACACAAACTAGTCATTTTCACAGGATCATACTAAAAGTGACTTTTACGACTAAACAGATATTAAAAATGCATTATAGTGATCAATCTGTATGAAAGTTAATATTATGCTCCATTAACTCTCTAGGTAACAGTCTCAAATATTAGTATCAACACCAACCACCTCGAAGACTTATAAGAATCTAAATTAAACACTGTAAACATGTTTACATCAGTCAAAAAACTTGTCATGTAGGATTCTGTTAGAATCGGTTAGAAACGGTTAGAATGCTTGCCATCCTTTATCAAGCTGTACTGTAGTTTCAGAAAACTTTTAGTACAAATGATCATTTGTGATAAAAGTTTATGCAAGCATAAAACAATTTAACGTGTAACCTTGTTTGAGAAGTTTTAAAATGTAGTTCTCCGATAATTTTTAGCTGCTAACATGTTGCATATCACGGAGACGTTCTTGACTGCCAGTAATTACATTAGTACACAATAAAACAGTCCTCTGGTCTATAACAATTTACATTTAACTTGATAACAAAAAATTATTTTTTCCAAAATAATGTGCAACAATAGAACATGTGAGTTCCTCGGAAAACCGTAACTTGTATTTAACTATCAAGGTTCTGAAAGACTTTACAGATTTCTTAAATTTTCTTAGTATACAGCCTTAATTATGCATGTTCGGCTGGGCTGTATTATTATCAGTTCATCAGGTACACTAAGGTCAAGTAACATTATCTCATTGTTCTAGAAATGAACAATAAAAAACCTCCCCCAAAGTACTTGCAAGTTCCTTTGTATTCCTTTGAAAATCATTAAAGACAATTGAGAGAACATCCCTATTTCAGTTCTTTTTCCTGTCAATATCTGAGAAAATTTAACACATGCAAGTCAAAACTACCATAACGCAGACACTTATAGGTCCTCTTTCATGAAGATCATCAATAAATGACTACCTTCAATAAATAAGTCTATTTGGAAATTCTAGAGATTTTTTTTGTTCAACACATTAGTCTTTTTTCTTTTCCAATAGGTCTTTCTGTTTAAGCTCTCCATCTGAAAGTTCTGTATATTTTCCGTTCTTTTCCTCCTCTTGATCCTCCTCACTGCCATCATCTGTGAGCTCCCGATCGCTGTTTTCCTTTTTAACTGCCTCGTGTTCATCTACACCTCCATCTGTATCAGCTGTGCAGATTCCGTAACACATTATGCTGATGACACCCAGGGGCAACCCAAAGAGAAAGCATCCCAGAAGTGGTGAACTCTTGAATACTGACTGTTGGAACACAGATTTGAAGTCAAAAACACTTCCACTGAACATACAAATTTACCGCATTACGTATTACTCTGAATATTTATTTACTAACAACTGAACTGAGTCAGTTTTCTTAAGAAAGGCAAAGCAGTCATTTTAGCCATCCTACTGTAAGCTTATTAAAAAAAAAGTCTTAGATTAATATTACAATGTTCCAATAGGATGACTAATGTTAACACACTAGCTACAAATTCTATTCATTGTTTGACGCTTGAGAAACCATTGTGCTAATAATATTAAAATTACATTTTAAAACAACCAGTTTAAACTCTCATTTGTGTCTTGCTCTCAAAAATGAGTTTGAGTCATCATAAGGAATCTGGAGAAGCCATCTGTTATTAGGGAGCTTCCTATTAAAGAGTAGCTTGAAAGACCTTATTGCACAAGAGGAAGGGCTTCTGGTTTCAGAAAATGATGCATGAATGCTGCATGCTGACAGAACTTTGGAAGCCACATAAAGAAACACACAAACACGAATTCAAATTCACAGCAAAGGTTTTTTTGTTTGTGTATGACAAGCAGAGAAAAATTTATGTTCTTCTTCAAGAAGAACGATAAAATATGTTTTAAAACCACAACAAGTACAGTATTTAATCTCTGTATGCCCTAAATAGCTTTCCTCAGAATATAAAAGTGCTATCGCTTTCAATAAAAGGAAGAAAAGAGGGTTAAGAAAAACATTTTGAATTCTTCCTCTTCTATCCCTTAAAACATTCATCAGATTTTAATACAGAAAGGGAGCAAGAAAATAAGAAATTCTCTGTATGCTGAATATTTAGCACGCTAGAAAACGTTATTAAGCCTAATTAACTTCTCGATGAAGGCCTCTAAACCTAATGCATAAACGTGTGTTAGTGAGCACATATACGAGCAGATTTATATAAAAATATTTCTAAAACCTAAGAAAACATATGAATCTTGATTGATAAGGTTATCATCTGTATGGGAATTGCAAGGTCATGGTCTGAACCAGTGACTGAGCACCAGGTGACAAGACATGGCTAAGTCAGAGAGCTCAGGTGCAAGCAATGCACCTGAGCAATCAGAAGGGGTGGACTCCGGGTCCTTACCCTCATTTATGGGTTAGCAGCTGAGGGAGCAGCATCTCTATTCAGAAATGATGCTCTCCTCAAGATGTCACCCGTCTCTGGAAAGGATGAGCCTCCTTCTTCAAAATAGCTTTTTAAACTAAAACTTAACAAATACCTTCATAAGTATGCTCCTGTCCTAGTAGAAGGCGTTATCATTGCCTTCCATTGCTCCACACTATATAATTTACAAAACATAAAACTTACCACTACAGTAGACTTGGCATCATAGACTATTCTCTTGATTCGCTGCAGAACTCCGTCACCACCTTGTGCCTGAAATTTCAAATGGAACCATGTCAAAACTGCTGACACTTTTCAGTTATGATTCCAAAAGTTCATTCTTCAGACCTTGAAATCTTAAGTCCCTTTAGAAGGAAATGAAAAGTAATTATTCTTGCATCTCACAATGCTCAGACACTCCAACTTTTCTAGCATGGACAAACATATCAATAGTCTCAAGAAAAATTTTCCCACAATTATTTTAAGCAAGTGGTTAACAGTGAACTGGCACTCTTAAACACCTCTTACCATAGAAAAACACTAAGAAAAACTAACAACTGTCCCAGCGTAACAATTATAAAATTGAAGAGGACTTCTGAACCTTCCTGTAAACTGATGGATATCTATGTATGGAAAAAGAAGCAGCAGTTAGAAAAATCTAAAAAGTAACAAAAAGATACACGTGTAATGAAAAATAGTTTGTGGCCAGCAATATCAGACTATCTGCGTTACTACATAAATTAGCAGAGCTTCCAAAGCACTAAAAGAATCTGAACCTAATCTGTGTGTTGAATAAGACCAGTCTTCACCTGCCTCAAGATGCTGGAGAAACAAATAGGATAAGAATCTACATTTTGGAGAAAATCAACTGACCAGAAAGTGATCCCGACCAAATCCCCTTAAAGTGCAAATTACAAAAATGATGAACTCAAAGAAGGCTACCGAGACCATATGGAATAATAAGGTGAATATTCCAATAGCTTCCAAATAAAGGAGGTAGGGATTGTCACATTTCTCAGAAACTTTGCTGTGGTTCAGAAATCTTACATTCTATTACTAGTTTACCACTGTACTTTAAAGACTGCCAATTTCTTGGGTCTGAACATATCTGTAGTAATGCCATTTTATGTCTACAGACATCATTTAGCCTAAATGAAGTTCCATCTTGTATTAGCTCTCTCACATACATACAAAAGATGTGAATTCAGACAGGCCTTTAATCATTCTCGCTAAAATACTCTAAACAAAACATACAAAGACACAAGTGACAGTACAAGAAAAAACAGAGGGCATCACAAATACAGAATTACCCAAAGTTAAAAACCAGACAAACTAATTTCATGTGTTATATTTAAACAAAGTTAAACAGATGCTAATAAAAACATAATTCAAAATTTTCAAGTGCAATTGAAGATATTAAAGAACTGAGAACTGAAGAAAAAAATGCAACTAAAGAATTTACTTGGAATATCCCTTGCCTTGTGTTCGGATACTTAGCCAGTAAAGTCACCAACAGCAAGCAAATCCACCCATATTGTGTTGTCGATATATCAATCTGTCAGACTAAATAAACCGAATTATCCTATATGACTGAAACAGACAACAGCCTTACTTGTTATTACTATTCAGCATGCTAAAACTGTTGGCATAACATGATGTGAGATTCTACTAACACAGCATTCAACGTAAAGTGAACTGGACATAGGTGCCTTCCAGGAGGCAGCAGGACGATTTGTCAGCACTGCCTTCTTTCACTGAGAAGCTATCTTGCCCTGCGAGCACAAATGAGAGCTGATACATAGTCTTTCCTTATTCCCACAACACAGCCTTTTGCTTGACTTACAGTCTGCTGACAGTAGAAGCAAACCTGAGTTTGCTTTGCTAACACACACACACACACAAAAAAATTGTCCAAGCCATCAACTGTGGGTGGATTGATTAGGTTTGTTAAAAAGTCATTAAGAGCAGTTAGAAAAGAGCAAGCTTGTGTCTGGATACAAGACACAATACGCAAAGGAAGCACACCACCACTTTGAATCAAAACATATCATTCATGAAGCTGCTAGATTTATTTAGTCATTGCCCAAAAGAAAGCATAGAGCCAAATTACATTCACCAGAAAAAATTTAAAGGAAACCAGGAAGAGAATTAAAAGCTCTCAGTTTATCAGTGACAACAGTAAAAGAAATCTCAAGATAATTTAATAAGCTCTATACAATAAAACTACATTTGCTTGCTATTAGAGCTTCTATGGTCAGAAATCTGAGCAAAGGAACACCCTGAACTCAGAATCACACACTTATTGACAATGTCCAAGACAAGAAGACAGAAAAGATAAAGCATATGATGTCATGGTTTTGTAATTTTTGCTATTGGTATTCCACATCATAACATCATGTGGAGCACAGAGAAGAAGTACTACACATCCCAGGGGACCTCGCGGTCAGAGAGGAAAACACGTCACGGAAGCGACGCTGGCACTCTCTCTCTCACTGCCTGGCAGCGAGTGTGGGTGTGCTTCCAAGCCGTGGCGCCTTCAATTTCAAAGTAGGCTTCTCGGTCTTCAGAAACCTCTCTTTCTCTCTCTCTTATTTCACTTGATTTATTAGCCTCAATTTCAATTAGATTGTATTATAGTAAAATAAGTTTTACTCCTTAGATCGTTGCCGCTGCTCTGTTTGTTTCTTTGAGCCCAGCTCCCATCTCCCTACCCCTTTCCCTTTTTCCCTTCCCCTTTGTTGGGGGCCGGGGGCCCACGGGCCTACTGCCCCCCCCCGTCACGGACACAGATTGATCTAGATAACCCCGTGACATATGACATGACAATCAAAGCAACTTTTTTTTTCCTACATCAACATCTTGTAAAGTAAACACCAACAACATATTTGAAGTTACAATGAAGACTTACTTCAGCTGTACCATCCAAGATGTTGTTAATAAACTGAACCATGTCTTCTGTGTTCTCAATGTGCCTATCCGGTAGAAAGTACTGCTGATTGGAGGTATTCAAAACAACAATAGTGGGAATCGTCAAGTCACTGGGAACATAAAAAAGGTTAGACATGTAAAAAATTACCGTCTACACCACTGCAATTTAAATGACTTCTACATCATTTACTGACATTCTACATCATTAATCTTCTCCATGTGCACTGCAAATACCAGTTCCTTAAATTAAAGCAGGAAGGAGAAAGAAAATCACTGTAATGGTACAAGCATGTTTCTCATTAATACTTTTCCTTCTTGTCTCTGTCAGTGAAGCTACTGAAAGCTTACTGTATTTTACATATCTATAGTGATTGCAAATAAAGTACCTTGTGACTTTCCAATTAGTAAGAGATCTCAGACAGCAGCCTTGCATTATAAACGCAGTAGTGGCAAATCACACAGCACACAAACGCAGAACTATAAACCAAGAATTCAATCCCAGTTGATCAACTCTAATCAATCAACCTTTGCCTATTAAGTCAAAAGAATACAGTATACTGACTTTTTTTTTTTTTTTAAACGTACTTTTTAGATATAACAAACAAGCTAGAGTTTTTAAACCATTACTACTCATTAGCTGATGTTCAAAAGTATAATCACTACTAAGGAACACAGAATCAGAAAAAAATAGGTTGGAAATCATCTCTAGAGATAATGCAATATAACCTACTTCTCCGAGTAGGACTCAATTCAAAATTAGATCAGGTTTAAGAAAAAATTTATACTACACAAGCATATTTTTCAACAAATAAGATATTGTAAACCTCATTTTTCCACATTTTCACTCTTGTCTACCAGCGACTCACCCATGTATATTTCTAATCCAAGTAATATTGATGATGATTTCAGCTTTCACTGTGGCTATTATAATCCATAATCAATTATATAAAAATATTTAGCATTTACTCAAGATTCTAATTTTTCTTCACGTCACAGAAATTACTGTACATTTTCCGACACAGTAATCTTTTAATTCCAAACTTAGCCTTGAATAACTTAAATATTTACCCATGAAAATGTTAAGCTCCTAGAAAACTCTAAGATTTAAGGCACAGACCATATTCCTAGAATTCAAGTTTAAAGCACGATGCACCTCAGAAAATGTAAGACCTACCAGAGATAACAAAATAATTTCATCTTTCTGAATGTACTCATAAATAAACATAAAATCAGCTCTGTCAACAGTGAAAGCTTGCAACAGGATTTTCTAAATATATTCTTCCCCTCCACATTTTTATTGTCTATTTATTAGCAATAATTGAGAAATGTAAGTAAGGATTCAATCAAATCAAGTGCTTGATCACAACTTATCAACTGCTGCCAAAATGTGTCACTCTGGGTGTAATCAAAATAAGATTTACTACTTGGATGTGGAAAAGAAATTGATACTAAGCAGTGTAAACCACTTCCCACCCATAAAGGAAAAATAAGGCACCAAAAACGGTGATCCTACCACGTTTAACAGTTTGGTAATTAATTTCTTGGAGTTGTCTGAAGAGCAACCAAAAATTAAACTCGATATATAACATTTATATGCTATCCTGAAATTCATAAAATTACATGTTTAACTGGGTTATTACAAGAGCTGAGAAATAAAGATGTACAGACACCTTCAGCTGATGTTACAATGATGTTATATACCTCACCTTCCACAAATATGTATATGTATTATGAGATGTATTTCAGGAAAATACATAGTATACCACTTTCTTCTTTTGTGCACACTTCTAAGTATTATCATTTTTTAACTCAAAAGAACCATTCTCTTCCATTGCTAAAGACAGAGATAAATGACACTAACTACTGGTGGAATTACAAGGTCTAATATCAGACCTGGAGGCTGGTGGCCCTTCCTGTGGCAGGGGGGTTGGAACTTGTTGATCCTTGGGGTCCCTTCCAACCCAAGCCATTCTATGATTCTACATCTAAGTCTGCAAGTGTATTTCTACTAGGGACAAATGATAGAATACTTTTGCCATTTGTCAAGAAAGGGTATTTGTTGTTATTCACATCTGGAAGAATAAAACATATTCTGTAACAGATTTCTCCTGTTTCAAGAGGCTTTTTCCACCTGCTTCCACTTGCTGCCACCTAGTGGAAAATTGAAGGCCTGGTGATATTATTTTACTCAAAATATTCAATCATGTAAATAGCAAATACTTGTAATCAATGTATTTTGCAGATTTCCAGTTATACTGGAAATGCATGTTTTATTTAGAAAATAAACTAAAAGACTGCAAATAGTTCAACAGCAGGTTTCCATACACAACAAATGATAAATTAAGGCACTTTGTAGATTAAATAATTCAACTGAACAGATCTAACAGTTATTACCAGATCACTACTGCTGTAAATAACACTTGTTCTTCCCCTTCATTTTCTTCCTCCCAGGGAACTCATTTCCCTCCCTAGCTTCTTTGCACATCAATTCTAGTGCTCAGCAGACTATGCTGAGTTAAAAAAAAACAACAGGTTTTTGTTGGATCAGTAGAATACCTCTCCTACTCTCCTAACCAGAAAATGAAACAATTTTTTGCCAGATAAACTGAAAAAGCTCAGCAAACAGTGCAGAGCTCATACAGGAAAGGAAATAATGAAGAGCGGAGGGTCTCATCTTTTGGCAACTAGAAAGCACTGAATCAATAATCACACTATTTAACTCCAACTTATAGATGTTTTCAAATTACCTGTATTCAGGTACTAAACTGAATCTAGAGGCATTCCACAGAAATACCAACCTAGTACTTCCGGACTTCTCATGAATCTCCTAAAACTTTTAGTGGCAGTTTTATAATAGAGCATTTATACATCTACCTCGCTTTCTTACTTTTGACCTTGTAGTCCTCTTGTGGCCTTAGATCCAGCATCCACAAGAGCCATAAGACCAGACAGATACCAGACAGACATCGTGGAAGATGTTTGTCTACTGCAGATGCTCACGATGTGTGCTTCTATCAACAAGAAAGGGGCTCAGAAAACTCCTCCAGTACAAAGCTGGCATGTTTATTTCTGTTATGCCCTTCCTTCATTTAGAAGGCCAGACTAGAACAAGTCAACAGTAAACACCAAGCAACCAAACTCTCTAGCGACAGATCTTTGCACAGTAAGGGCAAACCTTAAGCATCTTCTTAGGTTACTTATATATTTCAAAAGGTATTAAGTACACACCACAAGAAGACAGACAGCATCTCTTAAGCATTTTATGCTGCTTCTCTACAGATACACGTATCTCTGCATTTCAGCTCTACAAATCCATGGTGAAACCATGAATTCGTGGTATCTGTTACATGATGCTTCAATGTCAGCTTCTAAAATGGTAATAAAACACCTGTCTCTCTTTTTAGAAAGACCTCTCACACAATCTCAGGCAAATACTGCGCTTTATGCTTCAACTGCTTTTCAGAAAGTAAGGGCAAATAAAGCAAGATCCACTTCAACAAGCTTCATTTTTGAAAACGCCGTAGTAAGAATAAAATATGCCTCACCAGAAATAAAAAAAAAACACGGCTAAAAAATTTCTAACAGGAAACACAAAACTTCTGATTTTAATAGTGTCCTGTAAATTTAACCAATGACAGAAAAAAACCCACAACATACAGTCCTAATAGAGTAGTTAATTTAATAAGTAAACCTGCAAGATAAATTCCACCAATCAGCACTACCAGTAAGACAAACCTCTAAAATTAAATTATGTAGTTTTAATTTAATAAATCATGATATAGTTCTGAGGTGATTTATTTTTTTTTTTAATTCACAAAAGGCAGGAATCCTTCAGAAGATTGTTTCAAGTTAAATACAATAGCAACAACTACAAGAGAAAAAAGAATACTGAAATGCTGACATACTAGAGGGAAGGGATGCCATCCAGAAGGACCTGGACAGGCTTGAGAGGTGGGCCCATGCCAACATCATTAAGTTCAACATGACCAACTGCAAGGTCCTGCATCTGGGCTGGGGCAGAGAATGGCTTGAGAGCATCCCTGAGGAGAAGGATATGGAAGTGTCGACTGATGAAAGATGTAACATGAACCAGCAATGTGTGCTTGCAGCCCTGAAGGCCAACCATATCCTGGGTTGCATCAAGAGACACCACCTGGAGTACAGCAGCCAGTTCTGGAGCCTCCAACACAAGGACATGGAGTTGTTGCAGCAGATCCAGAAGAGTGCCACAACACTGATCAGAGGGCTAGAGCACATGCCCTATGAGGACAGGCTGAGAGAGCTGGGGCTTTTCAGCCTGGAGAAGACTCCAAGAAGATCTTATAGTAGCTTTCCAGCACCTGAAGGGTGCCTACAGGAAAGCTGGGAAGGGGCTTTTTATAAGGGCAGGAAGAGACTAAAAGAAAGTAGATTTAGACCAGATATTAGGAAGAAGTTCTTAACTGTGCGGGTTGTGAGATACTGGAACAGGTTGCCCAGTGAGGTTGTGGATGCCCCCACCCTGGAAGCATTGAAGGTCAGGCTGGATGGGGCTTTGAGCAACCTGGTCTAGAGGGAGGTGTCCCTACCTGTAGCAGTGGGATGGGAACTAGATGATCTTAAAAGGTCCCTTCCAACCCAAACCATTCTATGATTCTATGAAATACACATGTACTTACTCCATTAGTAAACTGTTGATGTAATCATTCCCATCCATATGGCCAAACTGGAAATCCCTGCAAGAAATGCGATGAAAAACATTATAAAAAAAACCAAACAAACGAACAAAAACAACAAAAAGAATAATGAGTCTCAGCATTAAAATAAGATTGTACTAAATATATATTTTTTTTATTTGATTGTACCCAATCAGCATTATAATTCATAAACAAATAAATAAATAAATAGCAATGCTGCAGGACAATCAGCCATGCAAAACACACTCAGTTAATAGAACAGTCAACTAATATCAGCGTATGCTTTAAAAAAACAGACTATACCATTTCCCAGGTAGAAAAAAGGAAAGTAACTGCTGCCTTAGAAAGGTTAATGCACAAGTTACAGAATCACAGAATCACACAGAATCACACAGTTCATTTAAGATATTGTAGAAATGTGTGCACACCTGTGAAAGTGATCCCGATAATCTCTTGCAACTTCCTGAATAATAGATTTCAGTCTGGAGGGGGGAAAAAAAACCACCAAAAAAACAAATCTGTCAATCCAAGATATACTTTGTCAAAATTTAAACATTTAGATTTCCCCAATAGATAGCAAATAGCATCTCATAAGCAATAAGAATTGCCTACTCAATCAACAAAAAAACACTATTCATTTTTGTCAATTTTAAAGGCTATCTAGCATACAATACGAGAAAAAGAGTGTCAGACTGCTTTGCTTCATCTGTTATCATCTGAACATATGACACTGTGACCTTGAAGAAAACCCGAAGATGATCTGTCAAAACAGTATACACACTACTTGGACTACTTTTCCTAGCTTACATATACAACCATATAGTAACAGAGAAAAGCCTTGGTCTTCCCAGTCTCTAGCAAATTCTGACTCACACTAAGAAAGGGTCTTTTCGACTAAGTTCTGCACACCGCTAATAGCTAAATTCATTTTAATGCAGCTGAACTGAGGAACAGTCTCTTGTTTAAAATTAATAAATTTATCTCAAAATCATCTAAACTTAAGTACTCTCTTCCATATTAAAAAAGTGAGGGTATTTGAGTTCACAAGATTTTAAAAAGGTGACACAATAGCTTAAAGAACTATGCAATCACTGTTCATGTGATGTCATTGAAAGCCTCCCTTTAAAACTACATGGACTTCAACAGGGCCATAAACAAGTCATAATGATGTCACAATCTAGAAAACATAATATTAAAACATTTCATTTAGTTAGAATTTCTGAATTTTTAAGGAATTTCCAGAAAGTGTCAAAATTTTATAAGTCAATAAATTAGTTCTCCACCATACCACCACATTCCTCCATGTCACCAGTACTCAACTCTGTACCTGGTATGTTCCACTGAAGAGTTTTTGTCATCAATGACTGCAATAGCCACAAGTTTTCCTAAAAAAGGAATACAGTACTTGAAACCACTCAAAAAGAAATTGTGTTTTCAGATGGAATATATGCCAACATCTGCACCATTTGTAAGAGTACTTCAGTAAATGCCTTTTTAAAATATAACATTACTTTCACAAACATGTGAGAACCCAGGCATTTTATATCTTTAGAACCTCAAAGAAAACAATGCAGCATCAAGTATAAATTTGATTTTAAGTGGGAGGTAGATTATAAATTATCCTGACCGGGAAAAAAATCCAACACAGCATATCCATGGCTTCCTAAGTATATGCATACTTTAAGAGCAATACAGAAGTTACTTGGATGCAAAGTTTTCATTTGTCTTCCAAGAAATTTCACCAAACACAGAAGTATTCTGGGACAGTTCCATTTCACTAGACGTTCATCTTCCCAGCTCACCATATTTACCCTAAAGATACTGGAATCTGCTACTATCTATGTAACTCGTATAACATACTTACCTGAATAAGTCCATCCACTTCTGACGTTTTAAAACCTGTTTATAAAACTCTGATGTTTTTTCAAGAATTTATGATATATGAAAAACCTAAATCATTGTTAATTTGAAAGTCTTGCTTAGTTTTTGTGAATGCTAAAATTAGGCATGCTTATTTTGTTATTAAGGGTCTAGCACAGGCTTTGGATGAAGCCTCTAGTACGTATAAAAGGTCCCCTGTTTTTGAAGTTGATTGGACATCATCAACTCTTAACTTTCAGATTAAGTAGGGTTTTTTTTGTTTGCTTGTTTTGGGTTATAAAAAGTATCCTTTCTCACTGCTCTTTGCTTTTTCTTAATGTTTAATTTTAGTGATGACAATGTTCAAACATAGCAGCACCTCACCTGTATCTCCAAGTTCATACAGTGTAAAACCATCTACAGTAAGATAACCTTGAAATCTTTCTCGATTTATCCAGGATGACAAATCACCATCTTCATACTCTAAAAATACAAAAAATGCTGAAAGTTAAACACACATTGTGTGAATGAGAAAATACCACTTTTTTCCCCCCGTTTTCCTGGGGGCAACATGAGGAAAAAGAATTATTATGTCACACAGTACCTCACTCTCATTCCTGAAACATCAGTATATATTTTGAACAGTAAAAGTCATCTATCAGATAGGAAACTCTTGTTCATTGTATCTGGGCTTCCCCAAAGCTTATGTTAATGTGTGACTCCTCTTCAGCAAGTTTTCTTCTACTTTCTGATTTGGACAGTGAGTGAAGGAGAATATTTAAGTGCTTTGGTGCAGGCAAAACAATACCACTGGAAGCTGCATGTCAGTGAATAACGCAAAGTAAACTTCTTAACTTCAACATCAGTAGTGACAAAGACAATTCCTCCTCTGATGTATTTTATTCTGTAAGTAATCAAACTTTTCCCTATGCTGTCATGAAAGAGCTGTTATTTATCACAAAATTATTGGTATGCTTCCCACTGCTCCATCTTGCCTTGAAATAAGCAACCCCACCTGCTCCAGTTTCTCCACATTTGCTTTCAGAATCTTCTTCTAAAGTAAAGTACACTTTTACTTACCATCATACACAAAGTAAGTTCCATCTTTGAATACAACAACAGCAGGTAGTTCAGGCAAGGTCAGATACTGAAAGAGAGGTGTTCTTCAGTTAATCCACAAAAAAATTGAAGTTTTTTTTCAAACAAACATCTCCAAAGTGTGGAAAAATACACCATGGGGAAAATATTCAAGTATATTTAAACACATTCTGCCTACATTTTTAAGAACAAACATTCCATCTTCTGCAATATTAACAAGTAAGAAAACATAAACCTATCCTCAACAGATAGGTCTCATAAAATATAAACCAAACAGGATTTTTACACATATCTGCATACCGTCATACCGTCAGAAAGTTTTACTAAAATTTGACATGAACTTTAAATAGGTCATAACTTGAGGGTATCAACAAGCTTGCACTGTTCTCTGCCTTCAATTTGCGCTGTTGTCAGTATACCTGCCATACAGAAACATTTACTGAATGGACAGTCAATAACACAGAAGACTTAAACAGTATTATATTGATAACATGCCCTACTAAATAAGGGCCATCTTCTGTGTTCAGGCTGATGGAAATACAAAGACATTTCAGCAGGCAAGCCCACAAACAGCCCTCAATATAAGCACACAGAGCAATGAATGCATGCATCACCATCCTAAACATGCTACTAGGATCCATTTGGTCAGCAACATACTCAAAAATACACAAGCTATAAAAACCTTGTAAAGATAAAGAGTCACAGTCAACTCAATAAAATGCAACAAAAAGCACTGCATCTAGTCCTTACTGTTAGCTATCATTCTAAATTAAAATTTTAGAATTCAGAATTGTAGAATAGAAACTATGATTAATAAAAGACTCATAATTTTAGTCCTAGTGATGATGATGATGAATCATTTATCTAATTTATTCATGGTTCAGGGAAACATAAGTACAGTATAATGAGCACTTTTCCAAATAACATGCCTGCTGTAATCTCAGTTATCTCAGAAAGAAAATAATATTCTGTTATCTCAGAAAAAAAGCAAAATCAGTAGGTTTCTAATGTAAGAGCTCGTACACATGATCAAGAAGATTAAGTCTAGATAATTCTTTATTCTCTTATTCACCACAAGCATAGTTTAGCATCTTTAAAGATCAAATTGGCCTACGTCCACCTTACAACATACACCTAAAGCTTGAAACAAGATTAGTTAAAATGACAAAACAAAGCCTAGCAATGAATATCACATCCCATCATGAAAAGCCTTATTACAAGTAGCAACCAGTTACTTCATAACATTTTTGCTACTCTGGAAAGAAACAGTGTACTGTCGCTACTTCAGTTACAATGATGTAACATTTGTGGCAAATTACACTGGATAGAAAAAACAGTTCACTGCTTACATCACAGAAAGACTTCCAAACTTTTACATTCTTGGTCAGTGGCAGCTAAAGTATAAACCACAGTATTCAAATGGAAGTAATTTTTGATAAAAGACTCCTGGAAATCTAACAATATGCTATTCATAATAAAGTCAATTCTACTTATAATAATTTTAGAATATGGAGATATCTAAAAAAATAAATATATATGCTTGTTCTCACAATGCTAATTCTAAACTAATTTCAAGGTCATGCATTGTCTGACTCAGCAGCCTCAGCTCCTATTTGGAGATAACTAGAAATGAAAAGGACTTCTGATCACGCAATATCAGGGATTGGAAGGGACCCTGAAAGACCATCTAGTCCAATCCCCCTGCCGGAGCAGGAACACTTAGATCAGGTCACACAGGAACACATCCAGGCAGGTTTTGAATGTCTCCAGAGGAGATCCCACAACCCTTCTGGGCAGCCTGTTCCAGTGCTCTGTCACCCTCACTGTAAAGAAGATTTTTCCGACATTATGTGGAACCTCCCGTGTTCCAGCTTGCACCCTCTGCCCCTTGTCCTGTCATTGGATGTCACTGAGAAGAGCCTGGCTCCATCCTCATGACACTCATCCTTTACATATTTATAAACATTGACAAGGTCACCCCTCAGTCTCCTCCAAACTGAAAGACCCAGCTCCTTCAGCCTTTCCTTGTAAGTGAGATGTCACTTCAACACTTAAGCAACAATAGTTAGAAACTTTTCATCTTTTTGATTAAATGCAAATGACTTCCTTTCTATCATATAACATCTCTCCCACATCCAAGAGAGAGTACAGCAGGATTCTGCAGCCAGCAGTCTGGACTGGTTGATACCTGGACAGACGATCAGAGTACTGATCAGCTCTATTTTACAAGCTGGAATGATCTTATCTTTTCACTGAATTCCCTGATAGTATGGTATCCCATGCAATAAACACTTGAAGTAGTTCTGAAAGTGGCTGCTGAAAAGTTTTTCAGGAGCAACAAGAGCTTTGTAATGGATAAAAATGGAAGCATGCAGAATTCAATGTGGGCTGTACATGTCTGTACATCTCTTTAATTTTATTAACAAGATTTAATCAGTTTATTAATATTACTGAGCAAGTCATTTTGTTAATGCAAAGCATGTAGACTCATAAAAACTTAACAGTGAAATTATTTCAAATCATTTGAAATCTATAAAGGACAGATGCATTGCAAGAAGCCATCTCTATGCAACCAAAACAGCAAAAGAACTATAACTGTTTCACGGACATAGTAGGAAGTAAACAGCTTACCTCAGGTAGCACATCTTCTGAGGCAGAAAAAAAGTATGTATAAACAATTAGTTCTGAAGCAACTTCAATGTATTTTTCCTGCAAAAATACAAACATTTTTTTTTTAATGGTTCAGCCTTTAGGATGCTTTAAAGTTCTGTAACATACCTTATCTTCAAAAGATTCATTAGGAAATATGGTTAGGACACAAAACCGTAAAATCACTTCCAGCCTTTGAACTTTCTAGAAGTTATTTTACAGTACATCTGTGGAGTCAAAAGAAATAACTTTGAAAATAAATTTGATCTAGTTTCAAACCTTTAAAGGAGATTCCCCACCAACATATACAAAAAGTACACGATGCCTCTTTCGCACATGCTCAAACATATGCTGGCTAGGAAGTGGCCTGATAAGAGGTCTGGAAAAAAGGAAAGAAGATAAAGAAAAATCTTAGTTTCTGCAATCTGCCAAATCACAAGTAGAAACCCCCAAGAAAATGTAATACAGGTAGTTTTGTTTCTGAAATTCCCCAATCTGAATCTATCCAGTTTTTCAATTTCTATCAGAGAAAGAAAATGAAAATCCCGTCTCTCAAAATAAGCTCACTATGCTCCCTAAATAATACACACACATTTTAGATTAGCATCTTAGAACAAAATGTTGTTATGATGTTACTATTCAAGCCACTTACCATCTGTACAATCATTTGAGAGAAAAATTTCTGAAGTACACTTCAAACTATGTGAATATCACTTAATTATATCTAAGGATGAAAGGAAGAAGCGTCTTTTTTTTCTACTCAAAGATTTGGAGGCCGTGGCCACCCGAAGGAAAGAAGAAGCTATGAACAGCTATGAACATCAGAAATTGTTGTGAACAATTCTGTAAAAGTAATTTCCTTATGCTGCTAACTGCCACAGCTTTGCTGATGCACAAGCATACATTTTACAGATTTTTAAGGAAACCTGTAATATCAAGCAGATTCTGTCTTCGTAACGATATCCATATATTAAACCACATTTATGACAGTAGTTTTGTCTGCGGCTTCTATGAATTTCATTTGTCCATAGTTTCCATTACTTTGAAAAGCCCTAGATCTTGCATGATAAAGAATTAGAACTATGACTAGTCAGTTCCTATTTGCCTTCTCCATGTCACTCAACACGAAGCTCACAGGCAACCACCTGCATGTTGCGTACAATTTTTAAAGTCAAGGTATTTTTATTATCATTTTTTAATCAGTTGCATTTTTGGCCCAGCTAAAAATACTATGGAAGTTTGAAGTCAGAAACAGCCTCAAGGAAATGTACACTTACCCTGCTACTCTATTAGCGAATTCAATTATATCATCTTTGGTCCTAGGTCCTCTGTAGTTGTATGCCAAGTCACCTTTTAACCTGGATAAATGGGAAAGGCAAAAAAAAAAAAAAAACCAACAAAAAACCAACATCAAACAAAAAAAACACAACACAAGGAAGAAAGAATTAGCTCACATTAAGAAGCCACAGATTCTGAAGAACAAAATTAAAATTTATTTGATTTTATCCACACATGCAGAATTACTCAAACTTTTACTAGTCACTTGTTAGCAAATGATAAGCAAAATCATTTTTCAAATATTCATCAACAACAAGCAATTAGAAAAATCAGTAATGCAACAGTGTAATTATGGAGTAAAAACCTATTTATACAATATATAATAATAACATCTAAAAACAATTACCATTCTGTTATGATTTTTTTCTAGTGTGCAGCCATCATTTACTTCATAAATACAGGAGCTGCTAGGAATGTTTGCTTATAAACTCAAAACAACTAAAACAAATCCAAAATGTTTTTTTTCTTCTATTTGGTAATTGAGAAGTACCTAATGATTTGCAAAACTTTCTAAATGTATGTATTAAAGATTCCACAAAGTGCTTGTCAATTTATTGTACCTTCCTGACATACGTGTATTTAATTAAGTTTTGCAACATCCCAAGAGAAGCCAAGCAAGTTCAGGAAGCCTATGTGAAGAAAGTAATCATAAAACACAGATTTCTATGCTTCTATATGGCAATAAATTTATTATCCCTAACAATTAATATGCTCAATATTTGAGTCATTTTTGAGAAATGTAATTAAAAAATCTAACATATATAGTGAATCTTATGCTGAAGCAAGCATATGCTGTGAATAAGCCTGACATAACTAGTTAAGAGTGATCAACATTACTATTCAATATGACTTTGTATTGGACTACACACTACATGCATTAAGAGCGAGTATTTATAATACCATTATGGCTTGGATTTTTTTTTTCTTTCCTTAAATAAATGTTAACCTCCATTAATTTTTCAGTTAGTGATGCAAGAAGAAAAGCTACCTGTGCATCCACTGTCAAACAACTGCTCTCACACTTTTACCTATACAGTAACCCAATAACCACCACTGTCATTTACTTAAGATTTTCAGGAACACTGAAGAGAAGGGTAATTGAAAATAAGAAAGTGAAATTAATAGCTCAGAGAAGTCAATGGAAAGACTTAAGCGTGCAGTTACTGCCTGGATCACTCTCAAGACTTCAAATCAGTTGGTACATGAAATTCCTTTTAGTATTTCATATAAATACATATACACACTTTTAAAGTTGCATTTAAAACAGCAGCAAAATGAATTCCAAAACTCCTACACTATTTTTTTAAACAATTCAGATGTTTTCGGTTTGCTTCGTTGTTTTTAAAATGGAAAACTCTATCTTTTGCACTTATCAAATACATGTAGGGAAAGATCAAGTTCAAAATAATTCAGTGAGAAACATCAACTTACAGCTTAATTGTTGGATAGCCTCGCACCCCGAATTCAGATGCAATACCTGAAACATATGCATTAATACCAAACTGAACCAAGTCTTGTTCACTCGCCCACCTTAAGGTATAAGCAGTTTCCTATTCAAGGCACATAAATAAATGCAGAGGCTCCCAATTTAGATGCCAGAATTAAAATGGCATGAGAATCCTCTAAACATAAGTGTTTGGTCAATTTTCACTACAAGGTATTATGCACTTCATATGAATCACACATTCAACCAGCTGGAAGTATTTGAGGTAAGAATTAAGCATCATGGACGTAGGGTCTGCAAACATCCATCCCCACCCTGCCTCACATCTGCTCAAAAGGTTGTATCTTGATATTTGGAACATCCTTTACAGTTGTGAATGTTGCAACTGCCACTTTTAACAATAGCTTCCAAACAATTTGATGTTTTCTAGAAGTTAAGATAAGTACTCCTTAAAGAAAAGAAGAAAAACCTAGATTAAGTCTAAACTTCTGACAATGCCTCCAGTTTCCTGGCAGGGTGGGGAAGCTAAGAAGAGCTAAAAATGCACCAAAACATTTTAAAACATGAATATCCTGAAGCTACCAACCACATGCCACGGTAGCAGATGTAGGAGGACCGTGCGCAGGGCTCTGAATAACAGCTTAGAATGTGTGACTCTAAAATTGTTTGCTGAGGTCAACAGGAATTGTACAGAACTGCCAATAAAACGTGCAGCTCACATACTAGCGTCTCACTCAGAGGAGACTGATCTAAGAAACACGTGGTCTGTGCTCACTTCATTCTGATCCTTTCCTCCTGTATTTATTTTATTAAAAACTAGAATCCATTAAGATGTGTTTTAATATGCTCAATCACAAGGGCTATCACTAGACAGTTTATTTCTCCTCGCAGAACTTTTTAGTACCTTCAAGAAAACTACAGAATAGGCAGCTTGTTTTTCTGTTTTGTTTTTAAAAACGTCCCATCCATGGAGATTACTGAAATCCTCTCAAGTGATTTATCTGCAGCACCAGAGTCACTTGTTGATACAAAGAACACTGTACAGGCAAATAACAGCAATTATGCTAGCACTAAGCACAATTTATTTCTGCCTCGATCACATTCAGTGAACTTTAAGGCAAATTTGTACAAAAATTCAACTGATACACCAGGTAACAGTTCTGTTAGTATAACCACTGCATTTATTAGATGCTCTGTGTAGTTTCCATCCCAACATTCTGATGGCAATCTACCCAAAATTCAGACTTCTCACGTTGCTTCATGTTCCTATTAGAAACCCAAAACTAGTTACACACAACCTCCATATTCTTTTCTGCCACTTATATTTGCCCCACTGCTATATTAACTATGAAGACACTGAATTGTCACTGAAGAAACTGCTTAAAATTTTATGCAAATACAACAGTCCTGAATATCTGGTTTTAACTGCACACAGGCATCACATGGACCCTACTGTTCCCTATGTCCTGCCTCACAGATTTAAGTGAAATGACAATAGACAAGCACACTAAAACTAAGAAAATAGGCAAAACGCCAAAACCACTTCTTTGAACACCTCAAATTTTGTTAGTTTCTATTCCTGAAAACACTCCAGGGTCAGTACATTGAAAGGTATCATCAAAAATGAAAGCATTACTATAGCTCAAACTGGTTCTTCAAGAAAACGTTTATAGAGAAGCATGGGGAGAAATTGGCTTCACATTAACATAATGACTTCAGTGATTTCAGCTGGTTTTTGGTTTAATGTTTCAAGGAGTAATGACCTAAAAAGAATAACAGCAAGAACACAAACACTTGCCCAACAGTAATACAAAGAACATAAAATGTGGTTAAATTGGATGTTGTCAAGAGAAGCACTACTCAGAAACACTTGTATAAAGGTATTCTAAGAAGCATATCAAAAGGGATATCTTTTAAAAGCTTTCACCTTCCATTTGCTAAGAACTCCCCACACAACCAGCATTAAGTACAATAAAAAAAAGTACACACAGCATGTTGTCACTTTCAGAAAGAAAAATCAGGAGATTGTTTCCCAGTAACTGTTATTACATGAATTTGTTATAGAACAATAGAATGACTGATGAAAAAAAAAAAAAAAAGAATAGCTGCTGTTTTGAAGCCATTAGAAAATTATCTCCAATCAAATCATACTTACTAGAGAAGGATGTTGCATCCATCTTCCCAACTTTTACTGGAGAGCCCATGTTTTTCATTTCCAAACCCACTTCATTCCACACAGGCTCTAATTTCTTGCAGTGGCCACACCATGGCGCATAAAACTGAGAAGATGCAAATACACTGGATTAAATAAAAAGTCAAGATACATAAGCAAGGTTTATTTTCCAACTTTGTTCTTCTTCAAGTTGTATGAAAATAATCCAGTAAGTTACTTACAAAGATAGAGTGATCAAGTGAGCTTTTAAGATTTGGTACTAATTTAATATGGAAGCAGGAGTTATAAAACAATGTACTCAGTCATAGCCCTTTTATACCTTCCCCCCCCCAGCCCAATAGACTGTGTAGCAACATATTACAATAAACACTCTTGAAGTACTTGCCTTTTTGTGTGTGTGTGTGTGTGTGTGTGTGTGTGTGTGTGTATGTGTGGAAAGTTAAAGCATATAATCAATCTATCCAGGAATATAAATTTAATTTGCCAAAAATATATATAAATTATTTATTTGAAAAGGAGATTGTATATATATGTATATATACATGCGCGCGGTACATATTTCCAAAGCTGTTCTCTGGATCTCAGTTTTTCAAGCAACTACTTTTATACAAACGCAGTGTAAAATCAATTCCATTTTTCTCAAGGTCAGAGATGTGAAACTTCATTTTATCTTCCTGCCTATCTTGCTATAACGCTCCAGTAAAATTAACAGAGAAGATTCCAGTGTTTTGGAAGTGTGATCAGGTTGCAAGTTGACAAAGTTGGATTTTTATCTTCTTGCACATTACTAATCTATCTTGAAACTGCATTTGTGGTTTTCCCTCCTGAAAAGTATCACATTTCTTTCCAAATATATTGGAAAGAATGGACCATTTATGAAATGATGCTGATGTTGTAACGCTAAATATCTAGCAAAAGTTAGTTAACAGTTGCTTATCCATCCTGTCAGAAGAAACAGTCATGTAACTTTTCTGTACCACATACAAATGCTTTTCCAAATGATGAAGCAGCTCCACTACAGAACATAACAACGTATATTTTGTGTTTTGAGTTCAACTAGCTTGGTGTGATATAACGGACAACTCTCCCAATTATTCCTTCTATACTCACATCCACAAGCCAAATATCATCTTTGCGATTTTCTTTAAACCTAGGAGGGAAAAAAATAAAATTAATATATTTGCAACAGTCTATAATTAGATTAAAAAAACTACAGATACTAGATTGCTGTTTTTTTCTTTTTTGGAGGAGAAAAGGAGAGGTGGAGGAGCAAAGTTATTTTTAATTAAATAGTCCCAGCTCATGATACCACATGCACAATCTTTATCAATTATACTTTTATCACCATTTGCCAAGGCCAAAATAACCAACAACAAACAGCAAAACCACGCAGAACCCAGAAAGCATACCAAAATTCCACAAAAACTATTTGATTATGATATGCAATCCAAGGAAGAAAAGTATTCTCCAGGTATTATAGTTACACTAAACACTGCATGTTGATAACTGTTCAGAATACATAGTATTCATCTTCCTGCAGCACTGGTTTACACTGTTAATCTCAGCATTACTGAATGCACACCGACTAAATTATCCTTATGTTAACACGCAAGGCAATTTTTGTTCAGCTTCCTTCAAAGTTCTACTTCTCTACTTCATCTGCTCTACCTACAGGGGGATCTGTTCAGCTTTTTATACAAATTACACAAAAAAAAACCCACCTTATTGGAAGACAGTTAATTTGAAAATAAAATATTAGAAGTCATGGTACTATTAAATACTTCTAAAGTTAGAGCAATGACATCCTAACAAACTGATTACCTTTAACTGCAAACTTGTCATTAAAAGCATAAAAATATAGAAATAAAATAAAATAGAACACGCTAAATCAAAATCTCTTGGTACCTCCTGAAAAGTTACATATGTATTTTACCACACAACTGTCACTACAACAAAATCATGGAAATTACCTTCTTACTTAACTGTTATTATGTTGAATTAAATAAACTGGAATCTTTATGTAAGGTTGTTTCTTTTAATAAAGATATGAGCTTTCATAAAAGTGAATACATTTGGGAGAAATTAGTGCTGAATGTTTGAAACTTTTAACTGCAGAATTTCAGTGGTTAACTGAACCCTCAGAAAAGGTCTTGTTAGTGACTAACATAACTAACAACTTCAGGAAAGCAGTTTTTAAGTTACAATTGCTTGAATTTCCCACCTCAACTAAAACATCCAGAGTTAGCGAAAGAACTATGGGGAGCCTAGCATCTCATGAGAACTCTAATGAAGCTCTAGCTAAATTCCCACTACAAAGACAAATAATTGGCCATGATGCAAGAAGTAGAAAGCAGCTACTGAATCATCAGATACTGGGCTGAATTTGTATGGGGCAGCACCAAAAGCAATGCCTCCTATTTTATTACATTGGTCTACAAAATCAGAGGCAACTGTTGGTGGTACAACAGCAGAGAAGGCTGAACCTTTTCATCAATGTTCCATTACATTTTGTTGCCGTGCAACAGAGAGCAGCAGAGGGGCAGCCTGCCAGAACGGTGTCTGACACGCAGGCGTGTATGAAACAAAGGTGTGGAACTGAATCCCTCCATGAGGAAAAAATGGCACCCTTTGATATTCATCAACACTTGCTGAACGTTTTTGGAGACAAAACAGTGGATTTGAGCATGGTGAGGTTCTGGGTGGTGCATTTCAGTAGTGGTGACAACAAAGTTAAAGACAAGCCACATTCTGGATGGCCATGCACAGCCATTATACCCTGAAATGAAGAACATCTCCATCAATTCATCTATACAAATTGACTAATGATTGTGACTATGTTGAAAAATAGTGTTTTGTAGCTGAGAATTTGCTCCACCAAAAAGTGTTAGTGTGGTTTTTTTTTTGTATCTGTTGTGGTTCCCCTGGAAATAAATAGTAGGAATTATTTTTGGAGCAATCTACATATTTAGAATATCACATTTATTTTATTTGTTTAAACAAGAATTTACAGTGAGATTTTCTCCACCCTGTCACATATGACTGTATTCAAAGGAATGGTACTTTAACAGGAGATTACACAGAACATTAAAGCACTTAGGAAGGTAAGCTGAAATCTTACATGATGGCATACACCAAGAAAAAGAATGACAGACAGAAAATATCTGAAGACTCTGTATTCTGTATTAATTTTATAATTTTGACAGCATATTCACTGGGCCTAATACATTGAAAGAGAAACTTTATTACTGTTAAAACTGTAGCATAAGTTGTAAAACTCATTTAAAGGCATCTATATAGTTAAAATATCAACTCAAGGAACTAAAATCCAAACCTCAATATTACCCAAACAAGTTTGAGTTCAGACAGTTATTTTTTGTTAATGATTACATTATTAGACTTTATTAAAAGAAGCTAACCACACGGTTGAGAAAAACCAAGGTATCTGTACAAACAGGTATTTCAGCATTTTCTGAAGGTGCTGTTTCTAGGTCCTGTAAACACATTTCCAAAAGTAAAATGCCAGTGCTTTTTGTTAACTGCCCTACGCAGCCCTCTTGCTGTCAAGCGGCCACAGGTACAGTCACATTGGTGGAAAAATGATACAGGAATCCCATTTACTTGAATAACCATAAATGTGAAGTACTTGAATGTGATCAAGTACTACCTCAACCTCCACTTAATATATATACGCATTGAATTATTTACTGTAAAAAGAAATCAGCATGAAATCAAACTAAAGATGAAGGACTTGATTCCAAAGGACTTAAGTGGAAGCTTTAAGCTTTTTAAGCTTCCACTTAAAGTGGAAGCTGCTGCTTCCACTCCTCCCTCTCCCTTCTCAATCCCCTTACACCATTTCTGATCCTGGGCTGAGCTCCTACAGCATCCTCACAGACAGAAAAAAAAACTTAATTTTGAGTCAGGTTACAGACCTGTTTCATTATCACATTGGAACAACTCTGCAAATACTGCAAGATGAGCAACCGATCTGAGGTAGTACTAGTTAAGGTCAGAAGAAACTGACAGGAACCACTGCTCTTAGTTTGCATGCCTTCAATGGCCCAGTTGGGTGATGCTGAATAACTCGTATCTCCGTTAGTTATTCTCTGCCCTAAAAACTTGGGAAAAGGACTTGCACCTTGCACTAACAGGCATTGCTTGCAACTGCAAAAAAAAAAAAAAAAAATCTGCAATAAACAAAACAAGTTTGCATTATCAGCAAGAACTCCATAGCATGCATCTGTAAAGTGGGAAACTAGAAGCTTTCATCAGCCACTGCTCCCAAGCTTTTTTTCTTATTATTTTTCTCATCATCTGCCAAGCAGCTAAAAAGAAAAGATTGTCCAGAACACGCCACAACTTAATTCCCATTTCCAACTGCAAATACAGAAACTGGAATAGTTACATAGCTGAAAAAGCAAAGCATTCTAAAACCGGATTTTCAGTTATCAGCTATTCCACAAAAGTTACGCAACATGACTACAGAACTATTCTTTTTCACTCCAAACAACAATTACATTTAACCTTACACCTGCAGAAACACAATATGGGAACATGATGTGGGTGCATAGACGCATATTATTTTATTCATGCAAACTCTTTATCTTCAGTCTCTGAAAATATGAGGCATGGATCACAAACCAGCTTTGAAAATCAACTCCAAGTAGTTACTGTGCTTCAACCATTCTTTAACAACACTTTAAACATGATGCAGAGATGCTGAGGTATCTCTCTTTGATACCCTTTCAATACATTCCCATTTCCTACCCCATTACTTCCCCACACCTCATTTGATCCCATGATTAACTGCTCCAGATGAATCAGCAGTATGTTAAAAGAAAAGAAAAAAAAAAAAAGTAGTTTCCTGACTGCTCAACTACATAAAGGAAGCCATCATGCACTGAACTCTCATAAAATCACTATCTGTGACTGACAAAATTGGATCATGAAACAGCTATCTAATACGTTCTCTTCCTCCTAGTCTTCTCAGGAAGTATTTTCTATACTTTCTATTTCAATAATTGTGCTGCCTTATAGTACTTCAAATCAATTTGCTGATCTAACAGAAAGTTACATTCCCTTGTAGAAAGTCAGTTTTTAGAGAAAACTGCAAGTGGAACCATAGAATCATTAAGGTTGGAAAAAACCTCTAAGACTGACCAGTCCAACCATCAGCCCATCCCCACCATGCCCGCTAACCATGTCCCTCAGTGACACATTCACATTTCTCAAACACCTCCAGGGACAGTAACTCCACCACCTCTGAGTACATTGCCTCAAAGCTACCACAGTAAGGCCAGTAAAGGTAGTACGTAACTACGTTTAAGGCAGGACTATGCATTTCAACACCCCCACAGTACTAAGGCTAAACTTGCTGTAAAAGCATATTTTTGCCCAGGAACATAAGCAGCACTCCACAAACCAGTCATGAACCAGTCCAGCAAGCCTGCCTTATTCCTCTTCCCTTTCTGGCCATGCATCAATGCACTTTTTCTCCCAACTCCTTGTTGCAAATACACAGCAGAATGAAAATTTAGTTGAACACAATCAGCTTTAACCTGGGGCAACTATCAGTCCACCAACGTCTTTATTCCACCAAAAAAGGAGAAAGAAGAATAAAGTCTGAGAACACTTCTGGAAACAGCTCCTGAAATAACAGCTCAAAACAAAATCACAAAGTTAAAACACTCCCCAGCTTAGTTGATGGCACCTAATAAATACAAGCCCCAGAATTTCTATCATTCCTTCTAAGACGAATAAGCACTTTTCCTGAGCAATGTTCTGGACAGCCTTACACTACACAGAGCTGTTGGTCTGGGAACCACCACCCACTTTCCTTGTCCTGACACAAAAAGCCGAGTGATTTTTCATTAACACCGCAAGTCACACCCATTACTTACGATTCATCCAGATCCTCCACAAAAGCCGCCTCTGATGCCAACGCCAGCGCAACCACTGCTGGGAGAAAACCGTGAGTGACCCCCGGCCGGGCTGGGGGTGCCCGCTCGGAGTCCTTAGCGCGACCCGGGGCCCTCCCAGCCCTCGCCTCCTCATCACCGCCGCCGCGGCTCCCCGTACCCGCAACCGCCCGCCGTCCGCCTCCTCACGCTACGGCACTGCCCGCCGCCCCGAGGCTCTTCTCCCGCCTCAGGGCCCGCCGCTCTCCCCCGATCCCTGCACCGAGCGCATCCCGCACGGCCGTTACCTGCCGCCCACAGACACCGCCGCCGCCCGCTCAGCACTGCCATGTTGACAGGAGACCGGGCACGGCCGGAAGGGGAAACGGCACGGCGCCGCGCCGACCTTCACTCACTGCGCATGGGCGGGCTGCGCGGCGCACTCTCTGCTATAGGGGTAACGGCGGCCCGGGGTGGTTGTTGTGTGCATCTCTGTGTCCTTCAGGGCCCTGGAGAGCCGCCCTTGGGAGGCGGAAAAAGAAGAAGAAGAGGGAATCCTGACATCTCGGTGTGATGTCTGGGGGAAGCTTGGTGTGCGCCCGCTGCCTTAGTAGAGCTCGTTCCTACGTTTCCCGAGAAAGCCGCCGCGTTCGAGTAGTTCCTATGGGAACACAAAGGACTAGGGCTCCTCCCGGTCTTATAGACGTCTCCAGGTCTCTGCCTTCAGTTGCAGATGGAAAACTTCTGCCTGTTTGTGAGGATGTTCACTGCCTAGCTGGGCAGCATTCAGCAGAGCCTTCTGAACAAACCTGGCTCGGTGATGTCCCAGTGGCCTCCATGTGCACTGATTGAGTAAAAACAACGTTCCAGTTCCTTGAAACGTGAACTTCAATAGATCTGTACCATCCAGAGGTCTTTGATGGGTAGAATCCCATACTCAACTTACTGTTACATCAGCGGCCCTCCATCGTGTTTAAGAAAAACACAGGCTCACTCTAACATCGGTTTTACCGTTCTCCTCTTTCCCATCCTCTGGGAAAATTTGAAAGCAAGTTTTTCATCTAGAAACGTTTAGCCTTATTTAGAGACATCATGGGGAATCTTATTAATATATCCAAACACCTGCAGGTTTATGGAGGACAGCCAGCTTCTTTTTAGTGGTGATCAGTGCCAGCACAAGAGGCCATGGATGCAAACTTGCACAGGAGGCTCCCTCTGAACAGCAGGAGCACTGCTGTGCTGTGCAGGTGAGGGAGTGCTGGCACAGGCTGCCCAGAGGCTGTGGGGTCTCCTCCTTGGAGGTCTCCAGAAGCTGCCTGGCTGTGGGCCTGGGCACCCTGCTCTGGGTGGCCCTGCTGGGCCAGGGGGACCCAGAGGGCACTGCCTGCCTCAGCCATGTTGGGATTCTGATATCTGTTCCTTTTCAGTATTGCCTTTCTCCTCCATGTTGGAGTTACTCCCCTAATCTGTACAAGCAAATGTTTGAGGTTCTGAGGAGGAGAAGGAGAGATTGTTTCCAGTGAGAATTCAGTTCCTCTGACTTTAGTCTTCCAGTTGCTTTATCTAATTGAGAGATCTACAAGCAATGAGCAAACATTCTAGTTGCCTCACCTTTGGGCTCCTGTGTGTCAGCCAGATAAGTGTATAAATACATGTACTCCTTCACTAGCCTAAAGCAAACTAGGTGTTCAATATCTCTGTTTCATCTAATGTTTTTTTCTGTTTAGCATATTGGACTCATCAAATGATCTGCAGAATTGTCCAGCCCTTTGGATAGGCCAGTTTCTGGGTCATTGGTTTACTGCAGAGAAATCGGTCAAGACCTGAGAACATATGTCACAGCTCACATTAAAATTCAAGTTATTTGACTCTGTCCAGATAGACTTATCTTTCTCTTACTGAGTTTGTCTGAAAAATTATGCAGCATCATGCCCCTTAATAAGATTATTTCCTATTTTATTTTTTATAAAGGTAGTGGGACAACTAATGAGTTGCTAACATCTGTAATGAATAAACTGACAATTATTCACAGAACACATAGAATTTCTGTTCCACAGCATTTCACTTTTTGTATACCGGCATTAGCTAAGCACTGACAGCGTGTGCCTGACCAGATGAGAACTGACATCTGTCTTGATCCTAATCTAGCTGCTGTCTAGCCTGAGACAATGAAAACATCTTACCTCATCAATCCTTTAGCAAAAAAAATCCATACAAGAGAAGATGGGACTAGCCAGATAACTTTAAAGTAGTATAATCCTATTCTCTTATTCAGACAGTTCACAGCTTCACTGAGAAAAACACTTTGTATAGTTTGGTCTAGAGTTGATGAAAACTATTTGCACATCCTTAAGTCCTTGTAATCTTTGAAGTTTGTTCTCTCTGCAAGTAATGGAATATCATTTCTCTGACTTTTGCGTTTGAGAGCTAAATTTTGTCTTAGGCAATCAGCTACGCTGTTCTAGAACTAGATTATTTTGAGATGTAAGGAGTCACTGTATTTTCTTCTTTGTAACTAAACTTATTACACCCACATACACAATGCTGCACAGTATCTACTTGCACAATTTATAGTGCAGGTTTATTCCCTAAAGTATGCTATGCATATTAAAGGTCTTGCACTGAAGGCAAGTAACAAAGCATCATGGGAAAAGCATGCAAAATGCAAAAAAAAAAACAGGATAATGATAGGTGTGTTCTAGAGAAAATTCAAGGTTTTCTTCTGTTTGTTATATCTACTGTGAACATTTCATAAAAAAAAAAAAAAGAAAATATAGGATTAATAGATTACTGTTTGTATTTTACTCAACTCACTAGAACTCAGTGTAAGAAAGATAACTAGACGAGAAAATGGATGACTTGGAAAATAAGGAAACTAAGCAGGAGGGATAACGAAGACAGCTGCTGCACTATTTTCAGACTGTGCAGGTTGTCCATTCTTGCCCTGAGTAACGTTGTTTATGTCTCCATTAGAGAAATAAGTTTCACTGATACATTAGCATCTTGCCATAATAACTGCATCTATGATAGTGGATTTGTGCCACATCAACTCTGGCCTTAGTCTGTTTCAAAAAAGTAACTGACTCACTAATATGGTTGTCCTTAATCTGAATTCAATTCAAAATAATTTTGTAATGAAATAATTTATTGTCTAATGTGAAGAACAACTGCACATGTTCCTTTGCACTTTTCTTGCATGCTTGTCGTGAATACATTTGTAAACTGCAACATGAAGTAGAATCTGAATTAAAATCTTGATTTTGATGGCATTAATAAATATGGTTGACACTGGCAACAGGATTTGTTTAACATTTCACTTTTCCATATGGCTGTAGTTTTTATAACTGTTTAAATTGTTCAATAGTTTTTTCTTTGTTTAACTGTTTCTAGTGGGTTTAGGGAGAACATTTTTAACTTTATATTTTTACATTCTTTTTATTATAGAGACCTCTGGTGGTCTTTGGGTATATTTACAAAAATAACAATTTATTTTTTTTTTCTCTGCCTTCATCATTTATAGTGCAATCGTAAAAAAAGTTCAAAGACACTTTGAAGTGATTTATGCATTATTAACAGTTGTTGCACTTCAGTTGAGTGGTTTTCACACCTAAATTTCAGTTTTGCTTAGTGCATTGTTTTTCCACATGTTGCAGCAGTGATTTGATATTGTTCAAAGCTCCAAGAGAATAAGTCATCAAAAAAAGTACATAGTTTGCACTTCCAGAGCTACAGCGATATGTCTTTTAAGCAAGATTTGTATTTAGCTTTATTGTACTTTAATTTTCACTCTCTGCTGTCTGCCGGAAGACTTGCCTATCACCCTGGCTATACAAATAAAACAGGTTTGTGGTGTTTTTGGAGATGCACATTAGACAGAGTTATTAAAGCAGTGGTTCCTCATTGATTAACAATGTTACACGGCTTTTTTCTATCGTCCTGACGACAACTTATTTGGAAAGTCTCATGAAGGCGATAATAATACTAGAAATCAGTCTGACAAACAAAAATACCCAGAAACAATCATAAGTATCTTTCTGTTTAATTCTAGTACACAAATGTAACCGTGATGCAGGGCATGAAACAGAGGGTTCCATTTTCCACAGCAATAATGACAGACTCAACCTATACCTCCATCATTATTGTTGAATGTTCATGCTATAATATCTGCAGGATTTTGGAGAAGTTCCAGTTCTTAAGGAATGTCATTGACCATCACCTCCACCAGCTCTGGACACAGAAGTTCTTTCTTCCTGTTCACTGGAGCCCCACTCTGTGTGCCCAGACTGTCACAGATTTCTGTTCTGAGCCGATAGATGAGGCTGCTGCTTACCCATTTGCGTGTTCAGCCAGCAGCAAAACTGAATGTGTCCCAGAGACACACACAGATGAGCAAAAATACTGACACGGCTGTCACATACACAAAGTAGTTAGTGAGATCACACACAAAGATATTTAAGAAAGGATCTAATTAGAAGACGGAACAGACTAGAGAAATCAGGTGCAGGGCTTGGTCAGATACAAGTACTCTTTGGCCATGTTTTATAAATGAGTGGTCCCATTCTACCTTTGCTTTCTTCCTCCCCACTCCCTTCCTCAAAAACATTCCTTCAAAAGTTTTGCATAGTCTTACAGCCTATCCTTCAATATCCCAAATCCTTATGCTCCTCTTATTTCCCACCTGTTTTCAGTTACAAGGTACAGGTTGGCTCTCTCCAAAACTGCACCTGCAGTTTCCTGATGGTCCATCAATTAGCAACTGGAGTCTTCTGGTCCTTGTTATTATTCTTCACTTGTGACTGGGTTGTGTCTCTGTATATTACTTCTCCCTTTACTAATTATCACCTTTTGCATTGAAAAAGTCCTTGATCAGATGACCAAAATGAAGCAGGCACTTTCCCCTTCCACGTACTATTGACCAGTCTTTCTCATCAATTCTGTTACGGCACAGCCTGGTGACATCCTCCTGAACCTCTTTTACCCCAACACACAGATCCTCCACAAGTATCCAAGAGCAAGCAGGCAAGGAGTCCATCTTTCCCCGCCCCAATCTCAGCAAGAGGCCCCATGTCTCCCTGGAGCCACAACCCCACAGATCTGCAGCTCCTTTGGGAGCATGCTCCAGGTCAAAGTCTCTGTTGTGCTGGGGTAGTTCTTCCAATGGACACTGGGGACTATGTCACCACCACTACTGAGCACAGGCATGCATCACAGCCTTTCTGTGTCCACTGCTGTGGCTCTTGGCTGCTTCTGTTAGCAGTACCCTATATCTGTAAGTATCAGTCCCAAATCACACTGGAGTGATCAATAAATAAATGGACTAAAAAGGTCAATAAACAAATGGACTAAATGCAATGTACTGCAGACTACGTAAAAATTCCAGTCTGTGTATTTTAGGAACCAGGAACAAATCAGGACAGGGTTACCTCAGCTAGTTCCACCAAGGGGCCAAGAATTCCCTCTGGGCAAAAATCGTGTTCTAACTGGTTGACGCATGGTGGGTAATACATTAACAATCATGTAGTGTTGAGATACAGCCTGAGGAATGCTCTGTCCAGACATGCCGTAGACCAACCTGGTTTCTCCATCGTAAAGTTCTCAGAAGCTCCTAACGCATCTTCCCATTTTGAAGATGAGGAAACTGAGACACAAAAAATGGAAAGCAACCTATCTGTGCATAGAAATTTTATAAGAAAGCCCTGTAAAAATAAATAAATAAAGAAATGTCAATAGGCAGAACCAGCAGTATTTCTAACAAGCTGACGCTCAGCTAGGTGTTTGGGACATACATTTCACTGGGACAAAAAAAATAAATAAATATATATATATACAAAAGTGAGATAGCGGAGTTCTACTTGAAAGGGAGAAATCTTCAAAATGATGGGAAAGATCTTGTCTCTTGTGGTAAGTATACCATCTTGAACACATACATACATTTTGCAATTTGAAGACTGCTCTTCCTATTTTGAATTACTGCTTTTTGCCATATGTTACTTCATTCTTATTGCTCCTGTTCTGTAATAAGGACATTTTGTTCATGAAGAGGCAAGCTAACAATAATTTTATAGAATTTACATCTGAATAAATTATTTATGCTTGTGAAACTGAGCAGACAGCTTTAGCAGCTAAGTAGCTAGTAAAATTTTCTAATTATTAAGCTATTAAAACTATATGCACTATGGGGGAATAATGCCATGTTCCTAGTTTTCATTCTTAATTAGTTTGCCTAAAATATACTTGAACCAATTTTGAATTTGTATGTGTCCAAATTAATTTTCGTAGTCATTAGTAAGCAAATGTATATAAATATCAAAGCTACTGATATAAAATAGTATTTTGTAAACATGTACTTCTGCAATTTGAGTATCTCAGATATGGGTAAAAATCTTGATTGGTTTGTTAAGAACTGAATACTGACCTCTGTAATTTTAGTATCTATAGATCTCATTAACAGAACAAGAATAACTCTGTTTAGTTTATGAAAGCTTTATATCGTTAAAGGTATGATGACCACTGTGCTTGAATTTGAATTAGTTGTTTTGCCACACTTGGCCTGCGCGTGTCCATGTATCCCTGGATACCTAAGTATTTTCTTTCTCCTCCTACTAGACGAGGAATGGCCCAAAGAGGATTTTTACAGGCAAATAGCAGCATGGGCTCCAATATACCTGTGTAGTAAATAAGTAATTTTTGTTTAATAAGAAGATGGTATATATAAGAATGGTGTGTATATATATAACTGTATATATAATTACATACATATATAATGTATATATAATGTATATTGTTTTAGACATGCATGCAAGCAGATTTTGATCTGTTGTAATGTTGCTGACATTCTTGCTTCTTCAAGGACCAGTTGATAAAGAGGATGCTTTTTTCCCAGGGTTGTTTTGTTTGTTTGTTTTTGTTTTGTTGTTGTTTTGTGAAATACCTTCTAAACTATGGGTAATAGCAAACATCTGTAGACACCTCTTTGGAGAGCTCATAGGATGCAAGTAGATTGTGGGGAGCTAATATAGTCTGCTGTGATAAAAAACAGTGAACTAAAGAAAACCAACTTCTTTGGCTGCTCGCAACTTTGATTTCAGTATTGTATCCCTGTCTGTGTACTGTCTGCAAAAGGAAAGTTGTCTTCTTTGAAGGAGCTGCTGTATCTTGTACAGAACTTTGTTACATTCATAATCTTTCATGCTGGATATCAACAAAAGCTTTGATGTCTTTCCATAGTTGCACATGGGCAGCTAAAGTGAATCTCACCAGGATCTCCATCAACCACTTGAGCTGGGCAAGGCAAAACTGAGGGGAGCCCAGTCCAGTCCTTCTGCAGCTTTGCTAGGACAAGGCCTGATGGCTTCTGACTGACGTGGGGGCTCAGGTTTGGGTGGGTGAGAACACCAGGGTGGGCAGGGCTGTGAGAGCCTCAGGGCCGTGGCAGTTCCCAAAAGCTTTGGCTTATGGGCATAAATACATGCATAGTAACTTTGACCAGACCTCAGTACACCTAGAGGTCCAGGTGTGATCATTTCTTTGATATATGCCGCAACATAATTTCTGGACCAAAAAAAGGAAAAAAACTTAACCCATGTAACGTGGAAATCAAGACCAGTAACTTCTTATACCTTGAATACTTTGTCATAGACAGTTTGATGTTTCTTCTTACTTTCTAGAAATACCATTGATTAATCACTCAAAGTCTGTTTGGATATCCAAAAGAAAAAGAAATAATAATGTGAATTAATGTGGGTCTTTTCTGCAGGTGCAGGTCTTTTCTGTGGTTCAGGCTGTGACTCAGCAGTTCCCATATGAATTTACTTAAAGAATTATCCCAACAGAAGAAAAGCAAAGAAAATAACCAAGACCAGCATGATCCCACACAGAGTGCCTAGGGAAGAGATGTCCTGCCCCTAGAGAACGTGTTATCCTCTTTTGGAGTGGTGTTGAGTTTCCTGAGCTACAGAAGATTAACTGCAGAGGTTATGCCGCATTGTGATAACTTTCCTTTTTTTTATTTTTCTGGAATTTTGCCACTTACCTTACATGATTAAGGAATATTAAGACTAATTGTTTTTATTATTATTACAAGTTAGGGTGTAAATGTAAGAAGATTTGTTTTAATGATATAAGCATTTTTGTTCCTTCAAGTATACAGATTACTTCAAAAAACCTCAGACTGCATCAGCTCTGTGGTAGAGATAAGGCTGCAGCATACAAATTTGATTGTTCAGTTTGAATTGAAGGATGTAGCAGAACTCATACAGGTCATTCTGAGTATTTTAAACATCCAAGTGAACACAACAGTATAATTAATTTTCTTTTAGAGACAGATATTTTCTGCCAGTAGTCATCCAGTTCTGGGCTGTGATGACCTTTGCTCCACTCTAACTTTGTTTGTAATCTCCCATTGTCCTGAGGTTAGAGTCTTAGAATTAAGGTTAATGTTTTCCCATGGCTCACAATTAAGATTTATTTTCCTTTAATATCATCTAAAATTATTAATACACTATGTATCCTTTTTTTTTTTTTTTTTTTTTTTTTTTTTAAGACACAATTACATATACACATATTCAGCAAATGCCAGACAAGAGTTTTAGTAGCAATTAGACATAATTCTGGGATTCCAACCTCATTAATTTATAGAAGTAAATTCTTCTTACAGAAGAATTTTGTAAATTCTATCCTGAAATACCAACATTTCAAAAGAGCATATCCATTTTGCCAGGAGAATACCGTCAGAAGGTACAGAAACTGCATAGACAATTCTATATAAAGAAACAGTGTTATTGTTGCACATAACAAGTAGCACAAAAAATGACACACAGCTGGACCCTGGGCTGAGGCTATTTTTCTTAGCCTGTGAAGTAAACAACGCTGTTGTCAGATGCTTTGTTGAAGTCAGTTCTGTGATATCCTCTCTGGAATGGTGGCCAGCATCTTTGCAACCAACAGCTTAACTTATTGCTTAGCTTCCCAGCATCTCACTGATTTTCACAGAACTCTCTGTCCTCCTTCAGGGCTTTGATGTTGCAAAAAAAAAAAAAAAAAGGTTTTTGCTGGCTTATGAATCAGTCTGTCAACATCTTGGGACTGTAAATTACAGCATACTTACTACAGTTTGCTTGAATTGGCAGAAACTACTTGTAGATATGTCAGCATCCTGTGATTATTATTAGCAGCAGTATGACATATCTGGTAAAAATATTTTTTAATGTTGCTCTTAGTCTGTTCCGATTCTTGTAGCATTTGGGAAGCTATTCTGCTTTTATTGATTTGAAAACGTGTTATGGTAAGCAGTCAGATAATCTTGATTAAATTTTAAAACAAACAAACAACAACAACAAAAAATGTTCCCAGCATTTTTATTAAACTCTCTCAAATTTATTTGCTTGTTTTGGCACTCTCTTTTTCTACTATATCTAATCTAAGAATTGTGTTTCCACACTTTTTTTTTTTTTTTTTTAAAAAAGATTCAAATCTAACAGAGACTAAGAGTCTGAATTCCATATCATCTATGTCACTGACTTCCTGTAATACATACATCATATGCATTTACTTCATCTGCAAAGAGCCATAAAATATACGAGGGCTGCTCCTATTTTGTGATGTTGGCCCATGATTTCAGAGGCAGATGTTGGTGGTATGGCAGTAGAGGTTGAACCTTCCCATCAATATTCCGTTCCATTTTGTTGCCCTGTAACAAATGGTAGTGGAGGAACAAAATGACAAAACTGCATCTGACCTAACAGTGCATATGAAGCAAAGGTGTGGAATTGAATTCCTCCACATATTAAAAATGGCACCCATTGACATTCACTGCTGCTTGCTGAACTTTTATGGAGACCAAACAATGGATGTAAGCACAGTGAGGTGATGGGTGGCACATTTCAGTAGTGGTGACAGCAGTGAGAAAGATAAACCACGTTCTGGACAGCCATGTATATTTTTGCAAGCATAGCATGCTGGCTCTTGTTCATTGCTGGTGAAAACACATAGCTGATGATGGTGAATGTGTTGAAAAGCAGTGTTTTGTAGCCAAGGAGTTCTTCTATCAAATAGTGTTATTGTGCTCTTTGTATCTGTTGTAGTTTCCACTGAAATAAACAGGAGGCATTACTGTCAGTGCGACCTACATGTAACTATCATAAGGATGTTGTGAAATCTAATATTTGTAAAGTACACACTATATTATTTTATTCAGAAGTCTCATGAGAGAAAATGTGTATTATTTTAAACATTACCTCAGAAGAACCTGGACATCTAATAAACTAAGAATATAATTAAAAACTTCACTCTGGGAAGGTTTACTTTTGCTTCAAGTTAGAGTTAAATAAGCTAGTATTGTGTAAGTTTCACAGACATTACCTGTACTGTACAAATACCAGCAGGGGGGAAAAAAAAAAAAAAAAAAAAGAAAGAAAGAAAAAAAAAAGATTAAGGTGTTTAACTTCAGATACTGTTAAAAGGGAACATGCGAGAAGCTGACACATTGCATGAAGTAATTTTTTTGCATGCTACTCATTTATGTGAGACACTAATTTTCACTTCATATCATTGCTTATTAAATGTAGTTCAGCATAATTTTTGTATTTGTAAAAAATGTCTTTATAAAAATGTTGTAACATTAAACATCATAATACATTAAGAATGAATTTGTAATATGCACAAGCATCAAGGAAAATGTGAGAGGAAGACTCCCAGGGTCTGGAGTAGACATTAAAAGGCAGAACTTAATATCCTGCTCTACCAGAGACTTTCCTTCTGAGAAGTCGCAGCCAATGTGTTTTAATGTCATAGTTCCAAGGAAGGAAAATAATGTGCTAACATAAATCTGCAAGAATTCAGATGTTCTGAGAAACTTATGTTTCCAGAGATGTGCAGGAGTTTCTTAGCCAGATTTAATCAGAATTGTTTCTGTCATTCCTTGCTGATTTATGTATACTTTTATTAGCTGCTTACACTGAGAACATCGGTGCCAGTAATTGTGAATTATTTTCTGTGGATTCTCCGACAGTGTTGCTAGATGAATATGCAATTTCTAAAAACTTCAGTTTTCTACAGCTATCATGCCATACTCTGCTTTATTTTAATGGAATACTCATTGTACAAATACCTAGGCAGGAATTTTCAGAAAAATGCTTTGCACTGAAAATCCACATCAACAGAACTGTTGGTGCAAAAACATTGTTTTAGATTAGATTTTTTATTCATGTAAAGAAAAGGATGGGGGGGGAACAAATTTCTAAACAATTGGACCATTTTTGAAATGAATAAAACATATCTACTTTTTCAGTCACTAGTTTTTTTCATTTGAGATGGTATTAGGACATTAAGTGTTCACATTTCATCCTTTCAAAATGATTCCTGTGTTTCTTTTACAGTTGACCATTAAAATTATCTGGATAATCAATATATTTTAGTCTAAATTCTCACAAGTTTTCACTAGCTTAGTGATGATCAGCTAGGAGCAGCAAGCTCCTGGACTTAGGAGAATCTGAGTTCCCTGGTCTCCATCAGTCAGCTGGGGAAGAGCCAAGCTCCTCCAAAGCAGGGGAAAGGTTTTACATGTTTAAGTCAGCTCTTTTTCCTTTGAGTCCCAGGGCTGTTAAGTGTTGCTGCTTCAATGGTTACACTCCATCTGTTTTCACTTTCCTTATCAATCCTCATTTTCACTCGCTTACTTTCTCACATCTCAACAAGTATTTTCCCAGCAAGCTAGAGCCAAGGTCAGCCGGAGGGGCTATGACTCTCTCAGATGGCCAAACCCTACCACAGGAATATATGGTGATGAATAAGAAGCTACCAAAAGAGAAGCCAAGAAAGCAGTGGAACAGAGACATAAAGTTAGATATGGGAAAAATGGGCAGAAGATCACACTGTGAATGGTTTATGATGCTAAACCAAATTATATGAATAGGTTCCAATCAAAGTATAACTTTGAATTTCATGTCCCTGTATGGGGGTACAATACGGCAAAATGATGAAAGATAACCATCAAATATATGAAAGATATTGTTGGTATCAAATTACCAAGATTATTTGAGGATATCAAAGACAGATTTCTTTTTTAATTCATATATGTAATAAATTTAACTTCTAAAACACATTTGTGTCTTATATTGATTTCTTTAAAATATTCAATATTGACTGAAGGGGAAAGAAAAAAACGTATTGTTTAGATGATGCTCTGAAGCACTGCAAGCCATTCACATCCTTGCCTTCCTCCCCAGACCCAGTGAGACTGCAGCAGGTCTGGGCTATGATCTCCCCCACACAAAGCATTGCTGGGCCCAGCCATGGTCTCTCCCTGCCCATCCTTAGCCTGGCCCTGAGCTGGGGCTACCCTGATGCACCACCCATCCGCCCTGCTCCTGGCTGGGTTGGTGGAAGTTGGCCTGGCTAATTTATTTATTATTCATTTGAGTTTTCATCTTATTTTGACAGTACAACAGATGTATGTGATCATACAGTAGTGTTGAGTTTGGATACTATAGTCTGACTCACAGCGCAAAAAGAACATTATGTTCCACGGAACAGTGTTTGTTACTGATTATTCAGTCTTGTGAGCATCATTACGGATAAGTAATTTATTAAGTAATTTCACTTTTTATCTATATTTCTTTGTTACCCTTCATTTGATACAAGTTATTCTTAAGCACACATGCCTTTAGCATGCATCCTTCCAACTTCATTAGCTCCAATTAGAATAACCCACTGGGAAAGACCTTAAATAAATCACAGGATACAGGAGTTGATTTGATCTTCTGCCACACAGAGTTACAAGGAGTACAGCTGACAAAGAATATCTTTCTAAATGCCTAGAAAAAATACTGGAAAAATTACTTAACTACCTAGAAAAATTACACCCAGAATGTACCACATAAATGTGCAAAAAAGAATAGAGCATATATGCTAATAAATATCCAATGGGCAGGAGTTAAGTGGATGGGGCCACTTTACAACAGTGCCCAGTGACAGAACAAGAAGCAATGAGTACAAACTGGAATATAGGAAATTCCATATGAACGCAAGGAAAAAAAAAAACAACCAAAACTTTGCAAAGTGGATAACAGAGCACTGAAACAAACTGCCCAGAGAGGCTGTGGAGTCTCCTTCTCTGGAGATATTCACAACCCACCTGAACACGTTCCTGTGCAACCTACTACACAGAACCTTCTTTAGCAGGGGGGTGGGACTAGTTCAGGCATGTCCAACCCACAACCTGTAGGCCATAAGCAGCTCTAACCAGCCCATTTTGCAGCTACCTCCTGCCCACCACCATCGTGGCAGATGTTCTGCTGTGATGCCCGACCTGGCCCTGGATGCATACCCATCATGCACAAACAAACACTGGTGTGCAATAGGCAATATTTGGGCTGAATCCAGGACACAAGGAGGATGCAGCACAATGCAAACTCAAGTTATGGCAAATAATGTTATGTATTTTGATACAATGGCTAAACAGAGTCCTGTAAAGGAATCTTGTGAACAAGTTTCAAGATTTCTGAAGAAGTCAATTTTTTTTCTATATTTGTAGCTCCATTTTCAGTTGACATAAGTGTGTTACTTGTGAATTTTGAAAAAGAATGTGTAGAGTTACAAGCAGACACTCAACTCAGCCACCTGCCAGGTTAAACCACAACACCAACTCAAACAAAATAAAAAACTAAGTATGCCTATTTACCAGACTTCTGTAGGCTCTGTCTTACCTGAGAAAAATATCCCTTACTTCACAATTATGACTTATTCATGTCATCACTTTTTGGCAGTACGTACATTTACAAATAACTATTTTCAAAGTTGAAGCGCAGGAAGAGTAATATTTTATCAGCAACTTCTGACAAACACCTTTAGAACTCAATGAGAATTGCAACCATTGCCATCAAACCATTAGTTTCACGAAACCAAGTTGATATAAGCTACTAGTTTGTGTTCATTGCTTTTTTTAAGTTAATAATAAAAATATTAACAATGAAGATAAGTTTTGTTACTTGTGTAGATTAGTCATATTGAATATTTTATGGGGGTTGTTCCAAAAGTAATACCTCCTGTTCTATTATGTTGGCCCACAGTATCAGAGGCAGATGTTGGTGATATGGCAATACAGGTTAGATATCCAATTACATTTTGACAGACAGCAGGAGAAAGACAGTTTGTCAAAATGGCGCCTGACATGAAAGTGTGTCTAAAGCAAAGGTATGTCATTGAATTCCTCCATGCATTAAAACATAGCCCCGTTTGGCAATCATCAACATTTACTGAACATTTATGAAGCCCAAACAGTGTACATGAGTGCAATAAGACAATGACTGGTGTATTTCAGTAGTGGTAACAGGAAGTCAACTCTGCTGATATAGATTTGGTAGCCATTTTCCTCCCATCACAAAGGGTTTTAAATTTGACTACACTTTCTGGTCACTGCAGTCAAGATAGCCACAAATTGTCACTTCACCCACAAGAAGTTCTCTGTTTACAAGAAAGAGATCTAGGATAGATCTTTCCTCAGTAGCATATAAGTCGTATGCTTCAGTGTGCATAAACCATTCTGCAGCCATTCAGTACTCATGCAGAAGAAAATCCTACCTCATTTATACTAGCTAAGGAGACAGATAACAACATAGAACAAGATGTCTGACAACAGAGTTCAGAGAATTATAAGCAACAGTACAGAATCTAATAGGAGACATACAACTAGTAGTGTTCTCCAAGGGTTAGTACTGTGCCTAGTTTTGCTCAACAGATAAATCAATGACCTAGAAAAAAAAGAAAGACAGAAAACATCAACAGCAAACTTACTGATAATACAAACCTAAGAAACAAGAAAACAAACAAACCAACCAACCAACCAACTCAACAAGAATGACACCCACCCTCCCCCCAAAATTATACCTATCAGAAAATATTCTAACATACTTGAGTGCTTTTTCAGCCCACTATTTATATGGTAGGTTATCAATTGGACTCAGCTGTTGAACCAGGTGCACTCTGTTTGAGAAAGATTTGTTATTAATCATCCTTAATTAGAAGCACTTTTATAAGCAAAGTGTTTTTTCTGGCTGGTGTTAGAAGACACTGTATAAGAGTTCTTAAGGGGGGTGGGCAGGATGATGATGATGGGTTTTTTGTGGTTGTTTTTCTTTTGTCAATAGTTTTGCAAGGAGGTAAGTAGATTTTCAGAGTTTGTGTGAAAGCAGTGATGGAAGAGAAAGTATCATTTCACATTGTTTTGTTTTTCAGGATTTTGCTATTTTTTTTTTTCTTTTAGAAGTGTTTTCAGTTGTGGGATGAAACAAACAGGTAGTAAGAATACAAAGTATTTTTCTAAAGAAGCTCCTATTGTAGTAATAGTATTCTTTTGTGAACTAAAATAGCATAAAACTTTTGTAAGTTGTTCCTGTTTCTGGTTAACTACAATTTATTTTTAAGTTACTAGAAAGTGTGAGATATGGGTGCTCTATTCAAGTGTGCTTCTGTGACTGAATTGATTTTCATTTGTATTCTGTTTTTGTGACCTTTTTTTAATTCTTCAAACCATTCTTCTGATATTTGTTTCCTATCTGTAATTTTGTTTTATAAACAAAAGCTAGAATTACTACTCTTTTCTCTCATTCCAAACTGGAATAAAAATGTGTTTATTGATCATAGAATTACTCAGGTTGGAAAAGACCTCAAAGGTCATCAAGTCCAACCGCAGCCTAATCATAGTAACCTAACTCTAACGACCCTCTGCTAAATCAAATCTCCAAGCACCACATCCAAATGGCTCTTAAATACACCGAGGGATGGTGACTCAACCACCTCCCTGGGGAGCCTATTCCAGTGTTTAACTACCCTTTCTGTAAAGAAGTGTTTCCTAATGCCCAACCTAAACTTGGCACAACTTGAGGCCATTTCCCCTTGTCCTGTCACCAGTGAGAAGAGACCTGCCCCATTCTCACTGTAAGCACCTTTCAGATACTGGAAGTGAGCAATAAGGTCCCCCCTCAGCCTCGTTTTCCCCAGACTAAACAGCCCCATCTCCCTCAGCCTCTCCTCATAGGGCTGATTTTTCCAAGCCCTTCACAAGCCTTGTTGCCCTTCTCTGGACCTGCTCCAGTACCTCCATGTCCTTTTTGTACTGAGGTGCCCAAAACTGAACACAGTACTCAAGGTGAGGCCTCACCAATGCTGAGTACAGGGGCAGGATGACTTCTCTAGTCCTGCTCACCACACCATTCCTGATACAAGCCAGGATGCCACTGGCCTTCTTGGCCACCTGGGCACGCTGCTGGCTCATATTCAGCCGACTATCCATCAGTACACCAAGGTCCCTTTCCATCAGGCAGCTTTCCAGCCACACCTCCCCAAGCCTGTAGGGTTGGCTGGGGTTGTTGTGACCAAAATGCAGGACTCAACACTTGGCCCTATTGAAACTCATGCTGTTAACCTTGGCCCATTGATCCAGTCTGTATGATCCAACAATCATCAATAAACAATATTGCAGTGTTGCTGAGGGGAAAAAAAAACACAACAAAGCAGAACCAACCAATGAAGCAACATCTCATTAAAACACGCTTTCTATCAGTTTTATGAAGAACATAATAAATATGGTAAGAATAGATATGTTATCTCATTTTGCTGCAAAACTGCAGTTTTCCTGGTTCCGTTCCTTATCTATACTAGTAAGGGCTGTGAAAGCCACACTATGTAGAGTTGTGTCCTGCAGCTTGCTTTTCTCATGTGTTTACAGTGTATTTTTTTCTATTTGCTCTTCAATTAAATTTCCTATTCTCTCTAAATATAATCTATTCCTCTTATAGCTGCTTGTCCTAATATTATTGGAAGAATATTGTTACATCATGTTTTTTACTTTTTACGATACCCCCTGCACCTGGCGCTGAATAAAACATACCTGCTTTATAACTACTTTGCGGTTATAAAGTTTGTTTTGCAAGTCAGGCTACAGTGGTTTGTGTGGGCTGCACAGCAGCTTCCACAGGCTGCTGGGACTCCTGTGGGCCTGTATGGGAACTTTTGAGTCAATGCCTGAACCACTGATTGATCACCTGGGGAAAGGACTGAGTCAGCCATGGGAGAACAGGTGAAGGCAATGCAACTGAGTGACCAGAAGGGGTGGAGCCTGGCTGCACCTCTCTTAGACCCCACTTAAGGGCTGACTGCCACTGAGGAAGGACAATTTTTCTGGAGGTTCCCTCCCTTTGGAGTTTTCTACTGCAAGCCTAGGACAGGGGTGGGCATTTCATTTTTTTGTTTTTTTTTTTTCCCCTTGCCTCTTTCCCCTACTTTCTAATTGTAAACCTGTAAAATACCATCCTAACCATGCTACTCATCTAACTGTACATTTGTTAATTGCACTGGGCTGTAGCTTCTGTAGGCCACACAGCAAAGCAGAAGTTCAGTTTTAATTTACTGCATCTGCGAAATGTTATGCATAGCCTTAATCACCCCTGTAACCAAGCTAATAATAATTTCCTCCAGCCAACACAAGACTCGTCCCAATAATTAAAAAAAAAAAAAAATTGTTTCTGTACAAGTTATGTATTACCCTTCTCTTTGAAGTCAGAAGACTTGCCATTGAGTTAAAAATTATTTCCTGAGGAATGTTATTGGATTATTTTTTCCTACAATATCAATTGATACCTTGGAAAACTAATTTCATTCTAAGAAATGAGTGCTGCTCCAAAAGTAATATATCCTATTCTATGATGATTGCTTACAACATTAGATATGAATATTGACAGTATAGCAGTAGAGAGGAGGTCGGACAAAGTGGCATCTGGCATGGAAGCATGTATGAAATGAAGGTTTACCATTGAATTCCTCTGAGCAGGAAAAAAATGGCACCCACAGACATTCATCAAAGCTTAGTGAACATTGATGGAGACTAAGTGGTGGATGTGAGCACAGTGAGATGGTAGGTGGCATTTTTCAACAGTGGTGACAACTGTGGGTCAATTCTGCTGTGACTGCAATGTTCAGACACATTTACAAGCTCAGCATGCAAGCTCTTAAGTATCGCTGGTGAAAATGTATAGTTAATAGTGGTGACTGCTGGAAAAATGGTGTTTTCTAGTTGAGAATTTATTCTGTTATGTTATGTGTTATTATTCTCTTCGTACCTATTGTAGCTTCCATGGAAATAAATAGGAGGCACTACTTTCAAATCTACCTGCAGATACGCAGCCCAGGCAAGCCAAAAGGTTGGACACTCGTGGACTAGATGATCAGAGGTCACTTCCAGCTCCAGTTTTGTAGTTCTGTACGGCTCAGAATCGTGAACTTTTGAAGGCAGTCTTCTACACAAAATAAAGTAAATTTGCTCTCAAAGTGGTACCCTGTCTTTAATGGAGAAATTATACAATTTGATGTTGGAGAGCCACAGCCACTTATGCACTAATATTTTCTAAATATGTGTGATGTTAAAACTGAAAGATTTGTTAACATGTCAAATTGCAATTTCATTTAAAATCCTAAATCAGAAATTACAGCTTACAAACCAGATGGCAGATCTGGGTTCATTTAAAAAAAAACAGCTTAATTTCAAAAGCATGCAGTTGATTTTATGCAACCTTTGATTTGTCCCCTTTTAGCAGGTAAAATTTATTAATGCCAATAAGGAAGATAAAGTTCACATCAAAATTAAGATACCTTTCTTATTTCATCAATGTATTTTTGAGCATGAAAGCATATTAGTATCAGCATCATGAGAATTTTTTTATTAATTTAATATCTTGTATATTTATATATTCTCTCTTTATTTGTACACAAAACCTTCTGGATAGTAATCATAAGCTAAAATGTATGCATGAGCATGAGCATGGATTTTTCTGTATTGGAGAGTTTAGACACAAGTTACGGAACAGGAGATTGCACTTGTTAGTTTTTGAATAATGACATTGTTAAATCTGCACATAATTTTAACTAACAGGTTGCCTTCTTCAGAAGAAGAATGTCAATAGATTGGAATCAGTCACAGATAGAGGAAAAAGTAATCCCACCACATAGAAATTATGTGCATATGGAAAGTTAAAAAAAGGAAAAATAAATGAGCAATCTATCTGTATTTTATCTCTGTTGTTCTAGTTATGGGTCTGTTAGCAGTTAGTAACTGAAGTTCAGATTTTACTTAGTCAAAGGAAAAATTATGGAATTTTTACTGTTTATGTTTTTCAGCAGTGACTTACTGCCATCTGAGTAAAAGCTAGTACTAAAGATTTAACTAAATCTTATGATAAAAGTTATTATATTCTCTGTTCTGAGAGCAGAATTGTAGCTGTTTTTCCTGACATCACATTAACACTTTCTTGGTCTGTTTCTTGTTTTGTTTATTTGTGAAGTCAAACCATAATTTCCTTTTCACTTGATATAATCCCTTCACAACTCTATCTACATTTTATTACATCTAATTTGCATTATAAAGATAGACACTCACATAGTTTAGATTTTTAATCAGTAAAACTAAATTCGTATTGTCACTGAGTCTTTTCATTATGATAAACAGTTGTTACAGTAGGTTATGTAATACATAAAAATACCAGTTTGTCATGGTTTTATGATTTTTGATTTGTATTCCATGTCATAGGCTGAAAGAGGTAATGCTGAAGTTCCATGGAATGTCAGTATTTCTGGTCTCTTGGTTTAGAAGAGGATGAATGAACTACAGCTCCCAGAAGACTTAATTTTCCATCTCCATTTTCCATTTGGAGGGAATGATAAAACAGACTTAAAGTCATGAGACTGGCTTTTTTTGCTCTCTGTACTCCCTAATCATCTTGCCTACAGCATTATTATAAGGACTTCAGTTTTGGAAACTCCCTTTCTTATTTATTATTCAATTCTAATTCTATTATCTCACATTTCTCTATTAGATTTAGTAAACTTTTAAAACTTTTTTTTCCCTTAGCATGTTGCTACTGTTTTCCTCCTAGGCCCATCTCCTTACCTTCTCACTTTCCCAGGGTGCGAGTCCAATGGTCCTTTTGCCCCCTTGGTCACAGAACTAGGCCAAGGCAGGCCAAACCTTGACACAGTTGCTAATTTTTTTTTTTTTTTTTTTTTTTTTTTTACACTTAAACTTCTCTTATTTGACTTTCACTCCTTTCATTACTTTCTTGGAGTGCAGAGAGAGAGAAGAATAAAAAAGTAATTGAGCCCAGTTACAATCAGAAAAAAATTAACACAATGGGAGAACAATACAGCAATGTAAAAACAAAGGGACCAGCATGGATAGGGTGATATTTCACAAAAAGAGTAATTGTACCCATCAATCTCCAAAGATCTATGCTTGCAGAAAGGACTCCACAAGAGTGGAGTGGGGGCCAGCCCTGAAATGGGGTCTAAGAGAGATGCGGCCAGGTTCCACCCCTTCTGGTCACACAGCTGAATTGCCTTTACCTGTACTCCCAAGGTTGAACAGGTCCTTTCCCCAGGTGATCAATCAGTGATTCAAGCTCTGACTCAACAGCTCCCATATAAGCCTAAAGGTGCTTTTTTAGAACTTACCATAATTCATTCATTTCAAAATTTTTTCAATTTTTTTTTTTTCCTTCATCTAGAGGGACCTGGACAGGCTGGAAAAGTGGCCCGTGAAAACCTAGTGAGATTTAAAAAGGCCAAGTGCAGGGTGCTGCACTTGAGTCGGGGTAATCCCGGGTATTTATACAAAGTGGGGGACAATCTCCGTGAGGGCAGCCCTGTGAAGAAGGACTTGGGTGTCCTGGTGGATGAGAAGCTGGATATGAGCCAGCAGCATGTGTTTGCAGCCTGGAAGTGGAAGTGTTCTGGTCCCCATTAAAAAAAGGGGTGGCCAGCAGAGAGAGAGGGGTGATCGTTTCCCTCTATTCAGCTCTTGTGAGGCCCCACCTGGAGTTCTGCGTCCAGGCCTGGGGCCCCCAGTACAGGAAAGACATGTAGCTCTTGGAGTGGGTCCAGAGGAGTGCCACTAAGATTATGAGAGGTGCTTGAAGAAGAGAAGGCTCTGGGGAGACCTCATTGTGGCCTTCTAGTACTTGAAGGGAGCATATAAACAGGAAGGGGAATGGCTGTTTATGAGGGTGGGTAGTGATAGGACAAGGGGGAGTGGTCTTAAACTGAGATGGGGAGGTTTAGGTTAGCTATTAGGAGGTAGTTTTTCACACAGAGGGTGGTGGTACACTGGAACAAGTTGCCCAAGGAGGTTGTGGATGCCCCATTCCTGGAGGCTTTCAAGGCCAGGCTGGATGTAGCTTTGGGCAGCCTGGTCTGGCGGTTGGCGATCCTGCACACAGTAGGGTGGTTGAAACTAGACGATCATTGTGGTCCGTTTCAGCCCAGGTCATTCTATGATTCTATGAAGATTGTGATCTTTAGAAAATTTCAAGCTTGTTTTAGAAGCTTATAGTTGATTAATTCTTGGCTAATGCAGTCATCCATAAGGATGCATAACCATTGTTGAACTCTAACAAGTGAAGGCAGATCACCTTCTCAGATGCTAGGCAAGCCTTATTTTTCAGTCTGTTCGTAAACAAGATGAACAACTGAGTTCTTAAGGCCCCTAAAAGATTTAAGGCTTATTACTGGGACAGACTAGTGGTAGTCCCACCCATCTGAAAAAAAAAAAAAAAAAAAAAAAAAAAGGAAAAGAAAAATAGAACAAAAATACCCCACAAAACAACAATTATCTGAGAACGCAGAAGTTACTAAATTAGTTTACTGATGGTTTCAGTTTCTAATTCTGATATCAGAATTTGCTTGCATATTTTTTCTCATTGCAAAACTATATTTTTGAAGCATATTTTTAATTCACAACATCATAGTTTTCAGCAGTTGTTGAAGCTCAATTGCCATAGATAAATTCTGGAAGAAGCCTGGTGGGTGGAGAAACAACTTCTTTAGGCTTAGAGAGTGACATCTCTCAACTCTAGCAATGATCAACTCTAGCAATGACTTTCCTTAAGCAAGGAGTGGAGATTCAGCATAAAAGAAAGTGGAGAAAGTTTTGCCCAAGAATACTTTATTTTTGAGTGAACACTTGCACAGTAAGTAAAAATATATATTTTTAGAATACAAATGAATATGCTTCTTTAAACGCGAAGGAAACCTTACTTGAGATGTTTATGTCAGTAATTTTTTTTTAGCTTCCCTCCAATACACTTATGCTGTTCTCACTTTTATTTAACTATCCCAGTAGTTAAGGGATTGCCATTAATATTTTGGATTTTTGCATTTTTAGCCCTTATATCTTCTCACATTTTGTCTTAGTTGTAATAACTAGAAGTTTATACATAACAGCTTTTATTCTGCTGCTTTCTTACATTGCTGTCTTTGTTTTGTTCTGAAGAAATCTGTGCCATCAACTTGGATCAAGTTAAATAGTACAGTATGTATGTGTATCTTTGGCTTATCTGTGATAGGGCCCTGGATGTTGGGGAAAATTCATCTTTCCATTTTTTTTTGCCAGGCATTCTTGTGTTTAAGCATGACAAAATGCTAAGGATAGGAAAATAATAAAATTAAGCCAAGTAATTTACTGATAGTAAATTTACTCAGAGTAATTGTGCTGAGCAGTTTACTACTGAAAAATGTGAAGTTAAAATGTAAAAGTGTTGAGAGAATAAATATTTTTGTTATACGCTTCAGTCTTTCCTATGCTTTAAAAATGACAAAAGCACTTTAAGCCCAAAATGCAAGTAGAAAGAAGTCTTTTTCCTTTTCAGTAAAAAGGTCAAAAAAACAACATAGCTGAAGCTGTAGTCTTTACCCCCCCCCCCCCCCCCCCCCCCCCCAAGGAATTTAATTATGCAAAGGTTCTATAGTAGTAATATTAGTAACTTCTATGGAGGTGAATGTAGGTATTAGGCTAACCCAACTGCAGTCAATTCAGTATGCATTAACCTTTTGGGCAGTCGTATGCAGTTAGAATGGATCAATTTACCAAGGGGCTTCTCCTTGCAATGAACTTAACCCTCAGTTTTGTAGTGGGTGTTTATCAGTTCAGACTGTTGCTGGCAGTTAAACTTTGAAAAGTTGATAGAGATGGGTTTGAGATGACATGTAAAGAACCAAAAAGATTGGACAAAGTACTTTAATGAGAGGGCATTTTAAAAGTATAGTAAAGATTGTTGTCTTTAGACTAACATCAACCCTTTTTTCTTCACAAACAATTCCTGGATGTGGAATGGCATAATACTTGCAGATTATTTGTAATAGTTGAGTATAACCACATATGCTGTTCCTTCTACGATAATTGAAAAGTGATTTTTCACTACAATTGAATTCAAGACATTTCTCTGACATTCTGCCCAGACCAAGTTATTTTTCTACGCCCCTCCATAATTTTGGGAGTAATTTGCATATCACTTCATGGCACTGTCTCATTCTGTACATGATAGTCTTAGGTGATTAATAATGTTTGCCTTGAAACTGTGGTGATTTTTCGCAACAATGTCAGATTGGAAAAAAAAAAAAAAAAAGCCAATAGAGAAAAAGCTTGCAAGTAGAGGAGATTTTCCTGTAGTTCTAATTGGGCTGCTGAGAAAAGTGTTGTAAACTAAAATTTATTATTGAATTATCCAAAAGTATATTTTTGATAGTACTTCAGAGGTGATAAATAAACCTGAATAAAGAACGCTACAGTAAGATAAAATATTGTGTTCCTGTAGTTATTGTGTATTAAAAATGGGAAAAATGGTACATTGATCACTTCCAAAAAAACAACAAAACAGGAAAAAAAAAACCACAAAAAAACCCCACGCTGTGATCTGGATTTTACTTCTAATTTAATCTTGAGTAGGAGAAACTGACTTAGAGACATCACGATAGCATGGCACAAGGTCCTAAGTATATTCATACTTTTTATGGCCTAAAAAGTATTTAAGCCTATAAGCCTATAAGTATTGTTAAGACACTTTCACCATCTGCATGCAGCCAATGTTCATCTTGGTTTTGGACTACAAGAAAAAATCAGAAACGTTTGTGTGGGTTTTTTTTATAATCTGCTGGTTTAAAGGCATAATTATGAGAGTTCCTTTTCTGAAATGGATAGAGATGAAATCCAGACGCTCTGAAACCTAAATGAAAATACTCTTTTTATTAGTAACATAGTGCTTTCAATATTGCCAAATTTTGTAACTCAAAATGTTGAAGGCACAAATTGTTCCCATTAGTGAGAATGGTAATGCCAGAGTGATACTGTTATGTTTTATATCCTCTAAAAAATAAATACATAAAATTTTTAAATGCAGTAACTGTATTTACAGTGTTTGAAGATCTTGCTTTTTGACTATTGAGTATATACACTAATGCTTTCTAGTGAAAACTATTTTATAGGTAATTTGAGGTTTTATTTACTATGGGGGGAAAAAAGAATGGAAATAATCTGTACTTGAGGGCTGAATGGGTGATGTTATTAGAGAATATTCCAGTGGGATATGAGATGTGGCTGTAGGAAGAGCCACGGAAGATACAATAAGACAATAGTCTTTTTTTTTTTTTTTTTTGATACCAGTTTTTAATTTTTTTTAAATTATTTTCATAGAAATATTTAGGTTTTCCCACTTCCCCCCCCCCCCCCCCACCTGAGTGTCCTTTGTCTGCAGTCAATGCAGTAGAGTTTTTGCATCACAGATGTCATACGATAACTGTGTTGTTGATAGGAGTGGGAGGATAGGTATGTTCATTTCTTCAAAATAAATGTACTGGCAGAGAATGTTCTTACTTAAGTGAAGAGTCTTGCAGCTATAGCTGCTACTCTTGTTGAAAAGACTGCTTTATTGTTTTTAATAGATGCTGAAATATTAATAGGGAAGTAAACTTACGTTCCTTAAAGCTATGTGTAAGGAACTCTGGCTTCTTGGTCTGAAATTCTGGCAAAGGATAAGATGAGATTTTTATAACTGAGAATATTTAGCTGTTCAAATCTATGGCAAATATAATATAAGCTCTGTGAAATATCAGTTTTATACCTCTAGCACCTGCTACGTAGTTGGCCTGTAGTATCAGTTTCAGAACACCTGTGGCATCATGCATTGCTACAGGTCAATTGCAAAAACTGGTGTGCTTATTTGAAGAAACATTTCTTACCTTCTGTATTAATACTACAACCCTAAACTTTAATGTGAATGATTTCATTTTTCAGAAATGAGCTTTTAATTTTTTCAATTTTTCCTTGCTGCATTCTTGTATCAATGGTAATCTAAAATAAAAACTTGCATAATGTCTGGTTAATTACATAGTTAATTATGAAAATACATATATTTGCTAGATAATAGTCATCCAGAGGGAAATATCATCAGGTATTTAAAACTCATGAGATCTGAATAGGAGTGAGGGGTAGCATAAGAATTCAAAAAGTATGGTTAAGTCTTGTGCATGTGCTTAATTACTGGGATTAGAACAATTAATTTTAGCTTATGCATAATTAAGAGGCAGGGGTCATGGTCTTCAGTTTTGAAAGGTATGAAGGAATACAAATTGAAGGAAGCAATATTTAGCGAAGGACAAGATGGCATAATGTTTTGTTGGATAAATGACTTGTTCATAAAAGAAAAATATTTTGATTTTAGTTTTGATAAAGCCTGGCCAATGGGAGTCATTTTCAAGTTAGTGTGGAGTGGCCTTAAGGTTGTAAATAATACTGTTGGCCAAATCCCAATACTGTGCAGATGAGAAAAGGATGCAGGAAATTCTGTTGTTTATACATGTCTCTGTAACACTGAGAAGCAAGAGGAGCCTAGAAAATCCAGTGGGTAAGGGGTCTTAAGATTGGACTTAATTATTAATTCTTATATTTCTCTTTTGGGTTACTATCGTGCTGATAGTGGAGAGGAAAACAATCTGAAATACTCAGTAAAAAGTATTGAAGATCAGAAAACAGCCTTTGAAAAGCAGCTAAATTAGATTTAGCTTTCTCTTCTTTCCTTTTACTAACACCAAGTAATATTAATACTAATACTCTAATAAACATAGCATTTTGCTTTTTTTTTTTCTCCCCCCCCCCTCCCCCCCCAAAATATAGGGTACTTGCTTACCATAACAAGGTACATTTTTAAATTTTCAAAGTGGCAGTTTACTAGATGTTTTTCTTAGTTTAAATTTAGCAGTACAAATATGGAAAGTAAACTTCAATATTGAAAATCTTTTTAAAATCACTCTGTGAAATATATCTGGAATAGAGGAAGCTGGTAAATCTTTAGTAGTTTTTCATCATTGATGTTTTAAAAGTTAGTGTCATGAGAACTATTTGCAGCTGTTCATATTGCATGTTATTGTTAGGAAGTGGTGTTCTCAGTATTTCTCTTTTCTAATGAATATAATCCTCATTTCCTTCGGAAAATATCAGATAGCATAAGAAAAAAGTGGAAAATAAGTGTTCTTAGCTATATGATATAATCATACTTCATTGAATTATTATATTTTTACTATTACAATTTGCTGATGCTTGACAAAGATGTCTAGTTTTTTATTATTTGAAAGGCTGTACCCCAGATGATGTGAGAATGTATGGACCATCTATCACCACTGAGAACCAGGAGCCAAATTTCAAAAGTAATTCTGATGAGTTCAGTAAATGTATACAGCAGATAGGACTAACAGGCCTCCTACTGAATATACAGTTAGCTGTATTTTGTCTGTCTTCTTTTGGACTCATTCTTAAAACCATTTTGTAAAGAAGACTCTAGTATCAATAGTCTTATTGCTATAAGCCTAACTCTTCTTCTAGATTATTTATGTTTAAGAAAATGTATGTTTCTGAAGTTTTTTTAATTTACTTCTTTACATAATATACTGAAGATAAAATTATTTCCGTAGAATGCTAGATATCATTAATTGAAATACACATGTCTCAATATCTTTAAATGTTCCAGATAATTCTACAAAAATTATTAGTATTTTTATTATTTTATATATTTTAAGTTATTATTATTATTATTACATTATTAAATTGGAGAAAAATTAATGTCTGTCACTTTTGTGTGTGTGTAGTATACTTTGAACTGAGGCCATTCTTTCAAATTAAATATTGACTTCAGGTGGACCTGAGGTATAAATTCATCAGGAAACGAATACTATAAAGTAGCTGGTAATAGGCAAACTGAAAGTACTGTCATTGAATTCAGCAACAAAGGGTGTGGATCTTGGAATATTTAAACCATACAAATTTATTATTCTGCTGGTTGACTAATCTGTTGGCTGAAGAGACTAGCGATCGTGTTCCACGTTAATAATTCCATCCTAATAATTATTATTCCTTTAGTATCTGCAAAAGATAAAACATAAATTTTCACGTTCCAAAATATACTGAGAATAAAAAAAAAACTTCTGCCACTTTTAGCTAATAAATTTCAGTTCACGCTTTTCCTCTGAATTTTCATTGGTGAGTATGTGTGGAGATGAAGGGCAACTTTCTGTCAGGATAAACTACGAGTGCAGATTTTAATTCAGCTTGCTTCAATTGTATAGCCTAACAATATTGTAACAATGAAGTATATATTTTGAATTTAAATGTTGCTTTTACTTTTTAAAATACCCATTGCAAATCACTACAGTGGTACACTTGAATGAAGTATTTAGCAGCAGCATTCCAAGGGAAACATAAACCTTACATTAATATGCAGGCTTCATTAATTATCTATATAATTGAGCATGTGCTCTGAAGTGTATAGTGCAGCTTTTCAGGGTTTGGTTTATTTTCATCCAATTGCAGACAACCCCCCATAGCACTAAAAGTTTTTCTGTACTTAATAAATAAATTTAAAAAGTGCTATGCAAGCATGAACTTTCTGTTCCGAGGATCCATGTTTGTGCAACAGAGGGCACAACACAAGAGGGCTACTTTAGAGAGGAACATGAGATTTGTCTCCTCTGGAGGAGGAAGCAATTCCTTCTCTGCCTGTAAACTGTTTATACAGACGTGAAAGCTACTTTTACTTATGCCATTATCATTACTGGGGGTGTGATTATTCAGTACTATTCACTCCCGTAAGTGTGATCCATTTCTTAAGTAGGTGTCAGTAGATCTAAAGGTAATTATTCTTCTATGATGGAGTTTCAAGAGAAAACTGCATCTGGAAGCAGCAGTTGTAAGGGAAGTACCTTGGAAAATAGTGATAAGTACTTTATTTGCATTTATATTAAACTATGTTGTATCAAAATGGAGAAAAGAAAACAAACAACAAACTCTTGGATAACACTGAAATTGAAATAATCAATTTCAGCTTGTGTGTTTTGTTTTCCTGGCATGGATTGATTTGTAGCTCATTTGCCTCTATAGAGTCCATCTCTGTAATGATTGCCTGTTTCTTGCCCTTACTCTTCACTTTTTTTCTCAGCTTTGAATCTTCTGCTTTAACTTGAGTTACAACTGTAATTGCAAACTAAACATTAATCTTATTTATTTGCAAGGGCTGCTTTAATGTTAGTTTTTCCTACATTTTCTAAACAGATCTTTATTACAGTTACAGTTATTTTGGGGTAAGCTTATATATAATAAAGACAGTATGCAAGTTAGCTCCTAAATACCACTTCTATTGTTATTATAATCCATTCCTGTTGCACAAACCTTTTTGGAGGGCTTGGTCTTGGTCTTTAATTTTCTAAGTTGTTTTAAAAAAAAACATTTTCTTGTGACTTTTTTTCATGAGGTATTAACAGGATTGTGCAAGTCAATTTGTTCCTTATTTTACTGACATGATGTAGAGGTATATTAACATATAGAAAATGAAATGTTATCTAGAAACTAATTTCCTGTTAAGGCATGATAGAAACCATATTCCATGTTCATCTGGAAAAGCAGGTTTCTGTGCTAAGTACACTTTTATTCCTGTTCCATTTTTAGTCTATGTGGTAATATATCATTGGCTGATTTATTGTGAAAATGATCCTCCCTGAACAGCCTGATTCTCTGGGCTCATGCTGCTTCTAGGTCTGATTTACATTAGATTAAATGAGAGAAGTTTCATGCCAAATCCCATATTTAATGTCAATCACATTACTGGAGGAATACCAGGGAAGAAGTGCCCAGAAAGCTCTTATTGTTTTTGCTTTAATGTTTTTTAACCTATTTTCAGTTTACTTGAATGTTTCTCCATAACTTTGGTAGGTAGAATTTTTGGCAAGAGGATGGTAGCTTCTTTTCTGTCTGGAGTAAAGTATTCAAAATAAATTTTGTATAGGAGCCAGGCTCAGTAAATATGTATGCAATTAATTTTTACCTCTTTTGGTGTTGCCTACCTCTATAGGCAGTGGGATGTTAAAGAGATTCATGCTTCTCTGTTTGTGACCAGTATCACATGCTGAATATTTCATGAATTATTTTATGTTGCTCTTGTAACAGTGGAACTGTGGCTTTTGTGATGATATAAATTATCTCTTAAGTACATTTCCTTCATATTAGTGGAGTTGGAATCATCATAAAATAATGTGACAGCATTAAATACCACCAACCCTTGAACTACTAAAAGACAAAAGATTATTAGTGTTAGTATACTACAGTGGTTAAGGATAACTGAGACTAATTACATGTAAGTGTCCAAGAAGTAATCCCCTTAAAGAAAATTCTATAAAGACCTAATGGCTTCTAAAACTATTCTGATAAAACTGAGTGCATCTCTGTAGAGCAGAATTCTGTTAATTATTATCCAACTGAATTGGAGTAGTTGAGCAAGCCAACAAGCCAAAGGAATAGGCTCTGACCCAGAGAAAACAAAATATTCTTGTGCATTCTTACGTGGGTGGGAAAGTGTCACTCAGGAAACTGGTGAGTGTTTTGAACAAAAATTGTTTTGTATCTTAACTTTTGGAATGTTCTATCTGAAAAAAAAAAAAAAAAAAGTGTCAGATATCTGTGATTAATTTTGTCGTCCTCCCAATATTATGAAATTGCTTTTGAAAGTAGGTCATGCTTTTAGTACAAAAAGATCATGAATAATTACAAGTATAACATAATGATTTGTTATCTTATATCAGAATATACTTCCCAGGTATCATCAAGAGCTTTTTAAAAAGCAGGATTTAAAACATTTTTTTAGGGCATTGAGAGCTTTAATCTTTACACTGGAAATAAATGTCCACTCAGTGTTTTGTTACAAGGGAGAAGAAAAAGCCTATAGAAGGAAATGGACCTATCCAGATAAAACTCACTTTTTAACTCAGTAATATATAAAATGTAAAGAGATGTGGTATAAACTTTAAAAATTAAACTTGTGATAGTTTTAATCATATAATGAAACATTTCCATGTTTAAGTGACCTTATACTGTATACGACTTTTTCGGTAAAGTGCTGCTCATGTCTATTCTCTTTGCTTGCCTTTTTCAACTTCCTTTTGCATCATGTAATCATAGAATGGCATGTGTTGTAAGAGACTGCTGCAGTGCACAGAATTGCCACCCACTAGAGGTGGCTGTCCAGGGTTCATCCAACAGGTTGCATCTGGAAACAGGCTCAATCCGACCTGCCCTTGAGGACCTCCAGGTATGGGGCATTCAGAGTTCCTCTGGGAACCTGTTTCAGTGCCTCACCATCCTTTTGAAACTCAAAGGAGCCCACTGACCTGATTTATAGGACAATCTGAGAAAAAAAGTTAACCAGATCTTCTCTTAAGCTCTCAGAGCTGTTTGGGAGTAGGTGAGCATCTTAAATTCTGGCTGTAAACAATCACAAACTACAGAGGTTCTCACAAAATCACCAAGATAAATTTAGCATTTTAAGATGAGTAACAAAAATGTTATATTGTATATTGCTGAGGTTACTAATGGCTGAGAAAGAAAACCAATTATTGAAAACCGAACCACAGAAAAACAATCTTCAGTTTGAATAATTTACCATAAACTTATTTAAAGTTTACTTGAAGATATTTGTTTCAGTTACTTCAGATCCATTTATAGGCTTACTGAATTAAAATGAACGGCTGAAGGAGACTTTTAGCTTTATTTTCTCCTCAGATTTTTACTTATTCAGTTGACTTTAGTACTTGCAAGTTTTAAAAAGATGTCTAGCACTGATTATGAATATCATGCCCAAAGGCAGATCTAGCTTTGTGGATGATGAATGTCTTGGATATGTACTCCCATATATTTCTGAAGCCTTTTACATTTCTTTCTGGGAGAGAGGGAGCTTTCCCTCAAAAGTTCAGGGAAAATCCACAAAAGGTGATCAATATTGCATCAAATGGCTATCCAAACTAACATATGGTTTCAGACAGCTTAACTCATCACAAGATCCTGATTATTATCAGCACAATAATAACCAAAGAAATTTTAATTACACAGTAGCAACTCTTTGTCTTTTCAGTTATCCTTGCAGAGGGAGAAATCTCCCAAGGTGACAGAGTAATCAGTCAAACTTGGAAGAAGGGAAGCCTGTCTAGTCTAATAGTATGGAAGAATTTTGAATAAGGAATAGGTACGAGTCCAAATGGACTAACCTCTAAGATGTTTTTTCCTCAGGTATTGACCAGTTGCCTGATGTAACCACCGTTATAAAAGTTCTGTCTATCCTGCTGTAACTCTTCTCAAATACGGTTTGCTGTTAAATTGGAAGTGAACCATGGTGATACTTTCATGAAATAAGAGTTTTTATTCTGTTCATGCATCTGTTGATGTCATTGTAGTAAAAACGGATGCTGTAAAAAGATGAAGAGAGATGTCTTCTCAAAAGCAGAAAATCATATAAAGTTTGTTGGGCTGGCCATTAACAAAAATCACTTTCCATTTTCGAAGTAAGACTATAAAATTGTTCTGAATTAATACAATTACAGTTGACTAATAAAGACTCGGCGCCTATACATGGAATGAGTGGGATTAGATTAGAACTAAGGTGACTTGGCTACTTGTGTAGTCTATAAATTTACACTAGGTTTTGCATGCCTCTTTAAATAAATCTAAAGCACTAATTGTTCAATCATATCCTAATTACCTGGGAACTTGAATTTGCCTTATTTTTTAATCATTTGTATTCTAATAAAAGCTCACAGTCACTAATAACTTCAGTGGTGAGCCAGCTAATCAAACTTATCACAGAAACTAAATAGCTGATGTATGGGGTGAGGCTTGTTTTGGCTTCTGACTAAAACTAGGTTTTGTTTGAGTTTGTCTAGGAAACTGTGGTGGCATTCTATTTTCCTTGCATAATCTTGTTATACATTTTCTTTCCAAATGTAGTGACTGAGAAATTAGTATCAATACTACAGGCTCGAGCATACAGAAATTATGGTTAAAATGTTGTGAAGATTTGTAATCAAACAAAACGTTCATGTGGAAAAAAAAATACTGTAAACAATTGAAGCATTTCTGAGCTTTTTGTGGGCTAGTAGTGGTAGTAAATGACAACATCTCTATACAAATTCATGTTGTCCGTATTTAGCACTAAGGATTTGAACATAACTTCAAAGACATAAAGAAATACAAGCTTGCCTCTGTAAAAGAATTTGGAAGATGTTGAAATGATATGTAATGATTTATGTTAACCAATAGGCTTAAATCATATTGAGTATATAATACTGGCTCTCATACCGAAGAAGTCTACGAACTGCTTATACTGAAAGTGGAAGCCAAAAAGAAAAAAGAATAGGATTTGTTTAGTCTTTAGCCTTATTATAATCTGTGACTACCTTCCAAGTTGTCTTTTTATGAATCTGTATGTGCATGGTATGTATCTCACTATATAGTAAGATATAAAATATATTCCTGCATTTAAAAAGACATGAAAACAATGAAATACCATTTTTACAGTAAAACCTATTCATTCCTGGGGAAAAATAGTAAAAGCGAGCAGCAGGTAGGATTGCAGAGAAGTGAAGTGTGTTTCTCTTCTGGCACATCCTTTTTAGATGTAGAAGCCCCATCCCTGGAAGTGTTCAAGGCCAGGCTGGATGGGGCTTTGGCAACCTGATCTAGTGACCCCTGCCAGTGGGAGATACATAGAACTAGATGATCTTAGAGGTCCTCCTTCAAACCCCATGATTCTACAACCATTTTACAAAGAGAACTATAGTGATTCATTATGAACAGGAACCACTGAGAAAACAGTTGACAACAGTAATGTAAAATAATTATTTATTTTGAGAGACTATCACATCCCCCGCCCCCATTCAAGTTATGAATGTTCCTTGGTGCTATGAAAACCTGTGTGGATTTCTCTAATATCTAATAATCTTTCTGAGTGTATGTAGCATCTTTTCTCTTCAAAGGGATAATTAATTAACTTTCCACCCAGCCTCTTTGCTTTATAACAGTTTTAGGAGCTGATTTATTGATTAAAAGCCATCTGCCAAATATGCTGGAAATTTTTCAACTGATTTGAAAATATATAGGCATGAAAGAAGGTAGATATACAATAGTGCTGTTTGTGATTTGGTTTTTATTCTGCAAGCACATGTCATGAGCTCATACTGAGTCTTTCACCAACCAGTAGCCTTAAGCTCTTCTCTGTGGGGTTTCTTTCTCATCACCGTACTAATACTCATCATCTGGTCTCTCTTTGGGTTCTCTTCACGTGTCACCCTTTCTCTCCAGCACTTTGATTGCACCACCCTGCTTGGTGTCTTCTGCAAACTTGCTGAGGGTGCGCTCAGTCCATGTCACCGACCAAGATGTTTGGTAGTGCCAGTCCCCATACTAACCCCTTAGGAACACCAATCATCTCTACCTAGTCCTCTGTACCATATCTCCAAGAATCTGTGTGCATCCCTGAGAATAATTAGTCATGGTCGCAGATACTTTCTTAGAAAGGAAAATAAAAATCTCAAGATGGACAAAAAGTAATCTTTCTTTGGGATTTGGATCTGAACAAACAGTTTTCTGCCACTTAGTTTCAAGAATAACTAAGTTATGTGAAATAGTGTAACAGTTTTTATTTTCAAAGAACAGTTCCTTATTTTGTACTTTTTTTTTTTTTAAATTTAACTCCTACTCTATATTACCATTCTATGATTACTCATAACTAATTAAATCTCTGATTTTGCATATTCCATTGTTGCTTTCTGCTTGCTGTTTGATTCAAATGTAGCCAAATAGTGAAAATCTAAATATTTCATCACATTTACACTTTCAGATTTTAACTGAGTAGATATTAATTTCTTTGAGTTTCTCTTGCATTCTACATGTTTACTTTAAGAACTTCTTTTTTCTTCATTTGCCAGCATTTTGATTCCTTGATTTCTTGGAAAGAAGGAACAAATAAACTTGCAGTAATAGAAGTGGAAAAATTACACAATTGAACATATGTTGTCAATGTGCAATCAAGGTTCGCATCATAGTATGTTATAAAATGCATTTTTTTCTAAAATCCATGTACTTGGTGTGTGGATGAGTATGTAGGCCCTTACAGAAGCTATATAAATGTAATCTCATAAAAATATCAACTCTTATCCACTTGAAGATTTGAGGAGTGTAGCTGGCTTAAATCCATCAGTGATAACTCTTGCATGCTTTGTGGTGATTTTTTCTGTTTGTCTATTTTACATTTGAAATAGGAGAAAAATAAGTAAAAAGCAACAAACATACATTGCTCCCCTTGAATAATAAGTAAAGATAACTTGGCTGCTTGGTTGGGTTTTTTTGTCTGTTTTTGTTTTTTAGGAAACAATCAGTCTGGGTTTAACTTTCAATCACCGCAGCCTGAAAATGGTTTAAATAGGCAAAAAGTTCAGGAGAAGTTTTCTTTCCATACTGTCACAAAGTTATCTAGATCAATCTGTAACTGTGACAGGGGGCAGCAGGCCTGCAGGTCCACTGGCCCAAAAAGGGAAAGAGGAAAAAGCAGAGGGTAGGGAGATGGGATCTGGGCCTAAAGACTGAACAGCAGCAACGATGTAAGAAGGAAACTTAATTTTACTAAGTGTGATATTGGAATGCAAGATAACACAATATAATACAATATAATTGGAATTGAGGCTCATAAATAAGGTGAGAGAGGGAGTGTCTGAAACCAACGGCTTTACTTTGAATTGAAGGCAAAATGGCTGGGAAGAACATACACACACACGCACTGCTGGGCACCGAGAGAGTCCCATGACTTGTGGGTCTTATCTTCCCCTCTGAATGCAAAGTCTTCTAGTGTATGTAGTTCTTCTCTTCTGAGAAACAGGTATCCAGAAAGTTGTCACTCCCTGGAACTGGAGTATTAACTCCTTAATTCCCCGTGCTTTACATGATGTTATGATGTGGAACACTGATAACAAAAATCATAAAACCATGACACTTATGTCACCAAATTCTTACAGAAATGCAATATTTCTGTAAGAAATAGAATGTAAATCCATATGACTATTTTTTTAAAAAAATAAAACTGTAGGAGCTGTGAATGTCAAAAATGTGGATATACTGTGTTGTTTGTGGCAATAATGAAGAAATACTGCTTCTAAGATCAGTGATTTCATAAGTTGGGCTCCTCAACTTACATGCTATTTTGCACACCATTTGGCTGAAAGATGTGTATTCAGAGAAAATTCAAATTTAATTTTGATTTGATTCAATTCAAATTGATATTGGTTTCTTCTCTTTTCCTGGTTATGACAGCATTATTGAAAGTGGGAGAAGAGAGACATTCATAGCTCCTCAGAGAGTAATGCGGTTGGGGGGAACCACTAGAGAACAAATCCGTTTATCCTTTGTGTCCTTGTGCGAATAGTGAAAGCATTCAGGAGAAGTATGTTGCTGTTAATAATAGAAAGGATTTTTCTTCCAAAGTCAGCGTGATCGTGGTAAGGTAATATAATCAACCTGCCACGCCTCCCCATATTTGTACTTTTGCCATCGCCCTTCCCCCCAGAGAGGTTTCATCCTCCTGGCTTGTTTAATTATGGCACATGTCTCACAGTCATGAATAACCTGTGCAATAGCGTCCATAGTTAAGTCCACCCCTCGGTCTCTGGCCCACTTATATGTTGCGTCTCTTCCTTGATGGCCTGAGGTCTCGTGGGCCCATCGAGCTAGAAATAATTCACGGGGTTATCAGGATCAATCTGTGTCCGTGACAGGGGAGGGGGCAGTAGGCCCGAAGCCCCCCAGCCCCCTCTGAAAAAAGGGAAAAAAGGGAAAAGGGGTAGGGAGATGGGAGTTCAAGGGAACAAACGGAGCAGCGGCAACGATCTGAGGAGTAAAACTTATTTACTAACTATGATATCGGAATGCAAGATAACACACTATAATACAATATAATTAGAATTGAAGCTAATAAATCAAATATAATGAGAGAGAGAGAGGTTTCCAAAGACCGAGAAGCCTACTTTGAAGTTGAAGGCGCCGCGGCTTGGAAGCACACCCACACCCGCTGCCAGGCAGTGAGAGAGAGAGAGAGCGAGCGTCGCTTCCGTGACGTATTTTCCCTCTCTGGCCGCAAGGTCCCCTGGGACGTGTAGTACTTCTTCTCTGTGCTCCACATGATGTTGTGATGTGGAATACCAATAGCAAAAAATTACAAAACACAAAACCATAACAGTTTTGTTTCTTATGATGAATACTGAAATGCCAGGTAGCAATGTACTTATGTTATTTTTTAGAATAAAATGCTTATTGCTACAAACTGGTCATTGCTTGATTTTCCTTGGATTTCTGGATAATTCTGTTTACTTTCTGACTAAATCAGAAAACCATAATCTATTTCAGACTGAATTTATGAATGAACTAATTGCTCTGTGGTTTATTTCCTTTCAGTCACTATCTTTAATGTGCTCATCTTTTTGTTTTTCTGATAAGGATAAAGCTATACACAGGCTATTCATGTAATAGCAGGCTTTCTGGGGTGCTTTAGAAACAAATTCTGTCACAGCACTTTATTTCCTTGTAAAAAAATTTTCTTCTTGCAGGAAGAAGATACTTTCTGGTTTTGAATATTTTGGGCTTAAGTAGTTAACAAACTTTGTTTCTGGATTTTTCAATGGAGGACCAAATGAATTTTTTGTTGGTTTTTTTTGTTGTTGTTTGGGTTTTTTCATTTGTTTACACACACACACACACACACACACACACACACACATTCACCTTTTCTCTCACTGTTTAATTATTCCCTCCTATCATCTGGTCATTACCAATGCAGAATTGGGATCTGACTCCTCCTTTGAACAGGTTCTTTGTTCTACTAACTTTTGTTTACAATTGCTCATACTCTTTTGTAATACTACATCTGTTTGGTTTTTTTTAAGTACTAGGATTTTTTGCTTTTTTATGTCACAGGCAAAGATTTTTATACCATAAGGAAATATGAGCACAAAAGTGATACTCAGTTTTCCCCTTTTTTTTTTTTTTTTTTTTTTGCTTGTCCAGGCCTAGAGAATGTGTAAGATTTCACTCAGTGTTTCTGTCTTTATTCCGTCCCTGCTGAGAAGCCAAATATTTTGGGTTTATCTTTTATCAAATAAAGCTCTGAGATTTTATTATGAACATAAAAAATTAATTGCAAGATTTCTAGACCTTACATTGTATCTTACATTTCAAAAGCTGAGACTGATCCTTGGTAACAGAAGAAAGAAGAAATTGCATAGTGTTTATTTTGCATGTCAGGACATGAATGAATTGTGGTTGTGATCTCAATTTGATTCCCAAAACATACTTAACAAACTTGAATTTCTGAAGTGATGCAGTGGGAAAACTTTTTATTTTGTATGCCTTACAGATTTCATAATCAAACAAAAGGGAAAAAGAAATGAAAAGCAGCAAAACCATTAAGACATTTCTCTTCGTGAAATTAGAAACGCAACTTTACATGATTTTTGCAGTTTAATTGTTTTTAGTTATCAAAAATGAGTGGTAACTATAGGAATTTTTAAATAAGTGAGAGTTGCATCAAATATTTTATATTAAAAGTATGTGTCTACATAAGTGTAAAAAGGAAAAAAAAATGACCAGATAATTTATGACAGGAAATAATTTGCATTGCTTGTGTCTTTATTTCAGGACATTTTTTGGCTGATTTTTAGTTTTGACACATGTAAGGAATATAATGTTTGGAGGCAACATCAACTGCTTAAAAATATAACAATATTAAGCCATATGGCATATTTTATAGCTATGGAAAAAGAATAAACACAATGATCTTTGGCTATGCATTCAGAAGTATTGAAATCACCACCTTTTAATTTTCGGTACTAAAATAACAATTTTCTTAACTTGCTCAGAGAGACCATGATCAGACCCAGATTGTTGAAATATGAGAATGTGCATACACTGTCACTGTCCATTGAAATCTCTTATATTTACAGGAAAAATATGCCCTGTAAATTGCACTTTAATGTATGTGTTTGTTACCTATTGGAAAAAAAACCAAGCACCCACCCAAAACCAAAGAAACATCAAACAAAGGCTCAGTCCTCTTCATATAGACTAGTCTAACACAACAGTACATAAATTCATTACTTCATGAATTCTGTAGCTAACAAGTTGTCTAATTTCCAGTGAGTGCACCTATGAGCAAAATAGTTTCTGAGACAATGGTGTCACAGCTCACTCTTCTGCTGTTGCTACAGCTTGGGTGTTGCCAGGAAGCTCAAAAGCCTCAGTAATACAGTTGCAATTCCAAAGCTTTTTGAATATGTTGACCTATTTGTACTTTTCAGATTGGAATTTAAACTATACCATATCAGAAAGTTCGTGAACAGTGCTTTTACAAAGATACGAGAAGTAGCTACAGGGCTCAGCTGGCTGCAGGCAAAGATAGCTGCAGTGGCCCTTACCTCCCTGTCTGTTGTGCTGTCCGTGTGTGTTACGCTTGCCCAGATGGCTCTCGTCCCAGGTGCTAGCATGAGCTTTGTGCTCAGCAGTATCTCAGGTGTAAAGTTGTATACATCCAGATATTTAGGGCCGATTTTGAGGTGGTGATGAACTTTGACAGGCATGGTGATTTGGAAGTTGTGAATAGAATAGATTCTGTTTTGAATACAATCTGTACATCTCTTCACATCCTGTTAAAGCAAATCATCGGTCCCATTGTGTCCTAACCATTCCTGTAACCAATTACCTGTTCTGTCAGGATTTTCTGCAGAATGATCAGCTGCCTGACTTCTCTTTGCCTCAGGTTTTGGGGGCTTTTTGTGAGTAGTTACACATTCTTACATTAAATTAAATCATCAATAAATTTTTGGTCTGTATTCATTCCTAGACATTTCTGCTGTTTACTTGTCAATTTTTTTTCACCCCATTCTCTAGCCACAGAATCAAACAATCCCACATAGCATATAAGTCTGCATAGGTATGAATGGCTCAGTGCTTCAAAGCTATTTCCACACCTCTAAGCTCTGCTTTGCCATCTGGGCCAAGCCACAAGCTCCTGATGTGTAGGCTTTCCCTATCGTCTGTGCTGGTAAGGCTGCAGCTTTACTTCTTGCTAATTTCCCACACACCGTGCACTCCCATCTGTGACCCATATTTCTGCCAGCAGAGAAGAGCAGATGAGAGGATTCAATTGATATCCTAGCCTATGCCACGCTCTCATTACTTATCCCACTATTTGTAACCTGTGGATGTCCATTCAAAGCCCACAGCTGCACAAGGGTTTTCTGTCCTATAGTAGCAGTTTTCCAGTTAGAATCATTTTTAAAATAAACTAACTCAAACCACCCAGAAGTTGAAGGGAAAATAAATAAATAAATCACGCACTTCCAGCTATGGCAGATTTTTACAAAACTTTCATGTTTCCCCATGGAACCGATAGGTATATTTTATATAAGTTCTAACAGTTTTGCATCTCCTGGAGTAAATGAAATTTACTTTTTGTTTCATTTTTCTTGTTTTAGAAACAGCTGCAGCAACATCATGTAAAGTTCTGACATTTCCTGTAGCACTTACAAAAGAAGATAAGCAGTTTGGACTTTTTTTTTTTTTTTTTCCATTGCATTTACAGCTTATACAAAAGAAAATTAACTGGAAAAAATTAATCATCTGAAGCAGACACTTTCTGTAGAGATATAGAATCCGCTTTAAAAAATGTTTGGCTGGGGCTTTCATAACTAGGCGATGTAACTGAAAACTAAGACATGCCATTAGAAAAAGGGTGCTAGTATGGTATCTTCAAGTTGATGGTCTTGCAGCTGAACTCACGGAAAACTGGAGTTCAGTGAACAGGTATTAACGCAAGTGAAGTATAATAATTATTTTCAGTTCTGGTGATTTTGTCTTGTTTGTCACCAGGAGTTAATACGTTTCTCTTTGCCCATAATAATAGCCTGGAATGACAAATCAAGCGCTTCTTTTTCATTGCTATTGTTTACAAGCATTTGTTAAATAAGCAAAGTTGCAATGGTTTAAAGCATATTCTTTATTTTGTCTGCCAAATGTCTGTAACTTTTTCCTTCTTATATCAATCAGATCTCTTTTATGCAATCTTAACCCCTCTCAAACAGTACTATGAATGTTGCTTCCTATACTTTGGACATACTTTAGATTACTCAGTTAAGGAAGATTACTCTTAAGAGGGATTCTGTGTTACTTCTCATCCCTGAATTATTAAACAGGTGGAACTACCAGAAGATTTCACTGGAAAGAAAGTTCCACTTTCATCTACTTTCTTAACTTTGTCTTATCTTTCCATCTAATTATCTTCTATTAAGTAAATTATCCTCATTGAGTTCCACATGCTGAGCTAGCTAGTCTGCTGCTGCAAACTCAAGCTGGTTGCTGTTTTTTTCCCCCCTTGGTTTTCAGTGTTGATTTCTTTCTTATGCTTAGAGGTCTCTGTAACAGTAATAGTATGAACCTTCTTTGTCTATGCTCTGGTTAAGAAATATTCTCTTTAAACCATAAGTTTAAATTAGAAGTTTTTGGAGCAGTCAGAACCTTGGGGAAGTATAATGTATGTTAAGTGACATCAGAAGTTGGAATCAAGCATCTATCTGCTATACATCAGCAACATCAACCCCACTATCACTAAGAAATAATGAACAAAGAACTTTTCTGTACCTAAGCTGTATTCTAAAAGTTTAGAAATCAAGTAATAAAGAGTTAATAAATGCGGTCAGATTTTCTAGTTTTCTCACTGTTTAGATGGATCTTTTTGGCTTTATAAATGAATTCATGAATCAGTCTTAGGTACATGCTAAGAATCTTTTATTTGGGGAAGTGTTTTATGTATTTCTTATCTTTATATAGCTAAGACACTACATCCTACAGTCTTACAGTTCTTTGTAATTTGATTATGTTAACTGAAAAGCACATAGGGAAGTTAAGGCGCATGTGAACATCCTCCATTCCTCACCTCCTCAGAATAAGTCAGCGCTAATATTTTCTGGAGAAAGTGTCATTACTTTTAATTTTAATTAATTAAATTACATTTAATTTTTTGCAAGGTTAGGTGCAGAGTCAGAATCAGCTATCCAGGATGAAAACTGCAGGCATAGTTCAGTATTTCACAAAACCGTTGAAGGCTTACTGTTAGGCTGTTGTAGTTAAACTGCAAGGCTACTTCAAAAATTGCGAGCTTTAAGTTGGAATGGCAAGTTTGATTTTATCTGCAGCGTCCCTGCCAACACTGTGGAGAATGGCCAAGAATTCATGGATAGTGGATAAGATCTCTTGTTTAATCATCAATTTGTGGTTTAATTGCCTTAAAACTGTGTGACGGAACTACAGCAACAGGCTGCTCTTAGTCATGAAGATTTTGTTATACTCTTGTTAGGACTTCTGAAACTTCTGCCAAATAAAAATATTTCCATCCATATTTCTCCAACTTTTAAGATTTGTCAGCTGTATACTTTACAGTATGTTTCATCTTCCAATGAATGTGCAAAGCCACTAGCAAAATCCACTAAACCCTGCTGGTTATAACCACAGTAATAAGTGTCTGCAGATATTTACTGCTCTGGGACAGAAACAAAGGCATTACCACAAACCAAAAATTAAAGTATCAAACTACAGCAAGATTTTAATATTTAATTATATTGTCTCTAATAGGCCTTATTCAAATTCGTGTGTTGGGGCATCTACATAAAGTTTATTCAAATGCAATTTCTGGATACACTGATGGTGCTTTGGCAATGGCTGTGATGCAGCTATGTAGCACTGTGTGGTGTGGTGATGCTACACCAGTGTCATGGTTTTTTGATTTTTGATTACTGGTATTCCACATCATAACATCATGTAGTGCACTGGGAGTTAAAGTGTTAATGCTCCAGTTCTAGGTACCTGTCCAGAAGAGAAGAAGAACTACATTCCCTAGGCAGCTTTGTGGTCAGAGAGGAGATATAACTCCTGGCAGTGTCACCTGATTGGGCTCTTCTCTTTGTCGCTCTTCTCCTTCTCCTCTCCTGGCTGCTGCCCATCCCAACTGCGTGCATCACTTCAGAATTACTGTAAGGACTACAGCGTTCAGATACTCTCTCGTTATATTTGATTTATTAGCTTCAATTCTCATTATATTGTATTATAGTGTGTTATCTTGAATTCCAATACCATATTTAGTAAATTAGTTTGTTTCTTCTCAGATCGTTGCCGCTGTTTTTAACTATTTTGGGGTCCCCTGTTTCCCTTTTCCAGAGGTGCGGATTTTGCGAAATCCCTCTGCCCAACTAGTCACGGAACCGGGCCAAACCAACCCGTAAACCATTGACAACCAGGCAGTGATAACAAAGGGAGCTGGAGTCTATTTCTATCCTATCATTCTCCAGAAACTTCTAAATAATGGCATATAAATGTCCTGGAAAGCACTGAAAAGTTGAAAGCAGCTGAAAAGCAGCAATTTAAAACTGAGAAACTGGAAGCAGGAAGTGCAAAAAATTTCTATTCAGTTGAAATGAAGCATAAATAATGCTATAACTATCTACTTTTCAGTGTTCTGTTTACTGTATTGGCTTTCTCCATTTCAAATACAGGTGTTAACTCTAATCACTATGATGTATAAACATGCTTCTTTAAAGACAGATATTGGAACATTTGGAAAAAAAAAAAATTATCAACATAGTCTTCAGTTGGGATAGCAAGATTTTGTTTTCTTTTGCTAGGTTATGTTTTGATAGCCAAGAGAAAAACGATAAGCAAATATAAGTGATGGCAGATTCTCCATATCACAATTTGCTCAATATTGGAGTGAGAAAGCAATTTTTGAGGTGCTGATTTTTGTCTAAGCAAATGAATAACATGATTAATAATGGAAAAGGGTGCAGCAACATTTAGTAGCAATCATATCATCACTATGTAGGTAATATGCTGTCTAGTAGGATGGTTTTCTCCTTTCAAGAATAATATGAAAATATACGTCCTGGGTATTTTGTGGAATGTAGACAGCAATAAAACCCACTGTAAAGATACTTCAGTTTTTTCTCTTGTGAAAAGAAAAAAAAATCAAAGGTGAATTTATATTCTGTTCATTTATGTAGGTAAATTTAACTTACAGTTTCACCTAGCATGAGGTTCCATAGTTTGAGAAAGAAGGCAAGTGAATGATATTTCCTTTGAAAACAATTCCTAGTCAAGTAGCAAATATGCCTGTTTATGCTGTAATCCCTTCTAAAATGTCTATTATTAATAAGATAGATACATTATTATTTTAAGAGTAATATAAACTGCTGCTTGAGGTTATTTAATTTAATATCAATTAATTCATAATTTTATTGAAGGAAGCTAAATTATTCTTTGTCTTTTTTTAGGGGTGATCTCAGATTATGAATCAAAACATGGACATAGGATCTGTTCATCATCTAATGGAAGATATACAGATTTTTAAGACCCAACCAAGACAGCCAAATAAATTAGATGGAATTTGCCAAACAGATGACAATCTGTGTAATTCAAATTTTCCATCTCAAAATTTCTACCCATATTCATCTCATTATACACATATGCATATGAATTACTGCAGCGAGCTGGAAATTTTTGAAGCAGTAAGAATTCGAGAACTAGAAGAAGTCAAAGCCAGAGCTGCCCAAATGGAGAAAACCATGCGCTGGTGGTCAGATTGTACTGCTAATTGGAGGGAGAAATGGAGCAAAGTTAGAGCAGAAAGAAATAAAGCCCGAGAGGAAGTCAGACAATTGAGAATAAAATTGGACAGTGTTGTAAAAGAACTGAGTATGCTTAAAAAGATAAACCAGGATTTAGTAACTGAGAAAGAAAGTTTAGAAAATGTAACTGCATGGAAAACAGAATATTTCTGTTCCTCAGAAATATCTCATATGAAAAAAGACTTAAACCAGTTAACATTTTTGGAACAAGAACCAGTGAAAGAACTGAACAAAACCAACAAGATTCTTTGGGCAGAAGACTCAAACAAGGTAAAGAGTGGGGATTTATTTTAGTTCATGAAAAAGAAGGAGATTGTGTACTTAGAGTTACATAAATTCATTACAAAACTTAGATTTTTCAAGGATTTTCACTGAAATATAATGTGATCTGATCCATAATATAAGGACTTATTTTGATTTTTACCCATTTTATAATCCTAATATAGAGGAATACAGAAAACAATTCATATGCCTCAGCTATGGCTAAACCTGTAAGTAAAAGGCTGTTATCTCCAATAACCTAATGCTCTGACTATCTTTCACATTACAAGTTATCAGACTATCTCTGAAATCTCTGTTTTGTGTACTGTTATCTCAAAAAAGCAGTGTAGGCTCCTGATATCTAAAATAGAATTTAGTTCTCACTACTTGCAACTTCTGAAATGAGGAAAGAGGTGAGGCGAGTTCTTCTGCAACGTGACAAGTTTTTCATTTGGCAAAAAGAGCTATTAAAATCTCAAAAGAAATCCTAATACAGATGTATTTTCTAATCATTTTTTTTTTTTCCTAAATGCTTTTAGTTTTGCTTATGTTTTGCATGCAAAATCTGTCTTCTCAAAATAGATAATACAGCACCTTTGTTTCTGATTGAGACCCAGACTAGTATGTTATACACATAACTGGTTATTACATAAAACTGGTTAAAGTCCATCATTTGTTTCAACATGACTTGCATTAGAAGTCTAAGAGTTCTTATGTGGAATTTGTCAATATTTTATCTGTACATATAAATTGCTTTCCTGGTTTTAATAATTCCAGGATTCTGTCTTGACAATAGTTATAGCCAACTAGTGATAACTGGGACCTATTTGTTTAGCAGAGAAACCTTAGAAATATTTTGGTTATGAAAACTCTCATATGTTCATAGAGTGTGAGATACCACAAAGCAGCGATCACTCCATCAGAATGACATTTTTTGCATTAGAGAACTTTCTAGCTGTATCTCATTGCAACTACAGAAGATGGCATTTATTCCTTTTTCCCCCCTGCGTGGTTTAAATGTTTAGAAGAGCCTTGGTAGCTGGCAGAAGTCATATTTAGACTTTTCCTTTATTTACGTTTTTCTCAAATGCCATGTTTATCTCTTTTCTCAGGATGTGGAGGTAATCAAACACCCCTTAAGAAGCAGTCAGAATAACAAAATGACTCCAAAGCATCTTGATTCCTTTCCCAGTGGATTTACCAGTATGTATTTTGAGGAACCGAAAAAAGGTCTGCACAACTCAGCTCAGACATCAGAGAATGATTTAATGCATGCTTCTGTTCTGCATTTGCATTTGGCTGAGTTACAGAAAATCTTAACCAAAGAAAGAGAGTAAGTGCAAAATATATACTCCTTGGAGAATTCTTCATTAGAAATAAGTTTTTAAAGAAACTTTTTAATGTAAATATAGTGAAGTTTTGCATTTATAGCTCATATGTTCTCCTTGGTATTTCTAAGCTCTAATTCAGAAAATATGTATTTTTAAATGGTTTTGGAAATTGGTAATTACCTATATTGTGTTTCACAGTAGTGTGTATGTCTCATTTCTTTTGGCTTGCTTATCATTAGCATGAAAAAGTACTCCATAGTACAACTGTTAAGAATACGCAGTTAATTAAAAAAAATTGTACTTACCAGAGATTTGATACCAATTAAGTGACATCTAAGCTATGTTGTACTCAATTCTTGAGTCACCCTGGCATTATAAGAAATTTTCTTAGACTCTTTCAAATTTTTGCTAGTAAGCAGTGACTGCAGAATGATGAAGGCCATTTTTGAATTACACCAAAATTGCTTTGCAAGGAAACATGTGGTATGTGATATATGTGCAGTGTGTGAGGTAGTAGGAGACTTCAGTTTCAGTGTGACTATAACTTCAAAACAGATTAAAGTTACTCAGAAAAAGTAGAAAATACCTCTTCTCTTGCAAATACTATCAAGCTTCAGTTCAAAGAGTATGTAATAGACTATGATGAATCTTTCCTGTCATTTTCTTTCTTTTTACAACTTTCCTGTAGATAATTCAAGTCTGAAGTATATTAAAATAAAAAATATATATATATTTTAAATTCTTAGAAAGTATTTACTGTGTTGTTACATGGAGTAGGAAGCTGTGGAAAACATACATTCTTTTATTGAATCATATTGCAGCAGATTACCAAAACTATATTCTATCTTAATAAAAAAATATTTCATTTTTTGTTGAAGCCAAAATCCAAAAATGTTTCAATTTAAACTGTACTTTATTTGTTCAACGGAGATCATAGTATGCAGACATTTCGTTTTTAAAAAGAGATAATCATTCAATATTTTTAAAACAAATCTCTTATTTGATGAAAATTTAATAAATCCCTGTTCTACCTTCTGTTTTGTGTTTGTTCATGTGCCTCTCCAGACAGTTTGTAACTGTATTTCAGGATGCCAGATTTTGATACTTATCCCTAGGTATATACTGACTGTTTTTAATTATAATTATTAATTAATATATTAATAAATCTACTGGGGCATGATAAAAGCTGGTGTATGTTTATGCCATCCAACATACAGCAATTCCAACCTCAGGCAGTAACTGTTCATGAAGCAGCAATTTTCACATAATGGTAGGCATCTGTGTACAACTTCCTCTTTAGGTCTCTTTGGGCAATATTTCCTGTACAAAAAGAGCTTCTGTAAGCAAAATATATTCATCTGAGACATATGAAGCAATTACGTTTGGCTATGCACACAAAAGATACCTATGAACAGTATTACTAGACAAGCACTAACATAATCACTGGTCTTTTGAGTCACCCAATGAGTCTTTCTTGGGCAGACTATCATCTACCAGTTCAGGCAGGCTTAGTCTCTGCTTTTCATGGGAATAGGCTTATTTGGATGACTTGACATCTTCAGATTCCCTTTTTTTTTTTTTCTCCTCTTTGAGCTTTGTACTTGTCCACATCAGTATTTTTGCTCCTGGATTCTGGATCTGCTAATAATCACTATCTCAACAATCTCATCTCTGTTTGCATAGCTCTAGCTTAAGTACTTTCTCACAGCTTCTTCCTTACAATTTAGAAATTTTCTCAGTAAACTTCAGCCAAGGACACAGCTGTGCTACATCAAAAGCAAACTTGGGTTACAGGCAGCTTAAACCCATAGGCCAAAGGTTACCTTGGCAGCCAGTATGATCTTGCTCATTCTGTTCAGGACCTCTCAGCAGATCTTTTTGGCTTACTTTCAGTATTCAAGAGCTGTGGCTAGATTTTTTCCAAACTGAAACCAGCACACGTAGAGCTAGCATTTGGACATGCCCCTACTTAAATGGCTAACCTCTCCGTAAGTGATTTAGGTGGTTCTGGATCAAGAGTATTCAGTTTAAAGAATGAAGCAACAAGAAGACACTTTTCACTCAAATGAATTGCTTCACTGATGCAGTTAACATTGCTTCCAGGCCTTGAGTCAGACCACTCAGTGATAACTCTGGTGTCTCTGCACAAGCCCACAGCGTACTGTGTGAACATGCCCCAAAGGCAAGCCTTGTCAAATATCCTTTTGTTGAAATTTTGTTGAAAGCTTAACTATATTGCTGAGGAAGAAAGATTTTAAATCAAAAGATTTTAGCTCAGAATGTAGCTAAAGTCAATGTGGAAATAATGCCTTTTGTCAAATTTTTAACAAATTCTTTTAGTTCCAGAAGATAAGTACTGTGACATACAACAGTATCTTATACTGTTAGATGAATTTTCGCTTTTACATTTTCAATATTTTTATATTTTCTGATATATTCATGTTTCATCCTTGCGGTTTCATAAAACTTATGTAAAATTGTCATCTCCCAACATAATAATACTTCTGCAGTTTTATTGTTTTTCAGATTTCAGATTTATTCAGGGTCCTGGCTTTATATGCTTTATTCCTACACTGATGTTTATAGCCAGATGAATATTCAGGGATTATGAACTACTACCTGCTTTTATTAAAAAGTGTTAGAAATATAAGTTGAATGTTTTTATTTGTAATTAAGAGTAATTTTTTTCTTTCATTTCTATTGTGGGACAAATTCTATTTTGTTAGACTATTGCACAATGATATACACATATTACACAAATACAAAATGAAATTATGAAGGCAAAGATATAAATTATGAAAAAATCATTGTTATCTTTTGACTTTGGCTGACAGTCTTTGCTGCGGACACAGAAATGAAGTTTTTAATGGGTCTCAACGACAGAAACATCCGTAGTGCTTCATATTTCTTTCATTATATCCTGAATTGCTGATAATACTGTGTTTTGAAAAGAGGTAAAAGCTAAAAACAAACTTCAATGTTTCAGTATGAACCATCATTCCTTCTTTGTGAATTACTATTCTAACCTTTTTCCAGAATACAGTAATGAACGTTTTACTCAAATAACATTCCAGAGCAGAATCCTTAGAGTTGCCATTTTAGTGAGGAAGTAGTATCTCTGAGATAAATAATACACATTTCCAAAATATTTTTATTTCATTCTTTCAATAATTTTTTTTTTCCCCCCCAGTGGTCTGCACATACTGTATGTATATACTCCCATATACGTGTGTACTTAATCTTTTCCCTGTACTCAAATAAAGTGAAACAGTATCCATTGTCTGAGGATCTTTGCTATCTTACCATATATTTCATGACCAAAATAAGTAATTGAAGTTCATTTCCAAATTTTATTAGGTTTAGGACAAGGATTTATTTAATTAAAAATTTGAATTCTGTACTGGAATTGTCTGTTCTTTAGCCATTATTTTTTTTTATATAACTCTCTTAGAATAATTATGTGGTTATAGTACAGGTTTAAAATAATTTAAAAATATGCAGTTGAAAAAGGCAGTAAAATATAACTGAAGCTTTGAACAGAAGTTAAATGTCATTTATGTTTTGTCATCCTCAAAAAAACATAATGCTGATTTTTAAAACACTTTCAGAATGAATGCATTTCTGGAAAAAGAAGTGGAAAAGACAGAAAATGAATTAGCTCTTTGGAAGTGGAAATATGAAGAACTAAAACAATCTAAACTGGAAAGTCTGAACCAGGTATGTTAGCAATACATATTTGTCATGTGAAATAAGAAAAAAAGCTGAGGCTTTTTTTTTTTTCACATGAGAGAAAAAAAAGCTCTACTTTCCTCTTTTAACTAAGAATAAAATTATACTTAGGCTTTATGAAAATAATAAAGAAATATCCATGTTTGTTTGAAAATTGTTTTCACAGCAGAACTACAGGATAATTCAAGTTGGAAGAAACCTCAGGTCCAATTGCTGCCCAGATTGGCAGCCTGGCCCACTAGTAGACTCTACTCATGGTGAAAAACGTTCTGGGTTCTGACAATGCCCAGTCAGAACATCTCTTGTTCCAGTAATATGATTATTTTCTGTTGTTCTCCCAGTTTGCACCACTGTGAAGAATCTGGCTTTATCTTTTTGATAATCCCTTCATAAGTACTGGGGCACTGCTATTAAATCCCACTGAAGCCATCTCCACCAAAATGATCAAACCCTGTTCATTCAGCCTCTCTTTACAGATCTAGTGCTCTTTTTTTGACATTATCTGCAGCTATTTGTCACAGTTGCATTTATGCAATTGTCAAGGACCTCTCTGTTCTCTATCATCTTTCAAAGTTGACAGAGAGTGGCCTTGGAGGACACCACCCATCTCTCTCAGGACACTTTGGTGAATCCATTGTGTCCCACTGGCCAAGATCTCTCCAGTAATCCCTGACACATCCTCATCCACTGTTGTTAATTCTTCCCCCAAATAACCTTTCAATAGCTCTAGCAGACCAGGCCAACAGAGACAGAGTCTGGGGTAGCAGGCCTGAGGTCAGAGGGGTGGGCTTGTGAGATCATAGAATCATAGAATCCTTAGGGTTGGAAGGGACCTCTGAGGGCCATCTACTCCCCTGCAATGAACAGGGACAGCACAGCTAGATCAGGTTGCCCAGGGCCTGATCCAGCCTCACCTTAAAAGTCTCCAGGGATGGAGCATCCACCACAACACTAGGTAACCTGTTCCAGTGCCTCACCACCCTCACAGTAAAAGATTTTTTCCTTATATCTAACCTAAATCTACCCTATTTGAGCTTGAAACCATTTCCCCTTGTTCTATTGCCACAGACCCTACTAAAGAGTCTGTCCCCTTCTTTTTCAGCCTTCTATTCTCTGGGCTGAACAGCCCCAGCTCTCTCAACCTCTCCTCATAGGAGAGGTGTTCGATTCTGTGGTTCGTTTTTGTAATAATACTCCTGTTGAGACCTCACCAGTGTAGAGGAGCAGGACCACCTCCCTCAACCTGCTGGCCATGCTTCTTTTGAAGCAGCCCAGGACGTGGTTGGCTTTCTACTCTGCAAGGGCACATTGCTTGTTCACATCCAGCTTGCCATCCACTGTTACCTGCAGGTCCTTTCTGGTAGAGCTGGTCTCAATCCTTTCATCCCCCAGTTTATATTGGTAAGGGGAGGTTGCCTCAACCCAGGTGCAAGACCTTGCACTGGATTTGTTGAACCTCGTGAGGTTCACCTGAGCCCACTGCTCAAGTCTGTTTAGGTCCCTCTAAATAGCATCTTGTCCCTCTGGTGTTTCAACTGTACCTCGCAGCTTGGTGTCATCAGCAAATTTGCTAAGGGTGTACTCAACCCTACTTTCAGTGTCATTGATGAAGATATTAAAAATGAGTATCAGCCCCAGCACCGCCTCCTGGGGGAACACCACTTGTCAACAGTCTCCATCCAGACATGGAGCCATTGACCACCATTCTCTGGACTCAGTCCTGCAGCCAGTTCTTTGTTTGTTGTACAGTCCACCCATCAAATCCATATCTTTCCAATTTGGAGAGAAAGATGTTGTGGGGTACTGTGTCAAAGGCCTTACTGAAGTCCAGATAGATGATATCAGTGGCTCTTCTCTTGTCCACTGATGCATATCATAAACGGCCACTAGGTTGGTCAAAAAGGATTTGCCCATGGTGAAGCCATGCTGTTTCTTCTGTATCATCTCCCTGGCTTCCATGTGCCTTAGCATAGCTTCCAGGAGGATCTGCTCCATGATCTTCCCCAACACAGAGGTGAGACTGACAGGTCAGTTGTCCCCAGGGTCATCTTTATTTACCCTTTTTAAAAATGGGTGTGATGTTTCCTTTTTTTCAAGTCACCAGGGACTTCACCTGATTGCCATGACTTTCCAAATATCATAGAGTGGCTTGGCAACCACATTAGCCAATTTCCTAAGGACTCTGGGATGCATCTCAGCAGGACCCATGGACTTGTAAATGTTCAGGTTCCTCAGGTGGTCACAAACCTGATCTTCGCTTACAGTGGAGGGGTGTTGCTTCCACAGTCCCCTCCTACCAAACCAAACATTTGAGGGCTGTGTGGTGAGCAGTTATTAGGAAAAACAGAGGCAAAGAATTTAAGTACCTCAGCCTTCTCCTTGTCTGATGGTACCAGCCTGCCTGTGTCACTCACTGGGGGGGCGCACATCTTCCTGGACTTTCTGATTGAGGTACCTGTAGAAGCCTTTCTTGTTCTTTTTGGAATCCACAGCCAAATTCAATTCAAGCTGGGCCTTGGCTTTCCAAGATGTAGTAGTCCACATGCTAGTAAAGCAGTTGTTGCCCTTCTTTGGACCCACTTCAGCACTTCAATGTCCTCTCTGTACTGAGGTGCCCAAAACTGAACACAGTACTCGAGGTGAGGCCTTACCAATGCCGAGTACAGGGGCAGGATGACTTCCCTAGTCCTGCTCACCACACCATTCCCAATATAAGCCATGATGCCACTGGCCTTCTTAGCCACCTGGGCAAAGGAGATCAGACTACAGAAGAGAAATATAGGAACATTCATTGGACCTACTTGGAGGTGTTCCTTGAAATCATGGGACAGTTCCATCTGAACATGAGAAAAAACTTTAATGTGAGGTTCGCAAAGCACTGGAACTGGCTGCCCGGAGAAGCTGTGGAATCTTCTTCTCTGAGATATTCAGAATGTACCTGGATGCTTTTCTGTGTAACCAACTAATGAACTCCATGAGTCCCTTCCAACCCAGTTCTGTGATTTCGTGAACAGTGTTAGGAACGCCACATTCATTTGAATCAAGTTTAACGAGTAGAAGGCTAAGATATATTGTTTTTGCATCTTTCGGGGTTTAGCTTTCATAAAAATTAGTTAAGGACTTCTTACATCCAACAAACCTCAATTTGTGTATATATATATGTATTGTATCAACAGCTGCATTAAATTATATATATGTATACAAGTATTGATACAATTTTTTTTTATATATATAAAATGAACATATCCAATTTGGAAAAGTCTTGGAAAATTGACTTTCTTTTCACATTTTGGGAACGATTCTGATTAGTTTTTTAAATTCCAATTAAATTAGTATAGATCCAATTAGTTTATTAAATTGCAAGATAGTGCATATAAAAATGTAGCTTCTTTCACAGATGAGTATCCATAGCAACAAAAGAACATCTTTCCGTCATATTTGAGTTCCTTCAGATTTTAGTTCTTTATTTTGTTTGCTCATGAAGTAGGATTTTAGCTTATTATATAACAGAGGATGTCCATATTTAACTGTTCTGTTTAAGAGATGCGGTCTTATTTTATGGCACTGTCAGCAGAAATGGAACAATAACAATTAGATACTTCCTGAGAGGAGGCTGGAAATCAATAGCTTCCAATTTTTATTTATGTGCATGCATACATATACATGTGTGTTGCTGCTTTTTAAATGGAAGACATGCTGAATTGCTTTAATTGTTAACAGAAGGTGAAATTTTGAGCATTCGGTTTGTATTCTGAGATTTACAAGACATATACCTCCTTTTTAAATTACAGAAAAGCATCAGTCTATATTAATCTAGCAAATGTGAATGAAATTACTTATTGTTGTTGCTTTTTTTATTCTTCATTTATTGAAAAACACAAGTCTTGTGTGTTAGCAGTATACATGTTAATGCCATAGATGAGAAGTGGTTGCTAGAGCCCCATACAAAGTTCTTGGGATTAAGTAATTCAAAAGCAAAATAAAGGAAAATGCAGACACATATTAGACTAAACATGGAATCTCTGTCATATGTACACTTGCAATATTAAATCACAAAGGAGTTTCTAGATTAACATTACCTGATCATCATTACCTGAGGATTACTTCTATGTCCTTCACCAAGAATTTTTGGTTTCAGAGTAAAGCATAAATTGTTATTTCCTTTTGTAGATCACCTGACAGCTGCACTGGGTGTGTGAAAATTTTTTTTTTAGATTCTCACTGTCAATGCCACAGCTAACTAAACTATTTCTTTAACAATGTCTAGCTCTGCTAGCCTTTTGGAAAACAGTGATATTCTGTGCGATGTTAGAAACATCACAGCTGCCAAAAAATGAGTATTAGTGCTCCAAGTAATTAATGATGTTCTGTTAAAAGATGAATATTCACTCACCTAAAAGAAAAAAAAAAAAATATTTGAAAAGCCTTGACGATCTCGATAATCATCTTTTCTTCTTCTTTTTTTTTTTTTTTTAATAGATACATTCTGCATCAACTTAAAATTCTCTTGAGTTCACTACAAAGAGTAGGGAATTTATGTTTGACTGTAGCATTGAACTTGGCCTGTTTGTCTTCATAAATTAGATTATTTTAACAGCATTTTAACAGATTTAGTGTTGAAATTGTTTCTTTTTTCTGTTATAAAAGGTCTACTCTGCCACTGAATAAAGAAATAAGAAGATTTACACTGAGAATTTTATTATTCAAATCTTCATAAAATGTCTGGCAACGTAGTTTCCTTATTAGCAAGCAGTTAACTCTGTGCTTTTTACAGCACACAATTTTGTTGGTTCCTGTGAGGGCTACTCCAAAAGTAATGCCTTCTATTTTCTGATTTTGGCCCAGTGTCAGAGTTGGATGTTGATGGAAGTAGAGATTGAACCTTTCTGACAATATTCTATTACATTTTGTTGCCCAGCAACAGATGGCATCAAAGGGGTGGTCTGACAAAATTATGTCTGACAGGGAAGTGTGTATGAAGCGAAATGTGTAAATGAATCCCTCCATACAGAAAAAATTGCATCCATTTATATTCATCAGTGCTTGCTGAACACTTACGGAGACCAAACCATGGATGTGAGCACAGTGAGGCAGTAGGTACTGCATTTTGGCAGTAATGGCCACAACAGTGGTTTGCCTCCACTGGTGCAGAGGTTTATTAGGATCATGGCATGCAGGCTTTTGTTCATTGCTGGCAAAAATGCATAGCTAATGGTGGTGACTATGCTGAAAAATAGTGTTTTGTAGCTGAGAATTTTCTCTATCAAACAGGGTTTTTCTCTTCTTATCTGTTGTACTTTTCATGGAAATAAATAGGAAGCATTACTTTCCAAGCTGCATATGTATGTGGATACTCAGAAGTCCTCATTCCTTTAGATTTTTTCTGCTTTTCCTTAATTTCTTTAACTTCTATATACATTCTGAACAACGTAAAATCTTCACAGCCAGTGAAGTTTCTAGCTGAATGTTCACAATCATCTCTGGAAATGTACTATATGGCTCTGTTAGGTAAAACTTAGTTTTTATGTCAATTAACTGACTTTACAATATGAAAGACATAAACAGTGTAACCAAGCCTGATTTTTTGAGCTTTTTGTAAAACAGTATAAATCCTTGGTGTGCTGCCCAGATGTTTTCAAATCCAGAATTATAGTTAGTAAGACTGTATTAGTTTTTAGAGTTTTTATCTTGTAACATGCAAAATAAAATATTGTTTACACATATTGCAAGTCCTCCTTAACATCTTTTAGCTTCCTTTATCGTTTCTGAAGTATACACATTTCAGATGGTTTAAAAGTTAAATAAGATGCACTGTTTACAAAACAATTCTGCATTATACTTTGAACAGTGGAAAGCATGCATGTACTGTTATATTCCACTGGTGTGCACTGTAGACTTACAAATGCCACTATAGGCAATGAGTTCTGTGTTCAGAAACATTTAGTGGGAACACAATATCAGTTCCTTTTCCTTTTTTTTTTTTTTTTGTTTTTTCAAGCATTTTAAGGTTGTTATTATCTATTTAAATTGATAAAACTTGTGATTTGCTTTTACTGGACATTGTACACCTTAACTGTAGACAACAGGTCTTCTGTTTTCCCTGAATTACTTCACTACTTGAAAACAAGTATTTCTGCAGTTTGGCAAAAAATAACAACAGCTTCTGAATTGGTTTTGCTGACTTCTATAGGCATAGTGGATCAGATGTACCATGAACTGGTACTAGCATAGTTTGTTATACACTGGTTTTGAATTCAGATCTTCCTATCGTTTTATTTTTTATTAGATATATTTAATCAGACTTCACACACACACACAAAAAAAAAAAAAAAAAAAAAAAAAGAGTGGAGAGAATTTATAGATTCTTTAAAGGAAACTTTTTGAAATTAATTTAATGCAGCTATTGATACTTTCACCAATGTTGCATTTACCTGCCCTTGATTTTACTGCTGTATTCCCTGCTTTGTACTACAGGTCATTTACTTAGTCTTACAGTTCTTCAGGTAAACACAGTAGCCAAATTGTGCTGATGACACAAAACTGGGAGGAGTGGCTGACATGCCATAAGGCAGTGCTGCCATCCGGTGAAACCTAGACAGTCTGGAGAGTTGGATGGGGAAAAATTTAATGAAATACAACAAGGGCAAGGGTACTTGCACCTAAGCAAGAACAACTCCAGGTACCAGTATTGGTTGGGAACTGACGTGTTGGAGAGCAGTGCTGGGGAAAGGGACCCACGGGTCCTGGTGGACAGCAGGATGACCATGAGACAGTACTGTGCCCTTCTGGCCAAGAAGGCCAATGGCTTCCTGGGGTGTATTAGGAGGGGTGTGGTTAGTAGGTCGAGAGGTTCTCCTCCTCCTCTACTCTGCCCTGTTGAGATCACATCTGGAATATTGTGTCCAGTTCTGGGCTCCTCAGTTCAAGAAGGACAAGGAACTGCTTGAGTGAGTCCAGTGCAGAGCCACAAAAAATTATGGGAGTGGAGCATCTCCCTTATGAGTCGAGGCTGAGGGAGCTGGGTCTCTTTAATTTGGAGAAGAGGAAACTGAGGGTGACCTCGTCAATGTTTATAAATTTGTAAAGGGTGAGTGTCATGAGGATGGAACCAGGCTCTTCTCAGTGACATCCAATGACAGGACAAGGGGCAATGGGTGCAAGCTGGAACACAGGAGGTTCCACATAATATGAGAAAAAAAATTCTTTACAGTAAGATTGACAGAACACTGGAACAGGCTGCCCAGAGAGGTTGTGGGGTCTCCTTCTCTGGAGACATTCAAAACCTGCCTGGATGTGTTCCTGTGTGACCTAATCTAAGTGTTCCTGCTCCAGCAGGGAGATTGGATTAGATGGTCTTTCAAGGTCCCTTCCAATCCCTGATATTCTGTGATTCTGTGATTCTCTGAAATTACTTTTACTGACATGGCTATTTGTTCTGCACATGTAGGTATATTTCTTTCTTTCTTTCTTTTTTCCTTTTTTTTTTTTCTTTTTTGAATTTACATTCTATACATTCAGTATTATTACTGAAAAAAAAAAAAACCCAATGAAGTAATGAATTGCTGAAGTTTAATCAGTACGTGAAGGTAAGATATCAAATACATTGAGCTTATTTTAATTTTTTGAGAGTTACAGTTACAGCATACATTCCTATTCCCAACTCCATTTAGCTATTAATCTGAAAAGTTAACAGTATTTATCATTTGTATGAAAATGATCTTGTATATTTTCTGACTTAAAATAACTTTGTAGAGTGTTTTGACTGTTGCCATCATTTTTATGTATTCTTGGTACAATTTATTAACAAGTACACTGAAAAATGTAAACAGAAACAGTTTTGTGTTTTCTTTTCCTGTCTACCAGTTAACATTCTTGTTGCATTTTAATAATGTAGGGCTAATTTCTGTTAAGTTGGTTGAACAGTGTTCTTCTGATCTGCAGCACAATGCACTGATACAGCCCAGGAAGTTTATATATCCACTTGGCTCAGTATAGTGATATAAAGTCAGGATGGAAGATCAGCTTAGAAAGCAGTTGGAAAAAGGGAGGCGTTGCTTCACTGGCCTTTTATGTGGCCAATAAAATTTTCAGAGAGTGACAGAGGGAGATATTGCACAGTTTACTGTTTTCAGGTGGTTTTCTATATGCCTATATTCCTCTTCCTGTGGCAAATCACTTTTTTTTTTTTTTTTTTTTTAATTAAGACTTATCTTCTTCCTTTTACAGCTCAAACATTAGAATGGTCCATGAATTTATTAAAAAATAAATAATAATACACAGAAATAGATTAGAACTCGAAACAAAAGCAGGCTGATATAATCTGGACTATAATTAAGTTTGTGTGCTATTTCTCTGTAAAAATCCTTATGTTTTTAATTATCTTTGGTAAATTATAGGTACAATTTCAGTGTTCTGAGGATTGAGACTAATGATATAATCATTCAACCTTTTGCAGAGAAAAGAAGCTTATTTGTGTAACCAGCAAACCCTGTATACGTATTTCTATACATGAGCATGTAAACTGGCAAATCTTGATAGTGGGAAAGATTTGCATTAGTCATTCTCAGCTTTCTAAGAGGGTAGTCTGTGTTCCTCCTTATTTCAGGGAGACGATTGTACCATTAGGTTTGGAGAGGAAAAAGAAGGCATCCTCCTTTTCATCCTCTTTCCCCTGCTAACAGCAATAGGAACTGTAACTTCTGGTCATTAAAAATCTTAAACTGGAAAATTTCAGCTTGCGCTTCTAACACTATTTAGATGAAAAGGAAAATAGAGTTTAATAAAATATTTCAAGTAATAAAAATGTTCTCAGCATAGGCTTGAGTTATATTTTCTTTTGAAATGTAAACCAAAATATCTATATTGAACATTTAAGTACACCGGGGAGTTAGTGAACAGGGTTTTTGATTTTTTTCTAATAAAGCTAAGATGTCACTGAGGCAAGTTAAGGGATGAAAGTTCATATTTTGCTTCAGATCTTTTGGTTCAGAATGCTCCAAAACAGATGCCCTTTGAGATTTAAAATTAAATTAGGAGAAGTAATTGCTGTAATCCCTATGCCTAAAACAATCTTTGCCATTTACTTAGATTTTAACACAGTTTGCTCAATCTATTACCACCATTACCCCCACTGTGTTCTGTCACAATCCAAACAACTGCAAGAAAAGCATGATACTGTTTGCAAAGAAAGCAAGCAACAAAACATATTTGTGTCTGAATGTCAAGAGTTCTAACTTCCCTTTTCTTTGTAGTGAAATACAACAAATTAAAGTATGATTTTTTTCTTCATTAAATTAGTTTCAGATAATTTTCATGGACCAGTTGAGTGCTAATATGGGAGATTTACTTGTGTACACTCTTAATTAAAGTTCCACTTGTTCATAAATTGTAGCAAAAGCAACCATGCATATGTTATTGCATCAATATGCTGATTCTCCAAATGACTGATGGACTGTCAAGCATTGAGTGTTTTGGTTGCATCCTTTATGAATTTCAAGCTATATTCTCCAAGGGATTAACTGAAATGTGAATTCCTTTGTTGAGCGAGATTACAGAACAATTGAAAATCATCTAAATGGCTGCTCTTAGATTACTCATATTCTTTTTTTGGTACATTTAGATTATTTTTAGTTGAGGCTATAATTATTATATTCTGCTTTAGGCAAAAAATGAAACATAGTTTGAGAACTAAGTCATTAGCCCCATCTCAGATTTCAGTGCATGTAGTAATATAGCAAATGAGCGTGTTATCCATGCCATTTTTATATGAGATCATGCTTATTGTGCTTAGCTAATCATTGATATTTAGCTAAATAGAACAAAAATTAGAATGATTATTTGAAGAACGTGCATTACTAAAGATTCTACAAAAAGATGCTGTAGATGGCCCATACATCCATAGGAGTCTAGATTCAGTCTCCAATTACAGAAAGCACTTGAATCTGAGTTTTTTGTCATTATTAAAAAATATATATTTTATGTCAAAAGATGCTTCAAGAATGGCTAATATGAAACTTATGGTTGTAGATTCACTGAATTCTGTTAGAAATATTTTATATTTACACATTTGTGTAAGTACTGTCTTGAACATGTACACTTCTCTTCCCATGGGATCTGAGACTTCAACTTTGATTTCTGCTGTCATTAACTGCTCTGAGGATCAGTGTCTTCAGATTTGTGCGCGTGCTCAAGGTGGAATTAGAAGTATATGACTTTTGAACAATTTAAAGGAGTTGGGAAACCTTTAGAAGTGGCTAGTATGAAGTAGGCTAGAAGAACTTATTTTTCTAAATAGTTAATATTTTATAAGCTGAAAGACCTTGCAGGCTTCCTGCTGCCTTTGCCTACTTTCCTTTTCGCTTTCTGGCTTCTTACGCTCCTCCACTTCCCAGTTATAAGGTTTTCCTGCCCCTCCAGCCTCTCCTCAGGGTCTCAGGGAAGATCTGGTCCATTTCTTTCTCATCCTCTCTAGTGCTGTGCATCTGGTAACCTCTTCCCTAAAGCTCCTCCGTGTAGAAGCACAACCCCTGAATGATTGCTTACATCCTGCAGTCTCTGAGACTGTGTGCCCCAGTGAGAGGCCCCAAGGACTCCTTACAGCCTGAGCTGCACCTTCCTTCTGAAGCTCTGAGTCTGAGAATTTGATAGTAAAGACACAGTTAGTCCAGCAGCTGTCCAGAGATTCCTCAGATGATCACTGACCGAGTGCCCAGCAACTGAAGGAGAGACTTAGCTGAAAACTTTCAACTTCTGTCTGGAATATTTACCTACTAAATGCACTCACTACTTCAGTCAGCATCAATATTAATGACAAAATGTATGAAAAGTTCTTACTCAGATATTTTATTTTGATGTATGCAAATATATGGTCTGCTACCTTTTGACAGCAAATATGTATGTAATCTGAGAGCTCCCCAACCAGGAATGGTGATTGAATATTGAAATATTTATAGTAACAAATATGAAACAGAGTGAACACTGAAATAAGGCTGATATTGCATTTTGTTTTGCAAAGTGTATGGAAATTATTATGTTTATATTTATTTTTATTAATTTTGCTAATTAAATTTTTATTTAGAGAGAAGTTGCGTTAGTTTTCATAGTAATAAAGTGTTCTTTCTTAGAGACATGTGGCCTAGGAATCAGTTTTGTGACTTCTCTCAACTGTAAATACCTATTTGACAGGAGAAATGTCAAGTGTTCTTATGGACTGGGAATATATGAGGTTTGCATCTTGAAATACAGATTGTTGAAAGTATAGAAGTTTTGTTCCAAAACAGAAAAAAAGTGCATGGTTCTTTTCACACTTGCACTAGTAAGCTGGATGGTCAGAACATGCGGACATGTTTCATTTCCTTATCATTTTCCTTATTTTTATTTCCATATGAAAAAATGTAAATATTTCTCTTTTGCTTAAAATAAGATAAATCACAGTAAAAAATAGTGCATTATGTTTTGGTGGTGTTGTTACTGGTCCCAAGAGTTTAGGGAGGTCAAAGGAGTTATTCTGAAGTTTTTCAGATAATTGATGACTGTAGATTTTTGGACAGACATAATAGATAATTCTCTCCGATACTTGGTGAAGAAAAAAGAAAAAGAAAAAAAGTGCTCTTTTGAATGCACAGTAGAGTCTCCTGAAATCAGCAGGGTGATTTTAAACATCTTCATGTGAATTCTTTGCTTTTAGTGGGGCTCCACCAGATACGTTATGATCCACATAGATGATGTACTTGAGAGATGAATGTAGCAAACAAGATCTGAATAATCTTATCTTTCATGTCCTTTAAATTAATGCATATTACTTCAGATTGCTAAAGCTGTATTAAGGATTATGGAGGGTGAATACAGTTGTTCCATGATTGTTGTATAGTTTCAGTCTATATATTTTTACGCCTCTATGAACATCTTGTATTTCAGCAGAAATTACTCTTTCAGTAAGTTAGCCATACACCCAAAAGTATTTTCTCTGTGAGTAGACAGGAAGGGTGAAAATAAATGCCAATAAATCAGCAACTTTTTTTTTTTTTTTTATGTCAACATAGTGTCAAAACAGTGTAAGAATGTCAGGTTCCCACAGACTTAAACATTCGAATAGTACTAGAAGGAAGAAATATTTGACTACTAAACATACTGGGGCTCAGATAAATACGTTGTTACGAATATAAACATTCATTAAAAGTTCAGTTTGTTGCAGGTCTTGCTGCCTCAAGATATTGTCAGACACAATAACATTTCTCATTTATCAGTGTAGTTTCTGATGGACTAACTAAGGTTCTTGGTAGATTTGCTTACAATAAGAAATAAAGCAGAGTAATTTTTTTTTTTTCCTATACTGCATATTGAGGTACTTGTCAAATAAAGAGGGAAATAACATTTGTCATACCTTTCCTATGATGGGGTGATATTCATTCTAGTAGTATTTGATTACTTTTTTTTAACATGACAAGCAAAAAAGTTATATAAACAGTCTCACATACTGTAAATATTCATTAAAAAACTGCCTCGTTACACTGCAAATAATGATTTTGCTTGCCATTGCACCTGTGTGCAGTAGTGCTGAGCTGGTAAGCAGATCCTTTCCGAATCAGGAGCTTTTGTAGTTTCCACCAAGCTCTTATGGTCTTCCAGCAGCAGCAATCTCAAAAGAAATAAAATGCACCAAAACAGTTGTATTGCAGGTAACAAAGACTCCTTAAAGTGTTTCCTCTCCTCTTGGACATGAGCATCTTGCTTATGTGAAGTCTGTCATTTTCTTACACATTTCTGAAGGAAAGGTATGCAGTGGAATGGCACTGTAGTCATCTAAGGAAAATTAATAGAAAAAAAAATAATATAAAAAATTTATATTAGAAAGTAGAAAATTAATAGATAGAATCTAGATTCTGGAACAGCTTTTGTCAATTGGAAAAATGTTTTTAATAACCTCTGATATGTATTTCTTAACAAGAATTTTTTAAAAACATTTTTGAACAAAAATATATATTATAAATGGAAGAGTCAGTACATAATGCAGTTTTTAATAGATTAAGGATCAGGTCATTTTAATTTTTAGCTTTTCAGACTAGTTCCTATCTTCAAATAAGAACATTAAAGCTCTACTGTAGGAGGGATTCGCTAGGAAGCAGCTGTGTTCAGAAGCTCCACTGCTGTGCTATAGAACAGAAGTTTTGCCACGCTTTGGTGGTATGAAGTCCTTAATTAAAGTGATTGCTTCTATCCTAAATTGTAAACACATTCCAAAATATATACTATCTAATCAAGAAATAGTTATATAAAAACAAAGAAGAAACAATGTAGCTAGCTGTAATTGCATAGTCTGTAAGAAGTTTAGAAACAAAGTAGTTTTGAGGTCCCATATAAGCCAGATGCCAGTGTTAATGTACACAGCGAAAGATATTGGAATAGTAGTGCATCACTGCTGCCATGCTGAGAGGAATCTTTTTTTCCTAAGTCAAATAAGCAGTACTTAAATAAATAGATCATCAAATATAATGTCTTTAAATTCTTCTTGAGTCTTCTTGAATTTGAGTGGTTTTAGCAACTGGAATTTTTGACAGATTTAGTTTGAATAGCATTTTTATCTTATGAAAATACCTGTTGTTGTTTGTTTTTTTTTTTAATTTTGTTTCTAATTCAGATTTTTTTCTCCCTTTCCTTCATAATTTTTTTCCATGTGGGAAGAAGATGACTATGCTGATAGCAGTCTACCTGCAAAAAATAAAAATTTCCCTCCAGAAAATTAAATTGGAAATTATGTCCCAGACAGCAGAACTCTGTTCTGTTTAGGAAGAAATATGATGCTACCATGGATTATAAGTGGTATTACTCTAACGAATTTCTAACAAAGAATGCAATTTTGCATATAGAACATAGAATTGAGTCAATATGGAGTTCTGAGAGACTCAGAGAGGAATGAGAAAGAGCTGCTTGCTGTTGCTGGAAGACATGAAGCTAGGAAAGGCTGTGAATGCTAAAGCAGGAACTAAAACTTCACGTGTTAACAGATAATGAATGTTCAGTGACAGAAGTATTTCACAGGTGATTTTAGGAAGGAGGTTTTTAATGTTACCATATTCTTATCAACTTGTGCACATAAATTTAGATATTTTACTAGTTATCTCAATTTAATTCTGTTTTTATTTTCTTTATTTTAGAGTTCAGAATTCAATTGCAAATTAAAATATATGAAAATAGTAAATTACAACTAAAAAGCAATCTTCCCCCCCCCCCCCCCCCCAATTTTCAGAATATGAAATTCTGCCAAGATAGGGCAAAAGTTCTGGGGGTTTCGTTACAGATCTGCTAGGGTTCAGCAAGGACAGTGCACATGAGGCACAGTACCACAGCACATAAGAAGAGCAGAGCCACCTCTGGGGCTGCTGACAGGCCATCCACCAGGATGGTTATCACCAGAGAGGTCCACAGGGGTTAGGTAAGCTCACGGCCAAGGCAGGAAGACACATAAGGAGAGAAGGGTTGGGATTACCAAGATCTGACAGCAGATACTGTCCAGATATTTGAGTGATACTACAAGAGATTTCTTTTTATTAAACAGTAATCCATGTTTCTTTGAGTCTTGGGTCTATAGGTCATATTTGTCTTGCCTGTAGATTATAAGTATGAAAACATGTAGTATTAGAAATTGATGTTTCAGTTTGGTTGAGCAATGCTTAGACTTTAAATAAATAAATGAAAATGTTCCGTTGTTAGCCAGTTCTGGAGGGAAAAAGATCTTTCATGTAATGTGGAGTATCCTGTGAGAAAATGTTTGGACTGTTTTTTTGTTCAGATGTCTAGAGAATATTTGTGAGAAAATGCTATTATTAAAAAGCGCCACAGAGAATCTCTTGTTGAACCAACATTTTCTGTTTCTGATCTCACTGTGAGTCTGTACCAGATAAAATCAAAACCATAGCCTGTAGCCATAATGCTTGTCTTCTGTCCGTTTGCGTTTTAAATACTTTCTTTTGACAACCTGAAGTCTCTAAAATACTTTTCTAGCTTTTCCAAGTCTTGTAGAAAACTAATAAAACCATGTGCTACTAACAAACAAAAAGAAATAAAATATACCCCAAAAATGCTGTTATCTGGAACTTCCATGAGACATTTCTACATAGTTTTCCTGAGTTTTCCACTTTCCATTTGAAATCACATCCAAACTTTTACATTCCGTCTTCCTCATCCTGTATTTGTTATCATTAATCCCATTAAAATGAGTAGGCATTGCCCTCCATCCTACTTCATCCTCCTTAGAAGGAAGGAGAAAAATCTTGCTTCAGTGAAACTCTTTAAGCCTCGAGAACTCTTATGTTGCTTTAAACAGAAGTATACCTTTAAGAACTTTTTCTGTAATTTAACCATATTAGGAAAAGTCCCTGTTTCTGTCTGGTTGTTTTTTTGTTTGTTTGTTTGTTTTTTCTTTTTTTCTTTGTCAGGATCTCTGTCCTTTATACTTAAAATACCTATTTTCCAAAGTTCTCTTAATAGAAGTATAGATGTGTCTGTGCATGTGTGTGAATACACATATTCACATATATATGTTGTATACAGATGCGTATCCACTGAAATTTTATTCTATAGTTTCAAAACAGCTAACATTTCTTGAGCGTTTGCCTTTCATTGCATTTTCAGTAACATTTGGCTTAGCTTCCTTACTGAGAAAAGTTCCTCTAGCTGCTTTCCCATCTTGCTGTATTGGTCTCGCGGTAGCTGTCTTTGGCTGTGCAGTGGAAAGGAAAGTGGGTCTGCACAAGCTACTTGCACAGTGGATTATGTGATTTTCAGCCTTTTGAAACTATGCAGCAAGGAGTAGATCATACAGTCCCAAAGTGTGTGGGGTGGTGCTAATGTTAAATTCAGTGAGGGGGGATTGGGTCTCTTGGAGCACCTTCAGGAGTACAGTTGTGAGACAGTGTACAGAGTTCATCAGTTTATTGCAACTTGTTTCATTCTGTTTTCGTGAAAAACACACTTTCCATAAAGGCTTGTAATTGGAAAATGAAGTTGGTGAGTTTTTTCAATTAGAGAACAAACAATATTGTAAATCTTGTTTCTAGAGGGAATCAGATTCCTGAAGTTTTCTTTTTTTTTTTTTTTCCTTTTTTTTTGTTTTGGTTTGATTTTGTTTTACTTTCTTTTAATGAGGATTTCTTCTCAGAAATCTGAGTTAACGTCTAGCACTGCTGTTAGTTATTGCATTTAATCTTTTCCAGAAGCTACAGCAGGAAGTTATAAAAAGACCCTTCTTACAACATCTGAAAGTGGTCTGAGCAGACTTGAATGCATTCTGAAACATAATAACAATTCTGCAAGTCTTTTAGCAAAAAATGCTATGAGAGGGATCATGAAATACAAATTTTGCTTGTTCTTCCTAACATTACAAACCTGATCTTTTTGCTTAGCTTTAATCTCCTTACCCATCTTGAAAGAATGACATAAACGATGGAGAAGCAATTTTCTAAAGATTTTTATTGTGCGTTTTATATGCGTGTACCTTAACCTCTTATTTAAAAATACAGCCTCTTCAGATTAGAAAAGCAGTAGTGTGATTCCTGACTGTGAATATCTATATTTCACCTTTGAAGGACAGTGTAATAGCAAGAGAACATTACCTTATAATTTCTACTTTACTCTTAAAAAAGAAATTAATATATATCACTGGAAACTTTTTTTTTTTCAAATTTAAAAGGTGTAACAATATTGTACATTCACAGATTTTCTGAGGCTTTTGTAATGAACAAGCAAGTGCTTTTTTTCTGACCAATCATTAAGCTATTTAAAGTGTGCTTTATTTCCTAATCGAGTTAAGAGAGTAAAGCTAATTCATTGAACAAGTAGTTGAACTTGCATAGGAAATATTTCTCGCACATTCAATACCAATGCTGCTGCAATTATTAAAGTTGTTTTGAAAATATGACTTGAGTAAAAAAGGAGAGATAAAATTGGATTCATGTATCTCACTGGAAAATTATTGAGTAGCAAATATTTTTATATCATCTTGTGACTTTATTCTAGAGATCTTTATGTACCTAGAATATTAAATGTTAAAAATTATCATTATAGACATGAGCTTGTAGACATCCTGGCTGCAACGAATTCAGATTTTACAGACACAGATAAGTAAATTTATCTTCAACATCACCTCTTGGCTTAGTAGTCATCTTAGGCTTAATTGCTTGACTGAAATTCAACCTTGGATGGCTTTGTGATTTTTCTACGTGAAGCCAGCCAAAAATGAATTGGTATTGATTAGCATTATCACTGTGAAAAGGTGAACTTTGTATCTTAGAACTTGAGTTGTGTCTTTTGGCAGACGCTTTGAGTAAACTTAGGTCTTTCATGTTCCAAATCTTTCATGGGTACTTAAGAGACATTATGCCTTAAAAAAAACCCCAAAAACTAAAACAAACAAACAAACAAAAAACAAACACAAAAACAAACAAAAATACAGTTTTTGTGATTGTAGTCCAATAGACAGTAGTTGAATACTATAAATCAGAGCAATGTGAGGGAAAAATAATTTGATGGTAAATAGATCTATGCGGTTTTATTTTCCAGTTACTGTACATACATTAGTTGGATGGAGTTTAAATATGTGGGCATCTAACATTCTGTTTGGAGTTGGAGTTAACATCTTAGGCTCCTTCTGTCACTTGTGGGAAGATCACAAGGAAAAGAGTTCAGTCCCTGGTTCCCTGTTTAATTTTATTGCAGATGCTTATCACATTCTAGAGAATTTATTTAGGTAGTACTAAAGACTGAGCATAAATGTAAAACATGTAGTCTTTTCACTCTGCTGTATCTTTATAAATGCAGATGGGAAAACAAAGGAAAAAAAATAAACAAAACCAACAATAACCAAGTAACTAATTCTGTAGCTGTGTATACAAAGACAGCTCTGTGACTGCTGAATAGTATCATGGTTTGGAAAGTCAAAATTAGTTCCCAGATAATCTGTTAATATGATGCAGAGTGTAAAAAGAATATCTTTCTTTCTTGCTTGCCACTGTACCTAATTTTAGATTAAAAGCCCATTTTAGTTTTAAGCACGCATTTGGACCTCTCTCCAAATACTACCCTTAAGACCGACCACGGTTTCAAGAGTGGCTGAGTGGCTTTTTGTTTTATTTTGTTTTGTTTTGTTTTGTTTTTAAAGAAAAATGAGTAATCCATGATGAGAAGGAACAGCCTGAGGAAGTAGCTTTTGTTGGTAGGATGAAATGTCTTCAAAAATAATCCATTCAGTCTATAAGTCTTTGACAACTGACTCTTTAGTTGGCACCCATCCTCTGTATTTATGTGAATGGAGTTAGAAATTGAATTTGGATTTGGCTCTAATTAATTTGATAAATAAGTACTCTCTTGTAATTTCAGAGTTCTTTTGTCTTTGATTTCTCATTATTCCTTTTGTTAATGAAGTGCCCATGCCCAAAGTACATATATCTTTGGGTATTACAGATCTCAGTTTCAAACAGAGAAGCTCGTGGTTGAGTTCTAATTTGTATGTGGAAACAGTGAATCAAAAGCCTTACTGTTTTTCTTTCACTCAGTTTCATTATTGGTAAAGGACACTCATGGAGGAAAAAAGCCTCATTATTTTCTCTATCTTCCTACTTTGTTCAGCCTTTTTTGGACTCCAGTTTACCATATTTAGAATACTAACTAGAGAAGTATCTGGAAAAATATTATTGTCTTAGAAGACAATCGCTTCCCATTTTCCATCAAATATAGTTTTTGTCCTCTACAGAGATTTAGAAAATACTTATTTATATTTGGATTTCATATATTTTTTTTAATACAGTACATACATTTTAAAATATCATTTGTCTTTTGACAATTCAAATATTTTCTTAAGAATCCTAGTATACATTTCATTGATGGTTGATGTGTTTCTTTCTGTGCTTACTATCATTTTGAATCATGCTACTAAATGAATGTTATTTTTCAGGCTAATTTCAGCTTGTGAGATAATTCCTTCCTGCTACTCAGTAACGTGGCTTTTCGTTGCTAATTTTAATTCCTCCTATACATGGATTAGTGAATTAAGAAAAGGTGTTTATCCTGCACTGAGATAGCACTACTGACCACAAAAGATAGTATTTCTTTTAAGAATATTAATTGTAACCTCTAGAAATAGAGTAGTGTGAAAAATTAAATTCCTTAAGGATTTCATTTATTAGGATATTGTTCCCCAGTGCTGAAGATTTAATTTAGAACTTCAGTGTAATGAATATTCATTATATTCCTTCACAGTAAAAACAAACAAAACTGAAAATATGCTTGTATTTTTACTTTTGGAGAATTATGAAAGTGAAGTTTGAGAATCTTATTCCAAAATCAATATAAATGTAATCCAAACATTTTTCTTTCTAGTAGAATTATTCCATAAAGAAAAGGGAAACAGAACAAATAACATTTAGTTGCAAGTTACTATTTTAAAATGTTACCTGTGCTTTACTTTTGTATAGTTAAAACTATCCATTTTTTTCCCCTTTTGAAGCTCTTAACTTTATTACTGTGGAAGGCTTATTTCTTAGACTCATTTCTAAGGCGATCACCATACTTTGAGATGAGGCTGCTAGCTTCATCCTTTAAATAGATTTTATCATACTTCTCTTTCTTTTCCTCTTTTGGTCATTCTCCCACTCTGACCCCACATCCTTCCCAGCTGGAGAGATGGCAGTTTGAGAAAACCTCTGAATGGGGAAAGAGAGAGATACCAGATGCAGAAAAACAAAGTTTGGAAGAAGAGAGTAGAAGGTTGAAGTTGCAGGTGAAAGAAATTCAGGAACTTCTGGAGATGAAAAATAAAGCAGTACCAGTTAAATTGAGTTGTGGTCATCAAAATGCACAAAGTAAGCTGCAAGTTAAACATAAGGTACGTATATTGTTATGTTTCATTACTTTGGGAGCATTCTCGTGTAGAATTGCTATTTCATAATGACAAATGACAAAATATGTCCCTAAAACAAGGCTGTACAGGAGAGAATAACTGTGTTTGTGCATCTCAAACCTGGGCAATTCAAACACGGTGACTGTGAATTTCGGTAGAGTGCAGAAACAGAAAGAACAATCTCTTCAGTCTTAAAAAGAACCAGGGGAATTTACAAGTTAGACGAGAAGACTTAGGAGTGAAAGTAATGACTAATAGGAACTGAAAAAATTGAGTAAACTTTGGTAGCTACAGGACCCTGATGAAGGTTGAAGCAAAAAAGTTGTGAGGCAAATTGCTTCTCACTCTTTCTGAATATTGAATCTCTTCTTAGGAAAGACAAAATAACTAATTTACCTTGGTAAAGATTTGAAGAGACGGTGTTCTGTACCTGAGGTCTGCTTTAAGATGTAACTGATTTTTGTGCATTTCTGTGATGGCTCAAAAGCAGCAAGTTGCATTTCATGAGTCTAGCTTAACCTAATGGAACATCTTCTTATATAATGAACATCCATTTTTAATTTTCCTTTAGTTGACATTTATTGCATCAAGTCATATTATATCACATGAAGATTTTTGTGATTTCTTTGTAATGCAAGTAATTAAGTTTTTGAGTTTGCAGATGTGGCCAGAAAGAGGTATATCTGCTTCAGCATGTTTCAAATATATTTTAGTTATACATTTTGTTCTTTTGCCTTTTAAAAAATTTTAGTTTTGTAAGAATATTTGACATCTCTGATATTTCTTACTGTTACTATCATGGCTCTGCTGGAGACTACTTTGCATCATTTTTGTCAAAGTTGAAAGGCGAACATGGTGTGCAGGCCTCTCTCTTTTCTTATCATAAAAATGAATGTCTGTGCAGTGTCTACCTATTCATAGCAGATAATATTAGAATAAGACTCTCTTCAAAACAACTGGTTATCAGTTTCAATGAGAAAATCAAAAATGATGATTTATTGGCAACTGAAAATATGTAAATCATCATCTGGTAGCTTGCTAACAGCTATCATCCAAAGAATAGGATGAGAAATGATTCATTTGTAGCTGTTTGTGTTTCATGAAAATCACAGAACAGCACCATCAATAACCTGGAAGAAAGTCTGGCTTCTAATCCAAAAGCCTTTTTTTCTTGGATGGTAGTTTGGGTTCAAATGAAATTAGATGTTATATGGAGGATTAGAAGAGCACATAAGGATTTTTATAAGACATGGCTATTGGTTAGATGTTTATGGATGATTACAGATTTACTTATCAAGTACATAGAAGGGATGTGGGTCATGTGTTGGGGAATTAACTGCAGAGCAAAATGCAGTTACGTTATACTCCCTCTTCTTCAAAACCTGCATTTCTAAGATAATATGTGAGATCCATCCCAGTTGTTTAGAAGAGCATATAGGGTTGTTAATTGATATGTGGCTGATTCTCAATTTGAAAGGTTACAAGCAACCAATAACAACTTTTTTTCCTTTATTAATAGTTCTAGGAATATTAGGCATGGGATCAAAATACAGAAGGGAAGTTCTAATGTTCTTGTGTAAAAGATTTCATGTTGACGATTATCTTAACATTTACACATCTATAGAATTTGTGCAATCACTTGCCACTTGTTGTCTTGCTCCAATTAATAGGAGTGAGAGGAGATTCTTTTAATATACCCGGTGTGAGATTAAGAAACAACAGTTCAAATGTTGGCCCAACAAGTTTATTACAAGTCCTAGCCTTTTAGGGAGATGGGGAAGGGGAAACGGGCGATAGAAAAGGTAAGAAGAAAAGCAAGAGTTGTGGTAAGCGGGGATAGTCACCAACTCGATGCAGCAGTGTCCCGTTATCCGTTGGTCCGGGGTCCAAGCAGGCAACGAAGAGCAGCGGGCTGGTGCCAAGCAGTACAGGTGGTGGTGGTGGAAGCAGCAGCGTCTCGTGCAGCAAGGCCGGGAGAGTCCGTAGACAGTAGGGCAGCAAAGCAGCAACGAGGGATCAGAAGGCAGTAAACCCTCTCTCTGTCTCTCTCTCTCGCCTTCTCCCACAAGATTTCTCCCTCGCGCTTTCTCCCTTGCGCCTTCTCCCTCACGCTTCTTCCTTGCGCTTTCTCCCTCGCGCTACTTCATGATTTTTCCTGCGCCCTTTTATCCTGTTTTTTTCCTGCCTACATGACATTCCTGGGGGCTTGGGTAAGGGTCATATGAGTATCCCTCCACCTCTCGAGATGGCTCTCTTCCTCGAGATGATGAGTCCGGACAAAAGGTTTCCTCCTGGCCATCAAGGTGCTTATCCTTCTCTTGATAAGCCCTGACCATCAAGGTGTGGCTCATCTTTCTTGGTGATAAGTCCAGACAAAAGGTTTTCTCCTGGCCATCAAGGTGCTTATCCTTCTTTTGCTGCCTCCAGTTAGCATATCTTTAGAGCAAGGGATTGCTCAGTCCCTGGACAGGACTGGCATGGAATAGTCCATCTTCAACAAATTTTTGAGACAAAAGTACAACAACATGGCCTCTTACACTTGTGCAAATTCAATTTCTGAGCACAAAACTTGTTATTACCATATATTGCATAAAATGTGAAGCCTTAGCGTTATTCTTAGCAGGCAGTATGTTGATTGAAAATGTTTTCATGTGCAGTTTTTCAAAGGTTAACTCCTGTTCTACAAGATGAGCAGGATTGATGAAACAGTTGAGACCAGACATTGTTACTATTTAGTTTTATTGATTGTACATCTTGGAATGGAGAAAAGCATTTAAATTAATAGATGTGTTATTTGACAAATAGCATGGGAATAAATATTAAGTGGATCTAACTGGTTCATCTGGGAAGAGATAAAATGAAGAAAAAGAGCTTTTTGATAGCATAGATCAATACTCAAAACATGCCCTTTATGGAAAGAGATTTTCTATTTCAGCTGTGAATATCACCTTTAGAAAAACTTCTACATTAATTTGGGGGCATAAGAACGGTGTTCTTTTGTACTGTTTCTAATTATTATGGCCAATAGTTGGCCATTAAACATTTTATTCATTGTATATGTTTTGTAGCTGACTAGTGTAGGACCTGAGTACAGAATAGTAAACTGTGTACATAGACTATTGGTTGTTGCTGTTTTGTTTAGTTTCAAATTTTAATATTACAGGTCTATAATTTTGTTGCATAAAGATGGGATTACGGCCAACATGTATTTTTATGAAACTATTTTACACTAACATTATTTAACAAGATTTCTTTTAAGCGTTTCAGGCTTGTTTTTTAAAGGTAGGAAGCACTCCGTTTTTTATTCAAATACTTTGAAAAACAAAGATGGTTCTCCTACAGTGGATTTACACAGCAGGTTTTGGTAGCAGGGTGCTGCCTGGCTTCACTGTGAAATGAGGCAGGGGCTGCCCTCTACTGGATACAGTCGATACCTGCACTCTCCAAAGGCCGCACTACAGTGCATGGCTGGGCCCAGCAGCCAGGGTGGGAGAAAATCTGGCGGGGGGCCCCCGTCACCACCAACCCAACGCCAGAGATTTATGAGTCCACTTCGCAGGCAAAATTTGTTTTTTTTTTTGTGATAGTATCCTGAATGAGACTGTAATTTCTGCAATTGCATCAAGGGGACGCAGGAACAGCTGATACTCAGGTTTGCACGTTTTTCTGCATGAGCCTCAGCCCTGCACCCTGAGCAGTGCTGCAGACTGCTCAAGGAGAGGGTGGATGTAGTACTTAGGCATGTGGTTTAGTGGGCAATATTGATGGTGGGTGGAGAACTGGACTAGATGGTTTTAGAGGTCTTTTCCAACCTTAGTGATTCTATGATTACTGTCTTCTGCTGTGCTGATTTACTAGTGTGAATACAGCCAGATACAAAAATGTATGCAAATTGCTACCTTGTCAACAGCATTCAGAGGTTTGTGTCTCTGTAGCCCTTGTCTTAATGCATGTGATCTGCCAGAAGCATTCAAGGAGACACCTCAGTACACAGATGGAATTTTGTAATTTGCCAAGGAGGAGTTTGAGTAGTAAGGGCTTAAAATAATTGCTATGTGTTTCATTCCTGATTCTGTGTTACAGATCTCATGGGTTGAATTTATAATATAGTTTTAACTCTTTGGCAGAAAATAATACTCAAGAGAGCATTATGTCACCATTGTTAAACACTGATACTTCACTTAGCACTGTTCATCCAATGGAGAATTATCTTCATTTCAGTGCAGACCTCTGGGATGGTTATTCTGATGGTTAAGTAGCAATGGCTGCACAATTTGCTCCCTTAGCAGATTTTTCAAATGCGGTATGTTTTGTCAGAATTACCACTTGGGATACAGTTGTATATGTTTGGTGGTGGTTTTTTTGTCTTGTTTTTGTTTTTGTTTTTTTTTCCTAATTACACTTCTGCTGAAATGCCTCAGACTTGAATAAAATGGCTGCTTTGAAGTAACAGCCTTTAAGATTTGTTTGTTGGCAAATTCCTTTTAAAGAGGAAAAAATAAAGGGGATAATCCAGGAATTCAACCTTCTGTAAAATTTTGGGCATCATTTGTCAGTACTGGAAAAAGGGTTGTTATCCTGTGTTCCACTTGAAAATATGTACTTGCAGTTCTGAAATGTGGGTTGTGGTATTTGTTTCCAGCTTCGGAAACCTCAGTTCTTTGAACAGCCAGCAGTAGGTGTTTGAATTACCTTATGCTTTGTTTTGATGTGCTTCACTTTCCTCATTGCTTTCAAGACAACTGTCTTGGGTTATTATGTTCATGGAAGAGACCTGGCTCTCAGTTCTCTCTGAAACTGCCTTTCTAAATCTTTTAGCCAAGTTTGTGTAGAAGATATTTCTGAAGTGCTAAACCTCATGGGATTTCTTGTTTCTTATTCATACTCGTATATAGAAGGAGCAGTGTAATCAGAAGCATTCTAATTTAGGTCTGATGCTTGTCATTTTGTGCTCATCTGAGTAGAGTTGCAGTTGTTTCATCCACATAATTGTGGTTGAACTGGTTATTAAGAGGATTAACTTTTCATTATAGTATTTTTAATGTTTTTCTATTTATGTATTTCTAAATAAATCAGAGCTTAAGAACCACATTAAAATTATCTTGTGCCAAAGAAATAATAATAAAAGGTAAATATACAGTTCATGTTTAAAGTTATTTTGTCAAGGTGCTACCAAAAAAAATGTGTTTTGTATACTTTGAAGTTGAGTAGTCCTCACATGGTGTAAATACTGAATTACAAATCTGAACACCTCTTGTCTCACCCAATCATGTCCCATATGCTTTGCTTTGCTCAGTTGAGGGATGTTGAAGTCTCTGTCCTTCACTGTTTCAGATAATTTGTGAGGAAGAAAAATAAGAGTTGATATACTAGAACTAACCAAAGTTACATCTCTGTCTAAAAAGAAAGTCCTGTGGCTTTTTTTTTGTTGTTTTTTAAGACAGTTTGTCCAGAATTTTGTTTAATATTTGGTGAAGGCAAAGGTTGTTCCTTAAAAGGCAAGTAAATCCTACATCTGAGCTTCATAATGAAGAAATATTGTGGAAGAATTTTTTTTTTATGTGAAGAATATTTTGTATTATTAATCTCTATGTTAATTAATGTTGAAAAGTAGATACATTAGAAAAGAACGACTTAATGACATTCTTAATCTGCTATTGTCATATGTGTTTTTCATCATTATTTTCCCTTTTCATCCTATTTTCCCTGCATTCAGAAATATCAACAAATTAGTTAGCCCTTAGAAGTAGAAATTAATGCTAGTTTATCCAGTTATTGGGATATTTGGAGTAATTGTTGTATTTCTTTCAGTTGGTATTACACACATTTTCTCATATATTGATTCATTCAATTTTCACTTCACAACTTGTGTAGTGGAAAAGCTAAGTCACAGCTTGAACCAGTGATTGAGCACCTGGTGGGAAGGCAGGCCCAACCCAGGGGAGCTCAGGTGCATGCAGTGCACCTGAGTGACTGGAAGGGGCAGAGCTGGGATTTACTACTTCCCAGGCCTCATTTAAGGGCTTGCAGTGGAGGTGAGGGTATCTTCTTGGAGATCTGTGTGTATCTGACACCTTTGAAGGGTAAGCAGTTTTTTTGTTTTTTTCCTTTGTTTCTGTGTATATGGCTGCAGCACTTGAGCATCTCTTCGCTTGCTGCAGCCTGGGATTTTGCTTCTATGCTGTTATTGCTGCACTTTCCAACTTTTACAATTTGTTTCTTTGCTTTATTTCAGACAGATAATATTTTGTTACTTATTTAAATCATGCTTCTTACTAATGCCATTTATTACTATATTACTAAATGTGTATTTTTAATGAACAGCAACCATGTTGAAAGGAGAATTTATTTCTTTAGTACAGAATTACACACTGCATTTTCTACACCATTGTGAGTATAATCTGTTTGAGCGGGGTTGCAGCAGTCTTTCTGAAAGCTTTTTAAAAAATAATTATGTTATCTGTCACTGTTTTGTGCAAGATATCTTTGAAACTCAGAAGGTGGTTAGACTATATATATAAAAATGTTGTGCATAAATGCTTAAGGTGTGGCTTTAAGTATTCGGACTTCGGAGTGTCTCTTATGTTGTGCTACGGTTATTTTGGTATCAGTGTCAAACATCTTCCATAGCATGTCAGACTTCTACCTGTTTTGTATGAAAAGATGAGCCAGAGCTGATCACTTTACCAAGGCCAGGGGAACCAGCAACTTTATTCAGTTCTACAGCCCATGGGAAAGGTAGGTTAGGTGGTGGTGGACAAGGTCAGATAAAAATAAAGATCACTACACAAGTTCTTAGTGACTTTCCAGACTAGTAATTCAGTCAGCAGGATGGGGGCCCAAATTAATTGTTGATTTGGCCCAGCACAGGCATGGCTGCATTCACACTGTGGCAGGTGGGGCTGGGGCTCAAGCATGGCCTATAGGAGCCTCAGCATAGGAACTCCAAAGAGAAGGAGATGCTGTTGTTGCTTATGGTTTCAATCAGAGCTTTAGGGAAGAGCTTTGTTTAAGGTCCTTCCCAAGAGGGGAGCGGGGCAGGCCCTCAGCTATGCTTTTAAATTGGTCCTGAGCCCAGGCTGCCAAACTTCAGGAAGGGACTGTACCCTTAAAGGCTAGTTATTCCTCAATGGGTACCAGATGATTCTATCAGCAGTACACCATGGCGAAGAGGCTAAAAAGTGTCTGTGCATAGAAAGGTTCAGCACAATGTAATCTAATTCATTAAAATACCAAGAAGGTCCTTTTGTCTTAATGCTGATTAAATATGATCTATTTTTAGTATTATTTTGTGACTGTTATTGGAATAAATTCATGATTTATCATCTTTTATGTTTTGTTGGAGGTCAACAACGGAAATCACTGACCTTCAAATGAAAATGACTGCAGCAGGCTCTAGTATATTTGAGTGGAAATACCATTTTGCCAAGTCTAATGGCCTAGAACTGATTAAGTTTAAATTGGTTACTCTACATTCACACTCCTGTGGTTTCGTGATTACTAGGTGTAACGGTGTCCACGGTTTTGAATTATCTTAGTCATTTACCTTTCATCATGTATACAGAAGCCACATGCTATGATTGAAAATAGTGCTTTTTTCACAAGAAGTTAAATTTGCAACTGAGTGTGAGTGAATGCTTTTGGCAGGCTTCTGTCCTTGGCTTGATTGGTGTAAAATGACATCAATTTACATGAAGAATATTGTTATTAAAATCTCTAAGATTGCTATATTCACGCCTACACAAGAGTCTGTGTTCAAAAAATCCCTCTAACTTCAGAAGAAAGCTGCTGACACTTTGCTTCAAACACTTAAGGTTGTCTTTGATGAAGTTTTCATGTAGGAAGACTTAAGCAGTGAATCTCTTGTTTATGAAGTACATAGAAACAAAGGAAGTCATGACGAATGAAGTGATCTAACAAAAAGGAATCTGGCTGCTTTACAGAAATATGGTTTGAGAAATTGCCTCATAGTACTGACTGCTGTGTAACAGGTCTTACAAAATGGGGATCAGGAAGGGATTGGAAACTGTTCTCTATTTCAAAATGTAGTGTGTATTATAAAGAATACAAAGTCAAAAGGAATAGAGAAGCTTTATGGATTGAAATAAGGGAAAATAAATTGATTACCAAGGGAACTACTTTAAGAAAAAAAATTAAAAATGCATGATTAAGAGATAAATTTTGGAAGTATATTTATGCATGGGAGTAAGAAGCAAATTTTGAAAGATGTGTATGGGAGACTGACTGCTCAGGCGGTTAGTAAAGATATTTAGGGCAAAGCTGTAGAATCATGTTGTTGGTCTCCTCGCTGAAACACTTATTCAGCTGGAGGTTCAGCCTGTATTCAGTAGTGTTTTTCAACACTAAGGTATGAAAAACATGTTCTTGTTGTTCTGTGATCGAAGTTCCATCAATAGGAATGTTTTCTGCTTCTTTGAAGATGTTTGCATTTTAACTGTCACCATTTGGCCATTGTTTTTCTGATAAATGCAAAGGCTCAACTGTTTATATTCGAACCTAATAACGTTGCATATAAATTTTATTTACATCATATTATGTGAGATTTTTAAACTAATTATCTGTATGTAAACATGAGGCATAAAAAAAATGAGGTTAGAAAAATTGCTTGAAATAGTCAATTTTCAATGGTACTTTTATCTCCCTCAGGAAAGAAATGTAAAATATTTTAGAAATTTTAATATTAATATCTAATTTAATATTTAATTTCAATATTAATATTGAAGTTTATCGTATACTATGGATAGGTGTGTGGTAACATTTTTGCATTAGTACATGGACCATGAAGTACATGGACCATACTTGAAAATGTGTGGTTATCTATTATGTACATATTTCTTATTTTAATTCTCACAATTAGTTGGTACATCTAAAGATTCCTTAATATATCATAGTGTGTTTACATATTGCATGGAAGTTCTGATTGATAGATAGAAGGATAATCTTCACAATTTAAATCAGAATTGATATTTGGGGTTATCAGGTGTATCTTACATTTTGGAAACTGGATGGTCAAAAAGGCATTAAACATATGAGACAGCACTGCTGTTTTTTTTTTTCCTGTGTATAACAATTGCTTATATAAAAACTATTGTAGACTGTGGTTTTATTGGTAATTTTGGTTTGCTGTTGGTGTGCATTCTAAAATTTTAAAAAATAAACTCAATAAATCCAAAGTTTCTACTAAAATACACTATAAATAGAGCAACAGTTCTGTTGGTCTGAAGAATTTCTCATGCTGTAGTAGGGTTTGATCAGTTCGGCCCTTGAGAAATAGGAGTTGTATTATACAATTGGCCAAACTGATATTTAGAAATGTCACTCACAATACAGTGGCATTTCCTAATATATTGCATGGTTAATATAACCTCTTGCTCAGAAATGTTTAGCTGAACTTATGTAATCATATGGTCTGTTTCTCATTTGGAGGCTTTATTTTTCAAATTATGTTAAATCATTGGACTTGCGGATTTACCTTTATAGAAACTCATGAATTATTTCATATTATGTGTTACTGAGAGATGTCAAGATAATGAGTGAGATTCTGTAAGCAGTTTCTAGAGAAAATAAAATTGATTTATCGGTATTAGCATCATTGTGTTTTGTGTCCAGTTTGCTGCACTATATTCCCTACTTAAAGCGAAAGTAACCTAATAAGAAATTCGCTTGCTGAAAGGTCTCATATCTTAGAATGAGTATTAAACAAGGCTTGTTTATATATATAAAAACTTTGTTTTTAGGGTAGTCTATAGATTAAATAGGAACCTGCTGTCTTGTATGATCTGAAATAGCCACAAGTTGTGAATGCTAAGGGTCAAACAGATTAACCCTACAAATCTGTAACAATCAGATTTATACAAGAAAAAGATATGGCTTATTATTCATTTGTATTCTGAGTTGTTTGTTGCTAGTGTGCTTTTGATTTTCAGTTTTGTCTGTTATGGTCTTAATTGCATTAGCATGTTAACATACTTTTTTAGGCCGGTGTTTACCATACTATTGGTGTCAGTCTAGAATACTTAGGTTTTTTTGTATTTCAAGATCTTTGATTTCCACTGATTACACATGATATAAATTAATAGGAAAAGAGGTTAATGCTTAACTTATTTAAGAAATTGTTAAAAAAGAAGACAAGTACAACTGAATATGAGTATTCAGCATATTACTTTTTCTGCTTGAAGTGACCCCTGTCTGAAAATGTCTGTGCCTGGTATTTTTTTTTTTTTTCCTTAAAAAGCTATTAGTTTTATACCTTTGTTTAGGAACCTACTGCTTATCTTGTGATTCATTCATTATAATTCTGTTTAATTTTAGGAAGACATAATAGTAGTTATCTGTCGCATATACTATAAGACTGAAACTTACAAATGTGGTTTTTTAAAGGTTTTTTTTTGTTTTGTTTTTTTTAACTATAGCAGTAGTTGCAAGATACAAATAAGATATCAGAGCCATTAGCATGATAAGAAATGGTTGTGTGTAAGCGGGATGTTTGATCAAAGAATTCCTACTGGGTAGGGAAGACATGGATTTTGTAAGTCTGGGAAAGGAGGAATAGCTGATATTAGAAAAATAGATGGGAAGTGGTGATCAAATAAACATGCTAACCAGAAACTTTATGAAGTAGTGCTGTTTCTGTATGAATCCTTCAGAAACCAAGATAAGTACTGTAAGACTTCCAACTCTAAACTTCTTTTACTTTTTCAGTATATTGTGTCCTCTTGCTCTTTTACTCTAACCTGCTGTCAAACTAGGTATAATTCTGTTGACAACACAGCAAAAGTTGACAGGAAAATTATTCTGCTTTAGAATAGTCTTCAGACAAATTGCTCCAGAGAGTTGACAGAAGTGCCTTGCTGGTTTCATAAGACATACATTAGAGAACTTCTAGGGTAATCTGAGGAAAGAATAATCCTTCATACATTCTTTTTCAAGATCTGAAATAGCGTGGTGGGATATTACCTTGCAAGAAGGCTTTAGATGTGCTCTGAAGACTACTTATTGTGAATTCTTTCCATCACAGTGTACGAACTAAATAGCTTTTCCAAAAAGTATCAAAATCAGGTTGGATTCAATTTTTCGTGTTTATCCTTTGAGCCTAATAATGCTTATGTGGTTACTGCAAAGATTGTGTGCATGCAAAACAAACAAATAAAAAAACAAAACACCACAACTAAACAAACTAAAGGAAGCATCATAAAACAAAGAAAACAAACAGGTGAACAAGCATGCTGCCAGTGTTACCACAGTATGTTGACATGGGCAGTGCTCCATTTACAAATAGAGTGAAATACTGTGAAATTGGTTAGGCAGAGAAGATAAATTAGAATAAACTAATATGCTGTTCTAATGCAGTGTGCTACTTTGTATTTACAGTAACTGCAATATCTTACTAACTTGTCTAGAAACCAACTCAGATGGAAGGTTGTTTTTAACTTTTGCATGTTTTCAGTGTGCAGCAACTATGTGAAACTGCTGAAATGAACTGGTCTAGGATATACATTAATTCATAGGGAGGCATGAGACAGAATGACTTAAGACAGAATAACCCTAATTATATAAAGTGGCAAAATGAATGTTTTTGTTAGTGAGATAGTATCTAGCTTAAGATATAGCTCAAGGCTGTGCATGATTGCATTAAACACTCAAGCAAAAAGTATATGTTTTATGCTAAGGTGCTCATTTGTTCAGAGAGTTTTGGATATATCTCCTCTTCTCTCTGCCCTGTCAGCTGTGACCTGTATTCAAGTGGAATTCAAAGGTCTTTATTACAGATGTCAGGGAGCTGTCTTGCTCAGGGTACAAGTCTTGAATGGAGTACAGAATTTCATAATTAAAATCTGATGTCAGTAATGCACAGCAGCTTCACAAGACCTTTGCAGTGATGCCAGTGTTGTGAAAGGCGCAGATGTTTTACTGAAGATACTGAATCAATGGTCTGATCATACACAGTAAAGTTGGCATAAGCAGAATGTGTTGGCTTTCCTAAATGTACTCATGACTTCTTAAGCACCTCATAGCTGATAGATCTGACTTCTTGAAAATATGGATTCGGTGTACTTGTGCTGAGTAGGACGCATGCATGCATTGATGAATGTTAAAGGAGAATAAATATTTGAGAACAAAAAATGTTTGAAATGTAAATGGTAATAAAAACAATTTTTGGGGGGTAGCTTTCCTACATATTCAAGATTTGGATATGGCGCAGTGGATGATTTGATCAATTTCTCTGCATGCTTCTATTATCGTAAAGAAGTGTAGCTCTTCCTTAGTGGCACCAAGTCATGCTCCAGGCAACGAAGCCTCATAAACAAGCGAAAAAACTGTTGATTTCATTATCTGCCTGAAAACAATACTGATGGACTAGATGGATGCTTGTTACAGCAGTTCTGCATTGTTGTTCTCCCTTTTCATAATCTTCACTGAGCTTCTGACCATTATTCCTTCATTTTCTGTGCAGTTTTTCTTCCTGCCACTATGGTAAGAACATAAAAATGACCTTAGCTATCCTATGACAGTTATGTAATCTAAGAAATACTCTCTAGGCTTACATTTTTCTCTTCTCTAAAGGCAAGCTAAAACAGTACTACTTTGCTTAAAATCAGGCGTTTGTCTGTTAAAAGCATCTACTTAAATGATTTATTTCTTTTCTTAATGTTGATAGAATTTAAAGAATGAACAGAGAATAGATGAAACTAGACAATATATACAGCACATATTTATGTGATTATGGAAAATTACTTGTTATATATTTCCAATTATCTGCTTCTAAAAAAATACTATAATGTTCTAATTGTTTCTCTTACAGTATTTTAGAATGTTTTGCACAATCTTTTTATCTTTGCCTGTATGCATTTATTATGCAATGTATTTTTTTCTGTAGTCTAAAGTGCTTGTTCGCATCTCAAGTCAAATGGAATAAAGCAGAAAACATCAGGTCTACTGTATCTGTCATTTAGTCAATTTTTTAGCTTAATTATTAGAATATTCATCTAATGGAAGAAAATAGTCTTTCATACCGTAAATGGATTTTCTTGTTAAAACTGATAAGGACATTCATTTTCAAGCATCATTTATTCCTTGATTTACAACAATAAATGTTGAATAAGCTTTTTTTTTTTTTTTTTTTTTTTTTTTTTTTTTAGCTTATCTGTCTCTTTTCTCATCTGTTTACAGAGATTCAAAGGAGAGGAGGGAATGTTACTGCTGATGGGTTGGTGTTTTTCTTTTTTTTTGGTTGGTTTTTACTTTGAACGGTGTCAATAAGTAGGGTATGTCTAGATAGTATTTGGTGCTTGTGTGGGAACAGTTGAGTTATGGCCTGAACCACTGATTGATCACCTGAGGCAAGGACTGAGTCAGCCATGAGAGTACAGGTGAAGGCAATTCAGCTGTGTGACCAGAAGTGGTGGAGCCTGGCTGCATCTCTCCTAGACCCCATTTAAGGGCTGACTATGACTGGGGATGGATCTCTTTCTGAAGATCCCTCCCTTTGGAGTTTTCTACTGCAAGCCTAGGACACGGATGAGCATTTCATTTATCTTTGATTATCTCTTTCCACCACAGTAATCTTTCTAATTATACAACCTGTAAAATACCGTCCTAACCACACCACTCTGCTAACTGTACATTTGTTGATTGTGCAGTGCTGTAGGATCTGAAGAAGTTAGGGAACTGTCCTGTTAGAGGATAACAAATCTAAGAAATTGTCCAGAATACTGATTAATTTTTTGTTTCGTTGCAGTAGTGACACAGGTACTACGGAAGAAATAATGAATTAAATGCTGCTGCTGCTTAACGTTTTGCAGTGAAAAGTAACTGACGTTCTGTTCAAGATTTGGACTTCACTATGAGCGAATTATACTTCATTGCTCATATCTTGAGCATAATGAAATCTGGACTTTGCCTAATTTTAGTCTCTTTCTGATTGATGAATGTTCTGGAGTGGTAGTTATGTCAGACCAGAACAAAATAAATAAATAAAATGATATTTTGAGGTCTTGAACTGGAGTGGTTTATATGCTGAGAAAGCTCATCACACTTTAGATTATACTGTCCTAATTTAAAGATCATTATAGCAAATGCAGCACTTCTAGTGTCTTAGTATACAAAACTACTGATAAATAATATTTTAGTAGTAGCCAGAATAGCATCTTAGCATGAAGCTCTTTGCATCCTTTTTATATAATGTATTTATCCTCTTGCTTGTACTTTGCACATTACATTTAAAAATACATGGAAGATTTAAAAAAAAAAAAAAAAAAAAACCTTTTTTAATGAAATGTGTTCTCAGCTTTATTTCAGAAACTGAGGACTTTATTTAGGTATTCCTGGGAGGCGAGAACTGCACTACAATATCAGTTTTAAACCAACTCACTGTCTTTCTAGGGTGAAAAATAACCTTTTCTTTAACTTGTCTAATCGTGCTTTGTATCTCCAATTTATCACACAACACAATGGGCAGTTTAATGTTGAGGAATAAATCTAATTGTCTGTAATGGAAGAATAGGATGCTGGGAGATGAATAGAGTGAGAGGCTCCATTTACTTGGAACTGCTGGTTTCTGTTTAACTATCTATAAACTCACTCTGCATGCCACCTAAAGAGGAGCTGCTTAAAGCATGAACTTAACAGCAGTGCAGTTTTCATGGTATCTTTCATACTCTGCAGCAGAACTTATTTTTCATTTTACATCCGTAGAGGCCTGTCCGTGTTTAGCAAAAGTTGGATGTAAGGTCAGGATGATTTGAGCTTGAATTCCATTTCTATGTATTATAATTGTATTCCAAGCTCTGTAACACTACATCTCCTCTGTGTCTCAAACACAATGTTATGAAGGGGATTATCTGTTGCAGGTGCTGCATGTCAAATGTCATTTGCTGGCAGTCATTAATGAGGTGATCATTCAGAAATGAAATGCTGAATTAATTCTTAACAATATGTGAATTCTGCTTGAATTTCTTTCTGTAAAAGTTCATGAATGGCCTAAAGGATCAACAGAGACTGCTCTATCTCAAGCACATCATTCAGCAGAAATTCATCTATCATTATGACTCAGATTCTGGTAGTTGGATATCTTATAAAATTGACTGCAATATTAACTCTTTCCAAAACTTGTATGTGAACGCAAAGGACCTAAGGGATACGATTAGAAGATTAAGTATTCAGATAATTGCTGCTTAGAATTTGAGCTTAACTGGTAAAAACTAATATTAAATCTAATACTAAAGATAACTTTTTCTATTAGCTGATTAGCATTAAATAATTTGCAAGATTATCTATAGTAGCTCTGCAGTATAATGCCTGAATAAAAATATAAACCACTTTCCACACCAATAAGGCTCATCTTTGAGATTATGTTTAGTCCTTTGTGCTTTAGGGGAACTAATTTTGATTTACATTTATATGGTCTGGCGGCTATGGCTGAGAAATCATCCGAAGCTAAGAAAGTGCGAAGAGAGGACTATGGATGCAACAAGAATAAAAGTAACATCATACATACAACTTGTTTTACTATTGATATACTGTACTATAAGAAACTGCAATAAACTCTGCAGATCTCTGCCAGGTAGTAATTTTTAAAGTGTTAAACATCTGATTGTGTAGGTAACTTCAGTCACTACTGTAGTCCCTATCTCTTTTCTTTCTGAGTGCAGCTGTAATAAGGCAAAGAAAAATAAGATAGAAGATCAGAGGATATTTTGGTGTAACTGCCATATGTTTGTATATCTTTTTGTTCCACTAAAGTAAGTAAGGAAGAAATCAGGGAAAGTACTTGCATTTTAAGAACTTTGATGATAACCTAGCATCATTATGTTTTCCAAGTTTATTTGCATTTCAGCATGGTTTCTTTCAGTAGGGAACTCCCGGGATAAGAGTTCCTGTCTATTCAATAATTTTTTTTTTTTTTTTTTTAAATTTAAACAGTAGAGTTCATCTTTGAATAACTTCGTAACAGAAATCATCGGGGATTCTTTTGCTGTAAGGTTCTCACTATAAGAATAAGGTTCTGAAGTTACTATGTTCTGTTTATTTTTTTATCTAGATGTTTCTTAGCTAGCCTCCACTGATTTCTTCTAAGCTACTGCTTAGCTGCACTCCTATACAAAGAGGGTTTTTTTTTTTTTAAGATAGGATTCTTTACTAAATTGCATCTGTAAAGATTTTTATTTCCACGACTTGTGTTTTAAAAAAAAAAATATATATATATAGTTTAGTGAATTACAAACATTTGAAGTATGGAATTAGGCTATAAATCTGTCAGTTTAAATTTGCAAAAGCTGTACTGAGTTCATTAGGATTCTGAGTATTGATCAGGCTGACAATATTGTAACTTTGATAAAGTGACAATGATTACTATTTAAACAAGAGGGAATGAAGCTGAAAAATAAAGCGGCCCTTTGGACCGGAATGACTAGATGAACTCTTAAAACTTATTTACTTCCTAATCCTTTTCTTATTTCATATAAGATGTAAAACATGAGAGGTAGAAATGAATTTAGCAATCTGTGAATGTCAGTGATGTATTGTTCATATTGTCAAATATTCTATAGCTAAGCACAGCTACTAAAATAGGAGAATGGAAAGGATATAAAAAGAAACATGGAGAGCATAGTGACATCACCTACCTGCAATATTTAACTCAAAAGAAACTTTGAATCATAGAATTACGTCATCTCTGGTGGGGCTGTCCAATACCTGAAAGTTATCGTTAATGGATTACAGGAGTTTTTTTTGATTACTAGCAGCTTGCCATGTTGTTTTCCCACCAGATAACTGTGTAGTTGAAATCCCCTATAAGGATGAGAGCCTGAGAATGTGATGCTTCTTGTAGCTGAAGTGAGAAACCTCATAGCTTTTTTTCTATCGAATAGTGTTATTGTCCTCTTTGTAGCTGTTGTAGTTTCCATGGAAATAAATAGGAAGCGTTACTTTTGGAGTGGCCTTTGTAATGTACCAAGGTTTTGTTGGCAACAGATAGCAATAAAATACCAACAATTCCTTAAAGTTTCTTGGTTAGCAGGGAAACAGTCAAGCATGAGATGTTGCTGACGCAATTGGGGACTGCAGAAGCAATCGTTAACTTCAAAAGGATTGTGCTTCTGCTAATATGTCTAAAAAGAAACAGCATTTTTTTCTTGCATTTGGTTATCAGTTCTCTTCATTGGGACAAGCAAGGGCTAAAAAGAGTGTGATAAACTGTGGATTGTTGAGTGTTCAGGCTCTGGCTGTGGAAATGTTGATATCTCACTTTTCCTACTGGTTCATATAATGTTGCATGTGGCAAGTTACTTGGCAGAAGCTCAACAGAATGTAATGGTGTAATGCCTCTTATGTGAAAAGAAATGTGAGATATGTCATGGTTCTCGTGACTGATGAGATTTGTAAAAGGAGAGGTAGTGCAATTAATTAGTAGTGTTTCAGGCAAAAAGATCACAGAGTTTCTCAATCACTGCTGACTGCTAATTGGTTTGTTGAGTGATTATTAAAATGTTTTGCTTTGACCTACAACAATGTAGCAGCTTGAAACCTACCTAAATGGCTCTTTCTGGTAAGAAGCCACATTACTATTTCACATATAAGCCCTTAGTTCCTTGTTTAAAGATAAAAATTGAAATGTTATTTTAGTGTTTTACAATTCCCTCCAGTTTTGTTTCTCCAAATAATTTTGTCATCTTCATAATACTATTATCATTTTTTATTCATAAAGGTAGGAGGGGAGAGTGAAGCATGTCAGATGAAAATGACGCTGTTTTAGAAATCTTTTTTAGATCTTCCTCCTTAACATTCTAACCTACTCTTTTTCTGTGTGAGATAGGGTTGTGGTGACAAAACACCTGTGTGTGTGTGCAGGTGACCTCATGTTATCTGCTAGATAGGAAAGTCACCTTAGAAGTTTAGGAGAACAAAAAAGAACATAAAAGCTTTCTAATCATAATTTAATGATTTTTCTATAAGACTGCATACAAAATAGTATGTTTGTGTTTATATCTGTGTTAATTAGAAAATTATGGATATGTGTGCATAATGATTACATTATTATAATACTGATTAAGCGTGGCAACTCCCCCCCCCCCCCCAAAAAAAAAAAAGCAAGTGTATCCAACTTGCATGTGATTAAGTGGTATCTCACTGAAATCTGTACTCTGTATTTCAGTGCAGCTCTTCAGACACATAGCAGTGATGCATGTGTATAGTCCAATTCAAATTCAGTAGAGCAGAAGCATCATTCCTCATTACCCCAGTAATCCTTTTGTGAAGATTTATCAACAGTCAGATAAGATCATACTAAAGTTTAACTTGTTTGGTCTGTGGAAAAAAAATGCTGGTACATCAAAATGTCAAGGTAACTGATAACACTAAGCTTTCACTTTCCAATGCAGATTTATTGTCAAAAGCTTTGTGCAGAAGTCAGGTATGATTTTAATACAATTTTGGTTGAAGTCCCATCTTACAAACGATATATCATCTGTACTGTTGGTGAAGTGATGTAAAACTGAAAAAAATTGCTTCATACTCCTCAGCAGGTTTATTTAGGCAAAAGTTAAATTTGCTTCATTTTTTTTTTTTTTAATTTAAGGAGATGTTTAAACAAATTAAGACACACAAATTAGATAATTCTATGAAGGGACTTTAGTTTTGAGCTAAGAAAATAAGTTTATAATTTGTTTACTTGACAGTATTCACTAGTAAAATTTATGGAATACTGTTGTGGGCAATTTGTAGAACTAATATTTCAGAGTTGATTTTATTATGGAGTGATTGTACTTGTGAAATCCAGTGCTCTAGCTCAGATCACACTGAAATCACTAAGTGTGTTGCATTCGTGCATGAGGAGAGAAAGCAGTTTTCCGTGTTTATTTGTTGGTGATTTTATATTTGTTTTTGTTGTTGTTGTCATTGTTTTCATTGTTTTGTTTTTTCTTGAATTTAACTAAAATTTCCAAGCACCGTGAAGGTTGTGTTAAAATAGATCTTCAAAGTAAAAATAAAAAATTGCACGCAGAAAACTATATCAGCTCATCTGTGTATGGACATCTCTAAGAATGGAACAAGCAATACAAAACCTTTCTTGGAAAGTGCAAGGTGTGAAGAAAGCTGAGTGAGTTACACTGCTACCTAACAGCACAGCCATAGCCATTCTTTGGAATAGCTATGCTCATAGGCAGGAGCAGTGCCAGTGTTTCCCAGTTTATTAGGAAGCCATGCTAAGCAGTGCTAAAATGTTGGTCGGCACTGCAGAAGAATAGATTAACTTGCATATGGGGAACTACTATCTGAGTCTGCTAGGAGGAGTAACATCTCACTTTAGCAAGATTTATTGCAGCTTTAAGATGAAAATGTTTCTTTTTTCATTTTTCTTTTCTTTTTTTTCCTCACTAAAAAGGATATGTTGATCTTGATCAAGGCATTGTCCTAATGATTAATCGATCTGTTTTGTATGTTTGGTTTTCTACAGGGTAGAAGAAGGTAGGTAGTACTTCCCTGCCTTGGAGTTCTCATCAATCAAAGTGGACTATACTTTGCTATATTGTTAGTTAGATATAAGCAGAAATTTTTGCTTATAAGGCCTCTAGGGAGTATGGGTCCCTAGTACCAGAGAGAAATTTAAGATTCTGGTATCCAATACCTCTGCATGCTTAAAACACTAATGCCTCTTCACTGTATTGCAACCACTGCCAAATAATTGGCCCACTCTTTTGTCTGATCTTTCAGAAATTTCACCCACGGGACATGTAAATGGCTGTGAGTAGCTTTACATGCATATGAACTTCGTAGCTTGGTTTTAGTTATACATCATTTATACGCCTAATTATATGAAAGCTGTTACCCTTTCAAAGCCGCATGTTATTGAAAAATTAAATGAACTGGAAAAATGTATGAAGACCTAGTTGGCCATAGATGTGCAGTTAATATTAAGAAAGCATCTGTAATGAACATGTATGTTCATAAGAGATAAAAAAAAAAAATCTCTGAATTCACTGCATGATGAATTGTGTCTCCTCCTCTGTATTACTAAGTAGTTACAATTTTCTGTTTTTCATAATGATATTTTTACTTAGCTTGAATGTCTTGAGGAAAAACCCAGGTGATACAGAAGCAGAGAAGTATTTCTTTAATGAATAATCTCTTTAATTATATTCTTGTTCTGCTATATGCTTTAGATTGTAAAATTGCTCAAGAGAAGAGTAAGTAATTGAATAGCAATTTAAGTGTGAATTTATTAAATCTGTTAAATTTATAAAAGTAATTTGAGACAAAGTACTGCTATACTGGGCATACCAAGTATATAAAAATTTAAAATAGATGCTTGTAAGTGTGGCATAGTTTCTAATGGGAATTTGTCTTGGTTATAATAGTTACAATGATTGATTTCATGTGTCTTGGAAAGCTTATTCAGTAAGTTTCTCTTATCCTAATAGCACTTTAGAAGAAGACCTTTCATTTGAGACTGCTGGGGAAACTGTAGATGTATTAAACATTTCATAAACTGATGAAAGTTTATAGCAGGAATTCAAATATTGTGGTGCTTCACTTCTAAAGCAAACAGTATTTCTAATACTATGTTGATAAAACTAGTAATTTTCCCATGCTTTGTGCATCTGTGTACCTTATGTTAGTTTTCTTTCTAATGTACTATGCAATACTTTAAGTTGTACTTCAGAAAACTAAAGCAAAATGAACTTGTGAAAACTGAGTTTTATGTATTGTAGATAGCCAAATGGAAGTAAGCTAAAATAAGATGTAATACATGGAGAGTTGATTCTCTTAGTGAAAGCAGGACTGTATAGTTTTCCTTCTCTCTGGTTTTCTATCAGTCTCCTCTTCTGTCTCCCACAAAATACCTGTGATCCTTCTTTCCTGTCCCGTGAGATTGTTTCACTGCTTGCTATCTGGAAATGTGCAAGATTTTGAAATATAGCTTTGTTCTTACAGATTTTTTTATTCCTCTCTATTCCAAATGTCCGTTTACTGCAGTTTTAATAAACAGATGTCACTATTGTTATATTACTACTTCTCCCTTTATTATCATTGTACAACTTTTTTTTCCCTAACTGTTCTTTTGTGTGCAAGGTCAATATTGGGGCTAAATATTAGTATTAACATGAGAATAATTATGGAGAGCAAAATTAAGATTCATTGCTAGAGAATGTGTACATGTGCCATTGATTAATAATGATGGATCATTAAGATCAAAACAGGATAAATGAATGTTTGAGGTTAGTAGAGAGATTGTTTATATAATTAATAATAGGGTTTCAAAAAATAGTAATCCTGAAACAATATTCTGGAGTTGTGCAGTTAATTTTGTCCAAGGTGGATGGTCTCAGAATATTAGTATTGGAAAATAGACTTAATATCTGTTTTAAGGTAATAAGAAACGTGTTTGTAGACTACCACTATCTGTATCACTTTGTGTACTTATTTCTACGGCCTCTCTCGTTATTATCAACAACCGTTTATGGGAATAAAGTAATGAAACTCTTGATCTTGAAAATATTACTATTCAGTGAATGTGGAAATATCCTGAAAATACAGTGTAAGTTATGAAGCATTGGAGAAGGTAATGAAAGAAAATAAACTTGAACTGGCTTGCTTTATTGAGATTCTGAATTTGTAATACCAAAGAAAAGCTAGAGAATGTAAAATTGGCTGTTGCAACCATCACTAAAATGGTGACATGATATGTATACATGTATAACAGTGGTGGATAGAGTAACACTTTCCATACTTTGCTAATTTTAATAGCAGCAGGTATCATAACTTCTGTGAAGCATAGAAGTGGCTGACTCTTTGCCAGGCTGAGGCATCAATAGGCAAAGCTGTGTCTCTGGTATCCACAGTCCACATACTCTCCTATCGCACAAATCATTTGATATATATGTCCAATTCTACACCATCTCCTGGACCTGACCTTACTAATAATAAGTTAGCACCGAACTTCATGCATCACCTTGTCTGCTCTTGCATACTGCCCACGCTCCAGTCACTGACCATTTGTAGTTGTTTTAATAGAGGCATTGCACAGCTCATTGAGCAGATAGTTATTTACTAAAGCATATGAGACCTTTAAATGTCCTTATTTCTATTCTTTGTATGAGAGAGGAACATGCAATTTGTAGGAATCAGCCAAAGAGCACTGATGGCATAAGTAGACATTACTGCAGGTTATTGGCCTAAGGAATCTACTCTCACCGTTCAGGAAAATTGGTTATGTGAAGTAGACTAGTAAGTTTAGAGCAATTTTTTTTTTTTTTTTTTAAGTTCTTTGAGTAATTGTGCGTAAAGTAAATAACTTATAGTGGGAGAACTTTCTAGAAAACAACAAGTGATAGGGGCCATCAGAAAAAAAAAGTAAAAGTTTATGAACTGGCAGACTGGAGTGCAGTGAAGGCTTGTCAACTTCATTCTTTTTCTTTAAAGTCTTTTTTCTTTTCTTCAGTTTCTCTCTTCAAAGTCTGACAGTTTTGTAATTCTGGGAAGTAGGAAATTTCAATGAGATATCCATTACTTTTTCCATGTGCTAGAAACATGTTCATGAAATGTGATCAAATGCAACAAGTACTTAGTAATAGTAATTAATAATTAGTAATAGTAATTTAAAAAAGTAATTAGTAATAAAACTAATACATTTTAGGTGTGAGCTCTTAGTCTCAGCGGATAGTGCAAATTCTGGGGCTGGTAGATTATGGACTCAAGAAGATCTTCTTGTGAAAACTTAATATCTTCTGTATACGCAGAATGTTTAATAGCAGGCCTTTAAATTAATGTTGCCATGGTGGTACACTTGAAGCCAGGCAGGAATCGGTGTGGTAGTGTTGATACAACAATAACAACTGTGTCTCTCTTCAGACTAGTCAAGCAAATCAATTCCAGAGATGTAGTCATCTTTGTCATCCTCTCTGTACTATATTTCCCTTCTATTGACTACATCATTTATCTCTCAGATCTAACTGAGAATAGAGCTAGACTCGCATATGATGCAGTGACAGGATACCTGGGGAAAATGTGAGAAATAATGCCAGTGTGCTGTGGTGTAAATAATAATAATAATAAAATAAAAATGCACCAGCAGAACCATTTTAAGAAATCGACTTATTTTTTCCTTATTTCTCATGGTCTAATTTCTCCCAGAGGTTACCTGATTTCCTGGGGTTTCCAAGCTATGGAATGCAGGGGAAAAAAAATAAGAACAATAATAACATGAATTTAACTGAGTATAGCATAAATGAATAGAAAATGATGAAGCTAATATCATCATTGAGGAGAGGGAACACAGAATATATGCCATACATGAAGCGTGTGAAGTGTTTGGGAGGTTTCACAACATGTAAAGTTTAAATGAAATGATATGAGAAAATACTGTAAGCAAACGATCCTTAAAAATTTTATAAGACAGTACTGAAGGAAACTTTGAAAATTTTGTGTGCTCTTTACATTCTTTCAAAATACAGAATGGGAAATGAATTTGAAAGAACACAAATCAAGAACAAATAAAAAGTCAAACATAAAACTGAGCACAGGAGAATTTAAATTTAAAGAATTCTAAAACACTTCTAGAATGGAATGAATTAGTGAAAAATAACTGTGTTGATTGTAAGAAATTTTTTATAAAATAAAGAGTCAGAGCAGTAAGATCAATTACTATAGATGGTTACAGGAACAAGAAAAGTAGCTAATATTTGTGCAGAATTTGTAATATTTATACTTCCTGAACAGCCTTATTAAGAAGGAAAATAACAGTAAGAACACAGATGTGTATAACGAACCCTTTAAAACAAAGGTTGTGTAGTATGGATGTTCACACTGACAAATGTAGTGGACTAAGAACCAAGTGTTCTATTCCCTTTTCTCTCTTTCTGATGATAATAAATGAACTATCAAGATAGTTCTCCAGCTTTAAATATATATATAGTTAAATTTATATATTTTTATATATTATATATAAATATTTATATTTAGCTATAAATATATATATTTATTTAAATATATATTATATAAGCTGGAGAACTATCTTGAGCCACTTAATTTTACATGGTATGAACTGAAACTTAGCTTAATTATCTATAACTCTTTGATATATTTGTGCTCTACTTTTAAACGTGAGTAAGCAGATAAAATGTTAATCATTCTGTGTAAGGGAAAGGGTTTTGGTGAGAGATGACATACTATCAGTTCTCACTGATTAGCTCCCTTGGCTTGCCATGCTGACATTTCTGGCATTTTTGCTGTAGGTTTTCTAAAATTAGATGATGATGGAAAATGATAACTTTAATTTTTTTTTAATACAAACAAATTTATTTTGTGGTGATAGTGGGAGAGAGTTCAACTTAAAAACTATTTTGTTTTGATAATATTTTTAAAATATATATTTATGAATGTTCCTGTACCCTCTGAATTTATTTCATATATACTGGTAATCTTGGCTCAAGCAAGAGCATGATAAGACTGAGCCAAAAACACCAGACATATTCCAATACTCTGTGAGTAACTAATTATTTGTTGTTTCTTTTTGCCTGTGAGTGATGTCTAACCAATTTTCAAATGAACAGTTTCATTAATAGTGTTAGTAAATTCTGTACTTGATTCAATTGTTTACATGGAAGAATAGCTGTTCCAGTACATGTAATAGGGGTATTAAGCTCAGCTGGATTGTTATAAGGCTATCAGCACAATGCAGTCAAGCAGGACATAGTTTTGAAAGTGTGGTTCTACTGTAATTGTTGACCAAAGCATTATTATTCATCTGAAAATTGGCTTTCCCTCAAAAATGGCATAACTATGGTAGTTATAGCTGTAAATGTATGCCCCATATGACTAATGGAGCACCATGCTCAAATTAGTCAAAAAGCAATTTTTTTTTTCTTTCCCTTCTCTATTTATATATTAAGCTCTGAATAACAGTAAGTAATTTATAAATATATAAATACATATGTTTATATATAAAGTTCTGAATAACACTCTAGAAACTAACTATAAAATAAAACAAAATGAAAGAAAATTGGGGGGCACGGGGATGCGATGTGGAGTGATGGTATAAATTGATGTTGATTCCAAACGAGTGCCACTTCATAGTCATCATGGAGTGGGTTGGACTGGGAGGGACCTGAAGAATTATCTAGTTCCAAACAGCCTTTGAGGAGTAGGGTTTCCACCCACTGGCTCAGCTGCCCAGGGCCCCATTCAACCTGGCCTTGACCAGGGATGGGGCATCCACAGCTTCTCTGGGCAGCCTGTGCCAGTGCCTCACCACCTTATGAGCGAAAAATTGCTCCTTCATATCTAACCTAAATATCCCCTCTTTCAGTTTAAAAGCCATTTCCCCCTTTGCCTGTCACTATCAAACAGTGTTAAAACTTCTGCTTTAACTTTTTTAACCTTTTTAACCCTTTTAACCCTTCTGTTTATATGCTCCCTTTAGGTATGGCAAGGTATCATAGAGGACAACTCCCCCACCTCTGGGGATAATTATGAAGTTTTCCCCTGCTGCTGCCTAAAGTGATAGCGTTCCCTGGATCTTCTCTGTTGCTCAGAAGTACATCCTCTTCCCCATCAAATCAAATTTTAAGCTCTAGTGATCAGTCTGGGCAGCTTGCTTCCCAGAACATTCTCATCCCTCCCGATCGGTTGCACCCCATTCAGATTCAGTATTCTTAGTCTCTTAAAGGTGTGTCCAAGATCACAGTACCCCATACCCTGAGCATGACACCATCCATTCATTCATTCAGCCAGTCATTCAACTGATCCTTTCTCCTTCTTCTAACAGAATCCTGGTCTCCAAGTGGGAGGGTCGAGGAGAACACTACATGTGCTCCTCAGTGAGAAGTTCCTGGCTACTACCACCTTCACGATTTTTGGTGGCACTGAATCTGACTTGGGCCATTGGTTGGATGAACTCAATGTGGTCATCCCTTCCCAGGTCTCAGCTTTTATGTGCACTCATTCCTCTTTCTAACCACTGAACCCCATATCTGATGTTTAGGGGCACTTTGAGGGCAAGGAGGAGATTCTTCCTTTTGCTCCAAGCAGAGGTGGCTGTCCAGTTTCCTTCTGTGGGCTGTCTTTTCAAGATTGGAAGCTAGCTCAGATTCTTCCCCTTGCAGGAATTTATGTCAAGGTTGTCATTCTCCCTATGCCACTGTGTAATGCTGTGCATCTGTGACACACCCCCTTTGCCCTCAGGCCCTTGGAGGATGTCCAGATTCTGGAGTTCCCCACAACCAGAAGGGGCAAAACCAAGGGAAAAAAACAGTTATATCTAATTGGCAGACCAAAAGGAAGGTGAGAAGGAATACAACCATCTGTTCCTCCGTGGGCAGGAGGAATCCATGAATTATGGTATCATTCTTGATGACATGTTAATTTTGAATGTGTTTGTATCTGAACTAGAGCCTATATACGCAATAACAGGATTATCTTTGCAAAGAAATAATTTGAGAAAAGAGTAAATTAGGTTATAAAGATTTACTTGTAGGTCACATATTGTTTGGGAATCTCACTGATGGGTTTTATACTATGGTTAGTTGAAGAGTGGAGTACTCAGTTTTGTACTTTCAGCTGTTTCCTTTCAAGTGCTTTTCGCATCTCCTTGTACTTATATAGCAAATCAGTTTTAAAGATTAGTGATTTGTCTTGGTGGTTTGTTCCTTTTTTTTTTTTTTTTTTTTTTTTTAGTTTGTTCACTTGAACTTTTCAGGAGAAAGGCTGTTAGCCTTTCACTGAAAAGCAGAGTAGACTTTCAACATCATGAGTGTTTCCTTTTCTGGCTGTATTTGCCTGGCTTTGATCTAAATTCTTTCCTTACTGGTATAAAGATTTTTTTTTTTTTCCCTCTCCTCTCCTGCAGATCTTATTTCCCTCTGTCCTGATGCTTTTGTTGTTTCTTGTTGAAATAGTCTGTTTATTTTAATTTCTCTTAAGTGATAATCCCTTCTCTTGATCAACTGGCAGTGCTGTGCCTGAGGCACCGGGGTACAGTTCACCCTATTGGCACTCATATTCAGTGAGTTGTGAACCAGAATGCTCATATCCCTTTCTGCAGTGCTACTTTTCAGCATCTCAGTGCGCCCTCAGCAAGTTTGCAGATGACACCAAACTGTGCAGTGCAGTCGACATGCCCAAGAGATGAGTTGCCATCCAGAGAGACCCAGACAGGCTTGAGCAGTGGGCCCAGGTGAACTTCATGAGGTTCAGCAAAGCCAAGTGTAATGTCTTGCACCTGGGTCATGGCAACCCCCCACTACCAGTACAAACTGGGAGAGGTAAAGATTGAGCGCAGCCCTTCTGAAAAGGACTTGGGAGTACTGGTGGATGGCAAGTTGGATATGAGCCAGCAGTGTGCCCTCACAGCCCTGAAAGCCAACCATATCCTGGGCTGCATGGAAAAAAAAAAAAGTGTGGCCAGCAGAGTGAGGAAGGTGATCCTGCCCATGTATTCTAGTGAAACCTCACCTGGAATATTGTTTTCAGGTGTGCAGTCCTCAGTATGGGAGAAATGCGGTCCTGTTGGAGCACATCCAGAGTAAGGTCACAAAAATGAGCCAAGGAATGGAACACCTCCCCTACAAGGTCAGGCCAAGAGAGTTCAGGCTATTCAGCCTGGAGAGTAAAAGGCTGCAGGGAGGCTGGAGAGTGGCCTTTAGGTATCTGAAATGGAGCCGTAAGAAAGAAGGGGACAGGCTTTTTAGCAGTGTCTGTTGTGACAGGACAAAGGGAAGTAGTTTCAGATTAAAAGAGGGGAGATTTAGATTGGATATACTGAAGAAGTTTTTTTGCAGTAAGGGCAGTGAGATGCTGGAACAAGTTGCCCAGAGGTGGTGGAAGTCCTGACCCTGCAGACCTTCAAGGTCAGGTCAGGCTGGACCAGGCTCTGAGCAACCTGATCTGGAAGTAGGTGCCTCTGTTTGTTGCAGGAGAGTTGGACTAGGTGACCTTTAAGGGTCCCTTCCAACTCAAATAGTTCTGTGTTTCTATGATCATGATCTGTATACAGGTCCAGGATTGCTGCATCTGAGGTACAGAATCCAGCACTTGCTCTTATTAAACCTCATGTGGTTGGTAATTGCCTAGCCCTGCAATTTGTGAAGATCTCTATGAAAGGCTCCTCTATTCTTGAAGGAGTCAATAGCTTCTCCCAAATTAAAATATAACCTGCTTTCAGATGGGATATCTGGTTGTTCTCCTACACACCTCCCAGTATGGCGGGTTGTGTTCTATGCCATTTATGTGGTAATACTGTTCAGAAAATTGTTGTTTGTGTGTTGTTTTGTTTGTTTGTTTTTTTAAAGAGAATTGGCTGTTTAAAGGTAATGCATCAAATGTTCTGATCGGGAAAGTACGCAATTTTCTCTTCAAAAGAGGCACAGATCCAAGGTCCTGACTGTTTGCAGTGATTAAGTCCAGCAACTCAGGTTTTAACAGATACAGAACCAAGCTCTTTCCTTTGATTATAATGAGAATGTACAATTTGAACAGATGGCAGAATTTCCTTTGTGTTACTCTAGCCTTGTTCCGAATTGTATGATTGCGTTCTATATAATTCTATTTTCTCTCTGTTTTCAGTGCAGCTCAGTATTTGTTTCCTTACTTTTCTATGCAGCCTTTGTATTTAAGGGATCTGTAATTCTGTTGTATGGTTTGTATGGATAGTACTTTTCTTGAGTTAAAACAGTGTTTTTATCTGTAGCAATACAGCATACTCATTCATATTATACTGAGAATCCATTTGAACACAACACAAAAAAAAACAGTGCAGTCTTGAGGATCTTAGAGTACCAACTTTTCTGTTTCTGCTGATTTCTACTTTTCAAATTCTTCATACCCTATTAACATTATCCCTTATTGTAAATTATGGAGTAGGCACCCTACCAATGGTCCAAGTTTAACTTTTGTATTTAGTTGATGTAATCAAGGTCTGTATCGTTCTACATAGGATTTCACAGATATTGAGAGAGACTACATTCCATTCCTTGCAGATGAAGAGTCACTGTAGTAAGGAGTTGAGCTATATCCAGCATATTCATTGAAACAGTTTATCTCAATCTGCTCAGAAATTCAAAACATAAGTTCGGGGATTTCAGAGGTCGTGATTAGAAAAGATACAATTATAAAAGATCTTTAGCTTTCTTACTTACTGCACTTTCAAAGAGCATTATTCTCTTGACTCCTTTACTGGGGTTAAACCATCTACCCTGGGCATGTTTTGTTGCTTCTTAGGGACTAAGATGGCTCATTTTTGTGCATTTTGCTCACAATAAAACTTCTGTAATGACAGATCCTTGCAGATAAGATAATGTTATTCCAGTGTGAATACAGCTCATGGGAAATGATGCATGCATGCTTTGAAGGAAACAAGTTATTTGGTGTATTTCGCATTCCCTGTGTACCTTATGTGTAGGAGGAACTCTCTTGTACAGTGAAAACTAATGAAGAGGGAATTGATTGACTTCTCCCTCCACCAGTATGTTAACTGCTCTCACTACTGTAACTAGTTGTTGTTAGTAGCATTCATGCAGACTTGGTCAGACAGATAAATTACCCTGCTAATTTTTGGAAAGTAATTTGAGAAATGAGGAAAGAATGTATGACATTTTAAGCTGATACTTTGTCTGTTACACGTAAATGTGAAATGTGAGGACTTCAAAGTGGTTATTCTTGGGGGAATTCGTGCTGTCTTTGGTTTGAGCTGGTACATTTTGTACCACACTGATATGACAAAAATTGTTGTGAATGGTTTTTACAGGAAAATAATTTTCCTTGTTACTTTTTTTGATTCTAGAAAACAAAGTATTATTTTCTCTTTATTACTATCACTGAACATCCTCTTTTTTTTTTCTTTTTTTTTTCAGTCTCTTGTAGAAAATTGCTGTTTTTGTAATGTTACTAGCATGCCTGTCACTCTTGTTTCTGTCAAGTACTGATGATGAATCTTGTTAAGGTTTAGTTTCCATGTGAAAACAATGAGTTGTGGACTAGTTCACAACACAACAAGAGAAAGTCAGTAATACTTCTGCACAGAAATGACCCATACAGTTAATGCATATCCAATCCCTAGCCTTTCTTCCCTCCATCCCCAGTTTCTGTGCACATATTCAAGTTTGGACAAGATGTAAAATTGAGAGTTCTCTTCACTTGGAAATGAAGCCTGATAAAAATGCAATATCTTATAAAGGACTTAAAGAATTCTGTGTGCTTTCGGCTTGTAGGCAGAATAATTTCAAAGATAAGCAGCAAGGGAATGATGTTTTTTCTTTGTGTTCTGAATGGGCCTAAATGCTAGTACTCCTTATCCTGAATTCTGTACACTGAACACAACAGAAAGTTTCACATCCCACCCATTTTTATGTGCCCTGTTAAGTTCAGTTCTTGTATTTTTTTTTTGTATATTTTGTACTTTTAATAACTGAGTATGATTTCACAAATAATTTGAATAGCAATCCCCAGATTTCCTCTATGAGTTATGTTTTTTCCTTATTTCCAAACAGCGGGGGGAAAAAAAAGCCTGTTTTTTCTCATTCTGACTATGCACAATCGGCTTCAAATAATTCTTTTTAGAAAGGATGTAACTTGCAACACCTGCTGCTGAAGAGGCTGAGCTCACTCAAAGAAGATAAAGAAATTTATTAGTGAATGCACTTCCAACTGATGATTAAACATTATGTAGGGTTTTTCTTTTTTCTTTTTTTTTTTTTTTAGTTTGTTTGTTTTTTGTTGGCCCATAGTGTCTAGATCATATATGAACTTCGGGTTTCTTTTCCAATTTTTAAGATCAGTTCCTATGATTCAGAGCAGCAACCAAACTGACAGGATATTGCTGTGGATATTATTATGAAAACTGATATTACTATCATCTGACAGGAGTCAGCCACCAATATAGAAAAAATATAGCAAGTTTGTATGGTGTCTTTTCTAAGTTCTGTATTTTCTCGTGTTGGGAGCCCTAGACCTGGATGCAGAACTCTAGATGAGACCTCACAAGGGCAAAGTAGAGGGGGACAACCATCTCCCTCTTCATACTGGCAACCTCTCCTGTATATAGCCCAGTATATGGTTGGCCTTCCAGACTGCAAGAACATACTGCTGGCTCATGTCCAGCTATTTGTCTGCTAGCACCCTCAAGTCTTCTGTAGGACAGCTCTCAAGGAATTCTTCTCCTGGTCTGTACACGTATCTGGGATTGCCCTTGTTGAGCCTCATATGATTCATGTGGGCCCGTTTTTTAAGCCTGTCCAGGTCCCTTTTCATGGTGTTCCTCCTGTCTATTGTAACAACTGCACCACTCAGTTCAGTTTCAGAGTAAACTTGCTGAGGGTATACTCACACCCACTGTGTCATTAATAAAGATGTTAAAGAGTGCTGGTCTCAAGACATACCCCTAGGGGACTGAACTTGTGACCGACCACCATCTGGACATGAAGTCATTGACAACAACCTCCTGGCTGTGATCATCCAACCAATTATTTATCTACTGAATAGTCCACTCTTCAAATCTATCTTTTTAATTTAGGGGTAAAGTTGTGGTGTGGGACCCTGTCAAAAGCACTGAAGAAGTCCTGTAGCCAAAATCAGCTACCCTTTGTCTACTGATGCTATCACTCCTTCTTTGAGTTTTTGAGAGTTGTGAAAATAGAAAACATTAATAAAATGTGAGAAAGATATAGTTTTAACAGTATGTAGTAATCTAGGGAAGATCTTGTCATATTTCATTAATCTTCAGTTTAAAATCAATACAAAAGTAATTAAAATACATAACCAGAAGACTTTGCCCAACTCTCTTGAAGCTGATCACTCTTGATCTCAAGGTGCTTTTTCTTTTTGAACAATAAATATGTCTGTCTGTTTACCCGTGCGTTTCTTTCTGTACAGATAAAGGCAACGTTTTTTGGAGCACACTAGTTACATTCTGATCAAGTTAAAAAGGATAGCTTTGTTAAAGAGGAGCATGGGTTATCTTTTAGCATGTGATAATTTGATGTAAATGCTTCACAGGGGTTTGGAAACAACAAGATTTCAGATCTCCAATTTTTCAGTTAAATGGATGATGTATATCAGTTTCTTACAGCATGTAAGAGCCGATAACTTGATAGAACAACCTATGTGCTGACATTTGCTGCTTGTTCTGAGGCAGTCAAGTGTTAACTATTCTTATGCAAAAGAAAAAAGAGAGATGAGGGAATCTGGGGACTGGAATTAGAATCCGGGCTGAATTCAGACTTGGATAATCTACTTGTACTTTCAGAGAAGTACAAATTAAAGGCAAAAAGATGTGATCAAGTCATTATCTTTGGAGATATGTCAAATCCTATTTTTTTTGTACAGTTATTCATACTGTCAATTACATTTTGAAGTGAAACCTGAAGAGAAAGAAATGTCTAAACATATCAGTGTTGAGATTAGGATATAGTATTATAGAAAATAGGCATGTGGTCATAGTGGCATCCCTTGGAAATGCTCTTAAATTATCTTGGACAAAAATGAAATATTGTTAACTGTTGCAAAATAGCAGAGAATATCAATCACAGTATTCTTTTGCTACCTTTATTTATAATTTAATCAGAATGTTTTAAGAGTATCTTGATGCTTACTGCAGAGCTCCTGATTCAGAACTGTTTCTGAGCCATAATATCAGTTGTGTCATTAAAAGCTTTTTTCAGCATTACAATTATGGATATGAATACACATGAACATACTCTGAACTATTTTTTGAAACATAAATGTAGGCTTTTGACTCCATGGTCTATGCCTTTTAGAAACTTAATTGCTAAGATATATTTGCTTCTCCTTTTGAGACTGCTCTTTTTTCTTGAGCGTGAACATACATGCCTCTGTCCATCAGCTCTTCTGTTAAAAGTGCAGAAAGCCACAGGACACTAGAATGAGCTCAAACATTTCTCATGAAGCCTTTGCAGAAGTTCTGTTCATGCATCAGTTGCTTATTTATCAAAAACAGAAAAAAAAAATCATCTATTACCAGCTTTCATTGCAGAGGTTTCATGGTGCTCAAACTACAGTTCTGGAATGAAAGTTATATGCGTTATGTTTCTAAGCCGTCTCTGTTTATATTGCTTTTCCATACTAGCGACATGTAATTAAATGACAGTGGCACACAAACTGGAGAAATACATTAAGATAAAGAAATGTCCTTGATTGTGATTAGAAGGAAAGTTGTATGAAATGTCTTGTTGTTCATAAAGCGTCACATAACATTTTAATGGAAGAATTTCACGGTACCTAAGAAAATGATATTTGCATGCATTCTAAATATGGACTGCAACAATATGCATGAAAAAAAGTCGGAATAAATTTTGTTCATGCAAAGCACGAATGCAAGGCATGCAAAGCAGAATACTACTCTTTGTAGTTAAACGTTTTAAAAAGTAACAAATAAACACATGCAGAGAACAGCTTCAAAAATTATTTTTTGTTATTTGCATTTATTGCATTATAACATCAATCTAGAAAGGTGTTTAGAGTATTTAAAAATCTGTTTTGCTTTGTTTTTCAAACCTGATGGTTTGCCACATTAGATTCTAAAGTTACAACAGTGCCTGGATAAGCAGACAAATGCAAAACAAAATCTGTAAATCCAGTTTAGACATTAAGTGTGTAAATCGCACTAACAGCTAGGTTTAGTTAGATTAAGTGAAGATACACTATGCGTTGATTAGATTTACAGTTTATAACAGTACTTAGGGTATGATAACTATTATTGTTTTGCTATTCTGTGCCTGTATTTCAAATCTTAAATACTGTTTTTGTACTTCAGTTGTGACAACAGTAAAATAAATTACAAGCAGTGATGGTGCTGAAAAGGAAAAATAACAAAGGTCCTGGGAAAGGAACTTCATTGAGGAACAAGTAATTGTGCTGTGTATATGCATGCATGTTCTGCCTGCAGATTCTGTGCCTGGTGGTTTTGGAGAAAATGAAAGATATTTGAGGTAGATTGTCAATTGCATGACAGTAGAAAAGACTGAAAGGAAGTTGGCATGGAAAATTGTGACTGAAAATTCTGATCCTTAAATGTATCTTTTTGACAAACCAGACAGTAATGTGTTTGCTGTTCAATGCAAGCTCAAAGTCTTAGGCTCATTTATATAAGGAGTGATGGCCAGTTAGTTACATGTCATTGTGTCTTGACATAGAGTCATAGAATGGCTTGGGTTGGAAGGGACCCCAAGAATCTTCAATTTCCAACACCTCTGCTACAGGCAGGGCCAGCAACCTTCAAATCTGGTACTAGACCAGATTGCCCAGGATCGCATCCAACCTGGTCTTAAACACCTCCAGGGATGGAGGATCCACAACCTCTATGGGCAGCCTGTTCCAGCACCTCACTGCTCTGTTGGTGAAGAACTTCCCCCTGACCTTTAGACCTTCTAAGGTGTAGACCTTTCCTCCTTGAGCTTAAAAGCATTCCCCCTCCTCCTATCACTGTCTACCCTTGTAAAAAAGTTGATCCCTATCCTTTTTATAATCCCCTTTTAAATACTGGAATGTCGTAATGAGGTCTCCTTGCAGCCTTCTCTTCTCCAGGCTGAACAAGCCCAGCTTCCTCAATTTGTCCCTTGTGCTCTCAGTAAAGCATCTATAAAGAGTAGCCAGCTGACAATATGTGATGTGACAACACTTGGCCTGATGACACAGGATGTCATATCAGGTGATTCACCATTCAAGAAAAGGAATATAAATAAATTATATAATATTTTTGTATGCTATGAATATGTAATAAATACCATATGTTTAACATATTTATTGTAGTATTTAAATTTTACGTATTGCATGTGAGAATATTTTAAGGATTGAAAATAAAATATTACAGACTTTCAAACTCTAGAGGATTTCTGACTAGAATGGGGATGTTTTAACACTCAAGACACAAATTTGAGTGATGTGATGCACCAGGGGAGATTTAGGCTGGATGTTGGGAAATACTGCTTCTCTGAAAGAGTGGTCAGGCAGTGGAATTGGCTGCCCAGGGAGGTGGTGGAGTCACCAACCGTGGAGGTGTTCAAGGAATGTTTGAACGTTGTGTTGAGGGACATGGTTTAGTGAGAACTATTGGTGATTGGTGGATGGTTGGACTGGATGATCTTGTAGATTTTTTAAAACCTTGGTGATTTTGTGATTCTGTGATTAGACAGTATTTTAAGATTAGCATTACCTATGAAAACATCCTGCATCTTCTCAGAAAAATATGGATCAGCACATTTATAAAAAAAGTTGTATTTTGACACCAGAATGCTGACATTTTTTACTGGGGATGGTTCTGAAATGTGCTTGAGCTCCTAAAATCTACATAAAACTAAATAAATACGTCTGTTGGATAAGATGCTTTCATTGTATATTGAAAGCACCATTTTAAAGACCAGTTCCCTTAGATTGTGTGAGTGCTACTACTCTGATGTGCCATTCTGATGATTAGATTAGCTTTTGGGAATTGTTAATTTCTGCCGCTGACTTTGCAGTAGAGCTTGAATCAAGCAATTTTTCTCTGGACCTGTTTTTCCCCTTCCACATTTTTATAGAATCATAGAATAGCTTGGGTTGGAAGGGACCCCAAGGATCATCAAGTTCAAACCTCCCTGCCACAGGCAGGGCCACCAACCAGGTACTAGACCAGGCTGCCCAGGGCTCCATCCAACCTGATCTTGAACACCTCCAGGGATGGGGCATCCACAACCTCTCTGGGCAGCCTGTGCCAGCACCTCATCATTCTCTCTGTGAAGAACTTCCTCTGACATCTAATCTAAAGCTTCCCTAATCTAAACTTGGAGTAGATCTTGTGCCATTGCTGTACATGGGCAATTTGAAGATAATGGGCAAAAAGAGTCAAACTTTAACAAAATCATAGCATATCTTGCTTTTTATCTTCATTAGTATACTTACACAATGTAAGGATGTAAACAACTTGTGTATGTAAATCTTCAACTAAACTAGCACATTTTAGGTGTTTATGCTCCTTCTAACCTATTCTCTGGCTTTGTAGTATGGATTGTCTTAGTATTACCTGTGTAAGGTGGACTTTGGTTAGCAAGGAGACCCACTGTGTTTTGATACCAAATTTTCTGTGAGTTTAGGAAGAATTAAATGTCAGCTCAGTAATATTAGAAAATTATATAGGGGTTCAGTTTATCTCTATGGCTAAATTTTTATGTTCTTTCTTTGCTATAACTAACTCTGCTTATCTGATTAAAAAAAAAAAAAGAAAAAGAAAAATCTGCTTAAAATTTAGATTTCTTTTTCACTGATAAAAGATAGAAAACTTCCCTGTAATACAAATGAAGCTATGGATCAATAATTTGTGGTGCGTTATAGTCTTACTAACTTTCCAAAGTATTTTGATTCACAAGAATGGACAATAACGATAGTTAACCTTTTTTTCCTATTAAATAAATTAAAGTAAATCATAAATATATTATTTTTATCCTTCAGGAATCTGCTTTGTGATCCTGTTGTTCATATGACTTATCACAGCAAGGTCAGAGAGGAGGCTGCGTATCCCTCCAGGCATTTTATCTCATTTTAGAATGGAAGCTGATAATAAATCATCCAGAGACACGTTTATGCCCATTTTCTCATTAAGGCACTGTTCTGCCAACTAGCCCATTTTTTAATAGCCAGCCATTTATATATTTTTAAGCGGGTTCTAAAATATTTTTCTTCCTTGAGCTCAGGGTCAGAGACCATGAAATGCACCTGCAATCACTGACTGGTATGCTGCTTCATCTGGGAGATAACTGAACTTCAGGATAATTTACTGTTAGCATTTGATGTACTCTTACGGTAGTGTTGCTCCTGTATCTTTGCATATTTTAGTTTCAGCTTTTGAAGTCCTGCCCATGCAGATGTTTGAATAGTGCTATGTTTAATGCGGATCATACGGAAGTGGTTCAACTTCCTGTATTCTACAGTCTTTTTATTCCTGCTTATGTGTAATAAGTGTTCTCAACAAATTTATTTTTTGTTTCTTTTTCCTTTTAGTTTTTATTTTTTTTAATATTTTTTTTCCAGCTTTATTGATAGAATTGGTTGGGAAGAGTGCATAAGGTAAATGACTTCAATGGTCTATGGGCCAAGTTCTTTGCATCATGAACAAATCAAAATAAAAATCAGATTTAATCAAGCCTCACAAATGAATAATCAGGTTGTACATTAAATCTTAATTATTTTTTCTAAAATATAACAAAATTTGAAGTGATGCAACACTTACATTAGCATTACTTAGACTATTCTTATTACTCTTTTTAATTTCTTTTATTTCATTATCTTTTATTCATATGCATATGTTTACATATATATTTGTTAGCAGAATTGCATGGAGAGAAAACATTTGAGAATCTTATGGGTTTGAACCCTCTGATATGCTTTCTTGTGCTAAAGGCAACACAGTGGTCAAGCTAATTCAGTAATGTTTAAACATATATTTGCTCTTCCGCTACAATTGCAAGTGTTTTGTGCATCTGATCCTACAAATGCTATACCAAAAAAAGCATTTAGCTGCTTTAGAAAAGCAGCATCTTCTAGCGAGTCCTGAAGATTAACTGAGGTGTTCTCGCTTGGAAAAACAAACCTAACTTTACATATGACTGTATCTTCAAGGTATTTTTTAGCTGGAGCTTTGATATATTGTTGAAATGATTTATAAAACAGTCTTTAAAATTGACACTATATTTTTCTTGTAAGGTTTTTCTGTTTTCCTGTTAAATCTCTATTTTGATATCTTTCCTTAGAGAAAGGGACAGCTTATGAAAAGTATAAGCCCACATAAATAAACAAGACGTGCGCTGGAAGGACACCTTGATTCAACACTATTTGTGCCAGAAGTAATTCTGGGGCTAAATAATTTTTCCCTTTTTCTCTTTCCCTTCCCTTCTTTCCCCTCCCCCTCCCCCTTTTTTTTTTTTGTTTATTTTTTTGTTTATTATTTCTTTTATACCATTTAAAATGAAATTTGTGAAATTTAAACAAAGGCTGAAATTTCAAGTGTTTCTTTTAAATATTACATATTGGTTATGAAAGAAAATAACCACCGAGTTACTTGTGTAGGATAGAAAATATCAATTTAAAGCAAATAGAAGTAATGAAATGTATAATATACAGCAAAATGTAAGATTATTCTCATCAGCGATGTATATATTATATTTGTATCATAAATTGCAGGAAAAACATTTTTTTCTGGAACGCAGTTATGTTCAACCTAAATAGTGTTGAGCATGACTACTATAGAAAGTATTTTTTTTAATTTTTTTTTGTTTATTTGGTTGGTTTTCATAGTAATTTTTTCTTTTTTGTTTGTTCCTTCTTAATATGGAAGGAATGCCACTAAAAACACCTATCTGGATATGACCTGGCTCAAGCTTAATACGTCTTACTAAACTATTAGTTATCTAAATGACAATTAAAAGTTGTGTCCAATGCTGGTGTTTTCATCAGTATATCTATCAAAAAGAATAAGGAAACCCAGAGACATAACTTGATTTTGCTATCAAACATGTGCGTATACTTCTCCAGACAAAGATAGCTTGTGACATACCTACAGATACACGCGCTTTTCCTGTAGTTGCTGTTATGTAAATATTAATGCTTGTAATGGCATATACGACTGTGCCTCTGGATGAACAGATAATGCTTGCCAGCTAAAACAACCCTCTGATTAATGCACTTTAAAAAAGTACGTGGACTGTAACTGATTCACAGTTTACTTTAAATACTATAACTGAAAATTTTCTGATAAGCAGAAGGAAAATATGAATGGCTTTTTTTCCATTCTTAGGAAAACTGTTTACTGAACACCTGTAACACTCTGTCTGAGAAAAGAAATACAGAAACTCTTAGTGAAATGTGAAGTGCATATAGAGTGCCCATTCTATCCAAATCATTGAAGACTTTTGTAAACTCTTGTTCCTTGGGATTTTTTTTTCCCTTGTCCATTTAAAAAGTCAAGGCATTAACTTTGAATTTTTTACAGGGTCTATACTATCAAGAGACCTATTATAAGAAAATTAGGAATGATGAGAAAGGCCTATGAGGTCTTTCTTTGAGAAGAAAAGTTCATCACCATAGATGCTTCACTCTAATTTCACACAGAATCATACAGAATTATCAAGGTTGGAAAAGACCTAGAAGATCATCTAGTCCTACCATTACCAATACTTCCCAGCTAAATCATATCCCTCAAAACAACATCCAAACGTTTCTTGAACACTCCCATGGTCGGTGACTCCACCACCTCCCTGGGCAGTGCATTCCAATGCCTGACTACCCTTCCCGAGAAGTAATACTTCCTAATGTCCAGCCTGAACCTCCCCTAGCGCAGCTTGAAACCATTCCCTCTAGTTCTATCACTGATTACACGAGAGAAGAGGCCGACTCCCAGCTCACCACAACCAACTTCATGGATTATCATACTTCTATTTATTAGCTTTTCCCAATTCATGTGTATTTCCTATTTTTAGTGGTTCTTTATAATGATAATCCAATTGATATAAAGGGTAATATTGAGCTATATTTTGTTTTCAGTGTATTTTAGAGTTCTGTTTCATTCCAAGGATGAAAAAATGCTTATACCTTGGAAAATGTTATTTCTTTGCTCTGTGTTATTGCATTTAATTTATTAATCTATTGGGTTTTTGTTTGTTCTGTTGTGGATTTTTTCATTCCCCCTTTCTGTTGGTGATTTCTGCTTTAGAATTATTACATGCTTTTTTTTTTAATGCATTCTATTTTTATGACATTCCTCATAGAGGATTTAATGCTGTATTCTTAATTGCTAAGACAGATTCAGTTCATGCTGTTGTAGCTTTCCAATCTCAAGTTTTGTAGATCATTAGTTTTATGTCAATCTACTTATTGTATATAGAGCCAATGTTTCTTTGCCCTTTATGGCATAAGAATTTGAATATGTCTGAACTGCTGTAAGTTCCTACTGTTCCTACTTCCATGTTTAAGACTTCCAAGATCAATATTTGTTCTGTACAATGCAGATTGATTAACCATATTTTCTGCTTTGTGTGTGTGCAAGAAAGCAATGTTTCAAAAAAATGGATTTTAGTCTCATTGTTCAAACACATCAATTCAGTATTTCGCTGATAAATTACATTTGCTTTTGTCTCTCTTATGAACATGAAGTGTTTCTAAGTGGTTTGTGAGCCTTGTCTATTTCCAGTGTAATGTTTTATGACTGTAGAAGTTTTAACTGCACATCACTTTGCTAGAACCTCTGTATTTTGCTATTGTCACCTAAAATAGACATGCTTATTGATATTTTCTTTTTCTGGAGAGACTATTTCATCACATCTTTAAAATTCTGATGATTTTTATAATAAACTAATTGGTTCCAAAGCACTTCTAAACAACCTGGAACCAAAAGTCTCTATTAGGATCATGGGTTCAACAGTAAGCTAGTACATGAGGATGTAAATAATACCAATTTATTTTTTCTCAGCCTTTTACCTTGGATTTGTTCTAGAATGTATGCATGTTCTCCTTTCAGAAACTATATGCTTGAGCATGCATTCATTCTCATCTTTTGACAGTTAGACAAGAAAACTCTGATTCCTTCATTTTATTTATATTTCAATATTCTTCACTGGTATTTCTTTTCTGTATCTTTATGGTAGTAAAAAAAAAATGGTTCTTTATTGTAGAAAAGGTAACACCAAATAATGTCTGCACTGAAGTTAACCTCTTTTTTTTTTTTTTTTTTTTTCCCTGGCAGATAAACCTATAAAATAATTGATTTGATAATTTATTTTTATTATTTTTATTTTTTAGTCTCAGCAGGGTACCTAAGGCTAGTATCTTAGGAAAAGATACAACTCATTGATGCATAGTAGTAAAGCAATTCTGTTACTGCTGCCATTATGTGGGTCAATAAAGAACCTTAAATGCAATTCCTTTCTGAAAGGTACTCTTACTAGATGGTACCCTACTTAAATAGTTCCTTCCATTTACTCATGCTCTAATCAAGATGAGTAATCACCAATTTTAAGTTGTTTTTTTTTAATAAAATTGCAGATAATTTTCCAAGTGTTTCCAGCCTTTCCCAGTATCCTTCCTTATTTGACTGGGATTGCTGGAAGGAGGACACAATGAGTGGTACAGGCTGTACTTGAAATATTCAAATTATGTTTTCTTGGTTGTTCAGACCAATAAATTTTTTTAAATTGTTTCAGCCTTGATCTATGAAAAGTGAAATCTGTAGCAGTAATTAAGCTCAAATCACTTATCATCAAAATGTCTACTTTTAATGTAAGTCCAAACTTTTTATTTATTTGGAGATGATGAGTCACTGGCACAGGCTGCCCAAACAAGTTGTGAATGCCGTTTCTGGATGTGTTCAAGTTCAGGTTGGGCGCTTGAAAGCTGATCTGGCAGGCGGAAACTCTTCCTAGGGGCTGAGATAGCAGGTACCTTACTACAGCTAAGAGAATTCTGAAAGGAAAGGGTAAAAGACAAATAACTAAGTTCATTTCTGGTTTAAGCAAACATGGCATTGTATTAGTCAAAGTGATGAATTTTTATCTTAGCTGAGGATCTGCCTTAAATCTTGTAATCCAATCTTTAACTGTGGCATTTTCTTATTTTTTCAAATTTTCTGTGGTTTTTCAGCTACTTATTTCATCATTTAATGTATTTATTTATTTACATGAACAATTTTGATATATTTTTTTCTCACTGGTATTTGCTATAACAAAAATTTGTGGAAAATAAGATGGAAAAGAAGAATCATAGTCAGGCCTCAAAGTCCAGTACTATAGAAGGTTAAGGACCTACTTTAAGTGAAAAGGTGTTTCCATTATTTCTACACTGTGTGATAATAAAAGTTCCCTTTTGTATATGAGATACTGAAACTGTTAGAAACCAATACCTCATTCCATAAAGTGGGATTAGGTATAATACCGTTTCCTTTGCATTCAGGGAGGTGAAGGAGGAAGATGTGTGTCTCTGAGACTGAGAAAAGGAGCAGGATGAGTATGTCTGAACTTGAGCTAAAGCTGGATAGACACTGTTATTGAGTAGACTTTGTATGGTCAAAATAGTTTCTTACATTATATCAATGTAAATTTGTCTATAAGGGGAAAAGCACACAAAGAAAACAACCCTGGTGTTAGTATTTGTACCTTCTGTTAATTACCATACTGTACCTTAAGTGAAGAACGGTAGGCCAAGCATACCTAGCTTATTGATTGTATATGTATCTGTATGTGTCATTTGGCTCACTTAGTTACATTTTTGTGCTATTAGCTTTCATTCAAGGTATGGCAAATGGAAGTAGAATATAAGAGAAGAAACATTAAAAGCAGGAAACACTGAAAACATCCTTCTCTTGTCCATTTTGCCTTTCACACTTTTATAAACATGGAAGTAGTGGGGTTTTTTTTGTTTTTTGTTTTTTGTTTTTTTAAGTCATAATTCAAGTAATTATTCAAATTTTACGAATTTACAATGTACACCAACATGTCCTGTGATTTTTCCCTTATTCCTGTCAATCTCTCGGTGCCCTAGTCTTGGCTAAAGAAACTAAAGAAGAAGAGAATCAATGGTAATTTGATCATTAGTAATTATTTATTTTGTTAAATATCAATGTTTATCAAATAAATAGATAAATGAAAACATAGTTGGTGTTAGTATTTGTACCTTCTGTTAATTACCATACTGTACCTTAAGTGAAGAACAGTAGGCCAAGCATACCTAGCTTATTGATTGTATATGTATGTGTATGTGTCATTTGGCTCACAAGTGCTGGAGACTTTGTATACTAGGTAGAAAACAAGTTCTAGGAGTGATTATTTGAATTAGACATGGGCAAGTAAGCAGCAGACTTTGGGAATAGGAAAGTAAACATGGAACTGTATTTTTCACAATAGTTTTGAAATAGTACCTAGTGCTGTTCTAGTCTTAAACATTTTAAATTGAGAAGATAAAAAAAAAGTTATAGTAATATCTCAAAGATAAGCACTTGCAGTTGGGTTTTTTGTTTGCTTTTTTTCCTTTTTTTTTTTTTTTTTTAACAATTAAAGCTTGTTATCTCAAACTTCTGTAAAACTCATACTGGAGTACTTAAGCTTAAGAACTTAATGGGCAGGATTAAATTTACATAATTATTAATTAGGTTGTGCATCTCCAAGTGGCCATCAGAAAGTGCAACACATCTATGATAGTTTTTTCCTATTAATGCTCCCTTTCTAAAATAGAAGTCTTGACAAAAATAAGTAACTTCAAAACTGGTGACTTTTCAAAAATTCCAAAGATAAATTACCTTACTAATTAAAAAAAAGAAAAAGTAATTGTATTTTCTATCTGTAAAATTACATCTTTCAATCACTGTTGTCTCTTGTTGTGCTTAAAGTCAAACTTCTATTCACACATAGATTCTTACAGATTGTGGCCACTTCAGATTCTCATTTGATAAACTGAAAAGATTTCTGTTCCCTACTTCTTTCCAAATAGTCCAGCATGTTCTTGACTGTTCTACTTGTCCTGGTTTGTTTTCAACATCATAGCTGTGATCTTATATCAGACATGGAGAGAACATTACAGTGGTTACTAATTTCAAAAGTTAAAATTCTGTTTGTTCTCATCTGATTTTCATTTTATGTGTCCAAAGATTGTATTAAGCCTTTTATTCATGACAGCAGTTTGGGAATTCGGTTAAGATTATTATCCCATAGTTTTATTCTGAGTTTTTTGTAGGCCTGTAACTTCCCAAATGCCATATATCATATTACATATTTATTGAGTATAAGTATTCCTGATAGAAAATTTTTGCATATACTGTGTAACTGTTACGTTATACTGCTGCTGTGTTTCATCTGTTTTCCAGTCCTGCTATGGCTAATAATGGCATAGGTCTTGATCCTACTGCTTAAACTCAGTTCAACAGAAGAGAAGAAAAATTTATCATAATGTTTGATTAAATTGTATTTATTTAATAATCTTCATTATAAACTGGTAATCTTTTCCTCCTCCTATTAATCATCAAGAGGAACAATTGGCACTAAGCTTGTGTAAGGTTAGTGATCTAGAAAACAATTTATACATTATCATTGAATTAATATTTTATCAAGGATTTTAGTTGACAAATGATAGGTTCAAAAAAAAAAAAAGAGGAAAAACTTAAAATACAATTACATTTTCAGTAAATACTGCGTGTTTAAGATCTGTTCACCATTCTGGTTTATTTGCTGACTTACTGAGCACCAGAATTATGTGTTCTATTAATTCATAAAACTGTTCATTTAATTTTCTATTCTTCTTTCTTGGTATATATTTATACTTCAGTTCTCTTTAAAAGAAATTGATATTTCCTTTCATTTGTAGTCCTAAATATTAAAATATCTATTCTGTGCTTCTTGATTCTGTGATAGTATCATCACACTTTACATTGGTCTTCTCTGTGGCATGTATTTTCTTGTGCTTTTTCTACTATATGGCATCTTACTGTCTGTTTATCCAGGAGAAGAAATATTTTTTTGTACCTGCTACCCTACTAATTCTATTTATACTTTGCTGTATCTTGATGCTATAAAAATTTATGTATAATAATTAGTGTTGTTTAGTTTGATTAGAGTGTGCATCTGTTCCTGAAAATTAAGATCCTGTAGTTTTATTTTACTGTTTATTCCTCATTATAATGACAATCCATTGTGATTGTACTGTTTACTTTGAGACTTGAAACGGAGCAGTAGTCAGCAGAATCTGTATGCACCTGTGTTCTTCTCATGCAGTTAAAATTTCTCCTTTTCACTTTGTGAATGGTGTTTATGTTTTCTTGGTAGTGGCTGTAAGCAAATTAGCACCTCTCCTGTTTTGAGTTCATAAGACATAATATCCTTTAAGAAGCACTTTCATATATTGGGAAGAATTAGCTTTCAGAACAGCATTTCAGAATAATTTCCATAAGAAACGTGTGATACAAAAATTAGATGGCAGTAAACTGAAGCCGGTAACCTTGGAACTTATTTTAGAATCAGTAAAGTTTAGAAATTTATGTTGTACTGATCCAACCTAATGTATGTATGACTACATTTAAGTTATTGATGCATTAGGTGTATCAATTTTTTTGCTGTTGAGCAACTAAAGAATAAAATAAGGACAGTTTAACATGTGCATCTTATTTATATTATTACAAAAAAAAAGTGCCTAAAGTATGCCGAGAGAGTCTGATTACAGTGTAATAATATTGGGCCATGACCAGTAGTCAGTTTGTACACTTATATGTCACAGAGGAATGAGCCATTTTTTACCTATTTAAAATTCTTTTATTTCATTGGGTTTAATGGTATTGAAATACTTAGTTAATTCTGTGTTAAATAGTCTGAGTTTCCTTCCATTACTGTTAACAAATTAATATTGAATCTAGAGACTTTATAAACCTAGTTTTATGGCAAACCTGTTTGGCAAATATAAACAATTTGTAAACCCAAGTGAAGAGGAAACATTTTGCATTTTATGTCTTAGTCTGCTTATTATAGTAAACATTCCTCTTTTTCTTCATACCATTATTTGTCCTTGTTGAAAATATAGAATACAGAAACTAATGAAAACAAAAAGGCAAAAAAAGAAAAAATGCAAAAGAGAAGAATACTATTAAAATGATGTTAAATTTCTAAAATTTGTCTTAAAATTAAAGAAGGCAAGAACAGGTATGTGATAGTATTATTATCTCTGTTTTGTATTTTAGCTTACTTCTTTTCTTCCCTATGAAATGCTCTGAATGTTCCCAAGTCTAAGAGATACAGAGAGGAAAGCATTGTATACTGTTATGTACAAAAGAATATCGATTTTATTATTTGGTTTTTTTTTTTTTTTTTTTTAGCTTCATACAAGCATAGCATAGACAATAACTACTATATCATATCATCCATAAAAGTAGGAAATCAGACAAAGGCGTCAGGAGTACCAAATGGATGAGGATATTATGGAAAATCTTAAATGGAAGAAGAAAGTTTATGAAATGTGGAAGAAGGGTCTGGTCAATTGGGAGGAATGTAGGAACGTTGTTTGGGTATGCAGGGATGCAGCAAGGAAGGCTAATGTTTACTTGGAATTAAATCTGGTGAGGAAGGTCAAGGACAACAAAAACTTCTTCAAGTATGTCAATAGCTAAAGGAAGGCTAGGGAAAATGTGGGTTTGGTATTGAATGTAGTGAGTGCCCTTGTAACAGAGAATGCTGAGAAAGCAGTTACTGAATGCCTTCTTTGCTTCAGTTTTTATTGCTAAGATTCCTCTTTGGGGAGCCCAGATCTTGAATATAACAGTCTGGAGAAAGAAGACTTCTCCTTGATTGAAGAGGATCTAGTCAGAAATTGTCTAGCCAAACTTCACATGGATGCAGATGGGATGCACTGTGTGAGTGCCGAGGGAGCTGGCAGAAGTGATTGCCAAGCTGCTCTCTACTATCTTTGAGAGGTCATGGAGAATGGGAGAGATGCCTGAGGACTGGAGGATAGCCAGCATCACTCCAGTCTTCAGAAAGGGCAAGGAGGAGGAGCTAGGAAACTACAGGACAGTCAGCCTCACTTCCATCCCTGAGAAGGTGATGGAGCTACTTATTTTGGATGTCATCTCCGAGCAAGTGGAAGAAAAGGTTATGAGGAGCAGTCAGATGGTTTCACCGAGTGGAATCATTCTTTACCGCTCTGTTAGCTTTCTGTGATGTGTGAACTGGGTAGATGAGGGAGAATAGCAGATGTTGTGTACCTTGACTTCAGCAAGCCTTTTGACATTGTCTCCTATAACATCCTTTTATGTAAGCTCATGCAGCTTGGAGAAAATGAGTGAAAGGTGAGGAGGACTGAGAACTCTCTGGTTGACAGAGCTCAGAGGATGGTGATTAGTGGCACAGAATCTAGTTGAAGGCCTGTAGCTAGTGATGTTCTCCAGCAGTTGGTACTGGGTCTGGTCTTGTTCAACATCGTCATCAGTGACTTCAATGAAGAGATAGAATGCACCCTCAGCAAGTTTGCTGATGATACAAGGTTGGAAGGAGTGGCTGACACTCCAGAAGGGTGCACTGCCATTCAGTGAGACCCGGGTAAACTGGAGAATTGGGTGGAGAAGAACCTTATGAGGTTCAATGAGATCAAAGGCAGAGAGGACTCTGGGTAGGAATAACAGGTTAGTGGCTGACATGCTGGAGAGGAACTCTGCAGAGAAGAATCTAGGTGGCCCTGTGGACAGCAGGCTAGCCATGATCCAGCAGTGTGCCCTTGTGGCCAAGAAGACCAGTATTCTGGGGAGTATTAAAATGAGCATGTCCAGTAGGTTGAGGGAGTTTCTCCTCCCCCTCTACTCTGCCTTGGTGAGACCACATCTAGAGTTCAATTCTGGGCTCCCTAGTTCAAGAAAGACAGGGAAATAGAGAGAATCCAAGAGAGGGCAACAAAGATGATTGGAGAACTGGAGTATGAGAAAAGGCTGAGACCTGGGACTTCTCAGCCTGGAGAAGACTGGACACAAGCAGGAACATAGGAAGTTCTATCTGAACTGATTTATTTTGAGGGGGATAGAGCCCTGGAACAGGCTACCCAGAGAGCCTATGGAGCCTCCTTCACTGGAGATATTCAAAACCTGCCTGGACACTTTCCTATGTAACTTGCTATAGGGAACGTGTTTTAGAAGGGAGCTGGACTAGATGATCTCCAGAGGTCCCCTCCAACCCGCATGATCCTGTGATTCTATGATTGTGTTAGTAATCTGTAGTTTTTAACAGAAAGGTTAATGATAAAACAAAAGATGAGAAGAAAGGAATATGAATACTAAGCTGTTACGTATCAATGTATTATCATGAGGGTTTTTTTTCTGTCTTGACTTTTTAAAAATATAAATGTGAAGAACTGCAAACATAAGTGATAAGAAAGGATAATAGCAATGTTTTCATGGAAGTTTTAAATTAATTTACTCAAGTGCTGATCCTTCCTAATTCTAGACAGTTTTCATCAGAGTACAAGATTGATCTAGTATCCAGAGTAAGCTTTGTTTTTGAAAAATAATAAGATGAAAAATATCCACTTAATACTTGAACTGCTAATTTAAGTAAATTCTGTTGGTTTTATAAAACTGGAGCCACATACTTACATTAGTATTCAATGAGCATGCATAACTTATGAGTAAAAATGTTATTTCTGCTAAGGATTCTTAATAAACCATAAAGGGTATATTGGAAAAATAATGGATGTCCACTATTATTATAATGGAAAAAATATGAGGAAATTAAAGGCATCTAATGATCTTTTATTGGGAGAAATCAAATTTAAAATTGTTTTCAAGAAGAAAAGCTAATATTTTGCTGAAAAGCCACAATTTTCTGCTTAATAATTATTTTTTGAGGAACGGTCATATATTATTAAAATGACTAATTAACTTACAGTACTTCTGTGCTAATAGTGAAGGAAGAACACTAATTGAATATTGATAGTATGAGTTTTTTGTCAGAGAAAAAAATTAAATAGCAATGTGTGTCCCCCATATTCCTTAGCAGCAATTTACATGTAAATGTACCATACAAAATAAATAAATAAATAAAAGTAAGACCTCCATCTGTTCATGGAAGAAATACATTCATTCTTGTGAAGTATAAAGGGCATTTTTTAATCCTAGAACCAGGCTAAGAAAAGTAAGAAGCTAATGAGGAAATGTAATCTGTTAAAATAGATGTTGAAATACTGTACTTCAGAAGTCATTGGAGTTCAGCAGGGGCAGATTTGTTCAGCAGTGTTAACTTCCTTGAAGTGAGAATTCAAAAGGAGTAGTGTCCAAAAATGCAGTTTCCTGAATCTTAGACTTTCTTAGGAAAGTCTAGGATCTTAGGAAAAATCTACTTGTATTCTTGGAGAAGAGGGGTTACAGATTTTTTGGAGAAAGCATACCTTTAGGAAGTAATACATGGATGTAGTATTAAATTAGAAGAACTCTTATTCTTGCTTTAGCATAAGGTTTGGAAGACATTCTGTACCTAGTGAACAATATATCATGCAGCAGTCCTGTACAGAGAACATGAAGTAATGGCATGAAACTTGTCCTGATGGAAAGTTTTCTGAGGAAGAACATGGGATAAAACAGAAAATAAAGGCTAAGTCGGGGATTTTCGTAAGTCAGATTTGAGTTGGGGTTTTTTGTTTGTTTTTACTATGGCTGGTCAAAAATTACTTCAGCTTGTGTGTATATCCATATGAACGTGTAGTCAAATAAGTGTTCACATGAGCAAGGAAGGTCAGACAGTTCTTCAAGGCTACGTGAATAATGAATTTGAACTGTTCTATATATTGTTTCCCACAAGCAATATTGATATTCAGAACAGCCCTTATCTTCTGCAAAGACCTAACATCCAAATTTTACATCTAGCTAGGTATTTCAACACTGCTATCATATTCATAGCTTGGTAACCTTACTTTCCTTTGGCATTTCTAATTTATAACACAGGCTGTCATCTAAATAATTCATATTGATTGTTTGCACTTGGAAAGTGGAGAAACCTGAAAGAATATGAAAAGAAAACCTACAGGTTTGTGTTTTTTTTTCCTAGTAATTATGCTTCCAGAAGGAGGAAAGGAAGAACAGATAAGGAATTGACATTCGTACATATTAAACAGATTTAGTGCTATATAGCATAATAATATGAGATTTAATTCTAAAGTGTTATTTGTATCACTGCATAAAATACTAACAAATCATTTATCTAAGATGGAAATCTTAGGATGCATTAGCATCAAAATACAAGAAAATACAAAGACATATTGGCTAAACTATTTTTCAGATAGTATTGTAGACTTCTACTAGGCATAAAATTAGGTTCCAATTTATTTTATCTAACATTCTCTTGAAATCATTGTCTTTCTCTTTGGTTTTTATCTCTCTAGTTAAGAGGAAGCTTTTTCCTTTTGTGTCATGTTTTATTTCCCTTGTTCTTTTTACCTTCTAATTAGAATAGCCACCAGTGTGAAAAGTCTGGTTTATATGGATTGAAACAAGAGTTAATGAAGGGACTTTCCGCTTGAATTTATAATGGCAAATGTTATAACCAGATTCTTCAGAATGGTACATTTGACTGTAAGAATTCATAGCTAAAAGTGCTGAGAAATTATTCATGTTAAAATCTGAATAAAAAAACTTAGGAGTGCAGAAAGCAAGAAATTTTTCTCACTAAAATGTAACCCAAGGCTAGAGGTAGTTCATCAATTAATTAGTAGCATGGATTTTAGAGATACAGGAATCTGGTGACAGAACAAAGAAGAAATGTGTACTGTGCCAGCCTCTAACCTTTCATCAGTGAATGACTGTGTTATCACTTTCAGTTTTGCTGTTTTAAACAGCAAGTTATCTTCAAATCTTTACCTTAACCATTATGAAAGTAATGCTGAAGAGATTTGCATGAGATGTAAATAAACAGAAATAGATTACATATGGAAGTACTCACTATACAGGACAAGGGCTTTAAAAATAATTGAATGGCAGATGCGTCAGCTATTTTTCCTCTTTTCTTTTGATTAATTTATAGGCAATAGACAATTCGTCTCTTGAGCTTTTGTTTTCAGAGTTCTTGATAGCAAAAATGAGTTGAATATTTTCTGTCCTCTCAGCAGTAGGAAATTAGGTGGTGAAGAGAAACATATGTTAATAGCTTTAAGACACTGATAATTACTGTTTCAGACTAAGCAGCCCCAGCTCACCCAGCCACTTCTCAGAAGTATTGTTTTCTAGTCCCTTTCACCAGTTTTGTTGATTTTCTCTGTACACCTTCCAGCAACCTTTTCCTTTACTGATGGGGCCCAAAACTGAACATGGTTCTTGACACATAGTCTCATCAATGCCAGGTATAAAGGGACAGCCACTTTCCTTGTCTATCTGGCCACACTATTCCCAATGTAGGCCAGGCTGACATTGGCTTTCTTAGCCACCTGGACATGCTGCTGGCTCACTGTCAACTGGCTGTTGACCAGCATCCCCAGGCCTTTTTCTGACGCACAACCTTCCAGCCGCTCCTCTCCAAGCCTATTTTACTGCATAAGGTTGTTATGACTCAAGTGCAGCACCTGGCATTTAGCCTTGGTAAATGAAAAGGTATTAGATTTGGCCTATCAATTCAGCCTCTCCAGATCCCTCTGCAGAGCCTTTCTATCCTCAAACAGATCAATGCTCTGGTCCAAGTTGATTCTGAGAGCAAAGACTAGAAGTTCTTAGTAACAGACCTTGTTATAGCAGGATAACATCCTTCAACACATCGTTCTGCAATGGCTGTCAAACGTTCTGAAATGTGATATGATTTGAGAGTAAACGATAATTAATTAGAGTAGGAACTATGAATAGCATACATTAACCTTGTCAGAGTTTTCATTCTGCTTCAGAAGAAAAGATCTTTAACACTCGCTGCACTAGCAGTGAAGGTGACGTTCAGGGATTTTGGTTGTTTTGTGGGGTTGTGTGTTTTACATTAGAGATATCTAGAAATCTCACCAGAATGTAGCAGTGATTTTTCTAGTGGTGCTGAGAAATTCCCATTTGTAATATGTAGGCCACAGTTTGAACACACTGAAAAACTCCATTTGGAAAGGTATATTTCTAGGTGTGACAAGTCAAATGTTTAGCTCTCTTAAACTGTGTTATTATGTTGACTTACTAAAGACTTTCAGATGAACAGTAGGTAGTCTTATAGGCTTGCAAAATCAGCTATTACTCTTGAGTTTTCAGTCAGCATTGTCTTGGATGCTTGTGACTGTCCACTATATAAGCTCTAGAATTATGTGATTTCATGTACTGGAGTCAAAGTCTGAGCACTGCAAAGTACATATATATCATATGCATACATAAAGTCACTTTACTTGCATTTTTGTTTGTATGTTTTTGTCTATTTTAATTAAATGTTTGATGAATGGAAATGTAGTGCTCATGCAGTTCTTTAAAATTAATACAAGCTGCAAATGCTTGAAGTAAACAATGATTAAAATGTATGACTCAAACCCACAGTCGCTGTGTTGGCTTTTTTGTAATTTACAAATATCAACTAAACACAAAATTATGTGCATCATGTAGCAAAGCACCGTATAATTACTGTCAGGAGTAACACTACTCAGCCTGCAGAGTGAGAAGGCTGGGATTTGGGTTGCTTTTTTTTCTTCCTAAACTATAATAGCTGCATTTACATATTTAACTGTCAGACAGTCTGATTAAATTATTGAGACTGTGTTCTTCAGAGTTAAATGATTTTGGAAAGGCTAGGGTGCTGGCTTTATTTTGTGTTAGTATTGTTAGGTTTTTATATAGCACCACAAAGGAAAAAAAAAAAGTCATTACTCTCCTTAGTTCTGATGTTATTGAATTATACTTGTGTTACATCAAGGAAATAGAATTTTCTATTTGTTGTACTCTTTTATCTTTAAAAAACATAAAAGTCTATGCTACAGGCTGCCTGACTATTCTACTTTTGCCTTTCCCTAGTGATGTCGTATACTCCCCCAAAAGTGTCTAATGACTTATTTTATTTTTTAATCTGATGTGACTTAATAGTGATAGGTTTTTGGCGAAAAAATAAATAAATCCCATGGAAATCAATTTTAACATAAGTCACTGGGAGAGAAAAAAAAAAAAAAAAAAAAAAAGGCTTTATTTGAGTTTATGTAGAAATATTTAAATAATCTGTGGAAAAGTTCTTCATATTTAGTCTTAAAAATATTTTGACTAAATTTAATTATAGCACACACACACACAAAATGATATGGTGTTATAAAAATAATCACAGCCACTCTACCAGAGTGCAGTAAAGTGCCATCTAAACTTAATTACAGAATAAGATATTGAAAGAGGTTGGCATATGATTTGACAAATTGATTAATAGTTTATAATAGTAAACAAATATGGGGTTATCATAAAACATTTGCTATGTCTCAAGATACATTAAAAACCCATTTTTGAAAGATATAAAATAATTGAGAAAGAATAGAAAATGAGAGATTTCAGTTTTTTTGATAAATCAAATTCTGGCTGAACTCATCATCTTTATAGTGGCTGCAGCTATTAGATATTTTTCTGTATAAACAACAAATGAATAATATTTAAAACAGGCTGATTTATCCAAAATGTCTGTTTTTCATACAAAGCATAGCTGTATGTAAGTAGCAACTAGTGACAAGACTATGGCACATCCAAGTATTTTAAAATAATCTTACAAACTCATGCTGTCTCAAGATCAGGAGACAGTAATGGTGTTCTTGCTTGAAGTGTGTATTTCTTTGCTGCTCAACAACTGATGTAAGAGAACAATCAATTGTCTGAGATAGGAGAGCAAATTACAGTTGATATCTCAACGTTACAAAAACCTTGGTGATGTTGCTCATGTTAGATTTTGAAATAGTTGTCAAAAGGTATTCTGTGAAACCTTAAAAAAATCAACATAAAGCATCAAGTGTTTTCTAAAACCAGTACATTTTCTGTGTCTCTGTATGGATAACATTCAGTTGTGGATAAGAAGTATGATGAACATATGAGGAACTGATGACCCTACAACAAAAAGATTATGATCATAAAGTGTAGAAAATCACAAAACTAGCATTTGTCATCATCCCTAAACTACCTTGATGTAAACCAAGTGGACAGGCTGGAGTAGGACTCTTAACTTAGATGGTCACCTTGTTATATGGATTATTTCTCAGTTTACTGCAAAGAGGTTTCCTTTGAACAGATTCACCCAACTAACTTGAAGGTATACATTGTCATTAGGCTACAGTTATGCATCTAATATGCTTTGGATGCTTTCCTAAACTGATTTGGGTATTCACTTTGTATTTTTTTTGTAACATATCTGCTTACTTATCTGTTTCCTTTTTTGTTGTTGTTGTTAATAGAAAAAGAGTAATAAACTCTTGCCAGAATTTGTATTTTCTCTATGTAATTTGAATAAGAGTCGTTTCTTAGTTAAGGGACAATTGAGCGTATTTTATTAGTTAGAGATTACAAGTCATCTTGTTTTCTCTAATTAAATGGCATCTTCTAGGTTCTGAAGTTTGACTTCTTGGAGAAATTATTAGAAACCAAAACTTTTAGAAGCTTTTATCTTAAGAAAGCTAAATAGAAAAGGAAAGTAATCCAAATAATGTCATAATCATGTGTTTTACCTGTTCACACCTGCCCCTCTTAATTCTACATGAGATCTGGAAATATCTCAAGGGTTAATGAAGGGCAAAATATTCTGGCAGGAATGTATCAATGTGACAAGTACCACTTATTTTTTACTCTAGAGTTAAAGTGCCATTCCTATTTCTTGCCTGCAGTGTTTTCCGTACCACTGTTGACTACTCTTGATTATCCTGGATTGTCTGACTGAAATGAGATATTTATTCACTTGTTGGCTCAGAACCTCCAGCCGTGTTTTGCTTCTGTGAAACTGGCATTAATATTGCCCATTGGCTTTGATAATTAAATTGTACACCTGTTCAAAAATAAGCACCAGATTGTTAATGATTCTTGGCCATCATGCTGGCAGTAGTTATCCAACAATATTTCTCTTCAAATTATCAGAACATTTTTGTATGTCTCTAATTGTGACATGAACTAATCCAAGTCTTCAGTGACAATATATTGGTAAAACCTTAATTATCTATATTTTAAAGCAATAATGCTGCAGCTGAAGTGGGAAAGTGTTGTACAGCCTATCATTCTTACTAAGGGTTTCTTCAATTAATCAATTCCTAATAAGACACAATTCATTTCAGTTGTTTCTAGAAATATATAACAGGTCTATCTATAACTAAATCATAGAAAGCTAAGGAATTCTAGTAAACTGAAATCTGAAATGTTTTCTCCGAGAATAATAATTTGTCTTATTTAAAATAATAAAAAATAAACAATTTTATACATAAATATTATGGTTTCCTTTTTCTTTTCCCCTTAATGAACATGATCATATTTTTCACTGTTAACGTGCTGGAGCTTCAAGTTCGATACTTTTTTCTGCATATTCCTTTACTACGTTTTACTACACAATTTATGAGCTTTGTGTTTTGTGTAGAACATTTCTACCAGGTCAAGACTATTGCAAAAATTAATTGTTGAAAGAGTCAACAAGCACAAAAATGAACAGAGAATATGGTAAATTAAATTCTTTCCTTAGCCTCATTCTCTGAGTTTATTAGTATTTTGATCTATGTGCAGTTAGAGAGACTGGAAGGGTCAGAAAGCAGAATAATTGGACGCTTTCTGAGTATCATACAAAGTATGGTGTCCTCTGCTGTCAATTACTCTGCACATTTCAGTTGTTTGCTTAGTTCAAGTTTGGTTTCCCAAGTAGTGTTCTAAACTTTTTTTTTTTTTTTTTTTTTTTAATGCTAGTTCCTGTAATCCATAATTAATGCATCGATGCCTGGTTCTTTTAAATAGAATCCTAAACAGCTAAGTTATTAGTTGATTTCTTGTGGTGTAAACAATCATAAGAGTATGAACCATTTTGCTGTCTGTAGCATTTCATCCTTCTGTGTTCTGTCTCGGGTCGCTAAGCCTCCCAGGCCTGGAAGCAAAGGTGCAACAACATGCAAGCATGTTTTTTCTGTTCCAAAGAGCCGTCTGTTTGGTACTCTAGAGTTGGTTACTGCATTTGGCAGTAGTACTGCATTTTTTGGGATATGCCTTATACTCACCTTGTAGAGCTGGAATCTGCAGTGAGATGAGCATTGCATGCAGTTGTTCCATCTGCATGATATATGCTAATAGTTTCTGCTCAGACTGCACATGTATTGTCTGGCTGAAGGGAAATTGATGAAATAGCCCATGGAAAACACCATAGCATTTCTCTGCATCCTCCACTCTTTTGGAATGCACCCTCTTGGTGCCGAACAACACCACTGACCCTTGATCTGTTCCAGTTTGGGTCTTACTGTATTCTCCATTCATTTAAGTCCCCAATTTTTAACTTCTGTAATCATTCACTTTGCCTTGCACAAGCTTCAGATAAATATTTGTCTATATATATGTACATACAATGTTTGAAGCACAAAATGATTAGGCTGCATTCATATCTGTAAGTTTAGAGTGTAAACGCCCCAATATAACTACTTAGGTATCTCTCTATCACTATAATGTCTCCAAAGGTCAGTGTTTTAAAGAAAGGCTCCTCTGGTGTGGTGCTGTACCTGTCTAAGCTGTTTTCTGTTTTGAATCTGTGGCTTACTGCATTTGAAATAAAAATGCCACATAATCTGGAGAGAAGATGCAAATATTTTATAGAGACACAAATGTAGAATTGCAGGGTGCGGAGTGGAAATTCTGTTAGGTGAATAGCAAGTAGCTTGCTTCAGGAATGTATTTCACTAACGTGGTAGTCATATTACATATATTTCCATTTTTATGCTAAAAGCTTCCAGAAAGAAAACCTCTACCGGATATGAGCTGCTTCCTGTTACATTGTATACCACAAGATGTCTATATGCTGCACATAGATACTTCTGTATCCCTTGTTACTCTCTCTACTATATCCACATGGCCATAATGCCTGCATTCTACTTTGTTCCATATATTTTGTGTATCTTGAATTGTGTTGTGAAGCCCCTGAACTTTTACCAAATCTTCTCTCCTGTCATGGTTTTGTAATTTTTGCTATTGGTATTCCACATCATAACATTATGTGGAGCACAGAGAAGAAGTACTACACATCCCAGGGGACCTCGCGGTCAGAGAGGAAAATACGTCACGGAAGCGACGCTGGCACTCTCTCTCTCACTGCCTGGCAGCGAGTGTGGGTGTGCTTCCAAGCCGCGGCGCCTTCAATTTCAAAGTAGGCTTCTCGGTCTTCGGAAACCTCTCTTTCTCTCTCTCTTATTTCACTTGATTTATTAGCCTCAATTCCAATTAGATTGTATTATAGTAAAATAAGTTTTACTCCTTAGATCGTTGCCGCTGCTCTGTTTGTTTCCTTGAGCCCAGCTCCCATCTCCCTACCCCTTTCCCTTTTTTCCCTTCCCCTTTGTCAGGGGCCGGGGGCCCACGGGCCTACTGCCCCCCCTGTCACGGACACAGATTGATCTAGATAACCCCGTGACAGATTTTGGTGGAGAATGCGGGCACAATTTTAAAGCTTTTAACATTAGTTAAAAGTTAGTTAGTAGGGAAGAAGCAAAAAACACCAGGATTTCTTTAAGCCAGAGACTGCAGAAGCATTGCTACCTGACCTTCATAGATTAGATTGTAGTCTGGGCAGTCTGCCAAACTCTGGACACTGTACAGAGTGTCTTCTGTTTTGGTTCTTTGGTTGTTTTTGTTTTTTTTTCCTTTCTTAGCAGCTACCAGCTATGAATCCACTCTTCATTATAGCTGCTCTGTTTAAGGGATTGAAAACAGTTATGATCCTCTCATCGTATTGGCCGATTATTAATGTCATGATTTACTGTTGTGGAATTGTGTTCGTATATAACCAAATAAGGGCACTGATGGAGACACCTGCCTGGTACTTATATTCAATGTGGTATAATTTGGATTTTGACACTTACATCCCAGATGGAATAGCTAATTTTACAAACAACTACATCCCAGACGGAATAGCCAATTTTACAAACAACACGATGTTCAATCCGGTTTCTGGGCTGTCTTTTCGGTTTGCCACACGCTTTTCGAAAGCCGAGTTAGTACTCATACTCGTGCTCATATCCATGTGCATGTTATCAATCGCCCTGAATGTACTCCAATACATTCGTTCTATGCAGAAGTCTCCTCCAAAACCAGAGAATGCTGACTGGCAGGGAATATGGAGAGGTTTAGGAAAAATCTTAGAAGCATGGGGGCCGGCAATGTCATGGGATTTCACTCTTGAACACCTGTGGGATCCCGAGAAACTAAGCCAGTATTTGAGTCAGGGATGGTGCAGCTTAGATAGATCTAAGGAGGTACGACTTATTTGGGGCTTGGCTTGTGCTTACCGTGCTCTATATAATACTATTCTGGAAAGAGAGAGTTTCCGAGCTGAGGTTCAAGCCAAAGGGGGAAATCCTCAAGTCAAATCTGATCAGTCACAGGAGGCACCAGTAAAAATGTCAGTTGCCCCTGTGGAAGGCAAGAAATGGAAACGGGTGTCCTCACGTCTAGAACGGAAAAAAGAAGAAGCGGAGGAGGAGGCAGCGGAAGGTCCAAGCGAGGTGCCTTTCTCAGTACCGAAAATGGCAAAAGGAAAAACTAAGAGGCGTGAGGAGGAGAGTGATGAGGAGGAAGTCTCGATTACTGTTCGTCGACCTCTGAAGATGTCTGAAATCCAAGGCTCAAGAAAGGAGTTTACACGGCGCCAGAATGAATCTCTTGTTACCTGGTTGCTTCGCTGTTGGGACAGCGGGGCCAGCAGCTTGTCTCTAGATGAGAATGAAGCTCGCCAATTAGGAGGCATTGCCAGAGACCCAACTATTGATAGAGGGATCAGTAGATGCTTGGATGGGGCTGCCACCCTCTGGGAGCGAATGTTAGTAGCTGTGAGGGAAAAGCTTCCCTTCAAGGACGGTCTAAAGCCTGTGATGAAAAAGTGGGATACAATTGAAAAAGGTATCCAGTATTTGAGGGAAATAGCTGTGGTGGAAATGTTGTATAACCCTAATTTTGATCCTGCAGATCCTCGCCAAGACCATGATCCTGAGAGAGTGAGGACAACACCTGATATATGGCAGAAACTCACCAAGACAGCACCAGAGAGGTACGCCGTTACACTAGCAGCAACATTTCAAAGGTACGAGGAACAACAGAGAAGACCCCTAGTTTTTGAATTGGTTCTTACTCTTCAAAACTTTGAACAACAGTTACCTCCAACTCACGTCTCCATTTCAGCCATCTCAGAAGTAACGGACAGACTGAATGAAATGGAAGAGCAAATGTCTCTATTCGTTAATCGTGATGATCCTGTAGTAGTATCAGAAACGACTGATGAAGATCAGGATCATCAAGGGAGTCTAATGAAGGAGCTGATCAAACTAATGAAAACTCAGATCCAGTTAATTAAAGGTGATGAACCCTCCTCCTCACCTGTATCATCAAAAATTTCAGCTATTAAACGCAAACGTTTTCCAGCTCAAGCAAGGAACAACAGTAAGACTACATCGCGTATTGCCTTGTGGCGTTACCTACGTGACCATGGAGAAGATATGAGGAAGTGGCATGACCAAGCCACTCCAGTACTACGAGCACGGGTGAGAGAATTACAAAACAGATCCATTGCCAGTACATCTGCTCCAGTTACCACAGGTAATGAATAGAGGGGCCCTGCCCTCAGTCAGGGGAGGGAGAGGGATAATAGAGTTTATTGGACTGTGTGGATTCGGTGGCCTGGCACATCAGAACCACAGAAATATAAGGCACTGGTGGATACCGGTGCACAGTGCACCCTAATGCCCTCGAGTCATGAAGGGACAGAATCAATCCATATTTCTGGAGTGACTGGGGGCTCTCAAGAATTGACTGTGTTGGAGGCTGAAATAAGCCTCACTGGTAAAGACTGGCAAAAACATCCTATTGTGACTGGCACAGGGGCTCCATGCATACTTGGTATCGATTACTTAAGAAGGGGGCATTTCAAGGATCCTAAGGGGTATTGATGGGCCTTTGGAATAGCTGCTGTAGATACAGACAACATTAAGCAGTTGTCTGTTTTGCCTGGCCTATCGGAAGACCCATCTGTTGTGGGGCTGCTACGAGTGAAAGAGCAGCAGGTACCGATTGCTACAAAGACTGTGCACAGACGGCAGTACCGCACCAACAGGGATTCCTTGCTCCCCATTCATGAGTTGATTCGCCAGCTGGAGAATCAGGGGGTGATAAGCAAAACTCGCTCACCTTTTAACAGCCCCATATGGCCAGTGCGCAAAGCCAGTGGAGAATGGAGGCTGACAGTAGACTACCGTGGCCTGAATGAGGTCACACCCCCACTGAGCGCTGCTGTGCCGGACATGTTGGAACTCCAGTACGAGCTGGAGTCAAAAGCAGCCAAATGGTATGCCACCATTGACATTGCTAACGCCTTCTTCTCCATTCCGTTGGCCACAGACTGTAGGCCACAGTTTGCCTTCACCTGGAGGGGCGTTCAGTATACTTGGAACCGTTTGCCCCAGGGGTGGAAACACAGCCCAACCATTTGCCATGGGTTGGTCCAAACTGTACTGGAACAGGGTGGTGCGCCTGAGCACCTGCAGTACATTGATGATATCATTGTGTGGGGCGATACAGCAGTAGAAGTTTTCAAGAAAGGAGAGCAAATAATCCAAATTCTTCTGCAAGCTGGTTTTGCTATAAAGCGAAGCAAAGTAAAAGGACCTGCCCAAGAGATTCAGTTCCTAGGTATAAAGTGGCAAGATGGGCGTCGTCACATCCCAGCAGATGTGATCGACAAAATCGCTGCTATGTCTCCGCCCACTAGCAAGAAAGAGACACAGTCTTTTCTGGGCGTAGTGGGCTTTTGGAGAATGCATGTTCCAAACTACAGCCTCATTGTAAGCCCCCTTTATCAGGTGACGCGGAAGAAGAATGATTTTACATGGGGCCCTGAGCAGCAGCAGGCTTTTGAACAGATTAAACAGGAGATAGCCCGTGCCGTGGCCCTGGGGCCAGTACGGACGGGACAGGATGTAAAGAACATCCTCTACACTGCTGCTGGTGAGAAAGGTCCCACTTGGAGTTTGTGGCAAAGAGCCTCAGGAGAGACTCGAGGCCGACCCCTGGGATTTTGGAGTTGAGCATACAAGGGGTCTGAAGAGGGCTACACTCCAACTGAGAAGGAGATCTTAGCCGCATATGAGGGGGTTCGGGCTGCTTCCGAAGTAGTCGGTACTGAAACGCAGCTCCTTCTGGCACCTCGACTGCCAGTACTGAACTGGATGTTTAAAGGAAAGGTTCCCTCCACCCATCATGCTACTGATGCCACTTGGAGCAAGTGGATTGCACTGATTACACAACGAGCGCGGATGGGGAACCTCAGTCGTCCGGGAATTTTAGAGGTGATCATGGACTGGCCTGAAGGTAAAAAGTTTGGAACATCACCAGCAGAAGAGGTGTCACGTGCTAAAGAGGCCCCACCATACAATGAGCTACCAGAAAATGAGAAGAAATATGCCCTGTTCACTGATGGATCGTGTCGTATCGTGGGGAAGCATCGCAGATGGAAAGCTGCTGTGTGGAGCCCCACACGACAGGTTGCAGAGGCCACTGAAGGAAAAGGAGAATCAAGTCAGTTTGCAGAGGTAAAGGCTGTCCAGCTGGCCTTAGATGTTGCTGAACGGGAGAGGTGGCCAATGCTTTATCTTTATACTGACTCATGGATGGTGGCAAATGCCTTATGGGGGTGGTTGCAGCAGTGGGAGCAAAATAACTGGCAGCGGAGGGGTAAACCTATTTGGGCTGCTGAACTGTGGAAAGACATTGCTGCCCGAACAAAAGATATGGTTATAAAGGTGCGTCATGTAGATGCTCATGTGCCCAAGAGTCGGGCTACTGAAGAACAACAGAACAACCATCAGGTAGATCGAGCTGCTAGAATTGAGGTGGCTCCAATAGACTTGGACTGGCAAAACAAGGGTGAATTATTTCTAGCTCGATGGGCCCATGAGACCTCGGGCCATCAGGGAAGGGACGCAACATATCAGTGGGCTAGAGACCGAAGGGTGGACTTAACTATGGACGCTATTGCACAGGTTATTCATGACTGTGAGACGTGTGCCATAATTAAACAAACCAAGAGGATGAAACCTCTCTGGGGGGAAGGGCGATGGCAAAAGTATAAATACGGGGAGGCGTGGCAGGTTGATTATATCACCTTGCCACGATCTCGCAGTGGTAAGCGTTATGTGCTTACCATGGTGGAGGCAACCACTGGGTGGCTTGAAACATACGCAGTACCCCATGCTACGGCCCGAAACACCATATTGGGTCTTGAGAAACAAGTCCTGTGGCGACACGGCACCCCAGAAAGAATTGAGTCTGATAATGGGACACATTTCAAAAATTCCCTTGTAAATACTTGGGCCAAAGATCATGGCATTGAGTGGATTTATCATATCCCCTATCACGCACCAGCTTCTGGTAAAATTGAACGATACAATGGGTTGTTGAAAACTATGTTGAAGGCAATGGGTGGTGGAACATTTAAGCACTGGGAGAAGCATTTGGCAGAAGCCACCTGGTTGGTCAATACCAGAGGATCTGTCAATCGTGATGGTCCTACCCAATCCAGCCCCCTACATACTGTAGAGGGAGATAAGGTCCCTGTTGTACATGTAAAGAACATGTTGGGGAAAGCAGTGTGGGTCCTTCCAGCCTCTGGAAAGGGCAAACCTCTCCGTGGAATTGTTTTTGCCCAGGGACCTGGGTGCACGTGGTGGGTGATGCAGAAAGATGGGGATGTTCAATGTGTACCACAAGGGAATTTGATGTTGGGGGAGTGCAGTCAATAATTTCATGTGTATATATGTATATAGACCTATACGTGTAATGCATTTTTTTTTTGTATTGTTTATTTGTATATATATATATATATATGTATCTTAAGCATGATGTAGTGATGTAGAATAAGGGGTGGAATGTCATGGTTTTGTAATTTTTGCTATTGGTATTCCACATCATAACATTATGTGGAGCACAGAGAAGAAGTACTACACATCCCAGGGGACCTCGCGGTCAGAGAGGAAAATACGTCACGGAAGCGACGCTGGCACTCTCTCTCTCACTGCCTGGCAGCGAGTGTGGGTGTGCTTCCAAGCCGCGGCGCCTTCAATTTCAAAGTAGGCTTCTCGGTCTTCGGAAACCTCTCTTTCTCTCTCTCTTATTTCACTTGATTTATTAGCCTCAATTCCAATTAGATTGTATTATAGTAAAATAAGTTTTACTCCTTAGATCGTTGCCGCTGCTCTGTTTGTTTCCTTGAGCCCAGCTCCCATCTCCCTACCCCTTTCCCTTTTTTCCCTTCCCCTTTGTCAGGGGCCGGGGGCCCACGGGCCTACTGCCCCCCCTGTCACGGACACAGATTGATCTAGATAACCCCGTGACAGATTTTGGTGGAGAATGCGGGCACAATTTTAAAGCTTTTAACATTAGTTAAAAGTTAGTTAGTAGGGAAGAAGCAAAAAACACCAGGATTTCTTTAAGCCAGAGACTGCAGAAGCATTGCTACCTGACCTTCATAGATTAGATTGTAGTCTGGGCAGTCTGCCAAACTCTGGACACTGTACAGAGTGTCTTCTGTTTTGGTTCTTTGGTTGTTTTTGTTTTTTTTTCCTTTCTTAGCAGCTACCAGCTATGAATCCACTCTTCATTATAGCTGCTCTGTTTAAGGGATTGAAAACAGTTATGATCCTCTCATCGTATTGGCCGATTATTAATGTCATGATTTACTGTTGTGGAATTGTGTTCGTATATAACCAAATAAGGGCACTGATGGAGACACCTGCCTGGTACTTATATTCAATGTGGTATAATTTGGATTTTGACACTTACATCCCAGATGGAATAGCTAATTTTACAAACAACTACATCCCAGACGGAATAGCCAATTTTACAAACAACACGATGTTCAATCCGGTTTCTGGGCTGTCTTTTCGGTTTGCCACACGCTTTTCGAAAGCCGAGTTAGTACTCATACTCGTGCTCATATCCATGTGCATGTTATCAATCGCCCTGAATGTACTCCAATACATTCGTTCTATGCAGAAGTCTCCTCCAAAACCAGAGAATGCTGACTGGCAGGGAATATGGAGAGGTTTAGGAAAAATCTTAGAAGCGTGGGGGCCGGCAATGTCATGGGATTTCACTCTTGAACACCTGTGGGATCCCGAGAAACTAAGCCAGTATTTGAGTCAGGGATGGTGCAGCTTAGATAGATCTAAGGAGGTACGACTTATTTGGGGCTTGGCTTGTGCTTACCGTGCTCTATATAATACTATTCTGGAAAGAGAGAGTTTCCGAGCTGAGGTTCAAGCCAAAGGGGGAAATCCTCAAGTCAAATCTGATCAGTCACAGGAGGCACCAGTAAAAATGTCAGTTGCCCCTGTGGAAGGCAAGAAATGGAAACGGGTGTCCTCACGTCTAGAACGGAAAAAAGAAGAAGCGGAGGAGGAGGCAGCGGAAGGTCCAAGCGAGGTGCCTTTCTCAGTACCGAAAATGGCAAAAGGAAAAACTAAGAGGCGTGAGGAGGAGAGTGATGAGGAGGAAGTCTCGATTACTGTTCGTCGACCTCTGAAGATGTCTGAAATCCAAGGCTCAAGAAAGGAGTTTACACGGCGCCAGAATGAATCTCTTGTTACCTGGTTGCTTCGCTGTTGGGACAGCGGGGCCAGCAGCTTGTCTCTAGATGAGAATGAAGCTCGCCAATTAGGAGGCATTGCCAGAGACCCAACTATTGATAGAGGGATCAGTAGATGCTTGGATGGGGCTGCCACCCTCTGGGAGCGAATGTTAGTAGCTGTGAGGGAAAAGCTTCCCTTCAAGGACGGTCTAAAGCCTGTGATGAAAAAGTGGGATACAATTGAAAAAGGTATCCAGTATTTGAGGGAAATAGCTGTGGTGGAAATGTTGTATAACCCTAATTTTGATCCTGCAGATCCTCGCCAAGACCATGATCCTGAGAGAGTGAGGACAACACCTGATATATGGCAGAAACTCACCAAGACAGCACCAGAGAGGTACGCCGTTACACTAGCAGCAACATTTCAAAGGTACGAGGAACAACAGAGAAGACCCCTAGTTTTTGAATTGGTTCTTACTCTTCAAAACTTTGAACAACAGTTACCTCCAACTCACGTCTCCATTTCAGCCATCTCAGAAGTAACGGACAGACTGAATGAAATGGAAGAGCAAATGTCTCTATTCGTTAATCGTGATGATCCTGTAGTAGTATCAGAAACGACTGATGAAGATCAGGATCATCAAGGGAGTCTAATGAAGGAGCTGATCAAACTAATGAAAACTCAGATCCAGTTAATTAAAGGTGATGAACCCTCCTCCTCACCTGTATCATCAAAAATTTCAGCTATTAAACGCAAACGTTTTCCAGCTCAAGCAAGGAACAACAGTAAGACTACATCGCGTATTGCCTTGTGGCGTTACCTACGTGACCATGGAGAAGATATGAGGAAGTGGCATGACCAAGCCACTCCAGTACTACGAGCACGGGTGAGAGAATTACAAAACAGATCCATTGCCAGTACATCTGCTCCAGTTACCACAGGTAATGAATAGAGGGGCCCTGCCCTCAGTCAGGGGAGGGAGAGGGATAATAGAGTTTATTGGACTGTGTGGATTCGGTGGCCTGGCACATCAGAACCACAGAAATATAAGGCACTGGTGGATACCGGTGCACAGTGCACCCTAATGCCCTCGAGTCATGAAGGGACAGAATCAATCCATATTTCTGGAGTGACTGGGGGCTCTCAAGAATTGACTGTGTTGGAGGCTGAAATAAGCCTCACTGGTAAAGACTGGCAAAAACATCCTATTGTGACTGGCACAGGGGCTCCATGCATACTTGGTATCGATTACTTAAGAAGGGGGCATTTCAAGGATCCTAAGGGGTATTGATGGGCCTTTGGAATAGCTGCTGTAGATACAGACAACATTAAGCAGTTGTCTGTTTTGCCTGGCCTATCGGAAGACCCATCTGTTGTGGGGCTGCTACGAGTGAAAGAGCAGCAGGTACCGATTGCTACAAAGACTGTGCACAGACGGCAGTACCGCACCAACAGGGATTCCTTGCTCCCCATTCATGAGTTGATTCGCCAGCTGGAGAATCAGGGGGTGATAAGCAAAACTCGCTCACCTTTTAACAGCCCCATATGGCCAGTGCGCAAAGCCAGTGGAGAATGGAGGCTGACAGTAGACTACCGTGGCCTGAATGAGGTCACACCCCCACTGAGCGCTGCTGTGCCGGACATGTTGGAACTCCAGTACGAGCTGGAGTCAAAAGCAGCCAAATGGTATGCCACCATTGACATTGCTAACGCCTTCTTCTCCATTCCGTTGGCCACAGACTGTAGGCCACAGTTTGCCTTCACCTGGAGGGGCGTTCAGTATACTTGGAACCGTTTGCCCCAGGGGTGGAAACACAGCCCAACCATTTGCCATGGGTTGGTCCAAACTGTACTGGAACAGGGTGGTGCGCCTGAGCACCTGCAGTACATTGATGATATCATTGTGTGGGGCGATACAGCAGAAGAAGTTTTCAAGAAAGGAGAGCAAATAATCCAAATTCTTCTGCAAGCTGGTTTTGCTATAAAGCGAAGCAAAGTAAAAGGACCTGCCCAAGAGATTCAGTTCCTAGGTATAAAGTGGCAAGATGGGCGTCGTCACATCCCAGCAGATGTGATCGACAAAATCGCTGCTATGTCTCCGCCCACTAGCAAGAAAGAGACACAGTCTTTTCTGGGCGTAGTGGGCTTTTGGAGAATGCATGTTCCAAACTACAGCCTCATTGTAAGCCCCCTTTATCAGGTGACGCGGAAGAAGAATGATTTTACATGGGGCCCTGAGCAGCAGCAGGCTTTTGAACAGATTAAACAGGAGATAGCCCGTGCCGTGGCCCTGGGGCCAGTACGGACGGGACAGGATGTAAAGAACATCCTCTACACTGCTGCTGGTGAGAAAGGTCCCACTTGGAGTTTGTGGCAAAGAGCCTCAGGAGAGACTCGAGGCCGACCCCTGGGATTTTGGAGTTGAGCATACAAGGGGTCTGAAGAGGGCTACACTCCAACTGAGAAGGAGATCTTAGCCGCATATGAGGGGGTTCGGGCTGCTTCCGAAGTAGTCGGTACTGAAACGCAGCTCCTTCTGGCACCTCGACTGCCAGTACTGAACTGGATGTTTAAAGGAAAGGTTCCCTCCACCCATCATGCTACTGATGCCACTTGGAGCAAGTGGATTGCACTGATTACACAACGAGCGCGGATGGGGAACCTCAGTCGTCCGGGAATTTTAGAGGTGATCATGGACTGGCCTGAAGGTAAAAAGTTTGGAACATCACCAGCAGAAGAGGTGTCACGTGCTAAAGAGGCCCCACCATACAATGAGCTACCAGAAAATGAGAAGAAATATGCCCTGTTCACTGATGGATCGTGTCGTATCGTGGGGAAGCATCGCAGATGGAAAGCTGCTGTGTGGAGCCCCACACGACAGGTTGCAGAGGCCACTGAAGGAAAAGGAGAATCAAGTCAGTTTGCAGAGGTAAAGGCTGTCCAGCTGGCCTTAGATGTTGCTGAACGGGAGAGGTGGCCAATGCTTTATCTTTATACTGACTCATGGATGGTGGCAAATGCCTTATGGGGGTGGTTGCAGCAGTGGGAGCAAAATAACTGGCAGCGGAGGGGTAAACCTATTTGGGCTGCTGAACTGTGGAAAGACATTGCTGCCCGAACAAAAGATATGGTTATAAAGGTGCGTCATGTAGATGCTCATGTGCCCAAGAGTCGGGCTACTGAAGAACAACAGAACAACCATCAGGTAGATCGAGCTGCTAGAATTGAGGTGGCTCCAATAGACTTGGACTGGCAAAACAAGGGTGAATTATTTCTAGCTCGATGGGCCCATGAGACCTCGGGCCATCAGGGAAGGGACGCAACATATCAGTGGGCTAGAGACCGAAGGGTGGACTTAACTATGGACGCTATTGCACAGGTTATTCATGACTGTGAGACGTGTGCCATAATTAAACAAACCAAGAGGATGAAACCTCTCTGGGGGGAAGGGCGATGGCAAAAGTATAAATACGGGGAGGCGTGGCAGGTTGATTATATCACCTTGCCACGATCTCGCAGTGGTAAGCGTTATGTGCTTACCATGGTGGAGGCAACCACTGGGTGGCTTGAAACATACGCAGTACCCCATGCTACGGCCCGAAACACCATATTGGGTCTTGAGAAACAAGTCCTGTGGCGACACGGCACCCCAGAAAGAATTGAGTCTGATAATGGGACACATTTCAAAAATTCCCTTGTAAATACTTGGGCCAAAGATCATGGCATTGAGTGGATTTATCATATCCCCTATCACGCACCAGCTTCTGGTAAAATTGAACGATACAATGGGTTGTTGAAAACTATGTTGAAGGCAATGGGTGGTGGAACATTTAAGCACTGGGAGAAGCATTTGGCAGAAGCCACCTGGTTGGTCAATACCAGAGGATCTGTCAATCGTGATGGTCCTACCCAATCCAGCCCCCTACATACTGTAGAGGGAGATAAGGTCCCTGTTGTACATGTAAAGAACATGTTGGGGAAAGCAGTGTGGGTCCTTCCAGCCTCTGGAAAGGGCAAACCTCTCCGTGGAATTGTTTTTGCCCAGGGACCTGGGTGCACGTGGTGGGTGATGCAGAAAGATGGGGATGTTCAATGTGTACCACAAGGGAATTTGATGTTGGGGGAGTGCAGTCAATAATTTCATGTGTATATATGTATATAGACCTATACGTGTAATGCATTTTTTTTTTGTATTGTTTATTTGTATATATATATATATATATGTATCTTAAGCATGATGTAGTGATGTAGAATAAGGGGTGGAATGTCATGGTTTTGTAATTTTTGCTATTGGTATTCCACATCATAACATTATGTGGAGCACAGAGAAGAAGTACTACACATCCCAGGGGACCTCGCGGTCAGAGAGGAAAATACGTCACGGAAGCGACGCTGGCACTCTCTCTCTCACTGCCTGGCAGCGAGTGTGGGTGTGCTTCCAAGCCGCGGCGCCTTCAATTTCAAAGTAGGCTTCTCGGTCTTCGGAAACCTCTCTTTCTCTCTCTCTTATTTCACTTGATTTATTAGCCTCAATTCCAATTAGATTGTATTATAGTAAAATAAGTTTTACTCCTTAGATCGTTGCCGCTGCTCTGTTTGTTTCCTTGAGCCCAGCTCCCATCTCCCTACCCCTTTCCCTTTTTTCCCTTCCCCTTTGTCAGGGGCCGGGGGCCCACGGGCCTACTGCCCCCCCTGTCACGGACACAGATTGATCTAGATAACCCCGTGACACTCCTTTACTTAGATTGTGTTATTTTGCCTAGAAACATATCTAATGCTCCTTCTCCCAAGAATCCCTGCTGGGTATACTATACTCTGACATCATATTTCCATTAAGTAATACTGTCTATGAAATGCGTGATGTACATTTGGATGCCATATTTATCAGCTTTCCAACATGTTAATTTAATATTCTTCTGCTTATTGTCTTCATGTTTTAAAAGAAGACAGACAAATAGGCTTTCCTCAGAAGTATGTCTTGCCAATAACATATGAACTCATAGGCCGTCCAGGCCATTCTCTGTCACAGAAGTTTGCCAAAGATATAAGCATATGACTGGCAAAGGGTTTTAATAATTACTATTAATATCAGATCCAGGTACACTGACTGCTGTAAGAATAAACTGTTCTTTAAGCAAACTGATGTTAAAATAATCTTTTAATGTATGCAGACAACCTTCTAAGAGTTGTCTATGAGCTGTTCAGTCATGCTATCCTGCTGGACATTTATGGGTACAGTTTTACTGATGTCCACAGGGGATTTGTTGTGCAATTCTCTTTGTTACCAGGAGGTTGTTTTCTAATCTACTAAACACAGAAATAAAACTATACTCATTGCACAGCTGTATTTTTCATTAATTTCAGAAAACTGCAGGTTTCTTAATAGCTTCCGTGACCTCCTCTGGCTTAAAGTCTAAAGTGATTATGGGAGCTAAAATCTTGGCATTCTTCCCATGTAACCTGCAGGGGAGAAGGACATGAAGATATGACATCCTTTGCACTGTGTAATAAAACACAGTTATATGGCCACTGATGAAATCAGAATGGAAAGAATGAGACAATATAAAGTTGATTCATCATTGAAAAACTGATTGTGAGCCAGCAGTACATGCTTGCAGTCATGACATCCAACCATATCCTGGGCTGCATCAAAGAAGGGGTGGTCAGCAGGTCAGGGGAGGTGATAATTACCCTTCACTCTGCTCTCCTGAGATTCCACCTGCAGCATTGTCTTCAGCTCTGGGATTCCCAGCAAAAGAAAGACATGGAGCTGTTGGAGTTGGTCCAGAGGAGAGCCGCAAAGATGATCAGAGGGCTGAAGCATTTCTGCTATGAAGAAAGGCTAATAAATTTGAGGTTATTTAGTGTAGAGAAGGCTCAGGGGATTCCCTTCTAGTACTTAAAGGGGAGCCCTTTAAGTTAGTTACCCTAATGAGGGTAAGTACAAGGGATAATGATATTACACTAAAAGAGAATAGATTTAGATTTGAAAGAAATTCTTTACTATGAAGGTGGTGAGGCACTGGCACAGGCTGCCCAGAGAAGCTGTGGATGCCCCATACCTGGAGGTATTCAAGGCCAGCTTGGATGGGGCCCTGGGCAGCCTGGTCTGGTAGGAGCTGTCCTTGTCCACGGCAGGGATGATCTTTAAGGTCTCTTCCAACCCCAACCATTCTTTAATTCTGTGAGTTACAGATTTCAAAAGTGAAGTTGATCTTGAAGGAGGATGCCCACTGTTTTCTTACTGAACCATTTCTAAAAGCAAATACATATTCTGAAATATAATCTTTCCCAAAACTCATCTGTATTTTGTACTGTATTGTAACACACATTTGGTACTGTTCTAATTCATCTGTGGATTTTTTGTTCACTTGAGTTTGGTTTCCAGCTGTCCAATCTTGCCTAATATCTGTAGGTATACTGGATGAACAGCTTGTGATGAAGCAATTTAAAAGACCATGTGAGTCAAGAAGTGGAAGTGCAAAGCAGATGAGCCTAAAGTGGTGCAGATCCAAGCTCTGTAATATTGACAGTTCAACTAGCTGTTGAACTCTTACTCCACTTTAGCAGAACTCTGAAATTGTGAATACGTATATGAGGAAGAGTGGTGCAAATGTTGTAGGAGAAAAAGAATGGTTTTACTTTCCCTTTTCCCTATTTGGTTGCAGTATTGCTGCTGTAGTACTTTAAACTGACAAAACTCATAGTGTAGCTATCCTTTTAATCTCTTAAGCTACTGAACAAACTATAGTAACCTCAATAGAGGCAAACAAATAAATCTGAATGTATGTGAGTCCTTCATCTGGAAAAATTTATCATTTTTTTTTCCTCTTCTACTTTACAGTTTATTATGCAATTACAGAATTTTATTTGAAAAGCACCAGCATTCAGATCTCAGAATAGCAACACCACTATGCAAAAAAGCATTGCCAGCTCTGTGTGCTGCCTTATGCACTCTGAATTCACTTCCATATATTAGTAACAGGCTAATGGGTTGCAGTAAAACAGCATTGCCTAAGAAACAAATTCCATTGTGGAAGACTTAATTAAGATACTTAATAATATTTGGTCAAATTAAGCTCATTACTGATGAAGGATCTGGCATATAAATCCTTATAAGTGGTTGATTATAGAACATGGCCCATGCAGTAAGTACTAAGTCAGCTTCAGCAGAACGACACTTTACATTTATTAAATTCATTTTAGAGCTCTGATATTATTAACAATAAATTATTTGTAATTGTAACTTACATGTATGTTCCATTATATCCATTATATCCATTGACAGAGAAAAAAAATCTTACTACTAGGGTCAGTGGAGTCCATTCCCACTATTAATTCCATAACCTTCCATCTCTTTCTTGGACTTACTTACTTGGACTGGATGCATATGCTAGCAGAGATAAAATACTATGCCTGCACTGTAGCCCTCTGTGTGGCAAGTTATCTGTATATACATTGCTCATACTTGCATCCCCTGAAAATTAATAGCTGCCAAGTGTTACTTTAGCTTATGGAAGGACACCTATAGGTCTCCCTGGAGCTTTCTCTTCTCCAGGCTGAACAGCTCCAGCTTCCTCAGCCTCTCATCGCAGGAGAGGTGCCCCAACCCTCTGAATTTGGCAGGATCTTTGTTATGGTTCTCCAAGATCTGTGCACACTGTATATCAGATAAAACATCGAAGTCTTTTAAATTGAAAGTGTTCTTTTTTATAATAGCACAGTGTTATATATGCTCATACGTATATGTCTATACTCATTTTATCCTTGCCTGAATAGACATGTTAATAATGGAATAGTTGTGCTGTTCTTTGACATTTCTCTGGGTAGTTCTAGCTGCTGTTTTTAATCCAGATACTACAGTCTACTATTATTCATAGTTGGTATGTTGGAAATGACAGTAGCTACCACATAAATTAAGCAAACTACAGCATTCCAAATAGCAACAAATAAAAATTTAGAGGTATTATGAGCTTTATCTCTGGATATAAATGTTTGCTTCTCAGACTGTTTTCTAGAATCATTAAAATGGCACATCTCTGAGAATAAAGGTTTAAACTACTTCATAGAGCACCTAAGAATGTAGCTGTGTGACCTCATTACAGTGAGGAAATATTTCGTAACTTCCTTGTTAAAAAATAATAAAAAGTGAAGTTTGTGATTGATAAATTCTGAGGTATCATCCACTCTTCTACAACTTCTGCTGGACATTCCTAACAATTTTTGGCTGACATTTCCATCAAGCCACCTTTTCTTTCCACAGCAGTCTGCCGTTTTACTACAAATGTACTTTTTCAGCTTGCCCTAATATCTGCCAGCTTACCATATTGATAGGAAGGTTTATTTGTTTGTATTCCTTTGCTGAACTCTAACAGTATATAAAGTCTATTTGTTCTTGCTGAGGATTTCTAAATATGGTCAGAAAAACAGTGCCAATGCAAAGAACTCTTTTCTCTTTTGTATGACTGGCTATGTAGGTCTCTGAGGCTGGAAACAGCATAAATTGGTGACTAAAGAGTAACACATTATTACCTAATGTGTTAGGTAATAATAATAATAGAAGTTTGCAATAATTTGAATAGAGGAATGATCGTCAGTACTGACGTTACTGTGATGGCTAAGTTACAATATGTCATAAACAGAGGGTGTGTTTGGCTTTTCCACTCGTTTTTCCTCACATTGTTTGTTTTGTTTTGTTTTGTTTTGTTTTTTGCTTGGGATAGGAAGAAGAAAGGATTATTCTCACAGTTTTTTTCAGGCTAGATCAGTGTTGGAGAGGATGTGGACATTCTTCAATTCCCCCTAATTCTAGCAGTATGCCTCTAACTTGAAGAAAAGACCAGAAGACACATAATGCAGAACAGAAAATATTGGAGGTGAAATTTGGCATTTCCTAATAAGGTCCCAGCTTCCAGGCTGTATGGAAAATCAATTATTTAAATGCTTATGGGGAGGGAGGGGGCAACAGTCTTGATCTTGTTTTACTTTTTAGTGAACCCTTACCTTCCTTAATAGACATCAAACATTGCTATTCAGTCAATATTTAGATATTAATTACTCTGAGTTTTCTTTTTTTGTCACATTCTATGTTTACTAGATAAAAACCTTCAATGAATGTTTACTCAGATTTCTTAGACATTCATTCACAAAGGAAAATGAAAAAAACTTATTTAAAATTATTTAATAGTTTAGTTCACCTGCATCATTAAGTGAAAAATACATAGAATAATTTTTGAAATAGTTATTTGAACAAATCTTTCTGGTAAGAATAAACATGTATTTATGCAGATTCTGCAATCCAGGGAATCACAAAAAGGGAAGGTTTCAGTGCCTTAAAACTAGATTCTTGAGATATGGAACTGACCAAGCACAAAATATATGACATCTGATTAGTGTGCATTCTACAGTATTATATCCTGCAGGATCAGTAAATTATGGCTTCAAAATAATAAATTGGAACTTTGGTAAAGTTGCTAAAGTTTTGTGTTTGAAGGTTTAAGTCAAAGTTGTATCCTAAGAAAAGCATTATTTCCCCTCAGTAGGAGTGTAAAGTATTGCATGTAATACTGCTGCCACTGCAGAATGAATAATAAGTTACCTGAAAAGATATTTAATTTAAATAAATTTTATTTCTTATTGGATATATTTATGGATTTATCACAGCAGAGGTGACAAATTTAAAGAGCTATGAATCAGTAGATTTTGGGAAGTGATTCACATCATGGGAATTGATTGATTCTAATCTTGTATCACCATAGCACCATTTTCTCTAATCTACAGATTAAAATTTTTGTATTTTTGACCTACTACATTGGCAGCAAGGAATCATAAGGATACTGTTTCAATGATAATGGGGGATTACATTATGATGTGTAAAATGAGTGTAGGAAGAGAACACTGAGACTTACATAAATTTTGCAGAGAATATCTTGCATACTTCAGCCAAAAATTGCATATGCAAAGGATACACAGCATCCCAGCTATATTTGCTTCTGCAAGATAAATGAACACTATGCATGTTGTTTCTCTATCGTTTTAGAATCAGTCTTCAAGAACATTTAAATTCATAATTGCATAAATTGTATTTTCTTTATCCTTGAAGCTCTACATTGAATCTGTTTTCAAAACTGGAAGCAGCAGTAACGTCAAGAAATTAAATGTGGACAGAAAATTCTGTTTGACATTGCAACCTTCATCTCTGTATGAAGTTTTCAATGGTTTCTTTAAGCTTTAGATGCTAATAACCTGTTCAAGTTAGTGATTTTAATTCAGCAGAAAGGCTTCTGTTTTAGCTATACAATTAGCCAAGTCTAGTTTTATTTTATTGATACTGATAACATAGTAATGTCCACAGCATCACACACATTGCTTCTTATGTGTTGTTACAAAACATTACTCTGACAACTAACCTGAACTAGTGGGTGATTGTGTTAAATATAGGATTCAAAAAAAGCAGAGCATTGCCATAATTGTTCTTAAAATGCATCATTGATCTTTCCTGAAATTGTTTTGTCATCAAAGACAAATAGCATTTGTAGAATGATTAATAGAATAATTAGCTTGGTAATTTAGCTGCCGAATGTTTTTCTGCTAAGAGAAAATATTGTAAGCTTAAAATGTAACTTTAAAAACAAATTTTTTAAAGATCCACACTGCTTTGCATATTGATTATAAAAGAAATCATTTCTAATTACAGCTTTTCTGAATATATCAGAGTAAGTGGATGACCTTATGCTGAGCATTTTTAGTGTGTACCATGGCTCAGATTAGTTAATTTTCTCCAGTAAGAATTTTAAAACATTTTCTCTGTACTCATCTGTGTATTTTCCACTTCTTAAAGATTCTTCAACAGATAATTTATCACGTCAGTTCCAGTGTCAGTAGTTCTGTTCTTTATTCCTGAGAGCTTTAATTAAATCTTTTAGATGCACTCATCACTTCTCAGCACACATTTCAGATACATTTTATTCCTGAGACCAGAAGAAAGACTATCTTATAGATTTTAGGTAAGTATGTGAAGCATATATATGAAATATTTTCTTTTAACAGTATTTCCAAGCAATTAAGGATTGCATTATTGTATACACCTTTTTTAAGGTGGTAGCTTGGTTATCCATTACCTCCACACTTGAAAGCTTTCTACTGTGATCTGCACATACTGACATATGGGAGGGGGGAAAACATGTAGGTTACTCATTTTTCTTAAAAGAAGCTTTTGAAAAGCTTTCAAAATTGATTTGATCTTCTTACCCACTTCGGAGGCACATTTAGAGGCAACAGCTAACAAAAGACATGGAAGATTTTTGAAGCCTCATACAGACCTCTACTGAACACTGTTACTAATCAGTGTTCTAGTACATCTCATGCAATAGAATCTGAGAAAACACATCAGCTATTTTCCTATTACTATTGTAGCTCTAGTAAAATTACATTTCAGTAAAACGCCTGTGTTTGTGATCACTAACTTTAATATGGGGAAACCAGATGAGCAGTATTTTGGTTTTCAAGAAATACATTTCTTCAAAATGTAAGCCAGATTGCTTCCTTGACACACAGAAATACATTTTTGATTATGTTTCATTTTCTGAAATGCTATTTAATTTATGAAGTTCATTCTTAATTTTTGATGTATTTTTGTGTTGCATTCTAGTTTTAAAAAGACAAACTGGAATTATTCAGAAGCATTAAAAAAAAAAAAATTGCATTTGGGATCTAGGGGAAAAGTTGTTGCTACTATCCAAAACTGAACAATCTGAAAGCTTGTCTTTTATTGCAAAGTACACAAACTCAGAATAATTAAAAAAATTAATTGATGCAGCTGCAGCAAAGAAACACAATAGAGAAGTAAGAATGTAGCAAGTAATATGAAAGTGCACTAATTAAAAAGTGATGTATGACCAACCGCTGAGACTTATAAGCAATAATGCTCTTTGCAGAAGGTCCTGGGAACCTGTCTTTTGAATGATTAATTAAATTCATAATATCTAGAAGAACTACTTCCACAATCTAGTGTCTTGGTCCCTTTTAAAGAGGAAACTTGCAGCCAAAGCTGTATTTGCAAGATTTGAAAAAATGAGATATTCTAATGTGAAGATGGGAAAAGTTAGAGCTGGAGAAGCAATCCTGCAAATTTTGTGCCAAATTAGATGTGTTGTGTGAAAATAGATCATATATAGCAAAGATGCAAGAGAATTTTGATGCATCCAGTTTTACATATTTTAACAAGCTTTGTTGGATCCAGTGCTACTTTAATGTATTTAAATACTTAACTAAGTAATAACGAGATGTTATTTTGAGATTTTGTTAGGCCAGCTTTCATGTCAAAAATAAAATATAGTGTATGATGGTTGTCTGACTGACTTAAATTAATCAAATTAATGAACTAATTAATATTGCAATGAAATTTAATGGTGAAGATAGCACTGTATGTTCCAAAGATGAAACTGTATTTCAGATTCATCCTTGAAGTCATAATTACACACGTCTGTTACAGAGATAAATTGCAATCTGAAATATAAAAGACTAAAGTCTGTGTTCATTCCTCTTGAACTTTGAGACATTAGTACTGATTTTGTGTGAAATGGAAACTCATGCCTATTCATCTGGACTTTTCCTTCCAGTTAGCAAGGCTTTATGCTTTAAATCTATATGGACACATACACATGTGGTGGTATGTTTTACATGTTTTCCAGAAAAAAAAACATTTATAATGATCATGTGGATTATGTACCTTCTATAAAATCCTGTAAAATTTCCCAAAATCTAAGATAATTACCATACAGACAGCTTTTCAACCTTCTTCTGTACTTTCCGATCCCAGTAGAATGATTTCTTCTTCTTAAACACTTGCTGTGAATTTTCAGGAAATAAAGAGAATAAGTTATGCCTGATTTAGCCATATAAAAAAATGCTGGATTCTATTTCTTTTCATAGAAGTGTTTCACAGCATGTTAGTCCAATAATCTATTAATGTTTGATGCCATAAAGAGAAATGTAAACATCATTTTTTTTTGGTATTACAATGTCCTTGAGTAGTAGAGGCTTTAAAGTGTCTTAAGAGTAGTCTGACATATTTGATCTTCAGAAGCTGTGAAAGGTTTAGCAATATGAAATACTAAATAATTGTAATAGGATAGCGAGAAAGAATATCAACAGCAATAAAAATAATCTACAAAGAAGAAAAAGAGAAAATACTGAAGGCAAGGCATATAAAATTAACCTTCAATTGCATATAATTTGAACTGATAGTATTACATCTGAGTTATAAATGTAATTATTTATATTTGTGCCTAAATGATAAAACCACAGTTGCTTCAGCTTCTGAATGGATCTGAATTCTGAATTGATGGATAAGTAGTTTTTGAAAGAGAGAGTTAAAAGGTTTTGGACTCTACTTGAGAAAAGCAGAGCTGAGAAGGATTTGCAGAATTGTGAAGTCAGTGGATAAGCTAAGCATAACACAGCTGTTGACCTAATATAAAAACTAGATGGCACTTGAAGTCAGGAGCGCACAAATAACAAAGGCAGCAAATAGGTGCAGCTGTTTGTGCAGTGTTTTGCACAGAAACGGCCAGATGTTCCGCTGAGAATTACATCACGGTTCTCAACAATAGTGATGATATCCCATAGGGCACACTCTAGAACCCGTTGGAGCAACCACATTGACACAGCTGATGCACTGACCCAGAAAGAGATCCAGCTGCTGATGTAGCTGCAGCTCTACAGAGTGTCTGGAGACTTCCAGTGAGGCTGACAGAGAGGAAGATGTCTCCTCATGCTCCTTCCCTTCTCCTTTGCATGTTGGTTGTGAAACTGCATTGATTAGCAAAGGAGCTGTGCAATGCATTCACTAGACTGCCTAGAATCATAAATGATGACGAAGAAATTCACTGGATCTCCCCCATGCCTGTATCTTAAAAAGCTTAACCTTCCAACTATACTGAAAGAGGAGCACACAGAGCCTGTGCTTACCAAGAAGTGGAATCTCCCATCATGGTAAAGGCTGGAAGACAGTGACTTATGGCACCAGGTGGCTTCTGCTCCACCTGGTCACGTTGGCAAGTAGAGGACATGGAATGACGTGAACAGCAAAGACCTGAAATCAACAAAACAGTGCAAGAGACCCACCTGAAACATATCAGTAGTGCTGATGTGACAGCATTGAAGGGAGAAACTCTCATTCCTTTTCAGAGAACAAAGCACAACGGCATGACCATATTAAGTGTTTGTACCCCAGTATACGTAGCACAGGGAATGAACAAGGAATTAGATCTGTGTGTGTAGCTGCAGGGCTGTGATCTTATTGGGATACCAGAGATGTGGTTGGATGGCTCACATGACTGGAACACTGCAATGGCTGGATATGGTCTCTTTAGGAAAAATAGGCTAGGGCAGAAGGGAGAGAGATTTACACATTATATGAGAAAACAGTTGGAATGTGGGAAGCTCTAACTAGGGATGGATGATGTCATCTGAGAGGTTATGGAGGATAACAAAAATGGTGAAGTAACTGAAGCATCTCTCCAGCGAGGAAAGGCTGAAAAAGCTTGTTTTGCTTCATGTGAAGAAGAGGATTCTCATGGAAGATCTTATCAATGTATATGAATTCGTGAAGGGAAAGTGTAAAGAGGAGGTGGACAGGCTTTTCTCAGTGGAGCCCAGTGACAGAACTCCCAGTACAATAGTACAAGAAAGACATGGTCATACTGCAGAAAGTCTAGCCAAGGTCCTTCAAAATGATTGAAGGCTTCCTTTGTGTGAATCTGCTTTAAGAGATTACACAGGAGGAGCATATTGATGGGTTTCAAAAGGTGTTGTCTGAAATGCTGAACAACAGGTCAATAAAAGGATCCTAAAAGTACTAAGCAGGGATTTATTTTCAAACATTCCTAATACAACTGGTCTGGATGCTGTAGATATATCAGAAAATAAAATGCAGAATAATAGCCAGCTTGTGTCCTAGCATTGTCACAATAAAATTAGACTTTTCAATTGAGTTTGCAGATAATAAGTTAACTGGTCCTAAATGTTATTGCAGATTAGATATATTATGGATATAATTGATATGTGGAAGATTTCATGCATCTTTTCTTACTGAAAATGTCATTCTTTTTGAAAAACAGACACCTTTCTTAGTCTTCTTTTCATTTTTCCAATATGAAACCAAAACTATGAATGATATTTGGTAAATATCTGTTTGGTCAGGTAAGACTTTGGGAGATGAAACCATTGACTTCTTCTGTTTTACTGTCATTTAGGGATCACTGCTTTTCCCTGCTTTTTGCATACTTAAGGTAATTGCCCTAAAAACATTTGGCGTATTTTATCAGACATGGTAGGTTGCAAGATAACAAAATGTTCAGCATCAGCAGATTACCATCACTGTTTGCTTATTTTCAAGTCAGTTCCCACATGATTTCAGCAGCCAAAACCTTACAAACCATGGAGATTGGGATCTGTGCTTTGTGATGTTTGAAAGCTGAAGTTTGAACTTCTTGTTAGATAATTTTCTAGCTGCATGATATCTTTAACAGTTTGTGAGATAGCAGCCTCTATCATGCTGGAATTTGAAGCTGGGAGGAGAGAAAGGGGACAGAATAAGTGCTTGCCATGTAATGTTCACATTCTGTCTCTCAACCTTACAACTCTAAAAATAAATGCTTTTGCTGTTGCAGAGCTTGTAATCACAGTACTGCAGTGATGCACGGTGTTTGTTTCTACTACAGACAGTTCAAGAGATATCAGACTGTAATACTGTCAAAGATGAAAAGTGTGTTTTGGGCAATGGTCCAAGGCAGGACATGGTGTATTGCAGAACTCTCTAGTGCTTCCCAAAGCTCTCATATACTTTTCATTCTGTGGCTATAAAGCAATTTATAGTAGTGTCTTCAGAAAGTATTGCCTGTAGGAGGTACAATATTTGGTGATATTGCATCGAAAGTAGTTTCTTTTCAGGAATTAAATAGTTTATTTTGTTAAGCATGCATGTTTAGGTTTTTTTTTTCCCCCTATTTTGAAAAGAACTTCATTTTCTGTTTAAATATTAGTGTAATGTTATCAATTTTTTTTTTTTTTTAAGAAAAAAAATACATAAAGAAATGAGTTGGCATGGTTCTTAGGATACTCCATTGTAGATGGAGTCAAATTTCTAGGTAAATTTAGGCAGAGAATAGAAAGTGGATGAGGGAAGAAAAAAAAAATAATAATATCTGCTACAGAGTTGAATACTTCTTATACCTGGAAGAAATAAAGGAGAAGTAATGAAGATGCATATTGAACAACTGTTAAAAGTTAAGAATTCTGAAAGGGTAAATGGAGCTAAATTGTAGCTAGCAAGCATGTAATTACTGGGATGAAAGATGATCGTGCTTTTCATTGGTCTGAAGATTATGTAGTTGAAAGTAATGCTGGAGAAAGTGAATTAATGCACGTAAGAAGAATGGGAAAAGAGGTTTTGCCAAGCGTACTTTCTTATCCCTTTTTTTTTTTTTTTTTTTTAGCTGTGAAGAAGGAAAAAGAAAAAAGAAAAAAAAAGGGGGGGAGGGGGATCATTCCATGTAAATTATACTTCATAGAGGAAAATTAAGTGTATATATTATTAATACTATGATCTTTGTAGGCCTAGAAAAGCCAGAAGCCATTTTGTCAACAAACATTAGAGCACAGCAGCCAAATACGTCTTGTGCTACCTCCCAGTAAGTCTCATATCTACTTACAACATCTATTTTTCCCAAGTAGACTTTAGTTTGTTTTTTAACAAGGATCCTTTTAGCTAAAAGTTCATGGGTTTTTTTGTGTTAATCTGATTATAAGAAAAAAATAAAACAAAATGGATCGCACTGTAAATTGATATTTCTGACATCTTTTTTTTCCAATTTTTACTTTTAAAGGTATTTAAATTTTGGGTGCTTATGATATGAATGTCAATCACAATGATTTTGAGAAAACAACGTCAGAAAGAATTTTTATTTAGTCTTACTGTATGTGTAACAATAAAAAAGGAAGCTTAAGTATGTTTTGTATTCAAATATGAGGACATTTTCAGATCTGTTATTGTAATATGCAAGAAATTATGTATTTATTGGTACAACTAGATGAGACATAAATATAGATGGACATGGTGAAAACACATTGTAAGACTTTGTGAAAAATGTACTTTTTATGCATTCTTCCCTTTTAAACAAGGTTATGGGTATATTTTGGTTCATTCAAGTAGGTTTAGGTTATTCTAGAAATCAAAGTCAGAAAAGTCATGAGTTTACTGTCAGTTCTCTAAAACCTGAAATTATTTCTTGTTTCCTTTTGTGAGAAGAGAGTGGATGTACCTCTTCTTCTTTCAAGTAGTTGAAGCATTTTCCTCAGAAAAGCAATTTTTTTTTTTATTATTATTTTTTAATAAATGCAAGCCACAACCTTGGCATGATCAAATTCTAAAATATACAACTGAAGAAAGTAGCTACTATGCAAAGTCAACCGAGCAGAAATACATGATTATCTGAGAATTAAGGAAGAATAGCTTAAGCTAAATCAGGCATTTTAAAAGGTCATCTTAATTTTTATTATTTGCTGGAAGAGTAAAACTGTTATCTTATAAATGAGAGTGATTATTCTTTTGGAGAACCTCACAAGTAACAGAATCTGAATTTATGAATAACATTTTTAAGGAGTCCTTATGCCCACTGCATAATGCTCTTCTCTGACTTTCTTAAATGACTTGTCAGATGGCAGGAACTACTCAGTCTTCTGAAATCTTACTTTCAGGTTCTGATCTGTATAGTTACAGTGACTCAGTTGCAAATTGCTGTTACCCATTTGCAGCAGTGCAATTTTGGTGAAAAAAAATACGTACTTTGTCATGATTGAAGCTAGAGAAAATATTGCAAGTAATTATCTAGAAGTTTTTGAGGTAGCCATTCTAATTCATAATATGCAGAAATGAGCCAGGGAAATTCATACTCAGAAGAATTTTGAAAGTTAAGAGGCAATATATTTATATGCAAAAAACAAAACAAAACAAAAAAAAACTCTCATAATAAAAATAAAATTACAAAAATCCTATTTTGGGCATGATTTTCAAGAAGGAAAAATAATAGAAAAAGAATAGAGAAATGCGTCATTTGGGGCACAGTTTATTCTATGAAGACACAAACTACAGTTTTTAATGATTTCCATTCTTCTTCCTGATCTGTTTTTATATAAAGTTCTCTTGTTTCTCAATCCAGTCTTGTAAATACATGTTTTTTGTCAAAGAGTACTTCATGTGCACGAAAGTAATTGTCCCCCTGTACTCAGCACTGGTGAGCCTGCACCTCAAGTACTGTGTTCAGTTTTGGGCCCCCTCACAAGAAAGACATTGAGGCTCTGGAATGAGTCTAGCGAAGGGCAACAAAACTGGTGAGGGGTCTGGAGCACAAGTCTTATGAGGAGCAGCTGAGGGAGCTGGGATTGTTCAGTCTGAAGAAGAGGAGGCTCATGTGAGACCTTATTGCTCTCTGTAACTACCTGAAGAGGGGTTGTGGTGAGCTGGGGGTAGGGCTCTTCTCTCATGTAACTGGTGATAGGACTAGAGGGAATGGCCTCAAGTTGCAGCATGGGAGATTCAGGTTGGATGTTAGGAAATACTACTTCTCTGAAAGAGTGGTCAGGCAGTGGAATGGGTTGCCCAGGGAGGTGGTTGTGTTACCAACCCTGGAGGTGTTCGAGGAATGTTTAGATATGTTGAGGGACATGGTTTTGTGAGAACTGTTGGTGATAGGTGAATGGTTGGACTGGACGATCTTGTAGGTCTTTTCCAACATTGGTGATTCTGTGATTCATAATCCTACTGTCATGGGTGAGAAATGCTGCAAGGCATGCATTACTGTTTGCAAACACCACAGAGAGAAACAATATATATCAAATGATTTGTATTTTGTTTATGATGATTCTGATATTCCTTTATTGTTTTCAGAATTTTGGATATAAATATCCATGAAGGGCAAAAGGCTTTCAGGCATTTTGATTTCCCTCTTTTCTCCACACATATAGCTGGAGAAAAAAAAATCAGTTTGTATTTCTGGTTGTATTTTATCACTGATACATTAGTCGGTTGCTATTTTGCCTCTAGTCCACACTTCCAGGATATACCCCCATTATCCTTGGGAAGTCTTCACTGACGACTGCCAACAACAACTTTGTAGTGCTTCACTGCGGTACCATTGCAGCAAATTCTGTGAGGACGTAATTAGTAAGAATTTTAGTATGATGTGTAGCTATCTTAAAATTATTTCTCTATCTCTACCAGTTAAATAAAGTTTGGGAAAAGTCCTACTTCTTAATACTTCTTATACAGATACATTAAAAATGTATTAATTTTAAGCAGAAATGAAGAATTTTAAAATATTCTGTAGAGAAATACATGCACAAACTATATTAATTGAGCTCTAAATTAGTGATGCTGAACAACAAAAGGAAGAAAATGCACAGTGAAGCAGGAAATATGCCATATGTTATTGCATACCTGAGCACAATGGGGACACTATCTTAACGGCTTTCTTAATGTTCCTGTTGTAGTGGTTATTGGTGGACATATGGTATGCTGCCTGTTTTATAAGCCTGAGCATTTCCACGATTTTGTTAGCTGACTTTGATAGCACCTTCTATTTTTCTGTTGTTAAGAAAAAGACTTTAAAATGCTTTATCTCAGAAGACATACATTTTATTTTGACTTTTTTTTCCTAGCACAATTGCGTATTCATCTTATTGTTAGGCTTTTCCACAATTTTAATCCCTCTTAGGCAATAATTATGAACACAGTTCTGTAGTGCTTCCACGTACAAAAGGTTTTTGACTCTCTCTTCTGGCCTAATAAACTGCTCACATTACTGTAGAGCTGACCATGCTTTGTGTAGGCACGTGTAGTCCGATACTTCCTGCCTGCCTCACGGAGCACCAGCACACTGGAGCAGAAGTGGTTCCCACTTCACCTGGCTCCATTTACACCATGTGGATGAGAAATGCAAGAGAACAACTTCTTTCTCCATCCTTTCTGGGGTGCCAAGTGTTGTCAAGGCCAGCTGGTGCAGGCTACCAATGGGAAAGATTTCCTTATTTTTCTAAATAAAAAATAGTGATTTCATTTTTTAATCTAGTCTGTCTTCTAAGTTGTTGTTTGATTTTTTGTTTGTTTTAATTGGATTTATCCAGGTCTGCAGCAAACCACCTGCAAGATTGAATCCTTTGCTCTGTTTAGACAGAGAGTTGTGAATAAAGGCTAAGTGAGATAAAAAATATTTACAGAAACTTTTCTGCTAATTAGAAATATTAATTGAATAAATATTTGTATAAGATATCGTTAGGATTTCTCTTTTTCACTCTTACTGATGTTTGTGAAAGTGTATCTTTCACATGCAATGTGAATTCTGATATGTCTGCAGTCAATGTTTGGATGAACTGCAAAGTAACGTTTCCTCCTCCCTTCTTTCTGTAAGGACAGGTTTTCCTTTATCTCTGTTGTCTTATTGTTTGTGGTGTTTTTCCCTACTTTAAGGTCACTTTGATATCCAAGTATGCCATCGGCTACCAACCTGCTGCTGAACTGCTAGCTTCTCTCAGATTTCTTCACACAACACAGCTCAGTTTGATTCTGTTGAAAATAGATAAGAAATTAAAATAAAAAAATATAAACTGGGAAAGTCCCTGACCTTTATGGTGTGTATTCTACCCAGAAACTACATGTACATCGAATAACTCTCATAATCGTACCCCAGATAGAAACTTTACCAAATTCACAAGGTATCAGCCATTTAATATAAATGTAATATTTTAGAAATGTATGTTGTTGTGCAGAAGAAGTATTTTTTTAAAAATGCTAAATTTAAACACAGAATAATGAGTTGTTCTTGAATGTAGTAAAAATCCTCCCTCCCCCTCCTACACTGTTTCCTTCTAATCTTTTTATGTGACTTGGGGATTCTTTGAGTAAAATATTGGAGTACCGTGTTAGATCTTTGTACTTTTTAACACTACATGCAGGTAATATAAATAACTGTCAGGAAATATGACAGTGTTCACAATTCCAATACTATGATATCTTTAAAAACATAACAGCAGGCAGAGGTAAGAACTGACGGTAAGAACCTGAACTCACAGTTCAGGAGCCTTGAATCTCTCAGTGATTAGAAAAATTGAATGAGAAACTCCAGAAGTCCTACTGATAACTATGATAGATGTATGAAGAGAACATTTCACCCTGTTTTTAGGAGGCTTCTTTCATTAGCCTGTTAACATGGATAGCTTTCCATACTGATTTTGTGCCTGTGCTTTTCTGTAAGAAATTAAGTAGTGCAAACCTGCCTTAGATGACCCCAGATACATTCATAGCCTTAGCATACTTATGTTTTTAATGTTGAGGTAGGAAAATATAAGGCTCTAACCATTTTATCTTGTGGTATAAAATCTGGTAGAATTAATTCTTCTTAAATGTGGTTTTTGTTGTTGTTGTTTTTTTAATTATTATTATTGCCTGCTTACATACAAGCCCTTGAATTTAGTATACTGGCAATAACAGTAATAGAAATACAAGTTTATGCTTTGGTAATTGTGCTGCTACCGTCTTGACCTCACTGCAGCATCTCTCCATCAAGAGTAGACCATGTTTTGGAACACATAGTCACACAAACTCCATAGGCCTTTCATTACTATTGTCACATATAATGCAAATAATACATATATTAAAGGTACAATAGCGGATAACTACTTGGAGCAATTATGTCATGTAAACAGAGTAGAATAACTGAGCCAAACCCTTCTGACATATGCGTGATATACACCACTTATGTCTTGTCAGTTGTGCTTAGGCTTGAGAATTGCTTAAAACCCATCTGTAAATGACTGGAATTTCTGGTATGTTAGCTTGTCAGTAGGCATTCTGAAGTGTTGTGCTTCACTACAGATTGGAACTTGTTTTAAATTAAATTATCTACATGCCAGTGAGTCTGGCAAGTATGTCTTCTTTTGCATAAACGTTCGGAAATGTCAATCTATGTACTCATGGACTGTCTTGATTAGTAGCTCACAATATGCATAACTGTATTAATTTTATTAGGAAAGAGAAGTTTGAATGAAACACTCTTTCTGTTTTACAGATGGTAGCTAAACGATACATGCAGAAGCACCAGACTAAGTGTTTCTAATTTAACGAAGAAATATATAAAAATGAGTAATATGATTTTCCTTATAAATGTAGTATGTCTGTTCCTAGGGGAACAGTATAAGACAATACTTATTCACTATAGTTAATATATTTTAGATATTTTTAGTTTCTTTAATTTAAACTCTTTCAGTTGCTAGCTTTAGTAATGTTAGGTTATATTAAAATATTATAGATTAGCAAAATGAATAGAAAATGAGGGAACAATAAATGACATTGCACTAATATATTCACAAGAACTTTTAATAATAAAAAGTAGTTAATAACACTTATCTAGAATTTTTAATAAAGTAAAGTTATTATTGGACATTATGAAATTAAAGTAATTGAAAGGAACACTGCTTCAAATAAATTGTTTTTAAAAAATCCAGTGAAACTCAATAGTGACAGCTAAGTTTCTGAGCAGCCTAGTCTTGTGTATCCATCAGGGTGAAGAATCTACCAGCTTATTGACTCTTACTGATGTAGGGCTTTGCAGTTAGTCTGAGTGACATGTTCATCAGTAGACAGTAGCATCATGTTCACAGTACCATTGTAAAGAATCACATTGCAAAAATAGCTCTGATTTTTTAAATACATTAGTACAAGCATTTGTACAAGCTTTATACTGAGCTTGCTTAACTTAGAGCAATTTGTACTTGTGATGCTGTTTTATTCTAAAAAATAGTTACCTAACATGTTTTCTAAGCAAATGACATATTGTTAGATGTTTATGTGTAGTAGCATGACTGACCCATTCTCACTGACAGGAAATGAGTTACAGCTACAAAGTTCCTAGAGTCAAGACTAATCACGTTGTTTGTGAATTCCTTTTTCTGAAAACCTGATCAAGTTATGTAAAGTTAAGATCAAGTTAAAAAAAAAAAAAAAAAAAAAATCAACCCCAAACCAACCAACCAACCAAACAAGCAAACAAAACAAACCATAGGAATCGCATTGTGGTTTGTGATAGGATTTCAATAAAAGTGCAGAGATGATATGGACAGAACCTGAGGTGTATACCTTTACATTGAAAATGCAGGACATTTTCAATTAATTATGGATCAGATAAAAACTAGAAGGTCCACTCTGAAAGTAATACTTTCTATCTTATTCTGTTGGCTCACAACATCAGAGGCAGGTGTTGATGGTATGGCAGTAGAGGTTGAACCTTCCAGCCAGTACTCCCTTACATTTTGTTGCAGTGTGACAGATGGCAGCAAAGGAGCAGTCTGACAAATTGGTGTCTGACATGGAAGTGCATACGGAGTGAAATGTGTAATTTAATTCCTCCATGTGGAAAAATGTCGCCCATTGACATTCAGTGATGCTTGCTGAATGTTTATGGAGACGAAACAGGGACTGTGAGCACAGTGAGGTGGTGGGTAGTGTATTTCAGCAGTGGCAGCAGCATAGAGAAAACAAGCCATGTTGAGTTGGCCTATGTGAGTGACCATGTTGAGTGACCCATGTAGTAATAAAAAGAAACAATTTAGGTCTGCCAGAATTTATTTGCTCTTACTTGCAGTCTTCTTGGATCAGTTTGTAGTGTAGCTACTTTTGGTAATGCTTGCGCTTGTAAATCTTGATAAATCTATTGTTCTGTGCAGAACTATTGAATATCTGTTTACTGTGCTTTGAGCGTTGAATGATGTTTTTGGTGCCCAACTTGAATGAATATTCTTGTTCTGATATGTGTTGTTATTGAGAATGTGGTTTATCAAAGGAAGATTTATAAGAAACTGATATATTTTTAGTATAGCTATGTTTTAATGATGAACTTTATAATGTCATGTTTTTGAAAACAACCTCTCCCTTCTGCTATTAGTGTAATGTGAGGCTTTTGCAATGGTCTAGAGGCTAGAATTCAGGTAAATGAGAGGTTGAAAATATATTTGATCTTTTGCACTCTCCTCCACATTCCTTTCTTCCAATAAAAAACGCACACCAAAAAACAAAAACAAACAAACAAACAAAAAACCCCACAAACTCAGGAGTTAGATGTGAGTGCAGTAAATGTATCAAGATAATAATAATACTGCAGTTCAGAACTGTCAATCAATAAATAATGGCTTGAGTCATCAGAAGGGAAGCAAGCAAGTATAGCCTGCTTCTCCCTGTGAAAAACAATTCCAAGTAATTGCTCTAAAAACTTGTTCTCTCTCTTTCTTTCTTACTTTCTTTTTTTTTTTTTTTTTTTTAATTTATTGAACAATCAATTGAAAAATATCTAGGACATACTATAAAGTTAACAATACTGTAAGATTGTATCTCATCTAAATTCCACAGGTCTCCCCTGGAAATGTCTTCTTAGAAGAAATTTGATCTGCAATTATTTTAAATTTGAAATGCCTTTTCCACCCAGAACTCTCATCACACATTTATTTATTTATTTATTTATCTATCTATCTATCTATTTATTTATTTATTTAACAATTTCATTCCAGATTAAAAGGACAGAAGAAAATGAGCTCAGAATTTGGGACCAGGCAAAGTTCCTTTTATGTTGTTGGAGATTCCACCAAGAAAGTGAATGAAGACACGAGACATTACCTGCTGCAACAAGGCTAACAGGAAATAAAGGGACAAAATACCTAAAGACTTTAAAAGACTTACGGGAAAATTAAACAGTGGAAGTTCATGCATCATACATAGAAACCCTACGGGCATAATTTCTACGTATTTGACATTTTCAGTAAGGACCATAGAAATGTGTCATTGTTTGCCACCTTAGAATATTTTGCAGTTCTTCCTTCTCATTTGTCTTAATTGCCATCTTCTACAGCAAAAGATGGATTCTAATTGATGTAGCTCATAGTTTAATTTTGGGGAAAAAAAAAATTTACAGTGTATGTGGCGAAGGAGAGAGTTTCATAGTTTGTTCTGTGAAGAGAGTGAGTCTGAAATGGAAGTCAGTGCTTTTTGCCTTGTCTCTTTCCTTTTATTTTTTCATACAGCAATGGGAAATAACTGTTTCTCAGTTCCACTAGTTCTGCCGAAGTAGTATGTTGTAGTTAAATCTAACAGTTCTCTCCCTACTAATATACTGCAAACTCCTTCTAAGTCTGCTTCAGTGATCGTGTAGTTGTTTTTTCTTGTGGTTTTTTTTTTTATTTTTCATTGAATTTTTGTAGGACCGTAGAAAAAGGATAATTATTTCCATAATTGGTATCTCTGCTGTGGAAACTGGTGTGAAGACAGTGTGTCTCATTTAGAATTTGCTTAGATTTAAGTGGGGATTTGTAAAGTTTGTGAATGAAAAACATGAAAGGTTAACAATTACATAAGAATCATGTTTTGCCTAGGAATTTGTGAGCTGCTGGAGCAACTTCACGACACCCCACTGTGTAACATAACAGTACTGAAAATGTCAGTGTGGGCCATAGAAATTGAAAGTGCATAATTATTGATTTTTAAATGCTGTAACAAGCAAATGTACTTCTATGGATACACTGAAAGACCTGAAAATATAGTAATATCAGAAAACAACTTACTGATGAAAGTTTTTATCTAACCTCTACAGGCAAGCAATTTTTGTTTTCTCTGACAAGCCGTTAGAAATATGGGTCTTTCAGAGAGAAAACTCTAGGGTTTCAGCAATTTAGCAAAATCTCTTTAAGGCTATAGTACTGTTTGTGGCTAAAAATCAAGTCAAATCAATTCCATGAGTTGCTGAGGAACTAGGATTCTGTCCTTCCCTCTGTAACTCTAAACACAAAAGAAAAACAAATAATGTTTAATTGGTGCTGGAGAGCATAATTGTGGTAACAGCTTGCCAGACTAATAAGGATATTGATGGAAATCAAACAGCTAAGAGCTACTTTCAGCTGATCTGACTTGCACTTCTGTATAAACCTTTAGTACATGTTTGTCCTTCACTTCTCTGTATTATAATACACAGTTGGTGTGATATACCTGGCTATTCCAGTGCTCATGGTTGCAATAGATAGATCATTAGACCTATTCCAGAATGTATATTTCAGAATAATGATGCAGTAGGTTTTATTTCTCATGAAGAAACGCTCGCTATCCCACATGATTCTTTGTAATCACTTTATTGACCATATTTTACTTTCAAGTGCCTTCTTTTTAATAGCGGTACTTAAGTTTTATTGCAAGAGTGCACTAATCAGACAAGTCATTTTAGTTTTTTATAATTTCTCTGTGTTCCCTGAGAAAATTCAGCTACATCTTCATCTGTTAAGTGCATAAAATATTTATTTCGGCAACTACTTACACAGAGAACTTCAGAGGTCTCTGTGAAGAAGCATACCTGTAAATTAGTCACTTGAAAGAAATCCAAGATATAATAATACATAATTGCCCTCACTGCAGTTGAGAATGTCAGAGAATGTTAATTTATGACCTTTTCATCATAATACTAGAATGTCTCCTGATCTTAAATATACATCTATGATATTTGCTCTATACTGGTATTTCCATCCATTCACCTTCACATTCCCCTTGGTGGGCAGAGAAGACACACATATTTGTGCAAAAGAGTGGCTTGCTCAAAGTCACTAAGGATAAAATTTGAAAAAATTATCAGGAAAACTTACCCTAAATCTGTTTCCAAACAGCTAAGCCATCCTAACTCTCAGAGAAAATGATTAGTGCCTAAAGTAGTGGAATGCTTCTAGGGAAAAAAATAATAATAATAATAATAATAATAAAAAATCTGATATTTCTTGTTCTTTTTAAAGAAGGAAATTAAAATGTATAATAAACTGCAGGAACACTTTTGAAACTTAAACAGGACAATCACTAATGAGAATGAGGTTTAGATATACTGCCTGATAGATTCCATGTATTTGTGAGCCAAATGCTAAAAGTCACTGTTATTATCAGTGTTAATAAATGTTCCATATTCTGTTAATTAAAGCCACTAACATTCTCAGAGTTTGTACCATTATACATCCCAACATATATGAAAGGAGAGATAGAAAATACCTTTTTCGTGAACTGTGTTGAATGAGAGTCTTTTAGTGGACCCAGGAAAAAGGGAGCCTCAGGACTTATATGGCTATTAGAATTTAACTGTGTTAAAAAAAATATGCACATGGGAAACATATCCAGAACTGAGAACACATAATAAAGAAGCCTCCATTTTCACATTTCATTTTATTTGAAATTCACCCTAGAAATGTCAGGGAAAAAATAACTCAAAATCAGTCTTGTACAGCATAAACACAAAAGTCATAATGTACAACTCAGCAAAAATAAATATTTTATTTAAGAATTATTATTTCCTTTCTTTAATTTTCTATCCATATTTTCATATAAGGACGCATGTGGAAAGGCAGGTAAGATTTTGAAAAATTGTGTATGATTCACCACATTTTAACATTTTTTAAAAAGCAAGCAATCAATACATAACTTAAAAAATTATATAGAATTACGACTCTAATTCCTTGTTGTATAATTCCGACTGTTGCACATGTATCTATTCTTTCTGCCTTCTCCATCGCTGCTTCCAATATTCTGCTTACATTTTGATATTTGGTCATCACATTGGGCTGAGGCTGGTAACATTAACATTGATTAAACTAATTTGCAGAAGTAATTTTATGTGCAATTTCTAATATGGAGTATCATATGTATTTATTCAAAACAATTCTGTACTGAGTTTTATGTGACTCTAAACTGAAAACCATGGCAATGTCTTGCAGAAAAAAAGCACTCTATGCAGCCAATTTGATTTTTCAATGTTTTTGTCCTGTACTTTTTAAAGTGAAGGTGAGAAAAAGCAGTATCGTGTATGAAAGCAAGTTAACTCATGAAACCTGTGGAACTTCTCTACTCTTAACTTGAATATACTTTTTGAGAATATTTTATATATAATTTGCACATTTATTATATCTGTGTTGTACTTCTTGTATACTTCTTGTATATATCTTGTTGTACTTCTGTTGCATTCTCATGACGTGTCTATTTCAAGTGCAATTGGGAGATTAGTGAGGAAAGTCGAAATGTTTCAGTGTTTCAGTAAAACTGAGGAGTGTACTCTACCAAAAACATACACATGTATATATTCAGCTACATTTGGTTTACCTGTGATTATCCCTATGCAAAAAGGAAAAATCTAATTTGCATCCTAAAAAAAATTAAGTTTTGTACACATATACATATGTTATGTACACATATACAATATTATAATTGTAATATTCCTGTAAGAAACCTCTGGCTTCACTGATATAAATATAAGCAGAATAAGATATATAAGATGGTGTAAGAGATTCTGGAATAGATTGTCTGTTCACAACAATTTCATCTCTGAAACTGTACAGTAAATGTAAGCAGCACAAGTCCCATGTTTTTTAACACAGTTACTGATATACATCAATACTGATACAGAACTTTGTTCTACTGACAGAATTTCATTTACTCTCAGGATTCTGGGAGACCAAAAATAGAAAAAAACTTATAGGGAACTTCATAATGGAAACTAGGAAAGCAGAAAGCTAGTATTTCTGCCATGTGCAACTTCCAATACATGCTTACAGTAGTTCCTCCTTACAAATTACAGCAAAATATTATTAAAATTTCATTTGATAATTAAATTTCAGATTTTGTTCTGTGACTATCATTCTAGTGGGACACAGAAGTTGCATGCAATAGCATTATTTGATCATTTTATTATGATCAAATAGTATATATGATAGTATAGTGTTATGTTTTGTTTGTTTTAAATCTAAAAGTAGAATCCACATTTCAACACAATCAGTAAGAAAGTTGAAATGATAGTTGACTGGTTTTCTCATTATTATGAAAACCCTGAAATTAAAAAAAAAAAAAAAAAAAGAAGGAAAAGAAAAACAATGATTTTTTTTTCCCCCAGACATTATTTGGCAATGATATTTTAAATACTTTATTATTATTATTTAATGTATATTTCTGTCCTCCCAAATGTCTCAGTAAATTGAAGTTTAATCCTTTAGGACCTAACATGGGAGTTCTTGGATTCTCAAGGCTACACACTACACTTGTGTCCACATAGCAATCCCTTGCATACATATAAACACTCTGAGCAACAGAATTTTTATAAGGAAAACAGATTCAGTTTTCTATGTCTCTTTTCTCAAAACTTAAAGTTTTTCTGTGTCTACATTGTACTATTTGGTATTTATTTTGAAACTGATCTGAGTCCTGAATCTGTCCTAATCTGACATAGATTCTTCTGTGCTGAAAGTCAGTGATATTCATGATTTTTGTTCTAAAAGTTCCAATATCTCATCTTTTTAGAAATATATATATTAAAAAAAAAGTATACAAGTGACCATGTGTAGTTCAGCTACACCCTTAACACTAGATGACTTTATTTTTCATAGCAACACTAGACACTGCGTAATTCAAAAGTAAATATTAATTTTATAATAATTTTACAATAGCAACTATCAAGACCCATCATGTTGTGATTAAATGCAAGAAATAAATTTCAAATTCTTAAAACAATTATTTAGATTCTGGAAGTTTGAGAGGAAAAATAATCAGGGTGGCAGAGATGAAAACAATTCTTGGGTAAGTCAGGTACACTTCCCTATGTATCCAGATCTGCTAGTTTCTAAATACGAATACTGGAAAATATCGAAGGGTCACATGAAAAAAACTGACTAAAGGTTCTGTTTATTGTGCTGTAAAAAAAAAAAACAAAAAAAAAAAAAAAAAACTTTTATAACCTGATCCTATAGGGAAATGCATAGTGTAACTCAAAATCTATAACTACCATTTTTTTCTAGCTTGATTTCCCATTGTAAAACATTTCACCCATGGAAAAAGAAATTGTTCAGTGAAAATTTAACTGTTTTTCATAGTCAGTGTTCCATGGGAGATGCAAGGAAAGTTTTTTACTCCTAACTAATATTTAGACAATAAAAAGTAGAAGCTGTAATCTCAAAAGACAAACTTTTCTTACTTTTCTTCATCATAATTTCCTAAAGCGTAGTTGGAACAATGCTTTATTTCATTGATTTGACCAAAAGCAAACTTTCCATATATTTTTAAATGAAAGTATCATTTCAATGCTAGTTCCTAATTAACCCTTAATGTAGTAATCATCTACATTGTAAGTTTAAAAGCATATCAGTCTAATGCAAGTGTATTGATGTAGAGGCTGTATGAGACACAGAATCACACAAGACAAAAGCTTTTTGGCATTCAGAAAGAAAAAACAACCAAAACATACAAAACCCAAGAAAATCTTGTTTTTTGTTGTGAAAATATTCCACCAATTCTTAGTGAATATGGCTTTTATACATGCTAGAAAAAGATATAATGCAAAAGAGAAAGCTTTATGCCCTCAAGAAAATGATCTACATATTTTCTGCTGAATTGGAGTATCACAGCATATAGTTCACTGTTTATATTCCTTCTTAAGGTAGCAATGTTCTCTATCTCAAATTTTAACATTTAGTGTTATTGTTGACTTAACTCTTTTACTGCATATTGGTTTTGTAATATATTTATATTGAATTAAAATAAAAAAGTGTTGTACAGAACACAAATACAAAATATTCTAATAAAGTGATATAGGAGTACAGCCTTCTGATGGGCACCAAAGCCATTTGGACAAAGGTATGACACTAAGACAATGAGGCCTAGAGATAGAAAATTATCTCATGGAGCGTAGCACTGGAACACTTCAGGAGGTAGTAAGACCAGAAATAATTAAGGACTTGGTAAACATATAAATGTGTTTGAAATGCACAACATCTCAACTCATTTTCTTTTGCAGCAACCACTCTGCTTCCACACAATCTTAGAGACTGAATTAAATGTACGATAACTTCAGGCACTGATATGAATCGGTTTGATGCACAGAGTGAAGTTGTGTGAATGCATCTCAGTCTGAATATAAAGAAACTGTTATACTTATAAAACTCATGTCAGCCTCTGTTAGTATTCAGATAAAGCTTCCATCAATGAGATATGTGTAACAAACCTTTAAGTCAGCAGCACGCCTGTGAGTGAGTGGATATAAGTACATAAAATACAGATATTTTCTTTACAGCATACAAATCTCTACATTTGACATCAGCTAGCAAAACAGTATTAAGGTATAGTTTAGTTGCAAGGTTTTGCAACAACATTGTTTGAAGGTATTAAAAAAATGAAAATTAAGGCAACCACTCAAAGTTCATGTTAATATATATTTCTTGATGCTTATCATTTAAGGACAACATTCAAGTGTCCTATTTTTCTGGATTTGAGGGGAAGCAGCTATCACTTATCACCAGCAAGCTGGTTTTATCCCTTTCCCCCAGTGAATCTAGTTTAAAGCTTTATCAATCAGCCCTGCCACCTCCTGCACAAAAATCCTTTTCCTCCTCCGAGAAAAGTGTATACCATTAGGTACCAGCAGGCCCAGTATAATGTAGATCAAGAAACCCAAAATTCTTTCATGATGACACCAGCCGCTGTATTTATCGGCTGGATCTGCATGTTGAGTGTTCCCTGCTGCTGGAAGAAAAGAATACTACCTGTACTCCTAATCCCTCAACCCATTGCCCAAAGGCCCTGAGGTCCTTTTTGATTGCTCTTGGACCTCTTTTTACTGCTTCATTGCCACTGACATGAAAATCCAATAATGGATAATAACCAGAGGGCCATACCAGATTAGTGACTTCTGTAACATCTCTTCGTCAGGCCCTAGGGAGCCAGAAGACTTCCCCATGGTCAGCTGTTGTTTTGGCAGCTCAGTGCCACACCAGTGTTTGCTCACTCCCCTATTGCAGTGGGATGGGGAAGAGAATCAGAAAGAGAATATAATGAAGTAGAACTCATGCACTGAGATAAAAATGATTTACTAAGACAGAAAAAGGAAGAAAAAAAAAAAAAAGGAGAATCATACTAGTAATGATAACAATATAATATACAGTTACAAAACAAGGGATATACAACACAATTGCTTACCACCTGCCAAATGATGCCCAACCAGTCCCCAAGCAGCAGCAGCTGCATGTTCCCGTGGGAGCTTTGTCTGAGTAGCTGTGTCAGTTCCTGTGGCTGGATAGGCCACAGGGGATGCAGAGGACATTGCTTTCTGCTGAGTGGGTGCCATGACCAGAGCTCCTTGTGAGTGGGTTGCAACCTCTGTTAGAAGGGGCAGCAACAGCACTCTCCCTGCATACCCTCTTGCAGGTATAGATGTCAAATGAGATAACTTAAAAACATTTACTAGTAGTTTTACTCTAGTACTGTTTTTGTTGTCTTTCATGATTTATAAACTTGTTTATGGCTTTGGAACAAAACCTAGAGTGTTCTTATAAAGTGCTGACACCACAAAGATAGTGTTTACAAACCAAACCATCAAACCATATAGACATGAAAGAGTTCTGAAGAGACAGATGAATGTAGGTAATTCAAATGGAAAGAGTTACAGCAGTAAGAAATCCAAGTTTGTGTATTTAGGAACTAGCTACATTCTCCAAAATCTTGTTATAAATGTAGTCTGAAATGCCAAGGGCAAGGAATCAACCAACAGGTTTCAAATCCTCTTTACTGTTCATAAATTAGCAGTGACAGCACTGGAGGTTATAATATCTGTAATGCCATGTACAGTACTATTTGCCAGTGTTCATGAAAATAGGATTTAAATTGGAAAGTTGCTGTCAAGGACTACTAAGAAGGGTGTAGGAATGAAGAACTTTCCATTTGACTAGAATTACTTGTCTTTTACTTCTTATTAACTGCAGCCTATGAGGACATGGAAGCATACTGGATCAGCTACAGAAAAAATGGCAGCATAATAGCGTATGACTATTAATTGAATATGACAGATTTATCTTCACAACCAGAACAAAGTCCTCAGACTTTCATATGAGGTTATGATAAGCTATGTGGATGATGAGGTCTTTGATGCCATGATTTCCGAGTTTTAAGATATTGGAAAACAATTTCAATTGAAATACGAGTATGTGGCTTTGTGATAGGGAATAGGCATGTGAACCCCAAATTCTTCGGAGCTCATTGTATGAGCTTAAACTGATATATTTAATAGAAAGTGAATTATTCCAGTTATCCATCAACAGAGCTGCATACAGCAACAATGTGTTCCAGTTGCAGTATTATAATACAACCATTCATTATATTGTTCCAAAATACCTGTTCTCCAAGGTTCTTTCTCCAAGAAATATTGTATCTAAACTTGTAGAATTAATGATAATAGTAACTTATAGCAGAGCAAGCGGAAAGCAGTATTATGAGTCTGTAGCTAAAAGGTGCCTGTGACTGTAGTCTCTGAAATTCTTCGTCCTTTGGGATATAAATAATTTTTTTCAGTTTGTAGAATGCATGAAAAAGCTTTCTGCAGTGCCCCTGGATCTCACATGGGAGTGAATCATCAGAAAGAAGAAACTGTCTGGAGCATCTCCCTTATAAGGAAAGGCTGGGTGACCTGGGTCTGTTCAGCCTTGAGAAAAAAAGACTGAAAGGTGATCTTACTAATGCTTATAAATATCTTAAATGTGGGAGTCAAAGGGACATGGCCAGCTTCTGTTCAGCAGTCTGCGGGGACAGGACCAGGGGAAACAGCCATAAACTGGAGCATAGGAAGTTCCGCAGCAATGTGCAAAGGAACTTCTTCACAGTGAAGGTGACAGAGCGCTGGAATGGGCTGCCCAGGGAGACTGTGGATTCTCCTTCTCAAGAAATATTCAAGACCCACCTGGACACCTACCTGTGCAGCCTGCTGTAAGGGGCCTGCTTTGCTATGGGGTTGGACTCAATGATCTCTAGAGGCCCCTTCCAGCTCCTATGATTCTGTGATTCCGTGATTCTCTCTCTGCTGCAGTTGTTAACACTGAGTGAAGCAGTGTAAGATAATGGTGTGTTGTGCCACACCAACATTTCATAGAGGCAAAAGAGACTTTCTGCCCTTCACAAGGATGGACTCCTCAATTCTTGTAGAATACCTCTAAAGAGCGAAGGTTGATGACCTTATTTGTGATGTTTGTGTACTTTGAAGTGATCCTAGCTAACTCAGATTCAGACTTAACTAACTCTGCAACTCTCACTCTCTCCAGTAACAAATGTCATAATGTCCAAATAGACACATTTTCAAGTGACTAGAAACACAAAAGGCCTGAATTCTTTCACTAACAACAAGTGTAGAGCTGACCATAGGGGAGAGGTACCTAAATGATTTTAACCTCTGTGTCTTCATTCTACAGGTATGAAGTACCAATAATTCCAGTTTGCCCGATGGAAAAATGACATTTGGATTCTTAAAGAACAGCAGGGTAATTATCTCTAATTGGCAACAAGAGCTAAAACATTTAGTGTACTCTGGGAGCTGTTCAACAAACTCATATTCATTGAAATTCTACGTAACAGGTGCTGGACCTCAGCCATGCACGAGGTACGCTGCAACCATAAGCACCAAGTCATGAACTGTATTCTCAGTATACAGATTTTTCAGGAATCCTTCCATTCCCCACACTCCCTAGAAAATAACTTTTCAGAATGTACATTTTTTTAATGAATTAGAATTGTGTTTTTCTGGCCAAATCTGGTACAAATTCATATGACCTCCACCTTAAATGAGGGATCAGTCTGATTTTTGTCACAGTGTTCCTTTTTTCATTGATAAGCAAGAATATATCATAATGGAATAAATTAAATTATTGTAAAACATTTTAATACATTATTAATACAAATAAATTTCCTTCCTTTTTGACACCAGTATCACTGCTTACTCCCTGAGGTCACATCCACTGTTGCACTGCAGGCTCCTGCATGGCTTTATGGGGAGATGTGCACTGTGCAGTGGCCACATGGGGATGGCCTGCTTCCCCATGGGCCTCTCTTGGGCTGCAGGGAACTGCTCCTGTGTGCTTGGAGATCCTCCTGCCCTCCTCCTGCACTGACCTTGGTGCCTGTAGAGCAGCTCTCTCATACCTCTCACTCCTCTCTCCCTGCTGCTGTTCCATGGCAGTATTTGTCTTCCTTATATTTGCTCTGTCAGAGCACACCCAGCATCACTCATGGCTCAGCTCTAGCAGTGATGGATCCCTTTTGGAGTAGTTAGAGCGCTGAGCTGATATGGAGCAGTGCTGGGCTCTGTTCGCATTGGCCACACCTGCAGCCCCACCACGCTGCCAAAACTTTGACATATGAACCATCACTTTACATGTTAGACGACTGCAGTTTGCAAGCACAACAACTTTTTAGAAATAATTGAAAAAACTCATTTTTTCCCCAGTTATCTTTGTGGTAACCTTGTGGCTATGATCACATTTCATTTTCCGTTTATAATTTTTGTTTATAGTTTATTATTTTATGTTTATATATAACATTCACAAACTGTTGCATTAAAAAAGTAGTAGAATATTGAGACTGGAATGTGCTGGTTGCAAAACCTCTGTGAAAACACAATCATAGTTTCCTTGTTAGTATCTGAGGGGTCAACAGATCTCTCCAAGGACAATGGTTGGAACCTGTGGCTAAGATTATAGTGGTAAATAAAAGATGCCAAAAAATGTTCACTGTTTCTGAGACAAAAATGGCATATTTCACATCCATTTACCTCCCAAAATAATAGGTCAACATTAGAACTGCTTCTGTGGATTAGTCCTTGGCATGTGCTATCTGGGACAAAGATTTTGGGCAATTCATGGCAGCCTGCTAGATGATGTTGCCCATGGCTGTTTGAAGGACCATGTCAATGACACAGCAAGTTGTCTCAGCAGACAACAATCTTGACTGCATTATAAACAAGAACTGTGATACCCTTTCAAGCTTTACTGTTTTATTCATTCATATGGACAGGACAGGACCTGTGAAACAAAGAGTAAAGAGAGGGGTTTAACACTTGAAGAGCATTAACTGGTCTTAGGCTGAAGGAAAGATTTTAACATGCTGTGAGAACCCTTCTTTGTTTTCTGGCTCAAAGCTTGCTTCCTGAGGTATTTCTTGTGATAAGACTCACTGATTTATGGAGGAGGCAAGTGATGGGTGCTACCCTGTGACAATCAACATCACTTTGTGGACATTTGAAAGCACCTTCCTTCAGAGCTGCTTGCCTCCAGAAGAGAGTGTTCAGGAGTGTTTACTGGTGGAAGATCTGGCCTGTGACTAAATAGCTCCAGCTTGGTATGGGAAAACTGGGGAATGATACCATCGTGTCCTGTGAAAAACAGGATGCAGGTGGGCATCCCTGCTCCCTCTTATCTGCTGGCAAGGCCCAGAAGATGGGAACAAAGGAATTTCTGCTGAGATCTCAGAGCCAGAAGCTGCCACTCCAAGGAGAGCTGAATCAACTACTTTGGATTCAAGCTGTCACTCCAAAGAAAGCTGACTCAACCACTTTGGACTTACTTATAAATAAGATTGTACTACCACTGGACATCGTCGCCATGGTCGCCGTGGTCACCATCATCATCGACGGAACAACAACACCTGGCGACCCACCACTACTGAAGATCAATGACTGAACTAGAATCCACGCTGGATCCATGGTGGTGACTATCTCCCTTTTGCTTCCTATAAAGACTCCTTGCTTCTGTTTCCTATCTTTACTATCGCCTGCCTTCCCTTCCCCATCACCCTACATCATAATAGTGTCCGTCCTCCCCTTCCCCATCTCCTTGATTAAGATTTGTAATAAACTGGTCGGGCCAACATTTGAACCGTTGTTTCTTAATCTCATGCCGGGTATACATATATCAAAGAACCTCCTCTCCCTCCTATAAATTGGAGCGAGACACGTGCTATGAAATTGTTTCTGTTGTTTTTCTCATTCCTCTGAGAACTACAAATTTTAAAATCCTAGAGATCTTTTGATGGACTCTAAGTAGCATGCTTTTTTAAATATACTTAAGCACCTTTTTAGGGAAGTACCATAACTCCGTACTTAAAGGTAAATCTCACAGAGGTACAGGTGAACTACCGACCTTGCATAGTTTCCTGCAAGATTTTCATGCAGCAGTGGACCTGTCTTGATTTCCAGCAGTAAGATCCCTTTCTGGGTATTTTTCAAGAAGTCTTACTTAGGGACTGATATGAGTTAATTCTCCAACAGAAAAACCTATGTCTTTTGAACCCAGAGGGAATTTGAGAAATAAAATAGGATTAATGGAAGCAGAAAGCTACAGAAAGTAAACATAGACATTAATCACATAAAGGAGAGATGTAATAGCATGAGTAAGAATATATCTCAAGCCCAAATCAATATTAGCAAACTAGTCACATAATGGATTTTTGACTCAGCACTGGGTAGTTAAAGTTGACTGAAGTTGACTGTGTAGTTAAAAGTAATTGACTCCAAAGTCATAAATATATTACTCCTGGAAATAACTTATTAGCTATATTATACCTTTATTGAAGTGTTCACAGAAAGTGCCAATTATCATTGAAGAATTTTACTTACTTTTTATGTTTTTATCCACAGTGAGAGAAGAGTTGCCAAGACTGCATCTTATAAAACTTAATAACTTGAATCAAGCTGAAAAAATAAATGAAAAAATAACCACAAAAAACAGCAAATGAAAGAAAAAGATATAACCTACCATGGTTTGGAACATGACCAAGAAAAAACAGAATTGTGGTGTAAGGAAAACTTTGTTTACTTTTTAAAAAATACTAAGCAACTTTTATTTATATCTTAATAGCACTCCAGAGATAAATTTTGAGGGAGAGCCACGATCTTGAGCCATAAATCATCATGAGTGATTTCCTCAGAGTTCAAGGAAAAAGAGAAGTATTTTTTTGTTCTACAGTCATAGCTGATGCAAATCATTCTAGATAGATAGCTCTTTTCTTTCAACTTGTTTGGATGGAATTTACTCCTTAGTGACATTGCAATACTTGAAAATTTGAATGTATAAGTAGATATATCATTATTTTTTAATGCATTTATGTAGTGTATCAATGCTTACAGTCTGTCCTGAGATCTTTTTATACTTCGATCCAGAATTATTCTTTTTTAATCATAAAAATAATATCCAGTTATATATAATATCAGTGGTATTTCAAGGCTGTTTATGTATGATGGGCAAACTCTGAGAACAGTGTGGGTCCCAGACAATGGTGATAATTGGTTACATTGGTTTGTACATGAAGCATTACAGAGTAATAATCATATATGTAGGTTTGATATCTTAAAAGTCCATTGGCAATTGTGTCAAATTTTTATTTTTGGCACCTAATGCACTTAGAGGCAACCAATTGGCAGTAAAAAAACTAAGTGGAAACCTTTATTTTCTCCTCTTATTACTCAATATATAAACTGGGAAACAAAGCACAGCCAAACAAAACAAAAACAAAAACAAAGAGGGTACTGTAATTTACTGTAATTATTTTTTAAGCATTCTATATAAATTATGAAATATTCTGATCTGTCATCTTTTTCAGCTAGCTCTGCATCTGCAGCTACTAAATGTTCTGTTACTTGAATTCATTGAATTATTCATAAATTTGTAAAAATCAAATCTGAATACTTGGCTTTACTTTCTTTTCACTAAAATATTTCTTCTGTTTTTCTCTTCAAGAAGAAAACATTACTTTTATTATGTGCAGGATTGTTTAGTCTCATATCTATCATAGTAGGTGTCTTTAAAATGAGGTATACGCCACTCTGTGAAAATATAATGCTCTGTAAATATGTGCATGTCAAAGTCAAAAAGAGCTATAGATAAAGACAGTTGGTATCCAGATTTTCTTCCATCTGAGACGTGAAGCACATAACAGAAAATCAGTGGATGAGGTACGTAATCGGTAAAGTTCATGTCATAATTCTGTCTCAAATTTTTAGAAAATCTGGCAAACTAGTTGAGGACGAACGTATATCTAGGGGACAGACTGGCATTTTTTTGGCATATTTCAGGATCAAGTTTATCTACATGTATAGAGAGCATGAATATTGGGCTTTGGGCACACCTTAACCTACTTCAGAGCTAAGGACCTCTAATTTCTTATGCCTGGCATCTAGACTAACACACACCACAATATACCTGAATAGGTTTTTCTGCAGATTTGGGCAGCCTGTAGGAAAATTACTATTATCAGTCACGTATTGATGGGTGGACATGGTATGTGGCACAGTATCTTTCATTTATACATGCTCTTGGGGACTGGTAGTCAAAATTCAGCATCTCTCTAAACAAAGCATTCTGTAGACATTTACACATGGTTGTAAGCCCAAATGGGACAACATCACTTGCAGGCAGGTACCCACACTCTCTCCCCCTCAGCTGTATTCAGCTTCTCCCCTGGCTCTGTCTCTTCCTGGCTGGCATCAGGGCAATGCCTGAGGGCATGCTGGCTGTCACTGTCCAAGCATCCACTGGGAGCATGCTGAAAACAGCATCATGGAAGTGATCCCCTTCTGTTTTCTGTTTTATTTAATGGTAAAACCATAAATTAGGGGGAATGACAGTATTATATCCTTTTCATCTTCTATTAAAGAGAGTTCAGCATTCACCTGATGGGAATTCAGTCTCTCTAGGGAGAAGGTACTGATCATAGATTGATTTCTGAAACATTCTCAACCTTCTAGAATTTAAAAGGAGATGGAAAACTGATTTGTGTTTCACATGTTACATTCATTTGTGGAGCATGTCTTCATCTGGAGCATCTAGTATTTCTCCATTACACTAATGTCTGTGAAGCTGAATTACATCAGACTTTTGTAATACAATTCTCCTTTAGCTCCCAAGACCATTGGACATTGCTATTCCTTCCTTACTTTTGACGTGAGCACATAAGATGCTTAAAACCTGTTTATTAACTCAGAACCTAATGCTTTCCTCTCTGCCCTGTTCATAATCTTTTTTTTTTTTATAGCATTTTCTTGGTAGGAAGCAGGAGGTATTGTTCTATTACACTGTCTCTGCTACATGAATTAAATATGATTAAACAGATGGCAAGGTTTCACTGTAATAGTGATCGCTCCTGAGAGTAACAGAATAATGAGAGTCCCTTTTAGCAGATATCCAGATTAAGTTTGTATATTCAGGAAAGACCTTGTTAGACTACAGTATTTGTAATATTTTTCAGCTCACTATTTGAGTTATCCTTCCTCATTAAACATTAGTTTACTGGTTTTTCATAAAGGTTTAAGAAATTATACTGATTATGAAAACTACTTCATTCCCTTGAAACTGTTAAATAGAACGTATTAATTTCATTTATATCTCTGACCTTTCTACATGTGTTATGCCTTATCTATTCTGGATCATTTGTTTAAGTCATGGACCTGCTTGGTTCTGTTATGGTTAGATAAAATGAATTTTGCTTAGGCCAAGAAATCTGAACAGTCTTAATTCTACAGTTCTGTAGCTCACTGAGCAACAGGAAGTTAAGAACTGTGCAAATTAGACTTTAGTCTGTGTCTGGAGGGTAGGGATTGTCATATGGATTCACATTTATGGCAACTGACTTTATGCAGCATGAAATAGATGCCTCAGTAAAAAAATGGTGACATATTGCTTTTATACTGTCTCTGAAAATTAACTGGATTCTGTGGATAATTCTCCCAGGATTTTCACCTTTTAGAAGGAAAAACAAATGGTAACAGTTTACATCCTACAATTCCAATAACTTAAAAATAGCAGTCTTTTATTTAGTAATTTTTTTTTAGTATACGGTAGATATCTCCTTGATTAATAACTATCCTTTATAGAAAATCTTATCTTTCCATTCTACTTCATCAACTAAGGTGCATAGACTGTACTGTTAAGTACTGTCTCCTTAAAATACGTAAATATTTTTCCTCTTGATATCATAATATGCCAGCACAGAGATACGAAGCAAACTTGCATTATCTATCAGTAGTAAAGAGCGTAGATATTACTTGTGTTCCTAAAAAAATGTTTCTGTTGTAACCAATTGGAACCTCTAGACCAAAAAAAAATGTCTTATGGATCATCATAACCATTTGTATTTTCCAAACTCTATGTGACTTGGTAATTTTGAGGACATAATTCTATATATGAATTGCATCCTGGTAGCATAACTGGGAAAAAGATCCATGAAAATGCAGGAAGATGATTTCTCAACATACTGAATAACTCTCTAATCAAACTGTTTTATTTCACCTTATTTATGTGTATGTTAAAACATGAAAAGAAAATCTAAGATCTGCTAGTTTTTTTTTTATTTTTCCTAGTTTTCCATCCAGATTAAAAAATACATATATGCTAGCCTTCCTCTTCATTTTGAGAATATAAAACATACGCTCTTATATAAGAGCTCTGGTTAAAAGAAACATGTTTCCAAGGTTAGCCAAAAAGAGTCTGAAGCCTCTTAACACTGGTCCCTCTAATTCATTAAGTAAAGATATAAAAATACTGACGTTATTGATACGTCCATCAGCATTTCTGAAGAAAGTAATTTTGAAGACAACTGCAAATGTTGTTGAATGCTGAATATTTTCTGATGGACACAATTCTGAATAACTCCTTGTTGGGAGAACTTGTCTTTACGAGCATGATCTGTCTGCAAAAGAAGTAGGTGCTATGTTTCTTAGTCTGTTTCCAAATGGGAGAAATTTGAAGAATCGTGGAATTGTTTGAATTGGAAGGTACATTTAAAGGTAATCTAGTCCAACTCTCCTGCAGTGAACGGATCAGGTTACCCAGAGCCTGGTCCAGCCTAACCTTCAGTATCTCCAAGGACAAGCCTTCCACCACCTCTCTGGGCAATCTGTGCCAATGCCTCACTAGCATTATTATAAAAAACTTCTTCCTTATAGTTGATCTAAATCTCCCCTCCTTTAGTTTGAAACAATTTCCTCTTGTCCTGTCACTACAGACTCTGCTAACAAGTCTATCCCCTCCTTTCTTACAGCTCCCCACTAGGTACTGAAAGGCCACTCTTACATCTCCTGGAGCCTTCTCTTCTCCAGGCTGAACAACCCCAGCTCTCTCAGCCTGTCCTTGGAGGGGAGGTGTTTCATCCCTTGGATTACTTTTGTGGCCTTCCTCTGGATGTGCTCCAACAGGACCACATCTCTCCTGTACTGAGAACTGCACACCTGGATGCAGTACTCCAGGTGAGGTCTCACCACCACAGACTAGAAGGGCAGGATCGTCTTCCTCAACCTGCTGGCCACACTTCTTTTGATGCAGCCTGGGATACAGTTGGCTTTCTGGGCTGTAAGGACATACTGACTCATGTACCAGGGTCAACTTTTACAGTTTGCCATCCACCAGTACTCCCAAGCCCTCTCTGGCAGAGCTGTGCTCTATCCTTACATTCACCAGTTTAGGGGTGATTAGTGAGGAATAGTGGGGATTGCCATGACCCAGGTGCAAGACCGTACACTTGGCTTTGCTGAATTTCATAAGGTTCTCCTAGGTCCACTGTTCAAGCCTATCTAGGTCTCTCTGGATGGCATCCCACCCCTTGGGCATGACAACCGCACCACACAGCTTGGTAAACTTGCTGAGGGTGCAGCTGACCCTACTGTCAATGTCATTGATAAAGATATTAAAGAGCACTAATCCTATCTGGACATAGAGCCACTGATCATCACTCTCTTGGTACAGTCTTGTAACCAGTTCTTCATCCACTGAACAGCCAATCCACAAAATCCATATATTTCCAGTTTGGAGAGAAGGATGTTGTGGGGGACTGTGTCAAAGGCCTTACTGAAGTCCAGACAGATCACATCAGTGGCTCTTCCATTGTCCACTGACACAGTTATATCTCATAAAAAGCAGCAAGGTTGGTCAGGCAGGATCTGCCCTTGGTAAGGCCATGTTGATTCTCCCATATTACCTCCCTGCCTTCTACGTGTCTTAGCATAGCTTCCAGGAAGATCTGTTCCATGATCTTTCCTGGCACAGAGGAGAGCCTAACACATCAGTAGTTGATCATCCTTTCTACCTATTTTAAATATGAATATGACATTGCCTTTTTTTTTCCAGTCAGCAGGGTTTTCACCTGACCACCATGACTTTTCAAATATCATCAAGAGTGGCTTGACAACTATGTCAGCCAGTTCCCTTGGGACTCAGGGATGCATCTCATTGGGACCCATAGACTTATCACAGAATCACAGAATCATAGAGTCACCAATGTTGGAAAAGACCTACAAGATCATCCAGTCCAATCATCCACCTATCACCAATAGTTTTCACTAAACTATGTCCCCTAACATAACGTCCAAACGTTCCTTGAACACCTCCAGGGTTGGTGACTCCACCACCTCCCTGGGCAGCCCATTCCACTGCCTGATTACTCTTTCAGAGAAGTAGTATTTCCTAACATCCAGCCTAAATCTCCCCTGGCACAGCTTGAAGCCATTCCCTCTAGTCCTATCATCAGTTACACAAGAGGCCAACCCCCAGCTCACAACAACCTCCCTTCAGGAAGTTATAGAGAGCAATAAGGTCTCCCCTGAGCCTCCTCTTCTCCAGACTGAACAATCCCAGCTCCTTCAGCCGCTCCTTATAAGGCCTGTGCTCCAGATCCCTCACCAGCTTTGTTTGCCCTTCTTTGAACACACTCCAGGGCCTCAATGTCTTTCTTGCAGTGAGGGACCCAAAACTGGACACAGTACTCAAGGTGTGGCCTCACCAGAGCTGAGCACAGGGGGACAATCACTTCCCTGTTCCTGCTGGCAACACTGTTTCTGATGCAAGCCAGGATGCCATTGGCCTTCTTGGCCACCTGGGCACACAGCTGGCTCATGTTTAGCCAAGCATCAATTAATACCCCCAGGTCCATTTCCTCTACACAGTCTTCCAGCCACTCTGCCCCAAGCCTGTAGCATTGCCTGGGGTTGTTGTGGCCAAAGTGCAGGATGCGGCATTTGGTCTTTTTGAACCTCATCCCATTGACTTCAGCCCAGCTATCCAGCCTGTCCAGATCCCTCTGTAGGGCCTTGCTAACCCCAAACCTGGGTGTTCAGGTTTCTCAGGCAGTCGTGAATCTGATCTTCATTTACAGCAGGAGGGGCACTGCTCCCCTGGTACCTGCCCTCCAAACCATACACTCGAGGACTCTGTGTGGAGCAGTCACCAATGAAGAGTGAGGAAAAAATAGTTGAATTCCTCAGCCTTCTCCTGGTCCATTGTTCCTAGCCTGCCTGTATTGTCCACTAGTGAGGGTACGCCCTCCTGGGCTTTCGTTTCAGATTGATGTACATATAGAAGTCTTTCTTATTTCTATTTGCTCTCCTTGCCAAACTCAGTTCCAGCTAGCCCTTGGTTTTCCTGATCCCATCCCTACACAGCCTAGCAGCATCCCTATACTCCTCCCAGGTTACCTGTCCTTGCTTCCACTGCCTGTACATTTTCTTCTTGCTTTCCATTTTGACCAGTTAAGTCATGCTGGTCTCTTTTCTTCCTTTCCTGACTTCCTCCACTTGGAGATAGAAGGATAGCTTCCTTCAAAGGACAAGCATCTCCCTTGTCCTTTGATAGATTACCAGGGCTTTTTTTTTACTAACTCCCTGAAGTGCTGGAAGTTGGCTTTCCTAAAATTAGCTAAATCTAAGCATCCTGATTTTACTTTTTGCCTATAAAGTATCCCTCAGGGGTGAAAGCAACCATTACATGGTCACTACAGCCCAGGCAGCATCCAATCCTGATGTCACCAATCAGTTCACTTGTGTTGGTGAGCAACAGATCCAGCATTGCATTCCCCCTGCTGGAGCTGTCTATTGCCTGGTTTGGGAAGTAATCCTCAATACATTCCAGGAGTCTCCTGGATTGCCTGCAGCTCACTGTGCCATTTTTCCAGTCAGGGTGGTTGTGGTCCTCAACAAAGGGGAACATGACACTTCCTGTAGCTGGAGGATGAAGGCTGCATCAACAGGCTCTACTTGATCGGGCAGCCTGTAGTAGACAATCAAAAAGCACCTTTGTTGTCTGGGTCTCTAACTTTCTCCTATAGATAAATTAAAATATTCAGAAGAAAAGACAACCACCTGATGAATGACAAAATATCACAGGTAAATTTTAGAGGTTTAAGCCACTTAAGGGGTAAGCAGCTTTCAAGAAAGGCAACCTCTTTCCTTTCAATACCTCAAGGGATGAAATTTGACCCTTGACCTTCTCTCCATTTCATGTCAACTGAAATCATTACTAGCAACATAAAACAGTGGTGAGCTCTCTCATTCAGATAAGTATTTCTTTTGGCCCTGTCCTCTCTCATTCAGATAAGTATTTCTTTTGGCCCTGTCCTCACTTAGTGAGAAACAAAAGAAACCACTTTCAGTAGACTCTGGCAAAACAAAAAGTTGATCAAAGATGGTGGCCTTTGAGAAAGCTGTTGTCTAACAACACGGCCTCCCATTAAGGAAGGAAATAAAAGTCATGCAAATACACTAGCAGGGGAAAGCTGTGTTTGAAAATATAAACATTTATTTATTCTTGATACTTCTACTCTTTGTCATTTGCATTGGCATTGTAGAGTATGGAAAAGTAAATCCCTTCTCATTATTTTCCATTATCAGAAAAAACAGCTGACTCAAACCCAAGCCATGAGCAATTCAAAAAATGTTTCCAGCCATAGTGCAAACTCAAAGTATAATTTACGCCTTTGGGAATTTTCTGAGTCTGTGTAATTATTGAAGCATTATTTGTTAAACATCACAACTTAATCTGAACACTGCATCAATGGAAATGCATTCTTATGCATCTAGATATTATGTGTTGCATAGACACTCATTTTTTCTTGGAAAAAATGCTACGAGTAAGATATATGAAACCTAACAGAAGAATTTTCTAACTTAAGCCATCTGAATCATCCTCTAAAAAGATACTATTGGCCTGATGGAAGGTTGAGGTTAGATACAGTCTCAACACCATTATGTATTTAACACAGTACATACTCTGAGTAGTGGTTATTTTTTGGGTGTTGGTTTTTTTTGGAACAAAGGGAATGCCCTGTCAAGCCATCAGTTTATCTCCCAGATGTTTTTAAGGTAGGGTATTAGATTGCTTTTGCTATTCCCTCTCCGAAAGAAGGATCAATAACAAACATGATGGATGGATAGTGCTAGACAGAGAGTGGTCCTTGTTGTAAAAGATGCTAATTGCATTTTACCCATGGGGCAAACCTTCATTTCATGAAATTGCTAATACAAAACATCCCTTTCAATCTTCACTTATTTGAAGGCTTCTCTTCTCTAACTTGCAATTGGAAATACGGCACAGAAACCTCCCAGTTTGCACACTATCAGAGGAAGCCTGGTATTTCTAGCTTCAAAGTTGTTGATAGCAATGCTGTGTGGAAGTTTATTCTCACATTTCCTTAGCCAGTATTCGTACACAGTGTCCTAATGGAAATTTGCCTGTGTTTTCTGCAGTTGTCTATTTTAGTGCTGTTTACATTTCTCTTTTCTGTAGCTCAACCTAGAGACCTCGTATAGTTCCCCAGACTTCAGCTTTTTTATCTCAATACCATGTACTGCTGCTAACTGAAATGTCAGTTAGCACTGTATAGAAGTATTTATGAAATTACTGTGGTTCTTGCTTCATATTGCATTGAAAAAAGAAGTTCTCTTGTGACCACCCTCTCCCAAACATTTCTGTAGCACTGAGAATAAAAGACAATAAAACTGCTTTTTTACTTTCTGTGTTAGAAGGAACCTAATATATTGTTAGGAAAAACAGTCTCCATTGCAGGAAAGCCATTCGTGGCTCACTGCCCTAACGTTATTCAACATGCATTGAAAGCTCTTTCAAAGGGATGAAATGAGAACTATACATGAAAAATTTATTACCTTTTTACCTGAAACACTGCATTTTCTTACAGTCTTCTTCTATTCCTTCCAAGCTGCTTATCAAAAATTGGGAGAAAGCCAGCACAAGACTGAATTTAACAAAAAGAAAACCAAACACACACACACGCACACACACACACACACACACATACAAATAAATAAAAAAAGAAGAAGAAGAAGAAGAAAGGAATATTTTAGACCCACACTCTGATTTTGATAATTTAGAATAGTTTATTTATTGTTTTATCATATTCTAATTCATAGAAATATGTTTAAACAATTAATTAAAGTGAGATGGTAGCACAGGTAATTTAAAAAAAAACAACAACCTGACATAAGCTATAGAACTGACACACCATATTGTCACATGGTTTAAAGCTTAATATTTAAAAATTCATCTTACTTCATCATGTTATAATTGCATTTAAAAAAACTGGGTAGCTGAACACGTATCTTTTCTGATCATGGACTGCACATTCTCTTCAATGATTGCAAGTATGTTTTCTTATATAACCTTAATCTGAGTATAATTAAAATTATTAATGTTGTAGGTGTTTCAGCATATATATATTTTTAAAGCCTTTTAAAGTAACAGTTGCATCACTGGCTAATGTAAAGCTACAAAATGGGAATATAAAAGTACCTGATTTCATATTGTCCACATTTCATGTAATACACTCTGACCAGCAGTATAGAGCAGACAGACACGTGATGAGGAATTAAACCTCTTATATTCAACATCTGTCTCCTCTAATTTTTTTTTTTTTTTTTTTTTTTTTACAATCTGTTCCATTCTTAGTATTACTTGATGTCCTTACACATTTGCTTTCAAAAATTAGTGATTACTTCTCTCATCATTATGCTACTTCTTTAAGTTTCACAAACAGTAAGAAAAAATCAATCTTGGAATAGTTCCAATGACCTTAAATAAAATCCTCTAAGGATACATTTGTTAGTTTAAACTTTCTTATTGTTTCCAACTTCTAATTCTGCAGCTGAAATAGAACACTGTTTAAAGCTCTGATATTGCTTTGTGAATTTTATACTAGGGTTTTTCGAGGTATAGCCACTCTTAATATCTCTCCAGATTTGTTGCTGCTTTTCAAGGTATTTTTGGTCCCACGCACTGGCATTTGAGTTGTGAGTACTGCTTTTGACAACAGCTTGTTTAGTATCACCATTTTCACTTGGAAAACATCAGGAAAAACTGGAGAAGTAAAATGCCATAATGACAGCAAAGTGGATACCCAGCAGTTGTGACCAGCTGCAGTCATGACATTGCCTTACAGCAGAAATTCTATATGATGGATGACATTCTGGGGATGCTATTCCAAGTGCACACACCTTCAGCTGTCTCGACTCATCCCTTTCTGTGCTCTCTTGAGCTCAGACTGTGTATGCTCTGTCTTCAAAAGAAGAAATTCTTTACACAACAAAATGCTTATTAAACTGGGACTGTACATGCGTAGAGTGTGAGAGCATCTCTAGAGCGTGGCATAGCATAGCAACTCTAGCAAAGAAAAATTGCAATATTTTGTAGCTACTAACAAAAGAAATTGTGACTACAATTTTGAAAAGTGAAAAAAGAAAAAGCAATTCTGGCAGAAAATACAGGATGTGAACAATGATATCAGCAGCAGAAATCATAGAGTTTCTCCACAGTTTGCTAGAGCAGCTTATTTTATTGCTTGCTAGTGTGTCCAGGGATGTGAGTCAATATCTCTGCTGCAGAAAAAAATCAACATTTCCAGGAAATAATCCCGGAAACAGAGGTGCTTGAAGTCCCAGTGTCTCGATGCTAGGCAACTTCAAACCACATTCAAGTCTACTGAACAATATCACTGGTGTATTCTAAGGCACCAGACTTGTCCTATGACAATTTTGCATAAATGTCTTGCAAATCCACTGCAGAAGTCAATGCAATTGTTCTTTTGCTAGATCCCATCATCATATCGTGTATCACAGATTTGATACCATCTTGGCAATAGTTACCACACAATTTGAACTGAGATGAACAGGGTCCCCTTTACATTAGAGCATCTGGAATACACTGTGAATATTTACCTTACTGTGTCATTTAATGATCTCTAAATGGCATATAAGTAAAAAACAACACACATTTTTATACTTTATATACTTTATACTTTATATATACTTTGATCCATCCCATAATATTTATTTCCGGAATGAACATATCAAAGTTCAAAAAATAACTGAGAGTCAATATAATTTCCAAATATCATGAAAATATAATTTTCCTCAGAAAAAAACTTCCATAGATGCGTGGATAAAATAATTGCATTTTTAGCATATTTCTAATGCTAATTATCATTGCTATTGCATCTAAGGCTTCCAGCTCATCTCTTTCATTTAAGGATCTCAGAACTCAATGCTCATTTAAGAGCCCAGACATCTTTATAGGTGTAAAATTGCTCTACTCTTTTTGGAATATGGATATTGGCAGAAAATTAACTTCTAGGAAAGTCTCTGAAAACTGTAACAGATTCTGTCTCTCCTTTCCCTATTTCATGTTTCTGTATATTCTACTTATTCTGTTTCAAACTGGTAATGCTTCAGCCAGTCAGAATTCAGGGATTTTTATTTATCTATCTATCTATTTATTTATTTATTTATTTGCCTAATTCACCCTTACAGCATGGTGGGTATACTTATTTCTCAGTCACTCATTGTCTTGCACTTCTATTTGCATAATGACAGCACAGTTCTGTCTTAGTAATTTACTATAGTATGCAAATGCCCATACCCTGAATTGTAGGCAACCATTAATAGCCAAGAAATGTGCAGAGATTTACATTAATCAGTGTATGGCTTTCTCATTTACTCTATTGCAGCTATCTAAATCTCATAGCTCTGATTAGCTAACAGCATAATGAAAGCGTTTTGAGAAAACAGACATGGAGTGAAATGAATTTTTTAAGTTGCCACATTTTCTAATGTTTTCTGGACCATGTTGTCTCATGGCTTTCATTATAAAGATTGCACAGATGAGAAAATTATGATAGGTGAAGACTGCACAATGATCTGAGTGAAGGCATGACTGCATATATATTTCTAATATTGAACATGTTACTTAAGCCTGAAATTAATCATCATCATCCAAAATATTGTCAGGGAAGCACAGCTGCCTTAAGATACAATAATAATTATGATACTTTTTTCAGTATTATAGGCTGTCAGCACTCCGTCAACTCTGAAAGAATGGCACTGATTTACAAAGGGTTTAAAGAAAGATGTCCAAGCAACAACATAGGACATCAGCTAAACTCCAACTCTTAATTGTGAAGGAACATTTTCAGCACTATGGCCTGTTTGTTCTAGGAGAGATTTAAGAATAAAATCTACATTTGTTCTAAGTTGATTCATCTTTCACTTCAGGAGCACTGAGGGTGATACAACTGAGAAAAAATCTGCCACAGACAGTAACAAGCACAGTTTTTCATCATAAGGAGACAAATCTTGCTGTGGTAATATAAGTTTTCTTTGCTGTTCCCAAAGAACAGAAAGAAGTATAGCTAAGCACACCCATTTGTTTTCCAAAGTGCCTGTGGTTAATTTAGTGAATTCTAACTGACAGAGAATTTTATTATGTAGGTTCTGAACAAGCTGAAAATAAATCAAATAGCTGACAAAATAGAGGATACTTTAGTTTGCAGAGGGCACTTACCCATCAACGGCAGTTCCATCTATCAGCTTTATTTCAGGTCACACACTGAATGATGGTGATTGTCTAGGAGAGTATCATTGCTTTTTTTGTCATTTCTGCTCAGAAAAAAACTGAATGGACTTGGGACAAGACAAAACTCTGTGTGGACATCATCTTATTTCAAAGGTGAAATGACGTACATGAGTAAAATACACTAGATTGACACGTTAGATAGATGTGACATTTTGTTATAAATATTTAATGTGAGAAAACAATTCAAATATATGAAACAAAAATTCAGTACCAGAAAAATATACTGTTCCATATACATGCTTTTGAAGAAACCCTAGATGCATGATGTAAATTAGCATAACTCCAGTGAATTAATTCTCTCCACGTCTGTGGTATTGCACCAATTACTAGCTTGGTAAGTGACTTTTTAAAAAGTGTTAGCATTATGATCAGTGAAACAATGCTATTAATATGCAATTTTAAAAGTATCAAGTAGATTTCCCCCCCCTCCCCCTCCCCCTCCCCCCCCAAATTTATTTAATCTAATATGAACTCTCTGAGAGTTACAATTCACTTTACTTGCTTTAAATTACATGGAACCAGAGCATTGTAGGGGTTGGAGATTTGGCAGTCATCTAGACTTACCCCTGCTAAAGCAGGTTCTCTAAAGTAGGTTTCATATGAAAGCATTCAGACGGGCTTGGAAAATCTTCAGAAGAGGAAACTCCACAATCTCTTTGGCTAGTCTGTTCAAGTTTCTGTCACCCTCAAAATAAATATTTTCTCGTGTTCAGATAGAACTTTCCAGTTTGTGCCCATTGCCCTTTGTTCTGTCACTGGGAACAACCAAATAAAGCCTGGCTCCATCCATTTGACACCTGCCTGTTAAAAATTGACAAGAATTGATAATATCCCCTCTCAGTCTTCTCCAAGCTGAACAGACCCAGCTCTCTCACGCTTTCTTTACATAGGAGATGACCAGGAGATGACCCTAATTATTTTTGCAGCCCTTCACTGGACTATCTCTAGAACTCCCAGAACTGGACACAGTAGAAATTTCCTTTCTATTTCTTAGATCATGTTTCATGGCAGCCATGTGTGTCCCATGACACACAGAGCTGGGACCACCATGTCCCTCAGTATGTGGCTGCACTACTGGATGAATGTGATATTCTTTTCTCTTGTGGTTTTTACAGTTCAATCAGAAAAACTGAATGGAGCATTATCCACCTGAACTAGTCCAGGCTTACAGTTAGTTGATACCACAAGCTGTTGTGTACTCATGCAGTTCTAGGCGTGTATCCTGGATACTGCACGAAGGAGGCATATTCTAGGAACAAAATACATAGGCACACATAATAAAGACTGTTGTTAAGACAAACACTTCATGATAAAGTTGAAAAACAAATCTTAATTTGGCATTTCCAAATATTGGAGTTTCTGACATTTTGATTAAAATCTTTTAAGGCGGGGATGTTATATGTATGAGGAGAATGAAGCAACCTATTCAAGTGCATTGGTGAACATAAAAGAAATTTGAGTTTCATTTCTCATATTTTTGTTGCTCACTGCCCTTTCTTGAAATGCTCATGATAGGATCTGTAGAGCAGTCAAGTGCACCTCTTCTTTGCCTTGTCTTCAGAGCGGGTTGCAGTCTGGTGAATAGGACCTGCTTTGGGGAGATGAGATGCCTGTGGCAGTGGAAGACTACATCAAGAGCTGATTGGGCCACTAAGCTGCCAAAAAATTAGCACATCTTATCTGCCTTGCAATGATCAGTCTTTCCTCTCCTTTTCTCTTACTGGAGTGGCTGGTACCTTGGAGACAGTAGGATTCATCACCCATCAATCTTTGCAACACTTAATGAAATCTTTGATCTTTATTTCCCTCTTCATAAACACAGAGAGATTATCTCATCAAGTCTAGTACCAGCATATACCACGAAGGCAGTATATGTAAAGAAAGGAAGCATGTTGAGTACAAATGTACGCATCATCTGGGTTTCTGATTATACCCAAAGTTATAGAAAGGGCATGACACAGCTCGTGCTGAACATGAAAAGCAACATACCACCTGTCCTGATATTTTGCCCATAAGGTGAGTAGTACAACTATGATTCCATTTCTGGTGAGCCTGCACAACTATGTTTTTCAGACTTAAAAATCAGGTTCACCAAATGCAGTGCAGAGTTCTTGCATTTGTTTGCCTGAACAATAGTGCTCCCTGAGGAATTTTCTGGCTGTGCCCAAAGTGTTGGGGATGGATGTGTGGCAAATCAGGCTAAGACCAAAGGAGTTGCATAGGAGAAAAAGGAATATAATCACAGAATCAATCTGAGTTGGAAAAAACTTTTAAGATCATCAAATCCTACCATCAATCTGACTTACCAAGTCTTACTGCTAAACAATGTCCTTTAGAGACACGTTCATATGCCTCTTTAAACACTCCATCACTTCCCAGGACAGACCTTTCTAATGCTTGACCGTTCTCTCTCTGAAAAAATTCTACTGAATATCCAATCTAAATGTTTCCTGGAACCATTTTTAATATAATGGGGATCCCTTTTTTGTGCTTTCCATTACTACTGAATAATCTTAACTTGTATTACCTGTACAATCAGTGACCTACACTGTTGTTTTTTGCAGTATTTTTCCTTGAAGCCTGCTCTATGCTAAATAAACGTTAATATGCACGCATGCACTAACACACCTATGCTAAGTTTTTCTGTTGAAATCTGTTAGCTAAAAAGCACTGGAGCTTCCACTGTTTCGTGGATTGAAGGGCTGTACAGTCTTCAGGGCAACTTTCTAGCAGCTGTTCTGCAGCTATGCAAAGCAGCTAGACTCGGGGCCCAAAACTGTTCACAGTGGTTCTAGTTTAGTATAACATTCTCAAAAGTAGGTGTTATAAATATTTGTAATTGCCTGAAACTTTACAGCAGCGGAAATCAAGTACTCGTTAAACCTAGTCTTCCACTCCAGTTGTCTGTTTTTCTTTTCCCTCAGGAATCTTCATTTTCTCCTGACTAATGCAAATAATACTAAATTTTTGCAAGACATTTGCTATGAAAAAGTTCATATAATGTCCTAATTTTCCCACAAGCTATCAGGAGTGATCTGAAAATTACTGTCTACATTTGTATGGAAAAATACTAATATATTTTAATATAAAGGATTAGAGACCTGAATTTAATTTCTTTGTGTATGTTTACATTTTGAAGTATGATTAGATCCCCAGAAAGAAAGTACAAATATAAGCATGGTAATATTTTGTTTTAAAGCTATTTATTTAAATGCTCTGAAAACAGAATTATGTAATTTGAAAATTTATACAGCTCTAAGATATAGATAATTACTGTTTTTGTAAAGACAGCAAGCTAAACTTTTTGCAACATATTTACAGATGTAGGAGCAGAGTCACATAATGATTTCTAAAGTCCAATCAAGAACGGTCAAAGGGAGTAAGCTTGGAGTTTTTACTGAAGAACAATGTTGGTTATAACATTACCATGGTACTGCACTATTTTGTTTGCTAAATAAATTTAGGAAGTAAAGTGATATATTGTTAGGATAGCAGCAAAAGTGGATTTGGGGAAAAATAAAGCTTTCAACAGGGAAATAATCCAAATTTTTACCATGTCTTTGGGGATTTTTTTTTTTTATTTTCTGAAGGCTTCATAGGCAAAGTTAAAATATTAAAACATTATGGAATAGTTCATCATGGAGAAGGTTTCTTCTACAACTCTTGTGGGAAATATTTGCAGTTTCATGGGACTGCCCAAAGATGTGCGTTCATTTGGGCTTTCACATGGGAAATGATTAATTTGGAGTAAATCAGAAACACTATGAATTATGTAATCATTATACAGATTGCATAATTTTAAGGATTTATTATTTGAGGCTTTTTAGACACAGACAGAAGAATGCAATTGGTATTACTGGTATTATTTGAAAAGCAAGAAATTTCTGTCTACCAAAACTTACATTTATATATGTTGTAATTAATACTTTCCACAGATTTCATACCTTGATTTTGTACAACTTGAAAGTAAGATTCACCCAACTTTTAAAAGCAAGACCGGGTATAAAAGATATAGAGAGCAATCAGCAGGGCTGCTCTCAATGAGTTCTTCTCCCAGTCTGTACTCATATCTTGGATTACCCCGACCCAAGACCAACACCTTGCTCTTGGCCTTGTTAAACATCATTGGATTTTCATGTACCCACTTTTTGGGGATGTCCAGGTCCTGACATGGTTGGCAACCACATCAGACAGTTCCTTCAGAACCCGGGGCTGCATGTCATCTGACCCTATATACTTGTATACATTCAGACTCATGAGGTGGTCTTGGACTTGCTCCACTCCCACACTGGGAGGGATTTTGCTCCCCAGACCCCCACTTAGAATTTCAGGGACACAAGAGGCATGAGAAGTAGTGATAAGTTTATTCTTTTAACCTTAGTGAGAAATGCAGTTCTGTTTTTTTGGATTGCTGAATTATAGAATTGAGGATGTACTCCAGATTGCTTCACATTTTACATGACATTTCTTGATAATCAAAGAACAGTGATGGCTTAAAGCTATTATTTCTTCTATTTAACTAGACTTGGTTCTGCTGGAACTGAGATTCTGATTGAAGTCATTTTTTAATAACTTAGCAAGACAAATTTTATTAGTGGTATTTCATAGTTATTCTCCCCACCTGCAGTTGCTCAGAATACTGCCCTCTGTCTAGTTGTCAGTTCACCACATGAACTAAAAATCTAAAAGTTTGGCATTCAAATCTGTGTGCAGCACTCCCTTTTGGTACTGAATTCTGTATTCTTTATTTTTGTTCTCACTGAGATGAGCTTTAATTTTCATTTTAGCTTTTGCTTTTTGGTTTTATTTGGATATAATTTCAAGGCCCATAAATTTTGGGCAGGATGTATTTTATGTCTGATTTTTAAAGCTCTACATATTTCTGAGGATTACTTTGTGGTTTCAGATAAACTGTCTTGTTTTGGCCTGTATATTTGCTTGTTAGCTATTATATATGATGACTGGCAACACTACTTCAATACACTTTTTCCTGGTTTTGATGTGATCCACATTCCGATTGGTCTGGATTTCCCAAGTTGGGGACCATTAGCCCAGTTCTGCTGACATTCGTAAAGACATTCTCATGTGTTTTCATAAAGGAGCCAAAACAAAGAACTTCTGCAAATTCAGCTTACAATCTCCAGCAACAATACAGCTCCTTGAGTCAGCAGAATTACAACAACTCATTTCATTGGGATTGGAGCCAGGCTGCATGTCATCAGATTTGCTTTTTCAAAACCCAGCATTATTTAGAACAGTCTGCAGGATGATATAAGCTCATAAGGCATGTCAACAGCAGCAGTGATAGACTCTTTAATACAATATCTGATTAAAAGCTCTTTCTTGAATAGAACAAACTGAGATGAAGTGGAAATGAACTTTAATTGATTACTGATTAACATTTGCCAATTGTCAAGATCTCAAAGGAGGAGGGGAAAAGAAAAGTATTTAAATTCATTTATCTCATAAAAATCTCATTTACACATGAAAATGTGTAAAGCACTCAGATGGAGTGATACCACAGAAGCTAAGTTGTAGATGATTTTCCCATCCTCTGCTTCATAAGTTGTGAAACACAATGATGCCACAGTAGATGTTATTAATGTAATTTAAATATATATATATATCTTTTGCCTTTCATAACAACAAATATTATCATATTATGCATATCAATGCATGGAAAAAATCATAGATTTTGGAAAGTATTCTCTACATAAAAACTGCTTTAGCATTCAGCATTCTAAACAGAAAAACAAATAAAAAACCAAACAAACAATAAAAGTGGAAGAAGTGTTTGCAATTATTATTCGTAGTTTACCTTTGGTTATTGCATTCACATATTATGGCTCTGTGTATAAATTATAAATCTTACCAATTCTTCTCCTCAATTATCCAATCCCTGAACTTCTCTTCCTGGCATTTACTGATCGCTTTGTTTAAATTCTACATCAATCTTTAACCTTTTAATCTAGGTTTTTTTAACTGAATATCAATCTTCTATAAAGAAAGGAGGAAAGAGAAATAAAATGTTCACAGCATCAAAAAAAGAGGAAATATTTTTAATGTATGTATTCATTTTATCAAGGTTTGACATACATTAATAAGAAATTATTTATTTTTTATCTTTCTCCTCAGCATGGAATCTAGAGAGAGTATTTGAAAAGGATTCAATAATTCTGCAAAGTTATCACAGTTCAAAGAAAGAGGTTTTACAGTCATTATTGCAGCACTGATGTATTGTCTTTCTCCTTGTGCATCAAACTGACAATTTTGACTATAGAGAGAGCCTCTTTTGCTTCCAATTTCCTTGTCAAAATAATTATTTGTGATCTTTTTTCAAGCAGTTCTCTTTCATGTTTACTTATATTAATTGTGCAAATCATAGAATTAGACAGGAAAGCAGAATGGCCTACAGTACTTATTTAATCACAGAAAATTAAAACAAAGACTTGATGAAGAGAAACCATTCAAAGAACACTTTAGTTGTAGGTGTGACTTGATAAACGTGGTCACAGAATAAGCTGTTGCATCTGGTTAGTTTGCATCTGTTAAAAGCAAAAAGTGCCAATTTTGTTTTGTTTTTTTTTCCCTAATTTCACAAATTGAGATTGAGAAATTATTCTAATGATAATCAATAAACTAACCTATTTAGGAAAGTAAAAAATTATGTCTATGATCTAAAATAACTCAAAAACCTCTATATTGAATTTGAAGGGCAGCAAAATAGAACAGTAACAAAAGAGAATATAGGAAAAAAGAAGCATATGTTCAAAAATAAAGGGCAATTTCTCACGCTCAACTATAAAAATATGGTGCAGTGTGTGAAAATATTCTTTTGTTTTGCTTTACTTTCTATTCATTATGATTATGTTTATAAGAGATGTATGGGGATTGCTAGGTCACAGCCTGAACCAGTGATTGAGTACTAGGTGAGAAGGCATGGCTAATCCAGTGTGCACAGGTGCAAGCAATGAACCTGGGTGATTGGAAGGGGTAGATCTGGGCTCCACTCCTCCTCACTCTCATTTGAGGGTTAGCAGCTAAGAGAGTAAGATCTCCATTTGGTGATTACCCTTTTTTGGACACTCTAGTGATCTTTGGGGAGGGTAAGCTGCTTGTCCTTGTATTGTCTTCTAAAGTATATCTTGACAAATGCTTTTATAAGTACAAGTAGAAGGCAGTACCATCACCTTCTCCTCTGTGAGAGAACACAGGACTTAGTCAAGAGTGAGCATTTCTAGAGGCTATAGCTCCAAAGGTAGGTCCCTTTCCAGATGTTTTTCACTAGCATAAAATCTCTTGATTTTTAGTCATTATTTTCTTTTCTTTTTTTTTGTTATCTGCCTCGCTTCTGGACTGTCAATTTTTGATAGTAAACTCATATACTTGACCTCCTAACTTCATTTCTGTCACTAGATTTTTGTTACTGGTGTCAGAATGGCTTTAATAAATAAATAAACCAAAACCCGATACAGTCACTCGCACACACCATTAAATACAGATGTGAAATAGAAAGTAATTGACTTCCGGAAACTATTCCCATGATTCTCCTTCCACTTCTTAAGATCTTTCAGTATTTTTTTCTTCAGAAGACTTTTTTTCTTTTTTCTTTTAATTGGTAATATCTGGCACAAACTGTAGGCTTGTGCATTATAGTGTTTGCTACTATAGGCAGTCTTGAAAATTTTCATGTAAGTGAACCACCACTAGCATAATTTCCCTAAATAGTTTGTTCCTTTAAATGTTTTCTGCCGGAATCAACTACTGGCTCTACGTGGCCATTATTACCAGTTCTGTTGAATTGGTAATGCTTCATTTGATTTTCCTTAACTTGCTTTTTGTGTTTGTCTGCACTCTGCACTTGTCTGGCCCTCTTAAACAGTATTGGCCATCCAGTAGACAAATCAAATGAATGTGTGTTTTCAAATCTTTTTCAGTAGCACAAAATCTCTCGGCTTTTAACAGCTAAGTTTGACTCTGTTGCTCCTCTTGCAAATACATTTTCATTTTTTGGTAGTGAGATACTTGGCCTTATGATTTCATTTCTCCCACTGCTGAACTTATTTTAATCCTCCAACCTTTTTTTTTCTTTTTCCTTATATGTTCTTTAATTCACTATTTTCTTACAGTCTCTTTCCTTTCACCCTCTAGTAGGCTATGGCTTTCTTGTCACTTTGACTGCCCTGTAATAGATAGCGTACAGTCTGACAGCCCTTGAGCTACTGATAGCTACTGTATTTCTTCTCTGTGTGGCAGAAAGCTGCTGACTTAAACATAAAGTAAATAAAGAGCATAAAGTGTTGATAAGCTGAAAGCCCTAACATTCTTCCTTTCTTGCTTTCACAGTTACCTTAGTCCCTAGAGCAAGACTATTATCCTATTACTTCTTAAGAAAAATGAATTAATAATTAAATCTTTAATGTTCACTCTAAAATTCTAATTTTCATAGTTAGTGCCAGCGTTTTTATGAATGAAAACAATTTAATTTCCTCACGTTGACATTCTTTCTCTTAACCCAGAGAACAGACTGTCCTGAAAGACCTGTGTTCCCTTTGATCCATCCTGTCGTCATATTTTGTAATTACTTTCTAATCTGGGAGGGCAGGATTTTTATTTATTTATTTTAGGATTAGATGAGGAATTTTTTCTTCAATCAACGAGTATTAAGTTGTAAAATTAAAACTGAAACAACCAAATAAACCTTAACATCATGTTATTGTACTGCTTGTGTTCTCTTTTTCCACCTAAAGACCCATATTCAATTTTTCAAGATTAAAAGGTCTCATATTCCTACACAAACACACATAATTTCTTGAGCAATGACCATTCTGAGTAAAATATTGCTTCAGAAGTGCAGTATTTTAACCTGTTTGTTACCTGCTCTGTAAGCCATTTGCCATACTAGAATGTTAAATTCTCTTATGCAAAACAGAGTAATTCATTTCCCAACAGACAGGTTATTTTTATAGTTGTGTTTTTTGTTTTTTTTTTTTTTTGTTTTTTTTGTATATACGTAAATGTTTTATATAGAATACCAATAGAATGAAACAGTTGGAGGGGATCTACAAAGTCCAACTGCCTGATCATTTCAGGACTAACCAAAAGTTAAGGGATGTCACCGAGGACATTATAAAATGCTTCCTGAGCACTGATAGGCATTGGGAAATCAACCTTGCCAGAAAGCCAGTTCCAGTGTTTGAGTACCCTCGTAGTAAAGAATTTTTTCTTAATATCTGCAAGGGGATGTAGATGAGTGTCTTCTCCTTAGAAGGACCATTTTTAAGCCAACAAGGGATAACAAGAAAAGGAAGCAGTGGTGGGAACCAACTCTGGTCAGTCAGGCTAATTTGGAGAGCATGTGAGAACCTGGGATTGTTTATGCTGACGGAGTTATTCATTGGAGGACTTGTAAGATGGAAGACTACCACAAAATAAAAAATAAATCCCCAAACCTTCCAGCCTCATTCATTGTCTAACAAGCTACAGGCACCATTTCCAAGAAGGATGAACTTTGCAGCTGATATGACAATTAACTAGAGGAGGACCAGACTGGGTGGGAAAGGTGTGTGGTTGGTTGGTGTCACGGGGTTATCAAGATCAATCTGGGTCCGTGACAGGGGAGGGGGCAGTAGGCCCGTAGCCCCCCGGCCCCCTCGAAAAAAAGGGAAAAAGGGAAAAGGGGTAGGGAGATGGGAGTTCAAGGGAACAAACGGAACAGCGGCAACGATCTGAGGAGTAAAACTTATTTACTAACTATGATATCGGAATGCAAGATAACACACTATAATACAATATAATTAGAATTGAAGCTAATAAATCAAATATAATGAGAGAGAGAGGTTTCCGAACACCGAGAGGCCTACTTTGAAGTTGAAGGCGCCGCGGCTTGGAAGCACACCCACACCCGCTGCCAGGCAGTGAGAGCGAGAGAGCGAGCGTCGCTTCCGTGACGTATTTCCCTCTCTGGCCACGAGGTCCCCTGGGACGTGTAGTACTTCTTCTCTGTGCTCCACATGATGTTGTGATGTGGAATACCAATAGCAAAATTACAAAACACAAAACCATGACATTCCACCCCTTATTCTACATCACTACATCATGCTTAAAAATACATATACGAATAAACAATACTTGAAAATGCATTACACACACAGGTCTATATACATGGAATTACTGACTGCACTCCCCCAACATCAAGTTCCCTTGTGGTACACATTGAACATCCCCATTTTTCTGCATCACCCACCAAGTGCACCCAGGTCCCTGGGCGAAAACACTTCCACGGAGAGGTTTGCCCTTTCCAGAGGCTGGAAGAACCCACACTGCTTTTCCAAACATGTTCTTTACATGTACAACAGGGACCTTATCTCCCTCTACAGTATGTAGGGGGCTGGATTGGGTAGGACCATCACGATTGACAGATCCTCTGGTATTGACCAACCAGGTGGCTTCTGCCAAATGCTTCTCCCAGTGCTTAAATGTTCCACCACCCATTGCTTTCAACATGGTTTTCAACAACCCATTGTATCGTTCAATTTTACCAGAAGCTGGTGCATGATAGGGGATATGATAAATCTACTCAATGCCATGATCTTTGGCCCAAGTATTTACAAGGGAATTTTTGAAATGTGTCCCATTATCAGACTCAATTCTTTCTGGAGTGCCATGTCGCCACAGGACTTGTTTCTCAAGACCCAATATGGTGTTTCAGGCGGTAGCATGGGGTACTGCATAGGTTTCAAGCCACCCAGTGGTTGCTTCCACCATGGTAAGCACGTAACACTTACCATTGCGAGATCGTGGTAAGGTGATATAATCAACATGCCACGCCTCCCCATATTTGTACTTTTGCCATCGCCCTTCCCCCCAGAGAGGTTTCATCCTCCTGGCTTGTTTAATTATGGCACACGTCTCACAGTCATGAATAACCTGTGCAATAGCGTCCATAGTTAAGTCCACCCCTCGGTCTCTGGCCCACTTATATGTTGCGTCTCTTCCTTTATGGCCCGAGGTCTCATGGGCCCATCGAGCTAGAAATAATTCACCCTTGTTCTGCCAGTCCAAGTCTATTTGAGCCACCTCAATTCTGGCAGCTCGATCTACCTGATGGTTGTTTTGTTGTTCTTCAGTAGCCCGACTCTTGGGCACATGAGCATCTACATGGCGCACCTTTATAACCATATCTTTTGCTCGGGCGGCAATGTCTTTCCACAGTTCAGCAGCCCAAATAGGTTTACCTTTCCGCTGCCAGTTATTTTGCTCCCACTGCTGTAACCATCCCCACAAGGCATTTGCCACCATCCATGAGTCAGTATAAAGATAAAGCATTGGCCACCTCTCCCGTTCAGCAACATCTAAGGCCAGCTGGACAGCCTTTACCTCTGCAAACTGACTTGATTCTCCTTTTCCTTCAGTGGCCTCTGCAACCTGTCGTGTGGGGCTCCACACAGCAGCTTTCCATCTGCGATGCTTCCCCACAATACAACACGATCCATCAGTGAACAGGGCATATTCCTTCTCGTTTTCTGGTAGTTCATTGTATGGTGGGGCCTCTTTAGCACGTGACACTTCTTCTGCTGGTGATGTTCCAAACTTTTTACCTTCAGGCCAGTCCATGATCACCTCTAAAATTCCTGGACGGCTGAGGTTCCCCATCCGCGCTCGTTGTGTAATCAGCGCAATCCACTTGCTCCAAGTGGCATCAGTAGCATGATGGGTGGAGGGAACCTTTCCCTTAAACATCCAGTTCAGCACTGGCAGTCGAGGTGCCAGAAGGAGCTGCGTTTCAGTACCGACTACTTCGGAAGCAGCCCGAACCCCCTCATATGCAGCTAAGATCTCCTTCTCAGTTGGAGTGTAGCCCTCTTCAGACCCCTTGTACGCTCAACTCCAAAATCCCAGGGGTCGGCCTCGAGTCTCTCCTGAGGCTCTTTGCCACAAACTCCAAGTGGGACCTTTCTCACCAGCAGCAGTATAGAGGATGTTCTTTACATCCTGTCCCGTCCGTACTGGCCCCAGGGCCACGGCACGGGCTATCTCCTGTTTAATCTGTTCAAAAGCCTGCTGCTGCTCTGGGCCCCATGTGAAATCATTTTTCTTCCGCGTCACCTGATAAAGGGGGCTTACAATAAGGCTGTAGTTTGGAACATGCATCCTCCAAAAGCCCACTACGCCCAGAAAAGACTGTGTGTCTTTCTTGCTAGTGGGTGGAGACATAGCAGCAATCTTGTCGATCACATCTGCTGGGATGTGACGACGCCCATCTTGCCACTTTATTCCCAGGAATTGAATTTCCTGAGCAGGTCCTTTCACTTTGCTTCGCTTAATCGCAAAGCCAGCACGTAGAAGGATCTGGATTATTTGTTCTCCTTTCTCAAAAACTTCCCTTGCTGTATTGCCCCACATGATGATGTCATCAATGTACTGTAAGTGCTCGGGAGCACCACCCTGTTCCAGTGCAGTCTGGATCAACCCATGGCAAATGGTGGGACTATGTTTCCACCCCTGGGGCAAACGGTTCCAGGTATACTGAATGCCACTCCAGGTGAAAGCAAACTGTGGCCTACATTCTGTGGCCAAAGGAATGGAAAAGAAGGCATTCGCAATGTCAATGGTGGCATACCATTTGGCTGATTTTGACTCCAGCTCGTATTGGAGTTCTAACATGTCTGGCACAGCAGCACTCAGTGGGGGTGTTACTTCATTCAGGCCACGGTAGTCTACCGTCAGCCGCCATTCTCCACTGGCTTTACGCACCGGCCATATGGGGCTGTTAAAAGGTGAGTGAGTTTTACTAATCACTCCCTGACTCTCCAGTTGACGAATTAACTCATGAATGGGGAGCAAGGAATCCCTGTTGGTGCGATACTGACGTCTGTGCACCGTTTTTGTAGCAATCGGTACTTGCTGCTCTTTTACTCGTAGCAGCCCCACAACAGATGGGTCTTCCGACAGGCCAGGCAAGACAGACAACTGCTTAACACCTTCTGTGTCTACAGCAGCTATTCCAAAGGCCCATCGATACCCCTTAGGATCCTTAAAATATCCCATTCTGAGGTAATCGATACCAAGTATACAGGGAGCCCCTGGGCCAGTCACAATAGGATGTTTCTGCCAATCTTTACCAGTGAGGCTTATCTCAGCCTCCAACATAGTCAGCTCTTGAGAACCCCCAGTCACTCCATGAATATAAATCGATTTTGTCCCTTGGTGACTCGAGGGCATTAGGGTGCACTGTGCACCAGTGTCCACCAGGGCCTTATATTTCTGTGGTCGTGATGTGCCAGGCCACCTAATCCACACAGTCCAGTATACTCTATTGTCCCTTTCCCCCCCCGGCTGGGGGCAGGGCCCCCCTATTTGTTACCTCGATTGTTCACAGCAACTGGAGCAGTCACCCTTTTGGAGAAGTTCACCTTGGTGGTCGATCTGTCTCGTAGTTCTTTCACTCGTGCTTGAAGTGCAGGAGTGGGCTGCTTATCCCACTTCTTCATATTCTCCCCATGGTCGCGCAGGTAGCGCCACAAGGCAAGACGCGATGTAGTCTTACGGTTGTCATTTGCCTGAGCACGAGGACGTCTCCTTCTGATGGCTGAGATATTGGATGATGCAGGCTGGGAGGAAACTAAGTTGATCAGCTCTTCCGGTAGACAGTTTTGGGAATTCTGGTTCCCATCAGATGTATCTGGTACCACCATGGATCCATCTGCATTAAGCATGGTAGACAGTTCGTCCCTCATATCTTCTTGTTTGCTCTCCACTCTGTCTAGCTTTTCAACTACCTTTGTGATGGCCGAAACACAAGCCCGTAGAGGGGCTAAATGTAACTCAAAGTCTTGAAGTCTATTAACCAGTTCATTTACAAGGGGTCTTCTTACCCCTTTGCCATACATTGCTGCGAGTGTACTGGCATACCTTTCCGGAGCAGTCTTTGTGAATGTAGCCACATATTTGGTGTACACCTGACTTTCTCAGGGTCATGCTTTTGGTCTGGCTCGTCAGGGATGAAGTCGGAACTGTATAACATTTCCACTACGGCATGCTCTCTCAAATAACTGATACCTCTTTCCATATCAGTCCATTTCTTTTTCTCAGGCATCAGATCATCTTTGAAGGGGTATCTTTCTCTTACGGCTAACAGCATTCGCTTCCAGAGGGTGAAGGATCCATCCTGGCATGTACCAATACCCCTGTCAATGGCTGAGTCTCTAGTAATGCTACCCAGTTGGCGAGCTTCTCTACCATCTAGCCACACACTGTTGGCCCCACTGTCCCAACAGCGGAGTAACCAGGTGACGATAGGCTCTTTAGGGTGTCGTGAAAAGTCTTTTCTCAGACCTCTAATTTCACTCATTTTTAGAGATCGTTCAACAACAGTAACAATGTCTTGCTCACCTCCACCTCCTGCTCTTTCAGGACTTCTTGTTACCCTTCTGGGAGTTGGTGACCGCGATCTTATTGAAGGCCCCTCCCCTAGACTCAGGGCCGCTTTCCATGGATCGAGCCACTCTGGACCTCTTTCCTCCCCTTCTCTTACAGCGTCTGCTTCCTCTACTTTCTCCTCCTCCTCTTCCTCTACTTTCCTTTCCTCCTCTACTTTTCCTTCCTCCTCTTGCTTCTTCTCTAGCTGAGTTGAGACTCGTTTCGTTTTCCGTCCTCTTACAGGGGCAACTGACATCGATTCCGGTACCTCCTGTGGTTGAAGGACGATGGCAGGTTGGTCGGTTCTGATGCTCTCCCTCTCCAATTTGGCTCGAAGTCCATTTCTTTCAACTGTGAGGATTTTTAGCTCAGATTCAAGCATGGCTTGACAAGACTGAATTCTGCTTAGTTCATTTTGGAGGGTGTCCCGCTCAGTTCGGAGTACATCCCTCTCGGACTTGAGGGTATCTCGCTCAGACTGGAGGGTGTCTTGCTGTAGTTGGAGGTTGTCAAGTTTGGATTGCAGGGAGTCTTTCTCATTTTGGAGGGCATCTTTCTCAGACTGGAGTGTGTCTCGCTCGGATTGGAGGTCTTTTCTCTCGACTAGAAGACTTTCTTTCTGGACCTGGAGATTCTCCGCCTCGGTTTGGAGACTCTCTCTTTGGATTTGGAGACTCTGTTTCTCGACTAGGAGACTCTCCTTCTGGACCTGGAGATTGTCCCTCTCGGCTTGGACTCTCTCCTGGAAACTCTTCTTTTCAGCTTGGAGACTGTCTCGCTCATTTTGTATTGTCTTCTGGAGACTCTCCCTTTCAGCTTGGAGACTCTCTCTCTGGAACTGGAGACTCTCCCTATCAGCTCTGAGACACTCTCTCTCAGCTTGGAGACTCTCTCTCTCAATTTGGAGACTTTCTCTATCAATTTCAGAAACTCTATCGTTTTCTGGGATAGTATTGAATAAGGCCTGATAGGCATTAGCCAGGCCCCAGATCATTTGTGCCATTTGTGCCTCCTCAGATCTGCCTGAGCTACAACATTCCTGTCTTAAATAATTGTTTAAGCACTCAGGGTCTTCCAGGTGTTCAGGAGTAAAGCTCCATGACACCGAGGATGGCCATCTCTTTAAAGTCTCTCCCAAGCCTTTCCACACACCCTGCCACTCAGCACTCTCTGGTTCTGGGGAAGACTTCCTCAGAGCATTATAAGTCCAGATGCTGAGTGAGATAAGTAAAATAATGAGCAATACATTCAGGGACACTGACACTGTGGTCAAATGGGCATTCAAAAACTGCATAAAGGATTCAAAGGGGAGACTGGGAGCCTGCTTAAAAATCACAAGTTCTGTAAAATTAGCAGCTCCCTCTGCAGTTGTATCCCACATTGTATGCAGGTACCAGGTAGGTATTTCTAACAGTGTTTTCAATTGACTATATATACTTGTAGCTCCATAGAGAAAAGTGGCAAACTTAATCAGGGCCCAGTATGTTTTGAGCATCAAAAAAGAAACACCAATGGCATGCAGTCCCTTGAAAAGTAGTTTTACAAGAGAAAGCATTTTTTTTTCTCTTTACAGAAGCAAAATATCAGTGCTCAAAGTTTACAAATATCACCAGAATATTGGCAGTCCGCCTGGACTTTCAAGGTCAAGCTCTCAGTGAGCACCTGCAAAAGAGATAAACTTTCCCAACACAGCTAACGAAACTCTCCGAGAGCAGAGATTCGTTCTAACAAGCTACAAAGCAACTTTTTAAGAGCAGAGAGGGATTTATTTCAAAAACCAGAAAACAAGCCCCAATATCTTATCTTAATATCTTACCTCTGTGCCCGCATTCTCCACCAAGAACTGTCACGGGGTTATCAAGATCAATCTGGGTCCGTGACAGGGGAGGGGGCAGTAGGCCCGTAGCCCCCCGGCCCCCTCGAAAAAAAGGGAAAAAGGGAAAAGGGGTAGGGAGATGGGAGTTCAAGGGAACAAACGGATCAGCGGCAACGATCTGAGGAGTAAAACTTATTTACTAACTATGATATCGGAATGCAAGATAACACACTATAATACAATATAATTAGAATTGAAGCTAATAAATCAAATATAATGAGAGAGAGAGGTTTCCGAACACCGAGAGGCCTACTTTGAAGTTGAAGGCGCCGCGGCTTGGAAGCACACCCACACCCGCTGCCAGGCAGTGAGAGCGAGAGAGCGAGCGTCGCTTCCGTGACGTATTTCCCTCTCTGGCCGCGAGGTCCCCTGGGACGTGTAGTACTTCTTCTCTGTGCTCCACATGATGTTGTGATGTGGAATACCAATAGCAAAATTACAAAACACAAAACCATGACAGTTGGTTAGTTGTTGTTTTTTTTTGTTTTGTTTTGTTGTTTTTTTTTTTTTGTGGGTCTTTTTTTCCTTACAAAAAAAAGAAAAAGAGAAAATAAGATGGGGGGAGGGGGGGCGGGGAGAGAAGATGGCCAATCGCATGTGAAACAGGGCTGGTCAATGCACTTATGTTATCTGAGCTCTGTGGTTGACCACCACAGCCTATCCCATCTTGTATTCTCTCAGTAAAACTTCTCTGAACTCCGTGTGTTTTCTCTTGTGTGTATGTCTGCTACAGGGACTATGTGCCAGCTGCTGTGTGTGACACAAGGCTGATGCCACCTCCTGGAGTCATGTCAGGTGTGTAGGCCCTGTGGTGCCAGCTGCTGTAGTGAGTGGGGTCCTGGTATCAGCTATCAAAGCAAGTAAATCTTCTATCCCTGACCACTGGGTGGCGAGTTTATTCAATTTCCTCCAAAAATGACAAACTTCCACCTTCTTCCAGGTGTTCTACCAGGTTCAGATGTTCCCTTTCTGTGGCAACATGGCAAAATAGAACAAATACAGAGCTACTTTCCATCACGTATTATAAAAGCAAACTGCAGGGAAATTATCTCAAATTCTGGTATACCGTGATATCTGCACTTAAAAAAAAAAAAAAAAAAATCAGCAGTAAATCTCAGTAGGTTTCATTGGACTGTTATTATATGATACTACATATAGACTTGTATGCATGCATAAATGTATATGTAAATATATTTTAATGTATGTATTCCATCCATTTGCCTTCATATCCAGTAGTAACAGTGACTTTTTGAACTCCTGACCCCATGCCCAGCACTGACTGAATATCCTGGAGTTCTAGTTTGAGTGCTACTGCATCATATCAAATGACTTAGCTACAAATAAAACCTATTATATTTTTAAGTGCTCGTAGAAAGTTTAAAAAGGCTAAAGGTGACATTTTGGCCTTCAGGCTTTCTTCATATTGTTGGAGTACAGACAGCATATTCTTTCTTATTGCCTGAAGGAAGATTTTTATGTGGCAAAGACAAAAACATTTCTATGTGCATTGATCTCTATGCAGGAACAGGCTGGTGGGATTCAGTGGACACCAGTATTGCCTGCGGCCAATGGCAAGTTCTCAGTTCACTTAGTGTGGGTATTGTACACATAGTATGACAAAGCAGGCTCTTTTCTACTTGCCTGGAGCCTCCTTAATATTTTTAATTTAAAAGAACAGTAGCTAATGCCTCCTACTCTTCTGAATTAGTATTAGGTTTATAAACTTGGTTGCAGTTGTATCCTGTCCTCCTTTCTTCTCCCCTCTGTATGTATAGTAGACTATACAAACAATATATTTATTTGTTACTACTGTATTGCCTCTCCCTCTCTTCTCTTTTTTTAATTCTTTCACTTGTTTGTATATGCTCAAAGACTAGTTAATACTCCCAGTTTGGAAATTTTAAATTTAACTTTATGCTGAAAGAAGGAAAATATTAAAACAGATGTCAAGTAAGAAATGTATAGCCACTTACAGCATTTATTGTACTGAAAGAAGGTCCCGAGAGCCCCAAATTGTTCAGCAGAACCAAAAAGGATTTGTTATTTTGTCAGTAGGCTATTGCATCTAACGTTAATAAAAACAACAGAATCTGAAGAGCTGATGTGAATAGATGAATTCCCTTGATCTACCTCCCTCATGTATTTTCTTGAAAGAACAGCTAAGCTTTCATTTCTAAGACAATGTTTAAGTTTACCCTTCCTCTCTAGAGTTTTGTACTGTTTGTGAAATTCCTTCAAGAAACTACTTTGTGTTCCTCCAAATTATTCCCTTTATATAGCTCCTTTCCTTTGATGCATAAAATTTTCTGTGCTCTGATGTGATACATTCTAAGTTTAGAAAGATTTGATAGAGCAATTTACATGAATGTATTTGTATTTCTGTTTATAAGGAGTTCGTGGAAAAAAATAATTGTAAATAGTGAGAATAATCAATACTATAGCTTGAAATCAAATCTTAAAGTCTAATCAAGACCAGGTACCTATTCTGTACCCATTACTTTTATGTTATCTACCTATTTAGTAGCTAGACTAATTTGACATCAGCCGGAATCCTGATAAGCTTTTGAAGGAATAGGCAAGAACAGTGTAAGTTTCTATTGCTTTATTTGGAATATTTTCCAAATTCTGAGTGTTTGAAGATAACTTTCATCAGGATAGGTTAGTATTACTGCCCTTCATTTCATCAAATTTTCTCCTGATAAACTTAATTCCCATCTGAACTATGAAAATAATAAAAAGTGCAATTTAGGCTTCAGTTCTCCTGTCATTCTGACAGCAATCCCTACCTTGTACTGCATGACACATGTATGTCATGACAATTCTAGTGGCTCAGGGCTCTCCACACCAGCATTCAAAACAGTTAATCATTATCTTTACTCACCATGGAAAAAAAAAAAAGAAAGAAAAAAATGTAATTGAACTGTTCTGACTCCACTTAAAAGTTAAATAGGAATGGACGTCACAAATTGTAGATGGCTGACTATCTTTTTAAGAGTATCGGGCTCTTTCAAGTGTTCCTTAAACCTGTATATTATGAATCTTCTTATATTTCCCTTATCAGTGGAACTGCACAACCTTACTCATAATTATGTTATTAGATGTACTAGATTAACTTTTTATGAATGTTAACATTTCCAGTGCATGTAAGGTTTTGCCATTTGTTTGTTTTTTCTTCGGGACCTTATGAATAACTGATTAAATGACCACAGGACAAGTTCTGAATAGACCAGTATTGTATTGTTTTCACAGGTAGCATACAGCTTACTGTTTTATCATTTTATGCTCCCTGCTTTACTTTTCCCCAGAAAGTTCTCTTACATTCCCTTTAGCCCACTTATTTTCATTTTTATACTGAAGTGAGCAGATTGCTCATTGCAATATCTGTATAAATTCTCACTCATCATTTAAGCTTAGTGTCTTTCTTCCCCCTTGCTACCTAAAATCGCACGTTTCAGGTTCAATTTGTACTTTTATGCCTTGCTTACTCTAAAAAAAAAGCCAACTTTGCCATCCTAAGGGATATCAGTCTGGGGTTGGGCTGGTCCACTGCAGCCTCAGCATTATTGATTTCAGCATCTTCCTTCTTGCAGCAGTTTTGTTTCCCACTGATTTCCTTGGTATGCCTTCTGTCACTTTAACTTTTAGATCAGCAGCGGGATATTATCATTGAGTTGAGTTAAAAAGCATGCAGAGGTTCTATCACAGTCTTATAGTAAATGACAAATGAATTTACATAGGATTTAAGTTAACTTCCATTGCTGGCATATTTGTGTGTATGTATATTTGTCCGCGTATTTGTGCATCTGAAGTATTTGTTTTAACCTAACTTATATGTTTAAGGAGTGGTGCTGTATTCTGAAAGCAGATGTTTGTCCAAGCAACTTTTTGTCCTTTTCCTACGCAAATGCCTTGGAATATACAGTGAAAAGATAACAGTACTTCTGCTGCATAATATCTCTCCTGAAATAACACATAAAATCAAATAGCTAACATACTAAAATACTAGTTCACTTTTAAAATTTAGTTTAAAGCTTTTACAATATTAAAGGTTTTAGTTAAAGCTTTTAAAATATTTTTCACGGAATGTTTCCACTGAAGTATGTGATGTTGTTACTGAATGTGTCTTTCAAAGGACATTGATGGTAGTTTCTTTGGATTGTTTTATCAGATCCAAATGAGGGTAACACATCACTATTCTTATTCCCCCATTATTTTATGTTTTGGGTTTTTTTCCTTTATGAATGAAAGCAATTCACTGAAATCTGGATTCAGATCTTTGCTCAGTATCAGAGGAAGACAGACATCAAATTCCTGGAGATGATCATTTTCTCTTTTAAAGACTGAAAGGTCTCCTTGATTTGGTGAAAATTTCAAAAAGATTGACAACCAAGGCACAATTACTGTTTTCCCATCAGCAGCTAGCAGAGGAAATAAGCAGTGTCATGCTTTCTTGTTAGTGTAACAGAAAGGTTTCCTTAATACACCAGACTGTGATGTGGATATACTAAATATTGCAGAGATATGTATGATAGAAAAGTCTATATTTAGTTATCATTTCTCAAGTTGGTGCTGGTAAACTGCGCTTAAAAAACAGTAACCGATAATCAGAATTCCTACAGAATCAAGGCAGCAAGCTACAATCAGATTACTAAACATCAGCCCCACACCATTCCAAACACCTCTGAAAGCATGACTCATACATCATCCCAGCTGATACTCATGCTACTCTTTAAGCTGGTCTCTGCAGGGAGAGAAGGGGCAAAAGTAAAACTTTTGTAGTGGAAAAAAGCACATAAGAAATCTGTAGGAAATCAACTTTGTAATAAATGCTATGAAGAAAAAAATTATCACAACTTTAAAATAAGCCCTGTAGACTCACAAATATTTAGTTTCTGGCACAGTGATCACTGGAGGCATATCACTGACAAGGAAGTACAGCTCTTGATGCTAAACACTGTGCTTTAAATAAGTAGGGTTAAACAGGGTTTGAAGGGAGAAAAGTAAATGAGAAGGAATCAGTAAAGCAGTGGTAGAATTAAAAATCGCAATACTTATTTCATAGGAAATGTAAACTGACATCCAGTCTTCAGATTTCCAAAGTTCCCAGGCATAAGCTATGCCTGTATGCCCAAGATGCTGAGATCATTTCCATTTTTTTGCTTGTTTGATTAGTGTTATGGAAGTATTACTTGTAATCACACCGTGTCTGTGAAACTAGTAATGTTTTACAGTCACTCTGTAGTTGTAATGAATGCAAGAAAACTCACTGAAAAAGCTATATCTTATAAAGACGGAACATTATTTTCCAATAAATTTTTATGCAGAATCCAATTGCAATTTTCTAAACAACAGGAAATTTATAAAGTACTGTAAATACCTGTCTCAATGCAACTAGTTCATATGTACCCATATTATTTCTGTTAACCATATAAATTCAGTAAACTCTCAACCTAAAGTTCAGAGTCCAAAAATTATTTTAAAAATATATAGATGTGTTTTAAAACACTGAGGTTTAGGAGTGTAATCTTCTTTCCTCACGAAGGTCTTTGTACAAGCAACAACTAAGAGGTAACTGAAATTGAGAACGCTGCAACCAGCCTTTTTCCTGTAGGAACTAAAATACTATCAAACTCATTTCACCTCTGATCTAGAATAGTAATAAACAAAATCAAATCTTATGCTATGAGGGTAAATATCTTTTAGCCAGCTTCTTCAGAATAGACCCCTCTTCATCTAGTGCACGTTACAAATGCATTTTATCCTCTGCTATTGCTCTTATTGGTTTTCAGGTAACACTGCTATATCAGTAATTGTCTAAAGAGTTCTTACTTTCATTTTTACTTATAAAAGTGGACTTCATTTTGGTGGGTTTTTTTTTCTTCCAGATTTTCAGCTCTAATTTTCAATGTGCTTTCAGTGGAGTTCAGAGTAGAACTGCTAATTGAATTTGTCTCAAAGTATTAGTCACTGATAATGCGTTAATGAGAGGAAAATTAGTACTCTTTCTCAACACTAGATTTGTCCCATTGTTAACAGTTGTGCTGATATAAATGCTTCTCACCCCAGCTATTTGATATTATATTAAAATGTTTGGAGCTCTACTTTCATTGTTGACATTAATTACAGTTATGATAGATAACTACTCAAATTAACAAAATAGGTTAAGCTTTTTTTTTTAATTAAAAGAACCTCTTTCTCCAAATTCATGTTAAAATTCATATATCTTTTCAGTTCTAGATGCCATGAAGTTTCTCTGAATTTTCTGATCTAAAGAATTTGTTCTTCACAGATGCAACTAATAATTTTATTTATTGAAAACCAACTGGAAGCAAGTTACAGACAGCGTAGACAGTATTCAACAACTGATCAAATAACAATAGTTAAGAATCATAGAACATCTTGTGTACACAGGACCGCCCAAAAATCAGACCTTATGATTGGGAACATTGTCCAAATGTTTCTTGAACTCCAGCAGCTCAGGGCCGTGCCCACTGCATTGGGCAGCCCGTTCCACGCCCCCCGCCCTCTGGTGCAGACCCGTTCCCTGACCCCCAGCTGCCCCTCCCCTGACACAGCTCCATGCCGTTCCCTCGGGCCCTGTCGCTGTCACAGAGAGCAGAGCTCAGCGCTGCCCCTCCGCTCCCTGTGAGGAGCTGCAGCTGCCATGGGGCCTCCCCTCGGCTCCTCTGCTCTGCGCTGAAATGGCAGTGTTCTGTTTACTAAGTTGAAAAATAAATAGAATATATGTGTTTCAATTGTTAGTCCATCAGCTCTTCATGCCAGGTTCCACTGACATTAGATGAGTGGTCTGTACTCCCACTCCTTCACTCACACAAAACAAGCTCTAGAGCGGAGAAATATGTTCCGAACAGCAGGAAATTATTGTACTGCTCATTTGATGGCTATTCATCTAACCTACTCTTCCTGAAAAGGAGACGGGTTCTTTTCCTTCTTTCTGAAGTCAAAATATCTGGGCTTTGTTTCTGATTTTTTTTCTACTGCTGGCAGAATAACGTCAGTACACTGGGTAATAAAACAGACGCAGCAATGCACATGTAATGGTCTAGTTTCAGCTTGTAGGAAACAAGGTATTCCTAGAGCAAATAAATTTGTCTGTTACTCTCTCGTACATCCTTGCTTTAAATAGAAAGAAGGATATGCATATGTATCTGGAAAAACAAATGATGAATGTTTTGAGCTGTGTCTGATATCTCTGGGGAATTTCAGATGATTGGCAAGATGCCATATGAAGTGCTGAAGGAAAAGAAATGTAGGATTTACTTTATCCTGATGGTCTTAGTAAACTAATGCACATCTTATGCTTCAGTCTCTTTATGTCATTACATTTTATACTGCTACAGCGCTCACAACAGAATGATCTTTATGATTGCTGAATGTCTGGGTGCGCTGTTATCTGCTCATAAAAGATTTGAACTTTCATCTTTTTCTCACTGCAGAACTGTAGCCTTTGGCAAAGAAGCGTTCCTTGTGCTTCGTTTGTTTTCATCTGAACGTACCCTGTCCATCAAATGTCATCTGTGTTTATCTGTAATAGAAAATGCTAGCGTTTAATATTAGTTTGAAACTTGTGATGCTTCAATCTTAAACAAAAGAAGTGAACACTATTGCTGCATTTTTAATGACTGTGCTTATTGAAATACACGCCTTTATCAAGATATGAGTATTAGTTCTTAATTGACAATAGAATTTAGTCTTTATAGTGTGGTAGCTACTGATAAAATAGATAATACAACAATTTTTTTTTATTTTTTTTTGTAAGAACTTCTCCTTTATTTCTGTAGTAATAAAATGTAAATATGACAACCTAGGCAACTACATCTTTACCTTCCTTACTTTTTAATCTTACAACAGCAGTAAAATTCATAATATGTAGGTTGCTCTGAAAGTAATGCCTCCTGTTTATTTCCATGAAAACTACAAACAGTACGATACAAAGAGTGCAATAACACTATTTGATAGAGCAAATTTACAGCTACAAAACACTATTTTTCAGCATAGTCACTGTCATTAACTATGCAGTTTCACCAGTGATGAGCGAGAGCCTGAATGCCACTCTCATAAAAATCTGCACTGGTGGAGGTGACCTAGTTTCACAGCTGCTAAGATAGCCTCATTGCTAGGATTGTTGCCCACACAGTCCATCTTTCATAGGCCTAAAAAGATGGAGGTGAGAAACTGTCTCACTCCAGTTTATAGGAGGGAGAGGAAGTTCTTTGGTGTATGTATATCTGGCAGGAGATTAAGAAGCAACAGTTCAAATGTTGGTCTGACCAGTTTATTACAAATCTTAACTGGGGAGATAGGGAAGGGGAGGACAGACGATTTAGGGTGATGGGGGAAGGGAAGGCAGGCAATAGGAAAGAAAGGAAGGAAGAAAAGAAAGGAAGGAAAGAAGAAAAGAATGAATTGCATAAAGTGAGGATAGTCACCACCAGGATCCAGCAGCAGTCCTGTTGCAAGACGTTCCGATGGTCTGAGGCAAAAGTGCAGGGGGAGAGCAGCAGCAGCGTGGCTGGCCTTGGTCAGCAAGTGTGTAGCAGGAAGAAGCCGCAGGGTAAGCCCGAGAGGGAGGCAGTACAACTCAGGTAGCAGGCCCAAGAGAGTCCGTCAGCATGTAGGACTTCCATAGTGAGGGATCTGGTGGCAGACACCTTCTTGTTGTTCTTCAGTATGCAGATCTCAGGTCGTGAGGAGTCTGTTGTCAGAAACCTCCTTGTTCTTCAGCATGGAAGTCTCCGGTTGTGAGGAACCTGATGTCAGAAACCTTGCTTCATGGTCGCTGATCCCTCTTTTATGCTCCCTTTTTCCTGTCTACATGACATCCCTAGGTGCACCTCCTGAGATGGCCATCTTCCTTGAGATAAGCCCACTCAAAAGACTGCTTCCTGGCCATTCATCTGCAACTTATCTCTCTCTCGTTGCCCCTGGCCTTGTCCATCTGTGTCCCTCAGACAAAGGATTTCTCCACCCTTGACCAGGACTTGCTTGGACTTGTTCATCTGTGTCCTTCAGCAAGCTTTGAGTCAATGGTATAAAATAATTATCTCTTACAGAAAGTGCCAAATCCAGAGTGTATGGTGAGTGTGGTAGGACAGTCCAGCCAAGACTGGCATTGTGCTCCATGGTCTTCAAACTGATATGGGGCCTGACGTTATTGTGTTGCCAGAGGAAGGTTATCTTCTTCTCTGGCCTGACTTTGGAAGTTTGAACCTTTTGCTTTGTCAGTATCTTGATGTATTGGTCAAAGTTGATGGTTTGTCTAGGTTCCAGGAAATCCAAAAGTGTATCACCCCTTCCTAACCCAAAAGACACTGTACATCACTTTACCCACTGAGGGCTGCATCTTGAACTGTTTCTTCAACAGTGAATTAACGTTTTGCCACTCTGTGGACTGCCATTTTGACTCTGACTCTTAGTGGTGGCTCCATGTCATGTGACTGGTAATGATGTGATCCTGGAATCTGTCACTTTTAGCTTTATATTGGTTCAGTAGATTTTGACAAACTTGCAGACAGTGTTCCTTCTGTTCCTGCATGAGCATTCATAGGACCCACCTGATGCAAACTTTGCAATATTCCAACATTGCCACAATTGTTTGCAACACATTGAAGCTGATATTCAGCTCCATACACAGTTACCTGGTCACAATTTGATGACGCATGCAGACAAGCTGATCAGGACGCTCTTCATTTCATGGTGTGACAGCTGTACATGGTCATCTGAAATGTGGCTTCTCTTTCATGTCATTGTTGCTACTGCTGAAATGCACCACCCACCACCTGTGACATTGTGGGCCAACGTAATAAACGAGGTGGCATTCCTTCCAGAACAGCCCTTGTAAAATACAAGGCATTACTTTCAGAGCAGCCCTCATATTTTAATACTGATTTTAATTATCCTGTAGCCTTGAATCCAAGATGAAATACTGATGAAAATCATGACTATTTTATGTGTGCATAAATTGGGCCGTTACTAAATTAACTAACTGGCCACTTGACACCAAAATATGACTTCTTTATAACAAAGGCTTTCAGTGCCTCCAACATTTTTCTCATTTATGATTTCCTTTCCTTATGCTTAATTCAATAAGAATTTGTATGAGTAGCTCCCAAGAATATGAATAGGAATTGCACAAATTATTTGCATATGACAGAATGAATACGTAACCTTAGGAGTCATTATACTCCAAGACTAGCGTGCTGAAATAGTCTGTTAATAGCACATGTAACAGTGACAGGTTGTGGCTTGGAAAGTTACCATAAATAAAACTCTATGAATACTAAGGAACAAGTTCTAAAGTACCACTCTGTGTTTCATATAGACATATATTTAACTAACCATCTCAATCTGTATATTCAACAAAAAAAAGGTTTATATCTGCTAAGCTAAATATTTAAGTCAGGCTAGCTTTCAAGTAAAATTCAGACAGAATTGACACTTGATGAATGAAAAATAAAAAGCAATAAACTGCTGATAAATTTCTTTTGCTGCACCCTATAGGATCTGCAGCATCTAATGAGTGCTACAGATGCAGTGTGATGGGGGTACAAGGCATCATAAAATCATAAGGCCTTTACATGCTCAAATGCCTTAAGCAACAGCTGTGAATCTCTAACAAAGTTCGTTACAGGAATTTCACTTGCCAGGCAAAATAATGCATATATCATTGTGTACAAACATTCATAAAAATACATACACACACATAAAAATGTAAGAATTAAAAAATTTGGCTTTTTAAACAACTACAGAAAAGAACTTAAACAATATATAAGCATATCTCTAAGGCCTTTTTGAATAAAAAGATTTATAAACTTAGGCTGAAGTATAAAACTGAAGGGCTGATGAAAGTATTTCTTTGAATTGATATGCCTTTTATTACTTCTTTAAGCTAATCTAGGTAATACATAAGGGCTGCTCCAAAAATAATGCCTCCTATTTTATTACATTGGTTCGTGACATCAGAGGCAGAGGTTGGTGATGTAGCAGTAGAGGTTGAAGCTCCCCTCTAATATTCAGTTGCATTCTGTTGCCATGAGACGGAAAGCAGAAGGGGGGTAGTCTGACAAAATGGTGTCTAATATGGAAATGTGTGTGAAGCAAAGAGCTATAAATGAATTCCTCCATACAGAAAATATTGTACCCACTGATAATTAACAACACTTGCTGAACATTCATGGAGACCCAACAATGGATGTGAGCACAGTGAGGCTGTGGGTACTGTATTTCAGCAGTGGTGACAGTGGCAGTGGTCATCTCTACTGGTGCAGACTATTGTAAGCATGGCGTACAGACTCTTGTTTGTTGCAGGTGAAAATGCATAGGTAGTAGTGGTGCCTATGTTGAAAAATAGTGTTTTGTAGCTGAGGAATTGCTCTTTCAAATAGTGTTGTTGTCTTCTTTGTATCTGTTGTAGTTTTCATGAAAATAAATAGAAGGCATTTATTTCAGAGCAATCTATATTGTTTTAGAATGATGTGTAGAAAATATCCCCAGAAGGTCATTAGCATTGTTTCTTTGTTTTTTATACTCTAGATAGTTCTTATTTTTTCTTCTCTAGAAATGTATTCCCTAATAATTCTACCTTTTTTTTTTTTCCTCCAAAACATGAGAAGAAATCCAGTGACCTTTTAGCTACTGTAAATGCCATTATGAGACCTGATATGAACAAAAATGAAGTGAAAGCTTGTAGATTTAATCTTATAGATATCTAGCAAGTATCCAAAGCTAAATAAAAGAAGGGTGGAATTTCAGGAGCTCTTACTATGACCTGACTTTTACTTCTGTCAAACAGACAGGTACGTGACCTCCCTACAGCAATTGTCAGGCACAGTAAATCATTTGTATTACAAGCTACCTTCATTTTTATTAAGCATTTTTATGTTGCATGTATATTAGCAAGAAAGAATATTGGCATTGAATCAGATACAGAAATCCTTTGCTAGGCTAATCATGGTATTTTAGTAAAAATTTCCAGTGGATAACTATAAGAATACTGCCCAGAGACCTGCTTAACTTGTCAGTAAGTTTTATATTAACTGTCTAGATATGGGGCTGAGGAACTGACTGACTGTTTCTGTGGGTGGTAAAAATTTCTGTCTTGAAATGCATAAATAGAAATCTCAGTTATGTTATGTATTGACTTGTAGAAGATACTTTGGTCATCTCACTCAATGACAGTTTGACGAGTGAACTCTACATAAAACAAGGCAATTGCACTAAGATTATATATACCAAAAATCCTCTTAATAATTACTTTAAAATGATCATATATTTGTTAAAGAAGAAATTCATGAGTTCTTAACCAAAGTATTTTTGTTATCATTGTGAATTTAGTGCAAATTTTTGCAAATATATGCTAGAAAATGGCTAACCCATTAGAGTTAGAGAGACTCAATTTAGATAATGTTTTTGGATTTTCATTTTGTGATGCATTTTGGCATCACTAGATCAGGGTAGATGTTAAGTAAAAATGTTATAAAATTCACTGTCTAAGTTATTTTTTAACCCATTTATTCCCTTGCATAATGGTCAGCATATTCTGTGGAAAACAGCTGGACTTCGACAAAAAATGAGTGTTCTCTGCTGTGTCTGGAAACTTAGGGGATGATCTGGAATTTGTGAAATTTTGCCAGTCTCTAACAAAATAGGCATTTGGCTGACACTGAAATATTTGAGGGCTTTAAGAAGAGGAGCTTGGAATGTTCCTCAACATGTTCACAATGCCATTTATAATTGCTTCCCATTAAATGCATGTGACAAATATTTTTATTCCGTTAGAATCATTACATACCTTTTTCATTTAATTGTTTTTAAACACTAAATGATCTATAAGGATATCCATTATTACATCTCATTTGTCAGTGTATTAACACTACCAATTCCAAAAGGAGAAACATGTTAATGCTTTATCTTAATTAAAACACAATTTAAATGCATTAGTATTCAGTATGCTACTTCTTCTGTCAGTGGTATTACAGCCTTGTTTCCTATTTGCTGTGCAATCTGAGATGAAGATTGACTATGAAAGGTACAGGATGCCACAGGCTTTATATGGTTATAAATCTAATTGATGTCAAAATGGTTAAAGTGTTGGATAATGACTTTAGAATATTAATGAATATCTCATTAGAAAGATTAATAGTACATAAACTAGATTTTCATTTCAGAACTAATTTTGATATGGAGAAAGCACACAGAAACATATTTAATTATCTTACTGTTCTTAATTATAAATCAATTGCAGGGGAAAAAAAAAGGAAGTGCTGTTTCTGTATAGTAGATAACTCACGTGGGTTAAACATCATCACAAATATGAAAGATAAGAGACTAAACCTATTAAAACTGAAACTGAAGAGAAAATAAATACAAAGGCCACATTTGACTGGTTAGTTTACAGATTTTGGTCTTACTACAATTATGTTGCACTGACCAAAGTCTCTGTCTGTTTTTCAGTACATTTAATTGCCAGTATCCCAGAAGTACATTTAAACAGGCAATGTAGCTCTTCCTCATCACACAATCATTTCTCCATTTCTTTCTAAGATTGGAAGTTACTCAGCTCTCTAAGAGTTTACAGCAACTGATTAGCTCAAACAAAGAACTTCTGTATTTGTCTGAGACCTAATTTTTTTAGAATTACAGGGAATTAATTATCTAACTTTTAGTGAGAATAGGGCAAATGTTGTGATGATGGAGACAGAAGATAAAGTCATCTTCTAGAAACTGAATATGGCAGTTAAGGGCTTATAAGACTCTAAGAAATGTGTAGGTGAAAACATAAAAATCAAATTAAGAAGAGCTAGTAAGCTGTATCCTAAATGCTATCCTTTGAATTATTGCTCCTTGTTTGATATTCTTTCAGCTCTGCTTTACTTCTGTTTCTTCATTGATATTTTGTCTGTTTCAGTCATTCTCCAAAGATTTGTTCCATGTGAACAGGGATTAGTTTTTATATGAAGCAACAAATCTCCACTGGAATATATCTCACAGTAAGCTTTGATCAAAGTACTCTTACAAGTTTTTCTTAAAGTGTTTGTAAGGCACTGAAAAGTTATTCTACGGATGGCCAACATCTGTAGTACTGGATGAACTTCTATTGACTTATGTATTAGAATAATCTATTATTGTTATTATTATTACATTTTGTATGTTTGTAAATGGTACCTTAGCTGACTATGTGCTCAGCAAAAAGAGAAATAACAAAACAAGGCTACATCAAAGAGATAAAAAGCAATCTAAAAAGTCCATCTAGCAGTGGCAATTAATAGAATCACTGAATCCTTAGAGCTGGAAGTGACCTTTAAAGGTCCTTTTTACCCTTAAAAATCGGTGTGATGTTGCCTTTTTTCCAGTCACCAGGGGCTTCACCTGACTACCATGACTTTTCAAATATCATTGAGACTTGCTTGGTGACTACATCAGCTCATTCCCTCAGGACTCTGTGATGCATCTCATCGTTACCCATACACTCAATTCTAAAAAGCATCTATTCATTATTATAAATCACAGAAACAGCCATAAATATAAACTACTGCAGAAACAAGTAGCCAGCTCTGTGTCTAGATTTACTGCATGCAAGACTATTAAGTTGCAGGCAAGTCTAGCACCATGGTAAGTTCCAGAAAAACTCAATTTCTACTGAAGAATTTTTTGGTAAAGATTTAAAATGGTCAGCAGGAAGAATACACTTAAAGAGAGCAAGCAAGAGATAAACTTGCCATAAAAAAAGCATTACTTGATTTCTGAATAATAAGAGAGAGTATGGCAACATGGTAAGATGTTTGAATGTAAGGGCATCCAATGTCAAGGTTGTACCAAATTTTGTCAAGGTTGTATCAAATTTTGGCTTCACTGGAACTGGTGGAAGGAAACTGCTTTGGCGAAGGCAGTTTAGATACCTAGGAAGTTGAATGAATGGAAAGTTGAAAGGTTTCAAGGCAGGAAGTGAGCAAAGTTCTGACTATACCCATCAGTCACCAGCATGGATGGCAGAACTGAAACTGATCCTCCTGCTGTCCTCAGGCAGTTCATTTAACCAAGACTGACGCTACCACCTGTTGTGTGGCTTCAGACAGGGGTCATAAGACTGTGTCAGGCTGTGAAACAGAGAGGAAATCCAGGTGATTCATCTCTCCACCACTAAAATGGGCTATGGAAGTCAGCTAAACTCTCATTTTCCCAGACAAGAAATATACTGTCTTAACAAACCCACCAGGTTTGTATTAAAGAGTGACAAAAAGGCACAGGTGGGTTGTATTCAGTAATCCTACCCAGACTACAAAAACAAAAAAAAGACAACAAAACAAACAAACAAACAAGTAGATCCATTTGAAAAGCAGATCCTTCACAAAGCAGCATTTTCACAGACTGAGTGACTATCTTGCTTATGTTGTCAAATTATAATTTAATCCTCTTGGAAGGAAGAGACATGAATGAATACTGTAAACAAATTTGACTCACATTCAATTGCCTTTATCTAAATCACATTTAAGTAAATGAAATAATTAAGTCCGGGAAAATGGAAAACACAAAACATGCCATCAATGCAAGTAAATCAATGTTTTACTGCATACAAAAAAATAATACCTGGGAATTCACAATCATTCATAAATATAATGTTTTTGGAAGCTCTTTCTCCATAGATGTTATTTATCCTTCCATTGCTGGCTCTTGGGCTTTTAGTCCTAAAAGTACTTACTAGCTCTGTGTCTCTCCTATCGCTTCTTGCTCCCTTGAGGCTATTTTATCACTTTAATTCAAACTCTGAGCAAAGAAGTGCTACTGAAGTTGATGCTAACAACACATCTTTATGGGTGCATAAGCAGAATGTCATTCAGCGCTATGGAGGTGGCATCCATCACTTTGGAGGCTGAGGTTACAATTTGGAATCCCCAGCGTGCAATAACAGCATCAGTAAGATTGGAACATTTTCTTCACTGCAGATATTGCAGTCTGTTCTCTGGCCACGTGAAGTTAGTTAGCAAAGTAAATTGCTTTTTTTTTTTTTAGCTTTAATTCTAACTTAACTCTTTTCTATTGCAATTATTTTCCTTATCACAATCCACAATTACTGTGAAAACCTTCTTCCAAAATTGGTTTCTGCTCTGCAAAATAACTGAAACAGTAAAGTGCTCAATTATTTTGAATAATAATGAACTTTTTTTTTTTTTTTTTTTTTGAGGAAAACATGCCACAATTTCTACAAAGATTCAGATATGTAAGTTTTCAACTTTACTGTGTGACTTTGAAATGTGGCTATTCTGTGTGCAGCCTGAAGATGAGATCTGTTTGTCTTTCCTTGCTAAGTTAGGTACATTTCAATGTCATTTATGGTACCCATTGCACTGCAGTGTACATCACCTGAAGTAGAACTAGAAAAGTCTGTCAAATGCATTTTCAAAATGACCACTCTTCCATGAAGAATTAGATTTTCTTCTGAGAAATAAAGATTATTAATATACAACCAGGGGTGCTTATTAGTCAAGGAATCATGAAATTTTTATATTCTAATTAGAAAGAGCCTGATCCAGAAATATCTATGTCTTGCCCGCCCTTTCTCCTTCATTAACGGAAATGAGACCTTTTCATAGGTACAGCTGCAACTGGGACTCACAACACATTATGAATTCATCCTGGTTTACTGAAACAACTATTTATCAGAACTTAAGTATTGATATCTGTTCTGCCAAAAAATATCTGTTCCTTGAGCATGATTTCTGAAACTTTATTTCTCTAACAGTTTGCATCACTCCAGTTATAGAAACATACATATGTATACCAAAAAAAATATAAAAGTTTGATCCGCTTCCTTGGAAAATCTGTATCTCTGAATGTTACTGGCATTAAACTCTGCAGTGAAGCTCCAAGCTGTATATCTATCAATAGATTCTTTATAAAGAATAAAGAAAGATTCTGGAAAAAAATGTTTGAAATATGAACCATTTATTCCTTTTATACGTAATTTCACGTAGTATTTGAAGCAAGATACGCAGAGACTTTCAACCTCGAATTTTCACTCTCTGCTTAACTTACAAAAATAATGAAACCTTGCAGTTTCCTTGGATCATATTCCTCTATGATTGTGTAGTGAGATGAAAAAAAATACAGTTTCAGTTTTTCTTTGATGAAGCAGTGTGTAGTATTGCTGTGTGTTAATTGCTATGAAATCTAAGTAATAGCATCTCTTGTTAAATATCTTTCTTACTGACAGCCTGCATATACCCTGTTGTAATTATGACAACTGGATGAATGACAGCTAACTTTCTCAGGGCCTGTTCCTTGAGTCATTTGAGATACAACAAACATGCTACAAAAGCCCTCGTTTTCACTGGAAATTTCTCCATCATCTTCCATCTCTTCAAATACTGGCTATCTTTTTCGATCCTCCTGCATTAAAAAAAAAACAACAAAAAAACAAAAAACAACCAAAACCACCAATTTCTTACGTTCTTTGTTTTACTGGCCATATGCTGAGCATCTTTCCAAGCTTTTCATATTGTTTTCTGCACTATGGGGCCATGCTACCTGTGTTATCATCTGGTATGTCTTTGTCCTCTGGTTGGAACTCCTTCCATTTCATCCTGATTATTTGTGATTAATTACTGATTCTCACTATTTCAATCCCTTTCACAGATGTCAGCTGCCCTCTAATTTGGATGCTTTATACGTGAGTTAAGCCTTTGTCTTTCAGAAATCTCTCTTTGGACTGGAATCGGGCAATACACAGAGGAACTTTAAAAAATAATTGTACATTTTAAAATTAAACATTTAATTTAATTAAGTTTAAATTTAAAACAAAATTTAAAATGTCTTCAATTATAGATTTAGTTACAGAGTTCACATTTCTGCTTCTCAGTTTCAGAAAAGCATATCTTCCTATCGATTCATTTTCTAAGAATAAAAAATTTACTGTTTTTAGCTGTGCCCATGTTTCAAACATAAATGCTGATAGCAGTTTCATAGGCATGTCAGTTCTTAAGTGTCATCTGTGACTTCATCCTGAGTCACTCACATTCCCCTTCTTATGCTCCTGTGTGTTGAGCTTATGCACATACATGCACAACACTGTTCTACATCCTTGTTCCAGATGACCTATAGCTACCTCTATGTTTTTAAGAGTTAAAAAAATAAATCACAAAACTTCCTGTTACATCTTGTATGGGAAACTAAAATCACAGCCTGAACCTCTGATTAACCATCTGAGGCAAGTGATGGGTCAGCTGCAGGAGCACAGGTGAAGGTAATTCAGCTGTGCTCCCGGGAGGGGTGGAGCTTGACTCCACCTCTCCTAGATCCCATTTAAGGACTGACCACCACTAAGGCAGCATTTCTTTTCGAGATTGCTCTTGTGTGGAGTTCCTTGTGGTGAGTATCCATCCTAACTGTGAGCCTCAGTGTGGGTGAGTTATTCCTCTATAACCTCTGGCTATCCATCTATTACAACCTTGTATAATAACAACCATACACATCTTTAATGCTTCTTGAACTCAATAAGCAGCGATCATATCTTTTTGTTCTCTGATTGTCCAGTGCTATGTTTTATCTCTATCCTTTTGCGATATTTTTTCCCGGTGCTTTTAATTGCTGGATTGTTTGCTTATTAATCAAGTTCTCTTGCTCTGAATGTCCTTAGACTGATAGCTTCTGCTATATTTCATGTACTTCTTATTGGCAAAGAGGAAAATGTGAGGTTCTTTTTGGAAACCCATGATGTTTATTAAGAAAGCCATTTAAATGGCTTTCTTAAATGTTAGAAGCATGTCCAACATTCTGTAATCCCCATAGTTTTATTTTCTGGTGCATTAATCAACTACCTTCCTCTGTAAATCATATTCTTTCATCCAGTTCTTTCCGTATTTAAAAAATAATATTAAAATAGCCTGGATTTGCCGGCAAATAAGAGATTAGAGGGATGGAGTATGTAGTGTCCATAGCATGTGTGAGGTCTCTATGGTACCTCACTAAACATTCAAAGATTCAGGTCAGATTAACAGGAATCCAGAAACTGCAGGAGGTTGTGTATATTTGTATATAGGGTCTTTCCCTCTCATAAGATACATTGCTTCATTCTGCTACCCATACACATGTTCTTACTTCCAAGTATGATTCCTACAGCCATTCTCACAGGCATTTCCCTTCTTTAGATTAAGCCCCTGCATCACGCAGTCTTTTTGTCCATCCTACTTCCTGTGTGGTTAGTTTAGCTTACTAAGTCTGGCTTTGCCTTTTTTTCTTCACTTTTGCCTTTGTAAATGCTGGACTTTAAGGCACAGTAAACTATTGTGTGTAAGGATATTGATTTCTATATAAATGTATTTTGAAAAAGATCTAATGGTCTTTTGCAAAAAGCAAGTGATGACCAAAACATGCACAATGAAATGTCATGTTTCTTGTTTCTCCCCACTTCAAATTGGATAATAACCTTTTTCTTCTTTTCTTCTTTTTTTTTTCTTTTTTTCTTTTTTCCTCTTTGGAATCTGTACTGCAAATTCTGAATGGAAACTTAGCCATAATTGCCTTTGATGCTTATTACATCACATGAAAAACGTGATATAAGATGGAGTAGAAGCAGAAAGATCATTTGGGGGGGCAGATTATGTTAGTGGCAATTCAATTCTAACAGTATTTGCTGTGACTGTTACAAGTGTATAAATGGAGCAGTGTGACCCAACAGTGTATGACTTGTTTCCGTAAGTCAGAATAATGGTGCAGACAAAATATCTGGAACCAAGAGCTGACATTTATTTCTCAGTGGGAAATAGCAAAAAAAAAAAAAGTAGTTCCCTTCATATTGCTCCTACTACTGCTGTGCACAAGGAGCTGTTCTCTCCTCAGCCAGAAAGCATGTTCCTTCACAAAATATAGTCAAATGATTATTCCTAGAGCTAGCAAATGAGAATGCTGAGAAACACTCTCCCTGGTGAGCACAGCGGCTGTCCTGATAACAATAATTGTTAATTGGAAAAACTGTGTATACAGTGTAACTGTGGGGAAGCCCACAGTTTCTTTCTTGCCCATACTGAAAGTTATTCTGTGCCAAGTTTAGTTTTTAACTGTGATTTGAAATTGCTGCAGCCATATGTGTCATTTTTCTGCAGGCTATCTGGCATGCTTCAGTGGACTCTTATCAAAGTAACATTCATTCACAACTGTGTGCCATTCGCTATCTGTTTAAAGGTATTGCAGAACACAAAGAAAGGTAAATGACTCACTTACAATCAATGCAATGGGGATAGCCTGCGGGTTCTTGGCTGGGCTGACTGCAGCCTCAAGTCTTTTGTTTGGAAAACAACAGTACTTCTTGGTATGCTTTCTCCGTGCAATTTGCCAAATGGTTATGAGAAATACCATATCTGTGTATGCATATCTGGTGTGAAGGCAACACCATTTACTATTCTTTTTGCCCTTGCTTGACTTATATTTCAGATAGGAGTGGAAAAATGGGTGCTTTCATATAATGTTTCCTTTTGTGTGTGATTCCTTTCTTGGAACAGCTGTAAGAAGGGATCTAGGACACTAATAGGTCCCTTGGGATCACCTTGAAATTTGTTACAGCTGTGTCTTTTGGTCTTTTACACAAGTCTTAGATAGATTTGAAGATAATCAGGGAGGGCTTTGGCTAAAGGAATTTGGAATAAATGCTTCATGTGGTCGAAGGGAACTCCCTTAGAAGTTTAGCCATGCAGAAGTTTTTATTTGGCTAAGTTGTGGTGTCCATTTCTATATTTATTAATACAATTATAGAAAGCACCATATTTTTAGAATTTATATTCTTGGGAAATGTAGGGAATTATGTTTTGTCCGTCCCAATACTTTATATGTGAGTGCTATGATTTTTGGTTATTGGTATTCTCTTGTCCCTGCTGCTCGACCTAACTGTGCGTCTCACCTCAGCGTTATGGTGAGGCCTTTCCACCTTTCGGACACTCTCTCTCATTGTATTTGATTTATTAGCTCCAGTTCTAATCGTACTATATTGTATTATGGTGTGTTATCTTGCATTCTGATATCTTATTTAGTAAATTAATTTGTTTCTCCTCAGATCGTTGCTGCAGTTTTTAATTATTCAGGGTCTCCTGTTTCTCCTTTCCGGAGGCATGGATTCACGAATCCCTCTAGTCACGGAACCAGGCTGAACCAGCCGGTAAACCATTGACAGTGAGGTTAGAGACTATGTGCTGTGAATTCATCATTTGCATTAGAAGAAAAGTGTTATCAATGCCATAGATTCTCTTTCCAAAACTGTTACTCAGGCAGGCTAGGTGACTTCATCTAGCCTAATTCAGGTACCTCTGAGTATGTAATATTGCCTATATTCTGTCTTTTTAATCAAATAAACATCTATTTGCCATCTAATTAGATAGAAGCCTAAATACTTCCTACTCAGTGTAATGGCTTCTGTTTTGTTATGTTGGTTCACAATGTCAGACATAGACTTTGGTGGTATGGCAGTAGAGGTTGAACCTTCCCACCAGTATCCCATTAAATTTTGTTGCCATGTGACAAATGGCAGCAGGTGGGCAGTCTGACAGAATAGCATCTGACATAGAAGTACGTATAAAGCAAAGGTGTGTCACAGAATTTTTTCATGCAGAAAAAATGACAGCCACTGACATTCATTGACACCTACTGAATGTTTATGGAGACCAAACAGTGGACTTGAGCACCATGAGGCAGTGGGTTGTGTGTAGCAGAAATGCTAAGTAACTGCTTGAACCAGTGATTGAGCACATGGTGGGAAGGCAGGGCCAACCCAGGGGAGCTTGGGTGCATGGAGTGCACCTGAGTGACTGCAAGGGGTGGAGCCAGGATCCACTCCTTCACAGACCCCATTTAAGGGCTTGCAGTGATGGTAAGGGTATTTTGCTGGAGATCTCTGCCTAGCTGAGGTCTTCTGAAGGTAAGAAGATTCTTTTCTTTATTTCTGTGCCCACAGCTATTATGTTTGAGCATACCTTTACTTGCTGTTACCTGAGACCTTTCTGCTCTACTGTCATTGCTGCATTTTCCATTGTATAACAGTGGTGTTAGTGATTCACCTTTGCTGGTGCAGATATTTAGAAGTGTGGCATGTGGACTCTTGTTCATCACCAGTGAAAATGTATAGCTAATAGTGAAGTCTATGCTGAAGACTAGTGTTTTGTAGCTGAGAGTTTGTGCTATCAAATGGCACTGCTGTATTATTTGCATCTGCAGTAGTTGTTGCTGGTTAGTTTGCTGTACCTGCTGTAGCTGTTGGTTAGCTTGGAAATAAAGAGAAGGCATTACTTTCAGGGCAATCTTCATGACATGATTTACATTGGTGTAAATGAGAACTAGGTCAGATCGCGGACAAAATTAAAAATCCTGGAGGACTCTACCTGGTGTAAGGACTTAAATTTCAGAGAATTTTATGAAATTTTGATGATTCAGAGATAGCATGGTATTTCAAACCAGTCATGAAGCGACAGAGGTAGTCAGAATCTGTAGATATTTTAAGCAAAGATTCATGAACTTAAAGTGAAGTTTCAGTTCAGCAGTTCTGTCTCTTTTAATGTATTATCTGTCTTCCCATCTGCTGACATATCTATCAAAAATCATATTCATAGAACCACTGCAAAAATTGAGTGGGTTTCTCTGTGTCCCTACTGTAATCATGTTAAATATTTGTGTGTGTAACAGTGGTTGAAAAAATAGCGCTTCAAAACATTGACACCAAATTAGATGCCACTACTAATTGGGTAGAAATTCTTAAAGGGAAATGAAGCAGTGCTTCCTGGGTTAGATTAAAAGTACTGGCTTCTTTATCTGGTTTTGTTTTGTTTTCCTTTCTAATATATACAGGCAAGCTGAGGTAAGGTTGGTTGGTTTGTTTGTTTTTTATATACCCATCTGGAACCAAAGCCCTTAGTGATTCAAGAACAAAGCAGATTTGATGCACTATTGATTTTTCTGCCTTAGCAGTAGAAAAACAATTGCTTTATGCAAAGATCTGTTTTTCTGGATCTCTGCCATCAATCTTGTTAACATTTATGTAATGTACCTCTTGTGTAGAAAAAGAAGTTCACACAAGGTTAAAAAGGAAAAAAAATGTACGCTCTTTCATAAAAACTTAATTTAAACCTTAATATTGCAAAATAACCTATGAAAGGTATGTGGGCTTTATAATGTGGTTTAGACTGTTGAATATCTGAACTTCTTGTATGTCTGAGTAGGGCCCTGCTGGTCAAACTGAGGGATAAGAAGGAAGTGTACACACAGTGAAAGCAGGGACACGTGCCTGGGAAGAGTACTGGGATGACATCTGGACATGCAGAGATGGGATCAGGAAAGCCAAGGTGCCCATGAAACTGAACTTGTTGAGGGATGTTAAAAACAATAAGAAAGGGTTCTATAGGTATACTGGTCTGTTGGGCAAAGGAGAGTGTACTCCCTCTGACAAATGAGTAGGGAAAAATTGCAATGATGATGTGGAGAAGGCTGAGGTACTTAACAAGTTTTTTTATTTCTGTCTTCTCTAGCAGTCAGGCTTCCCTTGTCCCTCACATCCCTGGACCTTCACGAGTGTGAGGGTCAGGGTAGAAGAATCCCTCCTGCTGTAAGCAAAGATAAGTCAGAAACCACCTTGTGAGACTATACATGTATACGGGGAGGTTATGTTGAATTCCAAGGTTCTGGAGGAACTAGCTGATGTAGTTGCTGAGCCTCTTTCATTGTATTTGAAAATTTGTGGATGTCAGGCAAAGTCCCTTGTGACTGGAAAAGGGGAATATCACTCCTGTTTTGTGAAAGGGAGAAAGATCCAGGGAGCTACAGTCTGGTGGATCTCATGTCTGTGAATGGGAAGATCACAGAGCACATCCTCCTGGATGAAAAGCTGCACATGTGCCAGCAGTGTGGAACTACAGCTCAGAAGGTCAACTGTACCCTGTGCTGAATCAAAAGAAGAATGGCCTGTGGGGTGAGGGAGGTGATTGTCCCCCTCTGCTCTGCCCTTGTCAGTTCCCATTGGGGTTCTTTTTCCAGGTATGAGACCCCCAGCACAGGAAAGAAGTGGAGCTGTTGGAACAGTTCCCTAGGAGGATCATATAGATGATCAGAGGGTTGGGGTGCCTCTACATCTGCATGCTGTTCAGTCTGTTTGCAGAGATGTGTAGATGGGATTTGTCACCACAGTGTTCTTTTCCAATATGACTTTGAGTTTGGCCTTAAAATTCTCAGAATCAAAGTGTGATTTATGTAAGAAACAACAGGTGACCAACAGATTAAAAAAATGAGCCCCAGTGTATCTGGAATGAAAGTGTATCCAGAACTGTATGAATTAAGTTCCTCCTGAGGATCTGTTTGTAGTGCATCTGAGCCTAACATGTCCTTTACTGTATTGTAGGATTTCTTTGCCTGTGATCCCCAGTTAGTTCAGGGCTGGGTCAGGATTGAAGAGCAAATCATAGAAGCCAAGTTACAGTGTAACCCCCATGTGAAATATTGTGCTATGAGGGCAATTTTGCAGCAGCATTCACAAGTCTCTAAAAAGTCCAAATATTTTATGTGTTTGTAGGTGCGAACAACAGAACACTCAAGGCAACAATTCCATCAGTTAATAGTACAGGTAAGAATGTCCAGTTCATGCCAGATTTCAGTAAGAACATTTCATAGAATCTGTATGTGATACATAGAAATCTCAAGTATTTATACATTCTGGGGGAAAGAAAAGTGAATCTTCAAAAGGCCTGTCATAAACATCTTAGAAGATGTGTCATTGCATTCAGCTGTTAGGTCTAATCATTTAGTATGAATACTAAATGGGGATTTTTTTGACAAAAGGCTAATGAAAACCCAAACTTAGCATCCAAGGATTAAAGGAAAAAAAAAAAAAGAGGAAAAAGAAAAGGAAGGAAAAAAAAGAGAGGGGGGACAAGGATTGCATAGAAAGCTAAGCAAAATATACTGCCTGAAGTTCTGAAGTTGTACCAAAACTAATGTCTGCTTTGCCTGATGCTTTGTCCTACTGCTGTCATCAGGATCCTAGATCAGCAACTTTCTTGCTACAGCACTGTCAGCAGACATTCCAGGATGAAGCCAAGTATTAGAATAATTCTACTTTGTATGAAGGAACTGCACTCTTCAATCTCTTTCTGAGGCCTGAACTCCGTGTCGTCATTCTGATTAATCCCTTCAGTGATTGGTTCATCTACGAAGTCTAAACAGTCAGTTCACTGTTTAAATGTCCAGTTTTCACAAAGGCTTTTATTTTTCCTGCCTTTTTTTCCCTCTTACTCTGTTGTCTCATTGTACTTCTCTTTCTCATGACTGAAATTTTCCTTCACTCAGTCTCATCTCTTCCTATGGTCATTTCAATGCCATTTTAACTGCCTCTCCATGGTTTCTATAGGCCTAGCAAATGCCAGGCAATGGACTTCAATAATTTGGTGCAGTATGCTTCTTCACAAGTAGTATGCTAATACAATATCAAGTGAAACCATAACACTAGTATATGTGTTCCTATGGAAAAGTATATGTAGAAAATTTTGTTTTCATTAGCCTTGGGCTTGGTAACAAACCCATACAGATTGCTGGCAGTCTTTCTGTTTACTCTTATATGTTTAGTTTGCAACATGCATGAGTTCTGTGGGTAAAACTGGTAGCATATATGCCACCTGAATAAACAAATAATGTAGGCAGAAGAGAGGCGCTATTTATTGTGAATCAGCATTATTCCATTGGCTTCAGTGGGGCTATGCTGATTTGAGTAATTTGTAAACCAATGTGTCCTAGAAGTGAAATGAAAGATGAGCATCCCACAGAACATATTTGCTACCTGTTGCTGCTGCCTGATGGGATAGTGGGTTTGGAGGACAAGGTAATGATCAGTGGAACAAGTACAGATCAGAGTCAATACTTGGAACTTTCCTGATGAACCAAATAATTGCTTCTTTCCAGCTCATTGTATGATTTCATGTTTAGCCTGTGACTTGGGTAGCTGAAAGTACATTCTGGACTTGAAACACAACTTTGTGAATTAGATGATAGCAGCTGCTAAGATCTTCCTTGTTTCTCTATCCATATACTTTTACACTTTCTCTCCTTCTGATTATGTTTGTTTACCAGAACAGTGGATTTGTCCTGCAGTGTTCTGTGATAAAACTCTACTAAACAGACTAAGATAATTCCCCCTGCTCAGAAAAAAAGATTAAACTAACACGAGAAACTGAAGAGAATGATAAAGTTTCTTATGTTTCCTGTTTCTACTTTCACTGCCTTCTTTTAAGCTCCAGAGTTGTAAACCTTTTTTGAGAACTGTTTTTCATGTTTCTTTTATTCAAAGAATGAGAATTGTCTGACAGATGTGGGATTGTTCAGTCTGGAGAATAGTCTGGAAGAAGGCTGTAGTGGGGAGGGTGTCAGCCTCTTTTCCCAGATAACTAGCAGTAGGACTGGAGATAATGGCCTTAAGTTGCACCAGGGGAGGTTCAGGTTGGATATGAGGAGAAATATCTTCTCTGAAAAAGGGGTGAGGCTTTGGTACAAGCTGTCAGGGTAGTGGTGAAATCGCTGTCCCTGGAGGTGTTCTAGAAACATGTAGATAAAGCAGTGAGGAATATGGTTTAGTGGGCATAGTGATGATAGAATGATGGTTGGACTAAACAATCTTAGGGGCCTTTTCCAGTGTTAATGGTTTTATAATTTTTATATTTTGGTTGCTAAGATAGATTTTTATGATTCCAATGGATTATTTTCAATTTAAAGAAAAATCATAGCTTTGGAAAGTACAAAAACATTTAAGTAATAAAAAGGTGTGAAACATGTTTTTGTAGGTTGTTCCAGAGACATACTGACTTTCTTATTGAAAAGATGGGGGTGGAAAAACACATTTAATATTAACATCCAAATTCAATTAAACAAATGTTTTGCTATTTTCAAACTACTCAGCTTCAGTCAGATTCTAAGAGTAAACACTTCTTTATCTCTTAAAAGAGATGAGTAATGTCAAGAGGAGCAGGGATTGTGAATGAATTGTAAGAACTGTCTGTCAGAGGCTGTAGATTACAATTCAGGAGTTATAAGAGTTTGCTGACAGGTTGCTGAATATGAAACAAGCAGATATTTTTCTCTATGTATGTTCTGTACGTTCTCCGAGGTTTCAGCAAGATTTTGGCAATGTGGTGATTTGTATCATTGGAAGTATGTAAGATCAAAGTAAATGAAGTCACAGTGAGCTGAAGAATCATCTGATATATTCTTGAGCTGTGTTCAATCAGAAATCTATCTATAAATAAAGTTATAATGAATCAATGTTTGATGCATAATAAGTCATCAAATCAAATGATGATGTTTGATAGTGTAAGGAATGTAAAGTATGCACCCATCAGACACAGGGTAATCACTCAGAACTGTGTATGAAAAATAAAGAGTTAGTTTATACTTTATGTAAGGATTCTAACATAAACCTTAAAATTCCTGCATGTTCACATGCTCACTCTCTCTTCTCATATCCTCCCCTTCCTCTTTTGCTGGTTTTTTTTTTTTGAAAGATTTTCTTTATGCATGTCACCTTTCTGAACTTGATTTTGACTTGATTAGATTTGATCTAATTTTATAATTAAAAAACATTGGGATTAGCTTTGCAATTCAGTATTAAATCTGAAACAAATACAGAAACTATATCTATCTGTCTCAGGCCTGAACTTCAAGTGTGAAAAAGATGTCTAATGTGTTTTCTCAATTCTACCACATTAAACAAAGTAATTCATCACCAGAATATTTGTTGTCCTTTGTTACATCTTCTCAAAGCCAATTTAATGTTGAATTATTCCTGTTGCTATTTTCCATTTGCCATTCAGTGTAGTTTCACTATGACTGTACAGTACCCACAAATATATGTGGCACATACAGGTTCAGGGAGCCCTTTATCCCAGGTCTGACATGTACAAGAACCATGGACACTATAGGGTGGGGGCTTATGCGGAACCAGATAAGAAGTGGAAGGAACACCAAGGGGCCATTGCTGGGGACATACCTCTGGGAAGGAGGTGCTCTGTGCTGACAAAAACAAGGGAAGATGAGCTGAGCAAAATGGGGGTGAAAGATTTTTTTTTTGTTGTTGTTTTAACCGATTATGGTATTTCTTAATACCTGAACCAGAAATCAAATAGTTGTGTTAATTTGTTAATTGTTAGTAAAACTAAACTAAGTAAAATTCCTCAAGCTGAGACTCTTGCCTATAGCAGTTGATTTGCTTTATTTTTGTTCTTCAGTATTTTAACTTGTGTTGACATATTTTTTTTTATTTAAATTAATTTAACTTTGCTTCTCTCTCACTTAGTTGACAGTTTAGTTATAGCCATATGGTCAGCAAAATAGAAGCATAACGTTTTTGAACTGAACAGGGTACTGAGAACAAATGATAAGAGAATAACTTTCTTCTGTCTCTGCTATACCCTGAAATAATGTTTTATGTGATGAAAACATCATTCTAAATTAAAATTGGTTTTTTTTTGTGCTGCAGTTAATACAGCAGAAAGGGATGTTATCTGGAGAGACCCCGATAGGCCCACCTTTTGAGTTTATGTGAATTTGATGAGGTTTTTTTTTAAAAAAAAAAAGTGCAAGGTTTTGCACTAGGGTTGGGGCAATCTCAGGTATGTATACAGACTGGGGGAAGAATTCCTTGATAGGAATTAGGACTTAAGGTTGGATGGGGCCCTGGGCAGCCTGATCTAGTATCTGATGGCAGTTGGCAACCCCACCTGTGGCAAGGAGGTCAAAACCTTATCTTTGAGGTCCCTTCCAACCCAAGTCATTTTGTGATTCCATCAAAGGTCTCTCCTATTTGGGATAATTTTTTGTTAACATCTCTGCTTCATTTAATGTTATAAATATCTTATTCTTTGTTTTATATATATATATATATGTGTGTGTATTCCTAGTGTCAGAAAGGGTGGGGGGAGGGAGTAATGTGAGTGCCTGATTTCACTGGTCAGACTTCAGATTAAACATTCTGTGCAATGCGTGTAAAGAAGCATTGAATTTTCAGCACTTAATTACTTTAGCCAGTTGCCATCTGTTCTTTGAATTCTGACCTTTCTTTCCAACTTGAGGCTACATGGAGTGTCTGCAGGCAAGCCAATTAGATCATGGATGCTTCATGCTGACATTACAACAGACTTAATGTCCACCTGCAGAATCTTGGTTGATAAATTTAATAGTGCTGACACAGTGGCCTTCTGCAACCTTCATCCAGCAAGCAAATAATAGTTTATTACACTTGGCATTCCTTGTTTAAAATGTAGCGCAACAAGCAGGGGCAAAATCACATTTTGATTTGTTTCTTCTGTCTGTGACATTAATCATAGACTGTCAAAAGCTTTTCATCCTACAGTTTCTCTCCAAAACAATTTAGGTTAACTCTAAAATGTATCCCCTGTAAAACTACCTTTCTCTGGGCTGAAGGGAATAGTAACAGACTGAAATAGCATGACACCTGAAGCACATGGCACTTTACCTTTCCATAAAATTCCCAGGAGGCCAAGGCTGAACTTTGTAGGAAGTCCATCACTCTACTTGCATGCAGTCTATCTACTGCTTGTGCAAAAGACTGATTGTCTACAGAGTTCTACTGGCAACGCAAATACAAAATCACTACATCTCTAATATTGTTTTAGTAAATGGCTATCCATCAGTGCTGAATAGTATCACAATGCTATTTAATTATTTCTTATGAGGAAGTGTTTATCTCAGTCTCTAATGGAGACCCAATTTCCAGATGTGGGAATCTCAAAACATTATATTAGTCAGAGTTTAAGTCTATACTATTTAACATATAAACTAGTCTTTTAGAAGAATCTTCTGGTCAGATATCTAACTGTTTTTTAAACTTAATGTATGAAAAAATAACAAAGCGTTTTTCCTTGAGAAATGGTTCTGAAGGTGATTGTAAATACAAAGACAAACTGAAGGAAGTGATGCGAAGCCTACCAAAGGCATTGACAATCAGCCCTTGAATTGGTTTTAATGGTTTTTGAATCAGGTCTTGTGAGATTTTGATAACCCATTAAAGCTTTCACATTTTAAAATGGTACTTCTCTTATTGATCCACTAGCTCAAATATAAAGGATAAATGTTATCTGAAGAAACACAAATCCTTAGCCCTATATGGGAGCGCATTATTTCAGTGGTCCCTGTGCTTACAGAGCCAGACTGATATGTAGAGCAGCATGTTGCAGAAGAGATTTTACTGAGGTTTATGGAGTTTAATCTTTTAATAGAACTGTGGGTTGTCTCTTTGCTCTTAATAGGAATCTCTTATTTTTCCTTTCACTTTTCCAGTGCTGTGAAGTGCAATAAAAACAAGTGCGTATGTACTGAATGAGATTCACTCTATTTCCAAGTAGTGATGAAACTTCTAATGAGCCACTTTGTGTGTTCTGTTTATTTGGCAGCATCAAACAGAAAACTAATGCACCAGGATAAAAGAGTCAGGAGGTTTGTCATCTTGCAATGTTCATCTTCATAAGTGGAATATTTTCTGGGTTCTGGATGTGAAATTAGCTGTTACTTTAGTTTAACAAAGGAATCCAAATACTGAATTTCTTCTGTACAGAAACTGAGGCGTTTCAACATTTCTGCGGTAATATCTGAATAGAGGAAAAATGCATACTGCTTACCTTGATGAGCTCTTCATTTACCGTCTGACCATGTTTGTGGCAAGAGAGTCCACAGACTAGGCAAAATGTTGCTTTGATGCTTTCTGCAATTATTAACTGAAAAATGTGTCTAGACAAATTTGGCCTAAGAAAGGCTAAATGAGTGAATGACCACATAAAGAAAAAAGACTTGTCCACCATGCCTTTTCTCTTTTGGCTCTTAGTGGTAGTGTATTTAAAACAGATTTTTTTTTTTATTCTATCAAAATATTTATCATCTGTGTTTTTGTGCGTGCACACACACCCCTTGATATCAGTTTTGTTCAAGCCTTCTGCTGCCCAGAATAAAACAAAATATTAGAACAAACAGAAGTACAAAGTTTGGTTTGTGACCTGTATCCTTACTTATTTTATGATCTGACAATGTATTTATTCTCATCTGGCTGGCAATTTAATGCCTCTTCAAAAAGCAGACTTATAATGACTTGTTTGCTATAAGGACTGCCCAAGTAGTGTCTGCTCCAGGACTTTATCTACTACCTGCTATTTTTTTTACTCCAGTGTTGTCGTCCTCCTTGGAGGAAGGCCAAGGCTAGCTCTCACCTTTTCTTATCTTCATTATATTTCCAGCTACTTCAAGGCAGGCTAGAAGTAGGGATGTAAACATTATGGGAAATTTCTCCAAGTCCATAATGCTTTTCTCTCTTCCTTCTTCCTCTCACCCTATCCAAGATTTCCTTGCTTCTCTACCATAACAACTATTCAGAGATCAACCCCTTCTTTTTTTTTTTTTTTTTTTTTTTTGTCTGGCCACTCCAGTTGTCCTTCACTTTAGCTGCACTCTTAACTGTTTGCCTATGTTCTCCAGGGCTGATAAACTTCATGCCTTTCTACTTAAAGATATCACTTGTATTATTATCGCTCTTCATTCGTTTCTACCCAGTCTTGGTGAAGCAGAGTGGGAAGATCACCTTGCCTTACAGGGTGCTTGTCAAGCCTTCCTCCTAATTCTGGAGCCTTAGTTTGAAGCTGTCTGGATGGTGTGCTGAGTTTTGTGTTGATAGTCAGATCTATGGCAGATCTACATGAGGATTATCGAACTCTCATAGGCAAATAAAGTCTGTCTTGCTTCTGAACTGAAGACTGTTAAGTTCAGCCCCCGGTGTTTTCTTTATTTTTGTTGGTACAAATGATTTGATGAGCAAAAAGAGCAGTGTTAATAAACTGTCTTGAGTGGAAACTGAAGTAGTATCTCTGCCATCTCATTGTATCAGCCAACAACAGAACAGAAAAAATGTCCTGCATGGAGAGTGAGCCCTCTTGCTGCTCAATCAGCCCATGTGTTATATGGACTGAGTGAGATTTCACACATCTTGTATGCTTTCAAGTCATGCCTTCAGTTTCTGGTCTGCTGCAGGTCTGGTATTAATGCAGTGCAATAATCAGGGAAGCCCAGGTCCCTAGGGTTCAGAAGTCTATTTTTGCGAACTGAGACAGATCACTTTCATCTGTTCACTTGCAATTTTTGGAACGGATTATTTAAGTTTAATTAGCAGACTAAAAAGAACCATTTGGCCTCCATGGTTTAGGGCCAAGTTCATGCCATGTTTATAAATTTTTTATTATTGTCTCTTTGAATTCATGACAGCACTACAATGTGAATTGCTTTCAAACAGTTATGAATCCAGTGAATCTAATGCACTTGCTTTTTATGTATTTTGGAAAAATAAACAAGCAGAAAAGAAAACTACATGCATATGTATATATATTTAAAAAAAAAAAAAAAACAACACTGATTAAAAACTGTAGTAAGCATGTCTGTTTATGGAACAGTTTTAAAGGAAAAGATATATTCCTCATTAGAAAACAGCTTGTGCTGTAGAGTGTTGGAATATTATAGCTCTCCTTCCAGAACAGACAATTTTGGCATTAATTGCTCACTGACTATGTAACTTATTACATTAGGTCTTCAGCTTATCAGGCCTACAAAAGGAAAGAAAGCTGCATCATCTTTTTAAAAAGTAAAGTAAGTCAACACATCAAAAAATAATCTACCTGCATTCTAGAAGCAGTTATTCAGCTTGTGTCAAAATACTGTGATGCACTGAGGTACACTGGTATTAGTCATAACAAGTAACAATAAAGATAGACAGTGAGATAGAAGCAAGAGGCCTTTATCCCCCAAAACAGGATCAAGAAATAAGAGAAAACGCTTTACTGACATCACAAATTAAAGATTTTGACAGAAAATGGCTTGGAAAAAATGAAAGAAACAGAGCTCATGTTACTACACTGAAGAACTGCTGGAATTTTATGCTCACTGAGAACTATGGGACTTCTTCATTATATGTGCAATATATGTACAGCAACTGAACAGTTAGTAGAATTCCAGAAGTCTCTTTTAGTCTAGGTCCTGAAATCAGAAGTCAACATCAGAATATCTATCACATTCCTGTAAATCATCCATCATTGCTGTAGCCGGCAAAAAAAAAACACAAAAGAAACCAACTTGCATGTTACTCACAGCCATTCCAACCAAGCTATGGAATTACCATTTGTATATTTCATATACAGCACATAAATTCATCATTGTCTGCTGGGATTTAGAAGGCAGCTAAGCACTCTGCGAGAACAAAGCCCTAAATAAACATTTGCATTCTTTTTGAATTCTGAAGCAGAAAGTTGATTCACATTTGCTCATTGACTGTGTACAATGCACAAAGAGAAGCTAGTAAAAAAAATAATAAAATAGCAGAAATACTTTATTTTGTAGCTTTGTGGTTTAACCAACAAATTAAAGAAGAATAGCAAAACCAATTTCCTTATTTTTAATGTCTGCTATCCTTTCAAATTTTTGAAGAAATTGATCATGCCTTGACTTCCTTGAATTAAAGATTATTTTTTTCCTTTATGAAAGTAGTTAATGTTGCCAATTATTTCTTTTCAGGCACGCCTGAAGAATTTTAATGGGAAAAATTCATCCCAGTGACATTTTTAAGCAGTGAATTAATGCATTCTTAGTGTAAAACTATTCTTCAAAGGGATTAAAGAAGCAGGAAAGTTGTTAATATTGCCAAATATTTAATACTTCTGCTTCAATCTAAAGCATTTAAGCTAACAATTTGGAAGATTACAGGGATAAATTTTATGCTCTTAGCAAGTTATCCATGCATCGAAACCTTGCATGTGACATTTGTTGAAACAAGGGAAATGGTTTAGAGAGACCTGGTTTTTAATATGTGGATACTTAAGAGACTAAATGAATTTGTGGTACTGCATAAGTTTTGCGCAGTAAATAGGGTTGCTGTTGTTTCGTTTTTTGCTTTTGTTTTATAACTCATAAACTAGATTAGATTAATCCAAAAATATAAAAAATATAACTTTTCAGCATTGTTGTTTGTCTGTTATTTTTTTCCTCGGTTTTTAGCCAGATGAATTTGCTGGCGACAGTGCTCTCTCATCACAAAATTTTATTTTGATGAATTGACTTTTTCTGAGAGAGGTCAAATTGTTCCTCACAAATACTAACTGACCTGTTAATACCTGGAAAGTAAAGAGGAAGAATAACAGAAATGCTGAAACAAGATTGAATGGTGAACTGATACTTTTGATATATAAAATTGATTTCCAGTGTACTGCAAGTGAAAAACTGAATAACTCAGAAATCCTTGTTAAGGCTTATGGTTTATCTTGAGTGAAAAGAAAGATGTAATTGTCTGAGTAAATCTCTTCACGTAAAACTTTCCACTGTATTTTCTAATAAAGACTACACACACTTCAAGGTTCATTTTTAAGCAGAGAAAAAAGTAGGGGAAGAACTAGACTTTTTTTATTTGGTGGTTGTTTGGAATGGTTTCTAAGTGCTCTGTGGATGTAGGTGATAATGTTTTAGAGGAATGTGGTAAGGAGTAATTAACAGTAGAAACTGCAGGAGAGGCAAGGGATCTTTAACCTCCTCTCCTTCCTGTATTATTAACCATCACAGTAGGAGTTCACATGAAATGCTTTGAGTGATTTGCAATGTTAGAACAGAAGCAAAAATTGCCATGTGAGTGGTTTTTGTCCTTGTCCTGGTTTCAGCTGGGATTGAATGAATTTTCTCCATAGTAACTGGTATGGTGCTGTGCTTTGGACTTGGGATGAGGATAATGGCTTGGCATCAGTCAGCTGGTGGTGAGAAATTGCTTTGTGCATCCCTTGTTTCTTCTTTTTATTCATTTATTTCCCCTTTCTTCTTTCTTATTAAATTGTCTCAAACCATACGTTCTCACACTTCCATCTTTACCGGTTGTCTCTCCAGTCTCAAAGCAGGGGAATGAGCAAACAGCTGTGTGGTGCAGAGCTGCTGCTGGATTACACCACGACAGTCCATCCGTTTTCTAGGATGTTATCACAGCTGCCTAGTAACTGACTAACTTAATATGTCTTTATCCAGATATGAACAACTATGAGAATTTTAAGTATTTACCGCATTGTGTAAAGAAGTAAAAAGTCATGTCAGCCGTTAATCCTAAATTAATTCTTTATTTAGTAGTCTTTCTCTCACTCATGTCTCATTTCTTCCTTTTGTGTGTCTTTCAAACAGCACATATGCTTCTATTCCTGAAATTTGTTTCAATTCTAGGTATTGCAAGTTAGAAAATGAAGAAGAAAAAAATAAACAAAAGAAAAAAAAAAAAAAACCAAAACCCTTTTAACTTTTTTGTTGTTGTTGGTCATATTTCAAATTGGAAGGATTTAAAGGATGATTGGCATCTCTCTGCTCTATTTTGCAGTGTTCTTCAGATTAGTGCAAGAAGTTAGTCCATGAAAACTGAATACTAAAACAGTTTATTTTGGATTTACGGTCTTTGTTCCAAATCCCCCTAGCAGTCATCCAGTGTTTCTTCTGATATTCCTTCTGAAAATAGAATTTTCTTTGGCTACTCTAGTGCTCAGCACATCGGTGAGCAGGTCACTGCCAAACAATGCACCACACAGCAGGGATTTCCTGTTTTCCTTTCAGTTCTTTGCTTCCATCCACTGTCATATCTTAGAAATTACAGTTCTCTGTCAAGTTTGACTTCTACTAATACTTTCAGTGTTATCAAGGGAGAAGAATAGGAATGTAAGAATGGGTGCCTTATTTCTTTAAGAAATCACGTTATATCTGTATGTTTTAAATATCATTGAAAGAGTCTTCTTTTACAACCTTCTCCACTTCATTATCTTTTGTAGCAAATCAGTGGAAAGAGGTAAAAAAAACAAAACAAAACACAAAAAAAAAAACAAAAAAAAAGCGGTAACAAAAAATTAAGAGCTTAATCCTTCTAGTGGGAATAATATAAAAATTGGAACAGGTAAATTTGGATTTTTTTTTTCTCCAACCTAAACCTCTGCCCAAATTTTTTTGCCTTTCTTTCTATCTGTACACTCTGTCTACGTACATTTCTCTATGTTTTGCTTGAATATTGCTGTTGCTCAGCTGCCCTTAATTCAAAGAGAGAAGCTTAAAAAAATTGCGGTATTAAGATAGAGATAGTATCATCCACACTTCAGAGTTAAGAAACACAGTATAAAAGGGTTCAGAGATTGCATGGAGGTTATTTCTGGGTCTTTGTGCATTCCATGTGTTTCTAGCTTTTGGTGATAGGCAGATTAAAAGAGTATGGTTACTTTATGAGTGAGCTTTGTTTTGCTTCTGCATCAGCGAATGGAAGGACTTATTGCTATTCTTCAATCAGCAGCTGGAGTGAGTCATCAAAGTACCATGCATGATCTGTGTTTCCGGGGGGGCAGGAACTGCCACATCAGCCTGAGCTCCATGGGTTGCATCCACTTTATAAACGCGCTTAGTAGATAAACCAGGTGGTTCACAGCTTTTCTAACCTACAAGATATATTTCTTAACTTTTCGTTGACATTTTGAAATGGAAGTTGCTGCCAGTTACCTCTGTTTTTTAGATGGAATTTGGCACACAGAGAAGATTTAATTCACCACCTGAGTGTGACCACAAGAGTTCTTGGGATGCAACACCACCTTTCATTTGGAAATAAATCACTGCATTAAACATTTGCTTTCTCTTATGTCTTTGTTCAACATATACAAGGAGCAGATATACAGCATACAGGTCATTTTGCTTTCACCAGTTAGTCCAGGAGTCAGGTTAAGAAATTTGAGTCATTTTAGAAACTTAGCTTCCTATAGAAGCTTAAAAGACTTTGTGCATTTTAAACCACTTTAACACTTTTATGGAGCTTCAAGGTTTTGATGATATATGAGTCCTTTAGAAGAGGCTATCCTGCTGCAAAAATGTTTTGCACTGGATTGAAATAAGAGAGCTGCTTAAGGAATATGAAATGTCTGAAGCTCCTAACGTAGTTTTAGTGTCTTACAATTTTATCTCAGTTATGCAGGCCTTGGTCTGTGTTTATAATATAAATTTAATTACAAAACTCTTAAATAGATGTACTCTATGATTTTTAAATAGTGGAAATGTGCCTGAAGCTCTGAAGACTCCAGAGTGGTACTACACTATGTCCTCCTTAGAAAGCCCTGTGATTCTATTATGTAACATAGGAATATTTATTTCTTTACTAAGGAAGAAAGCAAGTCTTCACTGGCAGAATTTAACAGATAACTGCCACTTTGAGTCATGAACTTTGATTTCTTATTCTAAAAATATATGTTTCACCTCATGTTGACAGATTGCCTGTTTTGTTGCTCTTGTTTTGGCAATGCTCAAGTTCACTATAAAAGAGCACTTCCTCCTTTCTACCTGGTAGTTTTCCATATACATTATCTGCATCAGTTGAAATTTTAGAAGGCATATATAGCAACGGATATGATATGTTTGAGTCCAGATGTGAATTCCATCTGTGTATGGTAAATTAGAGACACGGTGAATTCATGAATCTAGATCAGCTCAGAGAAGAGTTGTGCTTCATTTCAGATAACCATATTTATAATTGAAGAGTTGACAATTAAAGCCAACCAAACAACTGCCTGGACCTGCCATAAGGCACTAGAAAATCCAGGGATCATCTGGAATGCAAAATTAAGGGATCCATTAGAATGGAGGTATCACTGCTGTCTTCTGGATCACTGGATTTTCAATTCAGTTGACCACTGCATGAAGGAAGAAAAATCATGGGTAGTCACTATTTCATGGTAGCACACAATCCAGTGATTAGGATTTTATCTAAGAAGGTTTAACTTTAAGTAGAGGTAGGAAATGGTCACATGTACAAAGAAAAGAAGATAAAGATGTAATATAGAGACTGCCCAATCTTAGATGTTAACAAATTTTGGTTTTCAGTTAGGTTGAGATTGCCCAGTGAAGTGAAGCTCGTGTCACTGACTGTAATTACTTACACTGATTGTAATTACTTACAGAAATTACTTAATTCCATATATGTAATCTACAGTATATTTTGCAGATGTCCAAGAAGTGTGGCTTCTATGGGTTGGTTTGGGTTGATTTTTTTTATTCTTGTTTTGCTGATCAAATGATGGGTTTGGGGGTTTGTTTGGTTTTGGTGGTCTTTCTTTGGTTTTGTTTTTTTTTGTTGTTGTTGTTTTTTTTGTTTTTTTTTTTTGCTTAGATTCCAAGTTTCTACTCTGCAGGAAAACTGTTTTGCTTTTTGCAAGATTAATCCATTGAAGGATAATTAGCAGAGCTTCTTTCATGTATGATTTCTCAAAATGTACTGAGGGAAAGCCTGGTGTGTTGCAAATGTTTAGTCATAAATCTGTAGGCTAGGCTGAAGGGAACTTCTGGAGGTCCTCTGACTGAGGGCAGGGCCAACTTGGAAGTTGAATGTCACTGTGAAATTAAATCAGGTCATTCAGTACCTTGTCCAGGAGAATTTGCGGCCTCTCCAAGGAAGTAACACAATCTGTCATTATATCTTCCTAGATTTGTCAATCAGCTTTTCCTCCAGTTCCAGCTAGCCCACTTATTGGCACTTCTCAGGTTCAGAAGGTGGGGATGGTGTTTTGGAGGCATTTATTTCAAGAATAGATGTATTCATGAAAACTGTTTAGTTACGGATTCATATACATTTCCTAGTCTACAAGCTAGCTGAAAGCCATGAGGCTATGGCCGAACAGCACTGGAGATTCCAAATCTTGCTGGTGTTGTGTTGACCAAGCATAAGCAGCTACTGGTCAGCTCAGAGAGAGAGCGGAGCTGTCTCATGTCTGTCCGTAAAAGGACTTTGTAGACTGGGTAGCGTTCGTATGGAGTACTTTATTTGCCTAAGGAGCTTGGAAGAGCCATCTGGCTGTTTTGATACTCATTGTGATGAAAAACTCATTCAGGCAATTCTTCTGCAGCTGCAAAAAAGTGGTGAGACAGGCTGTATTTAAGAGAAAAAAACCTCAAATGCTTCTAAATATGTTTCAGGATAATGGCCTCGATAACACATCTGATGAGTATTTAGAATAAGTGAATACTGAAAGCATTAGCAGTGATAACACAGACAAAGGTTATCAGAATGTGCCACATATCAAACATTGATCTCATTCTAATTAATTTAAGTAAGTGAAAAATGGCCTCAATCAGCAAATGATTTTGCACTATACCAAAACTTGTTTCTTTGTAAGTCGTCCTGCTTTTACTGGGAAACTTTAACCTGTACAAGCAGGTTAGAATTTTTTGTTTGTTTTAATTTGCAACAGTTCCAATGCTTTGTAATTAAGTTCCCAACTGTACAGCTTGAATGTGGCAGAATACTTTCTTTTCTGAGATGATTTTTAAAGATGCATTGGTATTCTAATATAATAGTCTCCCAGATCACCTTCGCCATACTAAGTGATCTTCTAAGATTACTCAAAGCCCATTCAAATGGAAGTTAATACTCACTGAAATTTTGAATGCATGTTGTCATTGCTATTAGAAGGTATATCTACCAATGTTAACTCCTGAAATACCACAATAATGTTTGGAAAAGATGACAGCAACTTAGATACCACGTACGGGTAGGGCCAGCGTGTGACCTTGCACAAACGCGGAAGGAAAAAACGCTAAGAATAGAGATAAATTCCTGCCAACAGGTTCTTGGAATGGAAATGATGGAGCACCTTAGACACACTCTATACTTTATAATATAAATATGCATATATAAAAATTATTTTATATTTTAAAAGATAACAATTATAGGATGTGCAAAATAAGGATATAAACACAGTATATATATATAAAATAAGGATTTTTCACACAGTTGTGAAAAATATCTGGAAAATATGAGGAAAACCTCTCAGGTAAACTCTCTCCAAGTAGAGAGACATTAATCATTTCTTAATTATTATATATTTTTTTTTCCTACAGGCTGTTGTCAGAGGACCTTAAAAGAAATAAATTGTTTAATATATTAAAGGAATTTATTTCCCTAATTTTAATTTAGCAAGATACCAATTATTTAGTACTGCTGTATGACAGCTGCCCTACCATCTATACCTTCAGGAAGTGTGAGCTATGGAATCAAATTCTGGATTCAGAGTTCTGTAACAGTGTTAACTGTAGTGCAGCACAACATCTGCCCATGACCACAAGCTCACTGCCAGCACTACCTCTGGAAAGACTGCTTTGTGGAGCAGTGTTGCATGTATTGCAAACCAAAATCATAATTTTTCAAAAAATCAGACAAATCTTCTAAGAAGAACTGTATCATTCCCAGTGTTATATGTTGTGGTCATCCAAAGGCTTTAGGTGAATCTCCCAGGGCAAAATGAGTTATTTTTTCAGCAGAATTCCTGTTTCATCCACTTAAATGTATCTTTGTGAGCCAGCAATCACAACACTGTATTGCTAATTTTCCTCCTTGGCCTACAGTTTCTAGAGGATCAATTTAAGTGCCAAATTGTGGTTTTTTAATTTGGGTTAGGTGGCATAATAGATTTGTATGTAGAAATAATTATAACTCTTTAGTTTGTATGTTTTCTTGCAAATTAAGTCAAAGACAAGTAATCCTAAATGAAGTGTCCCTCCTTCCTGTGAAAGTTGTAAAGAAACAATATTTGTAATACTACAATGTAATCAGTATCTTCATACAGAACACACATTAATGTGTGATCATGAATAAATATAAGTATTAAAAAGGTACAGAAAAACCCATTTCAAAATAGCATTTAATTCTTCATAGGGTGTACTCTCTTTTGCAGATGTTGAATTAATCAGAATTATAGTGACTGTGTTTTTATAAATTATACCTATAATTAGTTCATGCCTTGTATTTTACTGATGATCGTCTATTCAAATTTTTTTCTACTGTTCTTTACAAAAATGTGACGAACTTTTATTTCGTGGAATCATAGAATGATTATATGGCTTCGATTGGAAGGGACCTCAAAGATCATAGTTCTGACCCCCCTGCTGCAGACAGACCTGCCCCCCACTGGCTCAGCTGCCCAGGGCCCCATCCAACCTGGCCTTGAACACCTCCAGGGATGGGGCACCCACAGCTTCTCTGGGCAGCTGTGCCAGTGCCTCACCACTCTCTCATTGAAATCCTTCCCCCTAATATCTAATCTAAGTCTCCCCTGCTTCAGTTTATAAATGTTCCCCCTTGTCCTATAGCTATCTACTCATGTAAAAAAATTGATTTCCCACTTATTTATAATCTCCTTTTAAGTACTGGAATGATGCAGTGAGGTCTCCCTAGAGCTTCAGTCTTCCAGACTGAGCAAGCCCCTGCCTCTCTCCATAGGAGAAATATTAATGATATTTATTCTTCTGGCATAATTTACAAACAAATTGGAATCATAATGTGTGGTAATCTAGAAACAAGTTGTACTGTCAGCTTGTGTTTCTGTTCAGCAAATTCACTTAACTGCTCTTTTTACCTTAGTTCTGCTGTAATCAGCCCTGTAGCATTGACTGTTATCAATTATTCACAAGAAAACAGTAAATCACACTCTTCGATAATTGGTGAAATATAACAGTGAGAGGGGTACAGTTCTTCTGGAAAGACTTCTGATGGGTTTTTTGAAGAATTATATTTTCAGTCTGCAATACAGTAGTTCCCTTGCAATCACAACAGATACAGGGAGTGGAGCAGGTTATGTGGACAGCAGAGGAACAGGTGACAAGGGCAGATGGGAAGAGCAGTTTCAAACACTGGCAGATACTGAGTCTGAGTACAGCGATCCTCTGACTATTTGCCTTATAGGTAATTGAAGTTTCCTCCATATTTCCATTATTCTGTAAAACTAGAAACAATTTTTACTGTGTCAATGTTTTCACCTGTATAATTTTTGTCTATATTTTATGGATATGCATATGAACAGTACATAGAATTTTTAGAAGTCCAACAAAAGGAGAAGAGGTGACATGTATTTTCCTGATGACTTTATATCTCTTACTAATGCTAAGGCAGAGCTAAGTGGAAGAACAATAGTTATCTGGATTTATATCAGAGGCTATAAATCGTAGAGCTACTAAAACCCTGACAGTTCTTGACACTGAAGTTATATTCTTTTGCATAAAATTAAAGTGTCTTATTCATTTGCATAATAGCACGCAGCTTTACCTCAGACTTATTTATCTCTAGAAGCCAAAACAGTTGTATGGCTCAAAAGCAAAGATAAAACAATTATTTGTTTACAAATGTGGGGAATAGTTTCTGCCTTTCAGAAAAACCCTGCATTCAGTTACTAGCAGCAACATACAGAAATCTTAATATAATATAAATATGTAGCTGAGTCACCTGATGTCATGTTTGCAAATGCACATTTCCATGGAGAGTCACAAACTGTATTTGTTGGAAGCATTATGTGGCATTAACTTACCTAAATAGGATGAAGTATATACATTAATTGTTTAACATAACAAACAACAACAACAACAAAAGTATAAATACTTAAGGATCTAGTATTTCTGATAATTTCTCATAAAGAAGTTGCCTTTCTCAAAGGAAAAGATTTCCCATCCATTCTAACAGTGAGCTATCTCTGTGTAAAGTTTACATTAGTATTTTTGGGTACAGATGCATTACAACTTTATGCACGACTTTGCAATTTTGATTTAAAAGTCCAGTACAGCACCCTGGCCTACGGTTCACAAGGCTGAATATATATACCTGTGGTCATTCTTGACTGTTGATTCTTTCTGCGATAAGAAAATAATCAATATTTAACATTTCTGAACTTGGAATAATTTCACAAAAACAGTACGACTGTAATATTCTCACGTATCATGAAAAATATAGCATGACGGCCTATCTTGGATTTCACTCTCAACATTTTATTTTATTTTTAATTATTTTTTAACTGATTGGGATTTTTCTTCTTTTTGTGTGTGTGACGGCATAATGCCATCCAGAGGCCGAGAGAGCTCATTGCAAGGTTCGGTTGCGAGGGTTGTCCAGGCGCCCGCCATCTTCTGGGCAAAGTGAGGTTTGGGCCTCTTTAAGATTTACATTTTTCCTATAATAAGACTTGATTTTCAAATGAAACAGCGCTTAGGTCTTTCAAGACTCTCAACATCTTCAGAGTTCTCTATCAGGCTGTACTGTTCAGTACATTGGCACAAAGGTAACTTGGGAGGAATGACTACAAAGACGAGCACATCAGCACAAGTGAAGCTAGGCATTAGATAGCTTAAATAAATTAAAGCATTTAGTTTCCTAGAATTCTCCATTCCCTCATCTACTTTTCTCTCCCATGATTCACAGCCATTACATGTTATAAAGTAGGAGCACGCTATCCTCATTTTTCAGTGGCAGTAGTGGAATTTTAATGGGTATACTTGTATTTCCTTAAGGTTCATTCTCAAAGAAAGATCTGAACATAAATAATAATAATCAAACAAACAAAAAATACCACGGTGAAAACAAACATACAAAAATTTTCATCTTGCTGTTCCCAGGATGTTTATCATTTGATGCAACCTACGAGGTATACTCATTATAATTAGACTAAAATGTTTTCATCATCTGTCTAGGGAAAAAATATATATATATTACCTTTATTTTACATAAATGAGATAAAACAAATGTGTAAAAATTAGTTTATATCAAACTTTTGCCATTTTTACTGGAAAATCAGCAGTCATCTAAATGTAGATAAGATTTATATTCCTTCATAATGCACCAAAACCATTGATAGAGCATTATAAAATTTTCGTAGAAAAAAAAAGAAAGAATTACATAATGTCATAAAAATATCAAATTAATATTTCAAAGATTAAAAAAAAAAGAACAAAGGAACTGAAAATAATTAATAACTAATTAATAACTACCTGGGAAAAGAAGAAGAAAATGAATTAAACTTTTTATTTCCCAGAATTGGTTTTCTTTGCTTATAGATCTTAAGTAAAGATTAAAAGTTTAACCCCTGTAATCAACTAGTTGTGTTCCCAATACTAGAAATCTTAAGCCTATATAATTTTTAAGATATGAGAAAATTTGACAGAAAAAGTTAAGACCACTCACCAGTCAACTCATACTCACAGTGTTGTTGAAAATCATCAGATTGATATTTCAGCTATAGATTGTATAATAGGTAATGTTGAGCAACATAAGCATAGAATGAATAAGAAAGGAGAGGACCAGCTGGAGCTCTCAGGCATGGAGCTTATCTTGAAATCCTTCCATTTCTGAACACAAAATACTTCCCTTTAGGCAGTGTATATTTAAGCTGAAAGCTAGTTGTGGACAGATGTGAACAGCATTGTCATCATAGATCCCAGCATCTTGCATGCTTGTTTTCTGGTTCCAGCTAGGATACAGTTAGCCTTCTTCTAGTTGGTATGCTGTGTGTTTTGGATTTAGGATGAGAATATTGATAACACACCGATGTTTTGGCTGTTACTGAGATGTGCTTACCAAATAGTCAAGGACTTTTCAGCATCTTGTACTGGCCTGCCAGCTGGGGGTGCACAAGGAACTGGAAGGGGACAAAATCAGGCAGCTGACCTCCACTGTCTTAGTGATATCCCATACCCTACGGTATCATGTAGAACAATGAAACTGGGGACTGCTGCTCGAGGTGTGGCTGGGCCTTCGTCAGCAGGTGGTGAACAACTGCACTGTGTATCACTTGTTTTGTATATTCTGTTAGTAGTAGTAGTACCAGTATTATTACTATTTAATTTTCCATCGTACTGAATTATCTGAGTTCATGAGGTTTACCCTTTGTCTGATTCTCTCCCCCATCCCACTGGATGGGATGGAGCAAATGGCTGTGTAGGAGTGAGCTTGGCTGCCTGCCGAACTAAACCGCAACAGGCTTAAGCCCTGAAGTGTTTTTCAAATTTACTATTTGAACTTATTGGTTTCAAGTAGCAGAGTGAAATCTGGGGAGAGATCCAGTTTCAGTATCGTGGCTTGGACAAAACTCTAAATATTCTGTTTTTCTTATGTAGAAAGTGACAGTGAAAAGATGGCTCTGAGAGTAGTACGATTGTTTCTGGTACAACAACATGGAGTGTTTTCTAACAGTTCCCATTCCGTACATGTTTTTTCTGTGCTACAAGGATTGTAGCCTATAGTATTTTTTCTTTCTGAACAATGTGTGGATATCTCTGTGATCATAAACCATTACAGACTTTACAAGCTGTTTTCTGTATATCATTCGAAAGTCTTCACTTTCTAGTACAGCAGGTTTTGAACACTGATGTCAAAGGAATTCATATCACTAGTTTATACTAAGGTAAAGTTTTCAAATAAGATTTTTTTAATTTTTTTTTAAAGGGTAGATTTGAAAAGAAAATATTTTGTCTTTTGGGTATATAGCACATATCAGTTAGTATAAAATCTACAGAGTTGTACATGCTATAACAAATTCATGAGCAAATTAAATTTGATTACTGAATAGATTAGCATTATTGCAACCTATGTTCAATTACTGCTGTTTTTCCTGAATGGTACTCTATGAACAGGAGCTTATTGTAAAAAATACCACTGAGTTAAGTATAATTGATAACTTAACTAAAATGGTCGTGTGTAACTAAAAAATAGAATTCATTTTAGATTTATGTTAGATTTACATTAGATTTATAACTCTAGTGACAATTAACCTCAATCAAGCACGATGCTGTGTAATCTCTGTAATAGATTAATATTGCAGCTGCTTTAGTAAAAGACAGAAAATATTTACCTCAATCATAACAAATTTTATATAATAAAAATTCCGCCATGCTTTTCTCTTTGAATACAACCGGTGTTTTTCCTACAATTTATTAGTACCCACGCTGTCCCTTTTTGTAGTTTTTGTCAGCTTGTCTGTGTGAGGAAGAGAAAACTGACACTTAAAAACAAGTTCCATATTCTGAAGGAAGTCCACTCTCTATAAAGAATCCACATGCAAAAAGGAATCTACAGAAGTGCTGTTTTCAGATTATTTTTAATAAAAATAACAGCGTTTAAGTCTGCGATATCTCAGAAGGGAAGGAACATGCTCCTGTGCCTTGCTGCTTCTACTGCTTAGTAGCTACTAAATTCAAACCATGTTTACTTCAGTACTCCTTCCTCAGCCTTGCTTCTGCAAAGATTTATTCACAATTTTAATTATACATAATATGCACATGAATACCAAAGTAGACTTCAGTGGAATTGTTCATTACGTATGTGGTTAGTCCTCTAGATATCTATTTGAATCTTGGAATGTAAGTGTTAGCATGTGTATCAATGAGCACTGGAACAAAATCAAGTGTAGACTTCAAGTGACCATTTGTACAAATTTTGCTATTTAGAGTTTCAATTAGACTTTGTTTCCCTTATCTTACAATGCATTTGAGTTCTCAGACTGGTTACATGTGCAAGCCAGAACCTTTCCTATGCATTTACAAGAACAAGGCATGGGAAACAGGGGCTGAGAAGAAAGCATTAACTGCAGCATGCTGTAGGTATGGGTTGCAGCTAACCACAAAACAGCTGCTATGGTTAATTGCACAAGCCATGTAATGTGCAACAAGTACATGTGCATCTGGATGCAGTCTATATTAGCCCATGATTCCTACACACTATTGCAAATGATGTATCAGTCTTATGTTAATAGCTGATCCTTTTTTTCCCTTTTTTTTTTTCCTATTTCTAATTGTACCGTTGATTACTTAAAGCAATATTAAGAAAGCTGGAAGTTGTTTTATATGTGAGAGCTGAGCTGCTTCCAATTACAGAGAGAATGCCAGTTTTCTTTAGCAGGGCAATCAGTTTATAAGGTTGCACTGATATGTCTTCTTCACTTGCAATAAAATGCAGTTAATTAACTTGAAGCTGTCTGAAAGTTCATGTTGAAGAGTTATCACAATAGAGTGAAAAAATAAAATGAATTGAAAATCGAAAGACATAAATAATTTCATCCCACTATGACCTGTCTGACTTTTTCCAAGTCAATGTAATTATCATTACTGTTATTTCTCTCTTCTTTTTCTGTCATAGTAAATAATCAGTCAGTGAAACCCTGGATGCCACAGTACCCTGGTTTTTCAAATTTTTGATCTCTTATGTGTGGAACTATTTGCATTTCAAATGTATTTTATGTAATGAATCAATCTCCTCTTTTACTGGTTTATATGATAAATTGTGGCATTTCCATCAGCTAGCCTCATCTCCTGAAGACAAAGAATACACAAATTCGTATCTCTGAGTTTAGCTTAGCACTGGTAGGAAAGGTTCAACAATATTAATCAAAATGAATAAAAGAGTGTTTTTTCTACAAATAAAAAAAAGTATGCTTTTGGCTTTGAATGCTTGTATGAAAATGTACATTTCAATATTTGTTTATTAATTTCTTTAATTCTGTGATCAACAACAAGTTTCAATTCTGATTTAGGGGAAAAATAGGTGTTGAAGAATTTGAATTTATTGTGGAGTAAAAATTCAAATTTTTAATCATCTGAATTTATAAGATGTAGACCAGACATCTCTTATCTTTTTAATAGAGTAATACTTATATTTGTAGTCTGAAAAGGCTAGGTTACTCTGACAACACTTTTCTACAAGTCAAAATGTTTTCCTGCTTTCACTGTTCCATGAACATATTTCAAGATCAATTTAAGGAAAGTAATCTCTTTGGGTAACTAAAAGACTGGAAATTTCTATTTACATTTTTTTCCATACAGCCTTTGTCTCTGTCTTCCATCTTCTTCTTCAACTGGAACTTCAGTCTAACAAAGTATTTGGATTTTTCATAGTTCAATTTAAAAGTTTCAATCTGAGGGGAAGTCCTACCACAAAGACTACCAAACTGTGAACGTCAAATGTGTATTAAATACAATTTATTTCACTCTGTTTCTCATGACCTCCTTTGCCTCAGATGAATACCAATTTTGACCAGAAATAGGAACAAGAACAGTGCTAGAGTACAGTATCAAAAAGGATAAGTATGGTAGAACTATAGAACCGTAGAATGGCTGAGGTTGACAGAGATCCTCTTGAGGCCATCTGATCCATCCTCTAGTATATCAGGGCAACCCAGAAAAGGTAGCCCAGGCCTATGTCCAGGCAGCTTTTGAAGATCTCCAAGGAGGACACCCCACAACCTCTCTGGGCAACTTGTACTAGAGAACTGTCACCTGCAGAGCACAAACATGATTCAGAGGGAGCCTCCTATTCTCCAGTTCATGCCCATTGCCTCTTGTCCTGGCACTAAGAACAAGTGAAAAAAACCTGTCTCTGTTCTCTTTGCACCCTCCTTTCAGGTATCTATAGAAGCTGAGGAGATTCCCCTTTGAGCCATCTTCCCTAGACTAATATTCCCAGCTCTCTTAGCCTGGGAGGCCTCCAGCATGGTGCATGGAGTTGTTCTTCCTAAGGTGCCAGGCTTTTCACTTCCCCTTTTTGAACTTGCTGAGTTCAGTCCATTTCTACTGCCTGTCAAGAACCCTCTGGGTGGCAGCAAACCCTCTGGTGTACCAACCACTCCTTTCAGTGAAGGTGTATTTCTCCGCCTCATCATCCAGATCATTAACAATGTTGAGCAGATCTGGGCTCAGCTAGACCTCATGCCACTGATCACCACTCTCTGGGTGCAACTGTTCAGCCACTCAGATCTACTTCACTGTCTATTCATTTGTCCATACTTCACCAGTTTCTTTATGAGGATATTATTAGGGACAGTATTGAAAACCTTGTCAGAATCAAAGTTGACAACGCTAACTACTCTTTGTAAACCACACTAGTCATAGTAGGCAGACATACTTGTTGAAGGGTAATTTGTTACCCCCTGGCAACTGTGGTGAAAGAATTGTTATTCATGGTCTTATTTCCTGAGAAAATAATCATTTTAGTACTAACTTCACAACAGAGGCAGTAGTAAAGAGGAAAAAATGTGCTTATATACCAGAAATGCAAAAAGAGAATCATGATGAGTAGGCAGCTACTAAAAAATATCAATTAATCCCTTCAGAAAGATCACGAGTACCCTCCAAACTAATGATAAATGTAAGACCATAAATAGCTAAAGGCAAAGCATACCATACATTCTTTTGTTTTGTGGACGAAAAAAATAGAAAAGAAGATAAATAAGTAAATTGTACTTTTCATTATTTGTAAAATTTGGAGAAGCTAATAATCATAGTGTTCATTTGCTTCTGTCATATTTTATTTTTTTATTATTAATGACATTTTTCAAAGAAAAATAAAATGGAGGAAAGATTTAATGCTCATCTCCCTGGAAAGCTTATTAAATATTCAAAAGCTCTTATGTGGAATAATAAATTTTAGCTGAAGATCTACACACATATGTCATCACTAAGTACTATATATATATATATATATATATATATACGTATATATCACAGCTAAGTGTGATTTACAGGTTTTCTGAGGGTTGCTACAGAGGCTGGCATGCATTAACAGCTGTGTTTGAAGATAAGCCCATACATCATATTCTGTAGCGTACATACATTAGTGCAGAAGTAAGCATATTAAATTATCAGGTGTTATTCTTACGAAATACCTTAAATGGAATAATGGTGCAGTTAATATTACTGTAGAGGTCAAAGGGAACAAATCAATAACTGTTATGTAAATCTAAAGTCTGAAATAGTACCAGTACTTAAAAGTGAATCTGTACTTCAAAGCTGAACTATTAATGATATTCAAAATACAAATTAGATCCTTTTTTTAACTACATTTTTACTTCTTAAAATGTCATATTACCAAGCTTCGTCTGAAAAAGACCTTCAGGAATCTCCATGGCAATTCATTCTCTGTTGTCTGAATAGTTGCAGCGTAAAATCTTGTTCCACAAATACTTCAAGGTAAAGTAGAAATATAAAATAAATTTTAGTATCAGCAATCCTTCTATAGAGATAACAGTAAATTCTCATTTAGCAGTGAGTGAGATTAGACATGAAAAACTGTCATTTAAGTCAACATCTGCCTACATTCATGAAGAGACATTGAATATATGTGGTCTCTTCTATTCAGTGATTTGTGCTTTTTAATTTTAAATCAAAAAGCAATAGAAAGATTTTCCCATCAATTTCTTCCTTGGATGATCAGTTTGTAAGTTTGTGCATGTATTCATCTGGTCAGGTGAAGAGTGTTCAGGTGAAATACATTGTGAAGCTGCTACTTCACTATAAAAGAGTTAAGTATTCAAAAATAAGGCTCTCAAACAAGTTGATAAAACCATCTCAGAAATGAGAAAACTAAAAGAATATCCGAAACCATCTCTGAGAAATTATGAGGAGAGCTGAGGAATAAATATGAGTGAGATTTGAAGTCTTGTCAGATGCCTGAGGAGAGGCTCATAAGCAGTCTGCGAAGACACGTAGCTGGACACACAAAATGTTTTACTAACCCAGAAAAGTTGCAAAGTGCCTGACAGAACCCAAAACTCACTTATGCCCACTTTGTGCTCATCAGATCAAAGAACCATCAGCAATTTCACTGACACAGAGCAGGAAGATGCAGGAAGATAAATTTTAAAATAACAACAAAGTTCTGGCTGTTGAAGACTTTCTTCTTAAAAGTGAGTGGAGTAGAGAATGCAGGAAAAAAGTCAGAATAAGAAAGCACTGTCAAAACTAGCTGCTTAAAAAAATCAGATCAAAAAAGGGCAGCCAGAGAATTTAAGTCAAGAGCTGTCTAAAACTTACATTTCTGAATTCAGATGAAAATAAAACTAAATCACTGGGAAAAATCTCATCAGGTTCTTTTTAAACTCAATTTAACATCATACTTCTACTGAGTAATTGGAGAAATCTATAGAAATAAATATTTCTGGCTAAGGTTTTGAACAATGCAATTAAAAATATTGGGTCTTTAAAGAAAAATCTCAGTTGAATGGACCTAACACAAAACTTCAATATGTAGCCTGAATGTACATACTATGTACATGTTAACATGTTATGCCATTGTTAACTATGGCTCTCCAAAAATGAATTAATAGATGAGTGGGAAAGAAATCTCACTTGAACTCCCAGGGATTTTGAAAAAACAAAAAAAAAAAAAAATGTGTATTTTTGCATTACCAAGATACCTTGTAGACCTAAGTTCAGACAGATTTTCAGATTCTCATTCTGAAATTATTATAAGTGTAATTATAGTTGTAATTTGTGAAGCAGACCAGTAAAACGAAAGCAAACAAAGAGCTAGATGAAAGCTATTCATCATGTGTCACACAAAGCATCTAATGAAAAAGAAGCATAGGAACGGGTTCGTGCTTTCAGTGTCTTGTAAAGAAAAATAGTAGAATATTTCAAATGAAATGAGGAGGGACTGACGCTAATATAAAAGCCAAAGCTATAAAGAAATGTGTCTGCAAGATAAACACCAACAAATACAATGAAAACAAATAAATAAATAGATTGATAAATAGATAAATAAATAAATAAAAGTTCTTCAATAATAGCCTAAATCAAAACAGGTAGTTTATGTACGCAAATTAAACTGGGAGGAATTTCAAGTACATCTAAGACAGTGTCCCTACCTGCTAGAAGATTGTTGATACAAATACTCAGTACAGACAAAAGCAGGCAACTATAACTTTTCAATCTTAAACAGCAATACGTTACCCTGTTTTTGGCACTAAAAACTGTCCCTAGAGGATATATTGCAAACTATCTTTGGGGGGCAAGTTTTCACATAATTTGACAAGAAAAGAAAAATATGCATGTATATATGTGAGTATGTGTATATGAGTGTGTGTGTATAAACATACATAGGCGAAGATGGTAAATTGAGGGCAGATACAATAGCAATGTTGAATAGGGCAGCTGCTTTGTATAGAGACACACCTGTTGCCATCTCATGGTATTAAACACTGCTACTACACTGGAAGGTGTTAATACTCCTTTAGCATTTCACACAGTTCTCTAAATAGTTAATGTATGGTTCTGTGTCTATCACCAAAGTTAATTACAGTGTTGTCATAATATTAAAGGGTGCAATTACCTAGCCACTAGAGTTTTAAAGTATTTAACCATCCTAAGTTTATAATTATCATTAATCTGAAGATAGCATTTGATTGCCTACTACTAAACTTGGAAAGTAATATGTTTATCTGTAACATAAAGGAAGGTAAACCTTTTAAGATAATAGCTACATAAATGTCCGTTTCTTAATAAGATTGCAAATATATCATCTTCTACAGTTTATAAGACAATATTTTATGTAGAATTGCATTAGTTTGAATTAACTGCAATTTCAGCACTTATGTCAGTTTTAGTGCATGGCAGTAGTTAAGCAGTCATAGAGAAGCCATATTCATTAACATTTTAATACTATGGTAGCATTGAAAAGGCTTGAGTATGTAATGGACTTTTCAGGAAATCTGTTTTCTTTTGTGTTTCTTCATTGTGCCCAGTAGACTTCAAGTTCAAATATCAATGAAACGTTAGTGTCCTATCCCAACTGTGTTGTGTTTTAGAAAGAGTCATCATAGCTATGTGATGCAAGAATACTTCTGATTCTGTCTCTTTATGAAGTTTAGCAGTTATGGAGACAGAACTTACTTATAAAAATTTACAACTACAGAAAATTTCAGTAGCACAAGGAAAGATCTCTCAAGACTCTCATTTGGCATTTTTACCTGCTCCATTCTGAGAGTGAGGAAAGTTGGATACAAAGTATATTTGACATTGTACTTTACAAAATATGGGTTGTGTAAAATCGCTGTTCTTTTGTATCATAACTGTATAAACACACAAGTAATGACAAAAGAAGTGCTAAAGATGTTCAAAATGTTATTAGTGCTGCACTCAGAACAAAGAATATTCATAGGAAATAAAACTGCAAGAAAAAATATTTTAAGAACATTCTGAATGATGTTTTGTTACTCAAAGCTGAAAAAGCCTTAGAGGATTTTTTTCCTTCTTCTGAATTAAAATATGTTCTTTTGAAAAAGAAAAAGAAATCCTGAAAGAGACCTCTTCTAAAATGAACAAGAAGTGTTGATTCTTATAGACTGACTATAGACTGACTTCCTAACATCCAACCTGTATCTTCCCTCTTTTAGTTTAAAACCATTCCCCTTTGTTTTACCACAACCAGACCATGTAAAAAGTCAGTCTCCCTCTTGTTCCTAAGATCCCTTCAAGTACTGGAAGGCCACAGTGGGGTCTTCCCAGAGCCTTCTCTCCTCCAGGTTTTATTCATAGGAGAAGTGCTCCAGCCCTCTGATCATTTTCATGGTCTCTGCCAGACCCACCGCAAAAGGTTTGCCTTCTTCTTGTGATGGGGGCCCCAGGCCTGGATGCAGTACTCCAGATGGGGCCTCATGAGAGCAGAGTAGAGGGGGAAAATCACCTACCTTGCCCTCCTGGCCATCCTCTTTTGATGCAGCCTAAGGTACAGGATGAAGGAGATAGCACAGAGGGTTTACATGTGTCCCATTGTGAGGATTCCAATCCAAAGAAAATAAGGCCTGAGAGAGAAACCAGAGAAAGTGATTATTATGTGTCCTATGTGACCTCTGAACATGCTCTATAAATAATTTTCTTGAATGGACATGATTTTATTTACTCCGAAAAATAATATACAGGAGATGTAACAATCTTTTCGTATATAAAACATTGCTGAAAATAAGAACAAAATAGTCTGCTTTCAGTCCTAACAAAATAAGAGGCAAGATGTTGAAATTCCAACAATGAAAGTTCCAGCTATCCTAGCTGATCAACCTGATTCTTAAATTTAAGTTTAAAATAAAGGCGTCATTTCTCACTCAGATTCATTTCCTGCACGTTTTTTATTCTGTTATGGTCTTTCCTCTAAAGTCTGATTATTCCTCTGTAGAATCACAAAATCTGAGAAGACCATTGCCAAAATTGGCTTGACAACATAAAACAATTAGACAAAAAAAATTGCTGTTTTTGTAATGTCAAGCATTTTCTCATCATCAGGAAGACAATAAAATCTGAGTTGTTTTGGGTTGTGGACAGGATGATCTCTTATGTTTAGCATGATGAAATTACGTCTGGTATACTAGGACCTACTGTGTGTATGATCTCAATCCTCTCCATCATTTTCCAAACACTTTATTCCATTAAGCAGTTATGACTAAACATAATAGGTGTATAATGTAGCACTTAGAGCAGCGGGCTGTGTGTGTACAGTATTCCCAAGTGCTTTGATCAGTATAATGCAACACACATTTCAAACACAAAATTAGGCTTTGCTACCTTTGCAAATAAGATTATTTCCAGTTCCTATATGAAATAGATGACCCCTATGTTGTCATCCATTCCCTCATACAATAAAACCATCCTGTCTTTTACTTCATCATGAACAGAAAGCTTTTATATATTTACGCATGATATGTGTATATACATACGTATATATATACGATGAACGGCAGGTGCATCCACCCCTACCCTTCCCATACCAGACCACTTTCTTGATAAAGCTGTCAGCAATAGATGAAGACTTTAAATTAGTGTCATACATTTTGTTCTTTCTATTTCAGTAGACTGAAATCAAAGCAAGCTGAACTAACAGCATCTTGCACCCAAAATGTAACCATTAAAAACTGCGTATCTTAAATTTTATAAAATACCAACCAGATTTTTTTGTTGTTACATAATATACTTTAGGGGGGGAAAAAATGAAATACTTAAGACAGAACAGAAAATAACTTTGTTCATTATCTTGTTTTCAAATGCACAGTATTGAAATGCTTTTTCTCACAACAATGAAGAAAAAACTTGTTTTTTTTGTTTTGTGCAGATAGCAATAACCCTGTGTTCTATATGTGAGCATGACTGGCCATTCCTTTGAACCTCTGATGACAGCTTGTTGAAAACTTTCTTTAAGGAGAAGATACAGTGTCAACATGAAATTTAATGACCAGATTTGATCTGTAGGAACATCTCCTTTGTCAGAGAAAAAGCCTGGATACTGTCTCCTCTTACTCTATTTTTTTGCAGGGGAAAACATAGAGGCTGTGGGCAAGGAGGGAGCCAGGTGCACCTTCAGGTCTTCTGCACTGGATGAGCTCTGCCCTGCAGCCATGGCCACTGCACTTGTCTGCTGAAGTGCCTGGTTCTTCAGCTCTGCTGACAGCAAGGTATGCTGACTCACTGCTCTCAGAGGGACTGTTGGTCCTCAGAGATCTCCCCTACAAATAGGGGTGCTAACAGAATCAAAAGTTTTTCCTACACTGTATGCAGACATTTTATGTGATACCTTAATTCTTGTGCAGTAGGCAGAGTAACATAATTGATAGACAAGTTCGATTTCCTCAGATATAAATAATATCTGTCACTAACAATGCTTGTCCACAAGACTTTTTATTTTGTTTGTAACAAAGGAATTCAGATTGGAAAAGACAAGTAATCCTATTTAAATTGCTTCAGGCAACTTTGTAAGGAGATTCCTTCCATCTTAACTCACTGAAAGTCTATATTTTTTTAATATGAGTATATACCGATAAGGACAAAGAAAATGCAGTTGGTGCAAATTAGTAGAATTGTCATAAATTACTTACTAATTACTTATTAATTTCTCATTAAAACATACCTGAGGTAAACAATTAGATTTCATTGTACTGAAACTTGACTATATTGTTTCCTTAATTTAGAAGGGGGCAAAAAAATTTCGAGCATCCTACACCGTTTTTCTACAAAGCTGTAGGAAACATGAAAAAAAAAAAAACCAAAAAAACCCCAACCTTTTAAATAGTAGGTTTTGACAGATCTATACTGCTTCTTGTGATGCTGTTCTTCTAAAACCTCAGTTCTTCTGATACAATATGCTTGTCAATCAGTAACTGAAATACAATATTGCCACTGGGAATTGTGATAGGCAAAGCTACCAACAACACAGTAGACTTACTATTTTAGCTTCAACTGTGTCAAAAATTGTGCTATCACCATTACTTCCTGGCAAAGCACGGAAATTCCTTGCTTGCCAAAGCTCTTTCAAGGTCAGTGACAAAGCATTTACTGTGAATTCCAGGAGCTGTTTTTATTTTAATGAAATTTCAGAGAAAAAATAGCCTTACTGCTAAATTTAAAAAATGCACACTGCCTCTCATCAGGTGGAAAAGCACAAGACTAATAGCTTGGAGTAAAAATAAACTATAATGTATAGATGTATGAAAAAGGTATTTGGCATTTGTATCTTCACCTGTCTTTTGCTCTCTCCAAAATGTTATTTATTCTGTTTTAAAGCTATGTTTTTTTTTTTTTTCATTTGTTTTGTTTTGTTTTTTAAAGGAAATATTCTCTTCAAAATTTAAAGGAGGTATCAAAATAAAATTCACAACAGTATATGATTTCAAGGGAATATTTACTTAAAGATTAATACAGTTCTTGGGACCAACTCTTGAATCTTCAAATCCTCTGGAAGCATATGTTAAGGATTTTTTAAGACATATTTTGCTGTGTCATTGTGCTGTAGTTACTTAGATAGTGTAATATAAGTGTTCCATAGGAAGGGATTAACAGCAATTTTCTGACCTTGGAAATGGTGCTAATCAGTGGTATAGCATTTACACAGAAAAAAAAATGAGAGTTTCTGTAGTCTGCTGGTCTGGGGAATTGCTTCTTTGAGAAAGTACTCAGGTGACACTATCATGCTTAAAATACACCTAAATGTATTGCAAAGAAAATACAAGGTCTAGCAAAATAGTTGATGTCCTAACTTTGTTTTTAGTAAATTCATGCTTCAAGCATGGTAGTAGGAGACTAGCAATAGTTTAGGAGTGAGAACTTGTTTTGAATATGTTTATGAAGCTGTCTATGAATAATGACCTGATCTGAGTTCTGCTTCTTCAGAGACCAGCAGAAAAGAGCAGTTCTTTCGTTTCTGCTATAGGTTTGGCTGAGCTCTCAACATAGTAAAAGAAGAAGCTACTAATAGAAAGCTGAAGATGTGGGTTTGGAGGCTATATAATAATTCTGCGATGAGATGGATTTTGCAGCTATGATGCCAAAATGCAAATATTAACCAATCAGTTTTTTTGAACAAGGAAATTTATTAATATCCGTATGGACTTGCCTTCTTCCATTGAATGTACTTAACAAATGCACTCAAGGTAGCCTAGTGGCATGGATGGTTGTGTAGAAAGCACTCTTGAAATGCGTGCTATTTCCTTTGCTGACAGTTCTGGAGGAGGCAGCTAATGTTCAGGCTTTGCCTATGCAAAAGGTAACTCACTCTTGCCTTTTCTCCTTTGAATAGCTTCAGTGTTACAGTTAGTTCATTGTGCTGTTCTCATTTTACATCACCTTTGTGAGCTGATAAAAGTTGAACATGCACTGAGTTTTAATAAAAAGAGGAGGCAGGGATGTGAGTGAGATGAGTTCAAAGACTGTGCCACTGTGAATTTCTAGCATCAGGTGAATATGTTTTTGAACTCTACAAGCATGCTGCATGCAACTTTTTTCTGAGAAAAGAAATTTCAATTTCATCTTTGCATAGAAAACAAACAAACAACATCAGTACCTGAAAATTGTGGCCTACATGCTCCTCTTAAAAGTAGTGGTGCTTTTTAATTTGTTTATGCTTTATTTTCCCCTGTACTGTTTCTTTATGTTAAGGTGAGATTCATACTTCATTTTAAGCTGCTGTGAGAAGTCACTATGTTGCACATCTACATTTTGCTTTTAGATGTATGGTCTACATTTATTTATATGTACATGTAATTTTTTAGATATTTCATCAGTCTGATGCATTGTCAGCCTAGGAACATGCAATCTGCCAGCAGAGATCTTTTGAAATATGTAAACTTAATTGTTGCTTTCGTCTCAGAGATAAATATTTTCTTTTCAGAAAATGTTAAGGAGATAAAAAGGCAGAAAGTCTTGGCCAAGCTACTGTCACTCTTTGTGTGCAGGTTAAAGTTTTAACCTCTGGTTGGATTCACTCACTAATACCAGATAGGACCGACCTTCTGTACTCAGTAGCAGCAGTTAGTCCTTCTATGAGTACTGAAATTGGGAAATCTCAGACACTTAAATACAAGGCATTACTGAATTACCTAAGGATGTAGTTCTGGCTGCCCTCAAGTCACATTTTGATTAAGCTGGAAGCAACAAACAAGAACATAACCCTGGCCTTTAAAAAGCAAGCACATGCTTAGGAGAGATTTAGAGATGTCAGGTGAGTAGAAGAGTTTACCTTTCCAAATGAAAACAGCTACTTTTTTTTTTTTTTTCAAGAGTTATAGTGAATTCCCAAACCTGCCTTTTCTCTTAGCAAATGACACAGAGCTTAACACACACTTTACCATGCTAGCCTACTTGCTTAATAGAACTAGAATATGTAGATGTGTTATTCCTACCTGATGGATCAAAAGTATAATTGCATCACAATGAGACTGTCTAAATCCTGAGTTTATAAGACAATGTAGAAAAAGGCATCTTGCAACTCTTGCAGATGTATCTGCTTTGTTTTGTACAATAGTAGACAACAACAGCAGTTTTGTGGTTGAATTTGGTCTATGAACTGAAAAACAACTTATTTTTATAGCCGTCAACATCTCATCAAAGTTGTCCTTGAGGAGGTGCTTGCTGTCTGCAAGACTTAGCTTTCTCCTAGAATGTGCTTGTAATAGAGAATGTATAAAAAGAGAATCATAACTGAAATGCATCATCCTGTAATAAAGTTAGGTTGGAAAAAAAAGAAAAATGAATTTTTAGGTTTTTTTTTTTTTTTTAATTTTCCCATAAGCCAATAAATAAATAAATAAATAAATAAATAAATAAATAAATAAATAAATAAATAAATAAATAAATGGAGGAGCACGGCTTGTGTTCATTTGAAGCAGTCATCTCAGACTATGCTGGTCAGCCTGCCAGCCACATTTGCTGTCTCAAAACCAGTAACTGCCCTTTTCCCATAAGCACACATTAAATCCCTTTCTTCTAGGCAGTTTGCCTGTAGACAAAGAATGGTTGGTAAGAACAGCTGTATGCACAACACTACAGGAGACAGTCCAATCAGAAAGAGAGAATTACTTTTCAAGGCTTATCAACTTCTCTCAGAAATTCACTTGGCTTTCAGAAAGCAGCTTTACTCAGCCCTTCCAGTAAACCTCCTCTTCCAAGCAGTTTATTTTTCATCTTTTTTCTGTCATCAATTTATGGGCAAATGTTCACAAATGAGAACTGCATTTCTAAAACTTATATTGAGTAGGTTTTGTTCCATGCTCTGTTGACAGACTCTGATTAACTTGGCGCTACTTAGGTGAATGCTTGGTTAAACTGATCTTGGTCACACCTGAATGGAGAGCACATCTCCTGCAATGTCATGGTTTAGTATATGTAGTTTGACACAGAGTTTCCTGCTTGTGGATATTTATGTACAGTTTCTTTGACAAACTGGAAATGTAAGGCCCTCTGAGGACTCCTTATCTTGAGTATCTGTGTACTTGTCACAAGTACCATCTTGCTTGAAAAACACATCTGAGTTCTAATATTATATACCATATGCTCCCTAATGATGGAAGATAAGCCCCATTGCAGCTTGTATATGCTATCTTCCTCCATCTATTTACTTTTAACTTTTCTGTGCTTTTTCTGTTGGTGGGCTCCACTACAACTTAGGCCTAAGTGGCACTATTTTCACGCTTTTAGATTTAGGACACTGCAAGATTTTGCCTGATTCCAAATGTCTGAAGTCACTTCATTTGTGCAACACACTTTGCTGTGTAAAAAGGTGTCTGTATTCTCAAGGAAACCAGTACAATTGTATTACAAAAAAAAAAACAAAAACAAACAAACAAACAAACAAACAAAAAAAAACAACAAAAAAAACCCACACCAAAAACAGAAAACATTGGGGAAAAAATGTGACAGTACAGCTCTTCTGGTTAAAAAAATAACCAATTTTATTTTGGTAGCATGCTTATTTTTGCAATACTTGGCAAAAATAATAAAAATAAAAATAAAAATAAAATAATAATAATAATAAAAAGTCTGTTGTGAATTTAAGCTGATCCAAACAATAATCATAATGAACTCTTCTCCAAGCTGCTTAATTAGCTGGATAAATTAATTGGATGGAACTTATATATACTTATATTAACTTATATTCTGGTATTTTACATGCTGCTTACTTTTTATCATCCCAACCACCAAAAAAAGTTAGATATCCATTCTGTTTTGATCTGAAATACTGTATGGAATGCACTTTTGGGTTGGGAGTGCCTGAGTTTAACCATAATTTTTGTTGATTAAGGTTCAATGAATTCAAACACCAGGCAGTCTTAGAAATTTTGCTTAGTATGAAGTCCATTTGTGTGACACTTGAAAAATGGAAGTGAAACAAATGGCTTGTTTCATTGTTACTTGAAAAACAGTATTTCAGATGGTTATTGGTGGAACTGATCAAGAAAAAAAGGTGAAATTTGAAAAGAGAACTTATTTTCAAAACATGATTTTGGGTAGGGACAGACATAACCATTTGGTTTTGTTTATTTGTTCGTTTGTTTGTTTTATGTTGGTAGAAGAATTATGTTTTAGACACTCCTTTTCACTGAAGAGTAATTTCTATTGTTGAAATAGATCAACATAAAATTAACTTATTTTTAATCAACACCTCTAGTCATTTACTTTGCTTTACTATCTCTAATAACAAGACCGAATCCATCAAAAAAGCAAGTCTTAAAATCAGATACACATCATGAACAGAGAAGACAGTAGATGCCTTCCAAATTTGCATTTCAAAAATTCTTAAGCCTGTACTTTCAGCTATAACTTTTTAATGTGATACTGGCTGTTCACATTGAAAGATGAAAAGTTTCAAACACTGAACATGTAAGCCCATTCCTACTCTTCTGATTTATTGCTCTATTTTATAGCATGCATTAGCCTATACAGTGACCCTTGCTCTTTGCAAGGCTTGTACAGCATTAAAGTCAAACCAGGTAACATGTAAGAAATGCAAAAGAAGTCATGGGAAGAATTCTTCTGTTTTATCACTCATGTTACTTCAGGCAGCCTTCTTCTATGTTTAAACTGACTGATGACATATTTAAATTAGGATTTAAGGTCACTTCTTTCATACTAGTAAGTTCAATGTATGCTTTAAAGAGATCAAAGTAATGTCAATTGAATTATGCATTAGGATAACTAATGTTCATACTTGGTTCTCTTTGACATTAGGCAGCAGTTAAGGTAAGTGCAATCTGGAAGAGAGTGAATAGGATCTTTTCCCCATATCATGGCCTTTGGGATTTCCTATGGTTCAAAAGAATTTCCTCTGTTCCTCATGAATGCACAAAGATCTTGCTGACTTTTTTGTCTATAGATTTTTGGAAGAATAATAGTGAGCTTTTGCTCTGTCATTCCAGAATAGGAAGAAAAAAAAAAAAATGGGAAGAGCACTTTGGAGTGCTCTTTCATGGAAAATATGAATTAGGAAATCCTAAACAGCAGTAAAACTGAAAACAGAGGTGGGAAAAAAAAATACAACATTTAAAAAATATTTTTTAAACTGATTTTATACCAATATCTAATGCACTGCTTCTAAGTTCCTAATCAAAAATTGACTCATAAGCATGAGCATGAAATATTGCTCTGCATTTGCCCTGTGTTACTCAGGTTACAAGATGAAGTGTGTGAAAATGAGTGCATGTATAATCTCATCTCCATCTTTGCATGTAATCCAAGGACAATCAACCATTTTCTATCAAAAATTGTATCATGCCAAGCAACTAAAGGCCATGCTACTGAGCACTTAGGAAAAGATGCAGCTAGAGGATCGTACAGTCCATGAATTCTGACATTTCTAAAGGCACCTTTCAATCCTCTTCCTTCCCCTGATCCTGTCGTACTGCGGTACTTGCAGGCGGTTTGATGTGGCCGCTTAACCCATTGCTTAGCACTTAGGCCTGGGAACGTGCCAGTGTGGTTTTGGCTCGCAGCCAAGATTTTTTCCCAAGGAACAGAAGTTAAGAGAAGAGAAATTTCAGCGTTTTTTCTCTCCAGCGAAATGTGAATGTGGTTCCATGAACAGAAAAAAATGCAGACTTGTTCTCACTGACTTCCGTCTGTCAGGCTCTGCACTCTGCAGCAAATAACAGAAATGTGAACATTTAAAAAATTCTTCAAAACAGAAAACACTAGACATTTTGAATACGTATGCTCTTACAAACTATTATTGCAATGTTCAGAAAGAATTTTCTAAAGTCAGATTTTGGCACAAAGAATAATGTACATAAACTAACAAACAAAAAAGCATTGAAAAGCTAATGAAAATGTGTTTCTTTTTAACCATACTTGCTGAGAATTCCTGTGTGTTCCATTTTTCTGAAAGCATCTTTGTGAAATAGTCTTATTTCTCATGCAAAAGTACAAGGGAAAATCTCCCGTAACCTAAAGAGAAATTTTTATGATAAATTTTCTTCACTGTCTTCCCACTTAGAGGTCACACTTGCAGACTACACTTTTTTTTTTTTTTTTTTCCCCAAGTAAATGGAACTATTATTTTATAAGTTATACACTTCAGCAACAAATGCATATGCATGCACCTGTGAGAGCAGAATGGGCCTTCAGCTGTACAGCTGCAATAGCAGGAGGTACAGGGGTGCACCAGAACGCTTTGCCAGCTCTGAGAGATACTTTCACTAGAAGGTGTGTGGCAGAGCTCAAGTAAGACATAATTGTTAGGAAGAGACTAAATACATGCACGCGTCTACTTCTATACTTAATTGCATAAGTTGTTTAAAATTCATCATAAACAGAATGATCATAAATGCGTCATATATTTGCTAAGTATAACAAAAAGCTGAAGAAACCCTAAAAGCAATTGCAGTAAAAAGAGTGCTAGCTTATACAACAAATAAAACATCTAAACGTCATACAAGACTGGAGAAATATTAATTAAATGTTGGTTCAGATTTTTAATCTGTGAATTCAGTCCTTTCCAAATCCTAAGTTGTTTATGTTTTGTATAGAAAGTAGAAGAGTGTGAATCAATCACTTCTCTTGATATCAATCTGTGAATGTGTTCAAATAAAGCTACAATTTTTGGTTTCTCTTAGACTCATCATTTTGGTCTTCTGAGTACCCAACCACTGTCACATATCACTGACCTTAAATACTCTTTGCTGGTATTGAGATGAGATCCTCTTTCTTTGTCAGCTTTTTTTTTGGAGACTTGATCCGGTGCCTCCTTAGCTGTTGAACATTTGCTCAATTTTGTCTGATTTAGAAAGATCTAGTAAGAAAAATGCCAGCAATTAAAGTGTTGTCATTCTCTCCTCATAGAACAGGAACAAATGTATCTCCAGCAAGATTTTGAAAACCAGAATATCCAGAAAGATTTGTCCTTAATTTCTCATGGATCCATACATTGTCATTCATATATCATATCATTAAGCGTCCTTTCTTTACCAAACGCTAATTATATTGAAAGGTAATTTCATTGTTTTTGTTTATGTACCAGTAGGGGAATGCTGAAGAACAGACTGTGTAGTTCTCACTTTGGTAGTGACCTTGTTGAGTCATGAAGGTTTGTAGCATTGTTGTGTCTTCTTCATCTCTGTCTGCTTCTACTGGACTCACTCAGGGTACTGTTTTTTGAAAATGCACGTCTACTAGCAGTCAGTAGAAGAAACCACATCCCTTAGTTTCCTTTAAACAGGCTATGAGTGAAAAGAAGACTTTTTTTGCATGTCTCTGCATTGTTAGGAATCGTGACAGTATGAGGATAACTTTAGAATCAAGAGAAAGCATCAGATCTGTGTTCAGTGATTATCTACTGTAGATTTCAGTTAGAAGCTACCATTTTTCAGAGGAGACAAAAATTGGTTTAAGATGTCTATTATGTTTGCTTATGGGAATGGATTTTTTTTCTAGGCACACTGATCTATAGAAACTTCTATGAATCCCAATTAGTAATAGACTAACTAGTACTGCATAACAATGACTGCTGGTTGAACCAAAGCAGAAAAAGAATCACAGAATCACCAAGGTTGGAAAAGACCTACAAGATCATCGAGTCTAACCATCCACTTGTTACCAATAGCACTCCCTAAACCATATCCCTCAGTGCAACATCCAAACATTTCTTGAACACCTCCAGGGACGGTGACTTCACCGTCTCCCTGGCAGCCCATTCCAGTGGCTGACCACTCTTGCTGAGAAATAGCATTTCCTAACATCCAGCCTGAATCTCCCCTGACGCAGCTTGAATCCATTCCCTCTAGTCCTAACCCCAGTTACACGAGAGAAGAGGCCAACCCCCAGCTCACCACAACCTCCCTTCAGGAAGTTATAGAGAGCAATAAGGTCTCCCCTGAGCCTCCTCTTCTCCAGACTGAACAATCCCAGCTCCTTCAGCCGCTTCTCATAAGGCCTGTGCTCCAGACCCCTCACCAGCTTCATAGCCCTTCTTTGAACACACTCCAGAGCCTCAATGTCTTTCTTGCAGTGAGGGGCCCAAAACTGGACACAGTACTCGAGGTGTGGCCTCAACTGAGCTGAGTACAGGGGGACAATTACCTCCCTGTTCCTGCTGGCAACACTGTTTCTGAAATAGTGAATATAGAAATAGTGAAATAGAAACAGTGTTTTGGCTAAATTAGAACGTTCTGGTTGTTTCTCAGGAATCTTTTAAATTGGAAATGAAATGCAAGACACTTACTAATAGTATGGCTATATGTTACAATCATAGCTGTTCTACATTTATTATACATTTTCTCTGTATGGCCAGTAAAAAATTATAACCTAATGCATTAAATACCGTACTTATATAATGAATATAAAAGGTAATAATTTATGAAGGATACAGTGAAGGAGTTTGAAGGTTGTTCTCCAGTGCTCTCAAAAGAAAAATATCTTTGGGATCCAAGTGCCCCTACTTTTCCAGGGCTCTGTTAAAGCCAAGAAGGTAACAAGAAACTGGTTTAACTGTAATGAACGAGGATGTTACATTTGTTTCTTGGTTTCTGCTTGGTTAAACCTGTGTCTTTCCTTAACAATTTAAGGTGACCAGTTAGAAAGGTAATCTAACCTACCTATCAGGGTTACCGCATCACCCACATGGGGACTGCTTTCCTGTCCCGGAAAAACCATAAAGGATGTAATTCAAAAACTTTAAATTCCTCTTCTTTTCAAACTTGGAAGATTCTGGTAGTCACCTCAAACTGACATGGCATTGATAGAAGACGAATGAAATATTTTGTTTGTGGCAAACTTGTATATTTATTAAAAATTAAAAATCTGGAAAATATGTAAGGATGACTACCCGTGCAGCCTGCTGTAGGGGGCCTGCTTTGCAAGGGGGCTGGACTCGATGATCTCTGGAGGTCCCTTTCAGCCCCTACAATTTTGTGATTCTGTGATCTATCTCCATGCAAATATATATATTTTTTACATAGATTTCTCTTCCAGAAAAGGAATTATTCAAAATTTTCTGTTGGTCTTAGAGAACAGATTCTAGATTCAGAGGAGAAAGAAAAACCTAATTTTTGTAATAAACATAATACCTGATGGAAATCATATAATTGTTGTGATTATCTCATCTTTGAAAATAATAATCATGCTTGCTTCTGATTAAAAAAGTCATATTAAAAAGTTAAAGCATGGATCATCTCTGATGGAAAAAAAAATCAAGCATAAAGAGCAAATACTAACATTACTTTCTAATAAAAATGATAGGCAAGTAATAGCATATCTGACAGTCATAAATGATCGGCACAGAATTTTCTATCAAATCACTGTAGTAGTGTGAAAATACATTTAGTGCTCCAAACTGATAGTTTCATGGAAAGTACTCCTTTCAAATTACTGTCTTTGGAACAAAAGAATGAATTAGGTGCCCAGATCTGTATAACTAAATTGAAGCTGTAAAAAAATGCAGTCAAGCAACTGAGATGCTGATGGATTCCTGGATGATTTTTAAACATTCATAAAATGTTTAACTCCATTTTATAGACATACACAACAGTTTTATTGCACTGTTAGGGCATGAAAACAGATAACAGTTCTATTATAAAGTACATTTTGGACCCTGCATTTATTTGTGCATGAACACATGCTTACACATACATTTTGAGGCAAATGAATGAAAATTAGATAATATTTTCTCATTTGGCCTAAAATATCATAAGTGGTTTTAAATGAGATAAGACAGTAATTTTTCAGGGAAATATTATCTCATCTGAAAAGCCTTATTTGAACAATTTGTCTTAGAAAAATATTCCTGTACTCAATTTTTCAAAAAAAGTCTATCCATTTTTTGATAACTTCAGTTGTTCTGTATAGGTGAAAAAAAACCAAACCAATAAAATAGCATTAAACATTAACCTTGAAAGATTAGGAATCAGCTATTAGCTAAATACATAATACCTTTACTATATTTGAATATTTGCAGAAAGTCAGTAATCTTAATATGAAACTTTTGGCAAAGTATTCAGGCAAGATTAAATAAGTCATGAAAGGATACACATACGTGTCTGGAGATAAGCAAGAGACTATTTCTATTTCACATTGTACATCCACCTGTTCCCTACCCTATCTGATTTTCCAAGACTTTCCAAGATTGGTAGTCTATTTCTCACTGGATTTGAAGACAGGGTCTGGTGCAGGCTTATAAAAACACAGAACAACCCCCAGTTCTCAGATCCTACAGAAAAGCTCACGAAGGATAGACTTCTTCATGAACTCTACTTCTGCAAACTTCCTTGAGTCCCCATCCGGATGGGCCCAAGGAATGTTACAGGTACTGACAATATCTTCAGGACATCTCTATAAACCTGACATCCGTTTGCTACTAACAGGTCCAGATACACCCACACAAATTTGGAATATGCTCCTGTTTGGGTTTTAGTTTTTCTAGAATGTTCTCAACAGAACAAAGCTTTTATAAAGTTTTATACTTTCCCGCAGGAGATCCAGTGCAGCTAGATTTTAAACCAGCTTCTTTGTAAACAAAAGTAGTGAGTTTTAGATTGGTATGAATTTCTTCTTTTTTTTTTTTTTTTTCCTTCTGAGCTGTCCTAGCCACAGTAACAACTCACCAGTCGCCTCCCATGACACGTGGACATGGCACAAGAAGCCTGTGCTGTATGTAGTCCAAAGCACGGCCACTGAAAATGGCAAGGAGAGCAACACTAAGTATGTGATGGACAAGGTTTACTTGCTTTGCCTTACTGATGGGACTTGCAATCTTTATTCTTTATCTGGATTCACTTTTTCACAGAATTTCTAAGCAGCTACCTACTGTATGGTTTTCTATTTCCATCATATTGCCTTGTTCTCTAGGTTGTGTCAAACTTCATGAGGATCCCAAGGATGTTCTCAAGAGTGGTCCCTACTTAGACATGTCCAAAACTTTCCTTTCATTATTTCTTTCCCTCAGATCTCCACAGCTCATCCAGACAATACCAGCAGAAGTATACATCATCTTTGTTTAGCTATTTTGGGCCAGTATGTCTGGATGCTGGATGTTAAATTTTGCATTTCCCTTATCTTAGGGAGAGGATCACCACAACACAAAAAGAATGAAGAAACAGAATGTGTGATGAAGACTATAGTTAGACGTAGTCATATTTGGCTCCTCAGCATCTCAGCAACATTCTGCTCCTCTTTCTGTTAGGTTAAGATGGAATGTCCTTCAAATTTAAGACACATTTCTTTTCCTCCTATTTTCTTGATTGCTTGTTATCTTCTTCCCATGCAGAACTGGGTAAGGAGAAAAGGCAGGAAAAGTTTAATAAAAAAATACAAAAAAAAATGCCAAAATATCCTAGCTTTGTTCATTTATGTCTGGGAGGGGTGTGCTTCCTAATATGTGAAATTTGAGACTGAGGCACTTCAAAGTGTTATAGTTGGTCTCTTTTCTCCACCTTCTTAAGGTTCTTCCATTAGGATTTTTATCCTACAACTTGATTACCACAGCTTCGGTTTAGGCTGTTTCTTCTTGTTTTCTCTCTCTTTTTTTTTTTTTTTTTTTTAAAGTTCTTCTTTTTTCCACGTGTATATTTCAGAAGACAGGCTCATAAAATCTTATTGCTTATCCTATAAAAAAAGGTTAAAAGAATACTCATCTTTCCTATGTTCTTTTTGTTTCTGAATATAGTTTGGTTTGGAAGTGAAATTCTCTTTTTGAGACTCCAGAAATAAATCAAAACGGATTTAAAGGTTACCTAAGAGGATAAAATTGGTTAAAAAAACAGACAGGTCAGTCAAATATCCTAATTTCCCTCTGGGAAGGGAGTGAATTGTAGAAATAAAGTATGTTTATAATGAGTTTAGGATTAGATTTTTTTCCACTGTAGGTCTTTTTGTTATAAGCAGATAATTCTGATAATTTATAGACTAGAAAGGCACAGCAAGTTTGAAGCAGGAGAAAGAGATAGCTTATTAATACCGGTTTTCCATGGCGGTTTGTCTTCAATAAAAGGCGTACGTTTCAAAGATTCAACTTTTGAGTTTTTAAAAGATAGTTATAATTGAAAATAATTCACAAAATGAGGTTTTGTACTCTAATAGTTTTTCTGCAGTGTTTCTGAAGATTGTTGGAGTATCATGCATACCTAAAATGGAAAACCTGATATTTTAAATAGAGCACTTACGTGGTATTCAGCATGTTTCATATTTTGAAATTGTCAGAAGCCAATCAGAAAATTATTCTTTTAATAGCTATATGTATTTGCAAGAGTATTAGACTTAATGGGCTCTCTAAGATTTAGCTGCCTTAATTTGAAACATTATTTCCCCCATAAGTAGAAGCAAAGCATCTTATTCTCGGATATTGCACTTCATAGTCTAATAAATCAGCCTAAGCCATTAAAAAAGCCATTAATAAAGTCAGTACATGTACATCCTTTGTGCAGCACACTGCTTCCTCAAAAAGGCCTTCTCCAGACTTCTGGAGAAGGTAATACCTCAGTCTGGTGCAGTTACATCTGAGAGACCATATCTGTCAGGACAAAGAATGTCAGCATGGTTACTGGGGCTCCAGCCATGCCCATGAGATTTCTTCTTTGGGGGCAAAGAGCGAAAAGCATATATTATGCTTTGCATCAAGAGAGTCTTCGAGGAGTGAAGATTTTGTTCTCGGTGACTCTCTGATGATAGAAGACATTTCCTTTCCAGATCTCCAGAGACATACTAAACTTGTCTTTTTATATCTTTGGTGTTTGTTTTGTTTTGTTGGTTTTTTTTGTTTGTTTGTTTGTTTGTTTGTTTAATTTTCCATTCTTACATAGGTCAGAAAAAGGCAGGTTGAGATATTAGCCTGCCTGTTTACCTTGTATTTGAGGAGTGAAAGCATATATGTGATGCGTCTGGATAGAAATCCAGCAATAAATATGCACGCCTTTTTATGCAGGAACTAATGGCTTTGCTATTTGCAATGCCCATGGAAAACAATAGTTTTTTAATATTGTCTATCTGAGTGATTTATGTTTCATGCTGGTTCACAAAGGACTCTGGTTAGTATGTGATTTATGAGTTGAAGTAAAATAATTGTCTGAAGCCTCGCTGAAGGTAGGCTTCCAAACATTAATAATACATTACCTAATGCTTCTTTCTTGGCATTGCCTATGCAAATTTCTATTATCATAATAAGAATTACTGTTTACTTTAGATTGGAAATAGCTTTAGGTGGGAACATGTTTTTTTTATCAGATGTCTTGATTACATACTGCCAGTTCCCCGGTAATCTTTTAACCAGAGGTTCTCCTTTAGACTCAGCTGGTATTGGTGAGGGAAGAAGGGAGAGAAGCGGTATTCTTTGCTAGAATCAGAGAGAGGGATTTGCTTCTGCTCATCTCTGGCAAGAGTGGTGCAAGTCCTTCTTGGCTGGAAACTGAACACTGGTGTTAACTCTCAGTGGAGAATCATTCATGAATCCAAGGGATGCATATGCAGTCAGACTTGAATATACATCTTGCAAGAATTTGTTCACTTTGTGAAGCAAGCACAAGTGAAATAATTTCATTTAAATGAATTACATTCTGACAAGGGTGGATGGCAATACTTATTGTCTGTCCAAAATTGTATTAGTCTTGATTGGACTTCAGTTAGATAGGTTAGAAATTAACTTCTCTGCTTGAAATACTTTGGATTTGCTGAATAATTTCTGCTTTGACATGATGATTTCACACCAGCAGGAGTATTAGAAATAATCTTTTACAAAATATGTAAGGTATTAATTCATGCCAATGTATCCCTCACAATCATACTGTGTCTTTCCTGCTTCTTCGTTTTGGCTCCCTTGAGTGTATATACCTTTTGAGTTTCTGAGAAAACTTCCTGAAATTTGCAAAGAAAATGAGGGTTAAAGCATTTTTTTACTTCTGCCTTGTGAAATCTTCCTTCTGAAGCTGTATACAAATACAACGTACATGTGTGTTATGAAGAATTTCACAATATCACTTTTGTGGGGAAGCAACAAGACAACTCAGCCATCTTCCTGTGACTCAGAGCTGTGTGTTTATGGCACAAGCTGCCCGTGGGACCCATATGCAAATAGATATTTGCTTATTCTGTCTGGCGCCATCTAAAGCAACTGAAAATAAATACTGGAGCAATCATCTACTAAGCTCAGGCTTATGAAAATGTGTTGTATTTCACATGTATTTTGTGTATCTCTTGTATTTTTATTGTAATAAAATAATAATAACAATAGCAACAATAATAGCAACAACAATACAGTGATTCATGAATGGATTTTAATGCAAAACACAAGAACAATAATAAATAATTGGATGAAAATTGTTGAAAATTACTAATAGATATATGATTACCTCTACCATCTAAACCATTTCTTGTGGATGTTATACAGTGAGTTAATACACTCAAGAATAAATGGCTTATTATCTTTTTCATTACTGAGGTGACTGACACAAGATCTGTTGCATTGTTACCTCTTACTGCAGAGAATGAAATGCTTAAAAATTGTATGGAATACAGCACAATCTTACTAAACAAACAAACAAACAAACAGAAAAAAAGACCAAAACAACTATGAAACAAATGAACAAAAACAAACAAAACAAAAAAGCAGCTAAAAGAACCTTAGTTTATGCCATTATTTTAATCTCAATTTAAGGACACACACATGCATCAATTTTCGTGTGGCTGAGAGGTGATGAACAAGAGTTTGGGGACTGCATGTGAAGCCAAGTCCACAAGATGAAATCTTTCAGGGTTAATCTGTGAATGAGACATCTTTTCATAAGTTAATTGAATAGGATTATATACTTTTCTGGCTGACAACTGCCAGGAAATTTTCCTGTCCTCTCTGATCCTTCAGGAGCTTTCTGTACTTTAAACAACCACTAGTCTTATTGTGAACAAAGCTCATGTTTAATGTGTTATAAGGTATCTTGAAGTAATTTTCTGGTAGACATACCTTTTTTTTTTTTTTCCTCTAAAATTTAAAATATTCTGACTTGATGTATCATTGAAGTAGAAATTAAGGAAGAATTCATATTCCACTCAAAGCAGAAGCTCAAGCATATCCTTTTGACATTTCACTAGAAATAGCTAGGAAGGCACATGTGTATATATGCTTAGCATTTTTTTCTGTGTCTTTTTTTTCAGACCATATCTTTTATGAAGAGTTGCATGGTTTTACAGACATTTGTTCTTGGATAAAGGTAATGCAGAGTATTATTCCTAGCAAATGTTCCAAAACACATCCCATCAGTTGCTAGAACATCAAAGGGGAGGCAGTCTCCCTTCTCCCTCACCATTTATTAATTGACTATGGCAAAAGAATTCAGAACAAATAAAATAATAAGGATTCTGCTGGTAAATGAGAGTTTTCTTGGCTTAGAATCGTAATTTTCACACTTGTTAGACTTGGATAGAAAGCCAGCAGCAGTCAATGAAAATGCAAGAGCCTTTAGATCATAACATTAAGACTGATTTTATCTATCTATCTATTTATTTATTTATTTTTGTCAGTGAAATACTGTTGAGATAGCAAAAGGCTTTTATCACAGTTAAAAAAAAAAATCATGGAAATCAAAACATCAGGATTTCTCTTTTATTTCCCATTTTCCCTATACATGTTTATAGAGTGCAGTTACAAAGCTTTCCTTCATAATTCCAAACACCGTCATCAGTTTTCTTCCCTATTTGCTGCAAGATTCATCCAAGCTCACAAAAGCTTAGCTGAGAAAGTTAAGTCACCAAAAGGTTTGGTCTGCAAAAGCAAGTTACAACAAAAAGTTCACAATCTATTTCTAAGAATATTACCTATCCAGTTAAAATACTGAAATAAACCTGGCAAACTTTTAACTATCCATGTATGTTTCATCTCAGTGGGCGTAGCACACATAGGGATACAACGTACTCTGTAAACTGATCCATCAAAACTTCAAGATAGCGGTGCCCTCGGCAAAGGGTCACGTAGGATAATAACTTATGAAACTTTCATTAATAACCTAACTTCTTCACTGAGAACATTTATGGAGAGCATTTTCTCAGCACAACAGTAACACACCCACTCTCCTTTCCATCCTTTGTAGTTTTCTTTCCTCAAGCAGTCCAGATTCATCCTTGTCTGTTTTGTCCATAACTAACCCAAAGACGAGCAGCTTCAGTACATTTTTTTCCCCTGATCTCTTCTATGCATTATCTAGCTTGCTGTGTTTTATTTTTCTTTCAGAATTCATTCTTTTTGATAGATCCACCACAAGGAGCAGTATAATTAATGAAAGGCATGGGCACCGCTGCAGGGGGCACTGAGTACCTGTGTATAGCACCTCACTTTTCAAGTTTTTCATTGCCTACTTCTGTAGTTTCAATGCCTGTTCCATCCAGGTTAGCTGAACCGACACTACATTCCAGTGTTCGGCACTGGGCACTTACAATGCCCCCTCGGACGGACGCAAGCACGGCACGGTGCCCCCCTGTGTCTGTCCTCACGGATGTGCCACCAGGGCACAGACACCCGGCTCTGACAGCTCCACACCAGCGGCCAAAGCCGACGAGGCCGAACCGAGCTCCTGCTCTCAGCCCAGGGCTCCCCCTCCATAGGCCCCGGCCCCCCTCACCACCTCCCCGCGGCCCCGGCAGCAGCTCGTGGCGGCGGGTTGCGGGTAGGGCCAGCCTGGAGGCGGGCTGCGCGGCCGCGGCGCTGGGGGCGGTGTCCCCGCCCTGCTCCGCCCGCTGCCCCTCCCGCTCCCCCGGCCGTAGGCGCGGGCAGCCGCGGAGTGGGGCTGGCAGGCAGGGTGGTGGCGGCCGAGGTGAGGCGAGGGGCCGGTGGAAGAGTGGAGGATCTTCTGCCACTGGGGCCGGCGCGGAGCGGAACCCGCGGGAGGAGCGCGGGGCGGAGCGGAGCGCGGCCCCGCCGCTGCCTGGATGCCAGAGGCGCTTCGGGAGCCGGCGGCCGGCGGCACCCAGGAGGGCCCGGGGAACGAGGAAGAGGCGGCAGAGGAGGAGGAGGACTCCGGGCGCGGAGGGGAGAAAGCAGACAGCGCTGGCCATGGCCTCCAACTTTAACGATATAGTCAAACAGGGCTACGTGAAAATTCGCAGCAGGAAGCTGGGGGTGAGTGAGCTCTCCTTCGCCGCTGGGGGCGAGGCGCTGGGGGCGGCGGTGCCCCGGGTCGGGGCCGGCAGCGCGGGGCGCGGCGACCTGCTGTTGCTCCTACCGCTGCTAGCGACCGGACTTCGCTCCCTTCCCTTCGGAGCTGGCGGGATGTGCTGCCATGGCACCTCGCGTCTAGCCGGGCGCTTCGAGGCGTCGCTCTCAGCCAGCAGCTCCGGGCTCACTGTCGACGAGCGGCGGCGCCCGTCCCTTCGGCCCCGGGGCGCACGGCGCGGGCATCCCTTCCCCGGCTACCCCACTCCGTTCGGGGGCTTTGATGGGAGGAGGGCGGGAGGCGCCGGCAGGCTCTCGCAAAACTTTGTACGGGGCTTCTGCCCCCGCCCTCGTGTTGTGAGAAGGGGACGTCTTCGGTCAGGGGAGAGACGGAGGGGAGCGGGAAGGTTGGAGCTCGAGGAGCTGAGGCGGGCGGTGACTGCCGCACGGGCACGAGAGCGGCTGCAGGAGGCAGTTCTAGTGGTTGGGGCAGCTCGTGCTTGAGGGTTCCGGCCCCTGGTGCCCGCCGAGGCTGAGGGCAAGAGCGCGTTATCCGTGAGTGCCGTCGACGCTTTTGCTGTTGGGGTGCTGCGTGCCTTGGAAAGGCACAAAGTTGGAGTGTGTTGTGTGCAGTGGGGCAGGGGTCAGGATCTCTGCAACTTCAGGTGCTCCCAGGACTCATCTGGTTGATTGTTCTCCTGCTCTTTGGAAAAGACAGGGAGCTGGTAGCTCCAAGGCCTCCACTGCCTCACCCAGCTTCTGATGATGCCAGCACTCCCAAGAGACCGGGCTCCCTGCAGGCTGAAGATCAGACCTGGAGAAGAGCTGGGGTTTGCCCTGCTTTGAGTTCACCATGTATTGTTGCTGGGTGTGTGTAGAAGCGTGGGTACCTACCTGCTCTTCCCTGCAGCAAGGTGGGCTCCGTCTCCTGTTTTCCTTGAAATGCAGGGGCCATGTGAAACCTGCCCCCTGCAAGTCACACGCTGCAAGCTTATCACAGTGCTAATATTTATCTCCACCCTCCCCTCTCCTCCACGGCTGCTATGCTCTCCTCGTAGACACAGCATGCAGGAAGGTGGGAGACAAGCTGTAAACTGACCTTTGGAGCATTTTCTTGCCTTGGCAGGGGTGTTAATGCCAAAAGAGCAAGGAAGAGTTTGGTCCGAGACTTTAATAGAGTCAGGTTCAAATGTCTGAGAGAAGGTGTAAATCCAAAGAGAATGAGTGCTCCCATTAATGTTTTTGCAACCCAGGAGTTGCTCCACAAATCAGAATTGGGCATTGGTTAATTGAAGAAACAATTCCTGAGCCTCAGATTGTTGCTGGCAGTCCTCTGCTTAACCTTTGCAGGTCAGTCTTGTTCCAGCTCAGCCATGCTGCTGGATGGGCAGTGCTATCAAAACGCCTTGGTGCTGTTAGTTGGAGACAGAGTCAATCTGTCTGATTTGCAAGTCTGTCTTTGAGGGTAACTCAGAGCCTACTAGGTGTGAAATTCTGTATATGCACATCTCTATATATGCAAATACTTTTATATACCTATGTGTATAATATATATGCAACAAATGTGGAGTTCACATTATGATAATCTGCTGGCTTCTGAAACTGAAATGGTGAAAGTGGTGATATTTCATTGTGGCACAGCTTAAAGTAACTTGAAACATAAACATGTTTTGTGTCTTTGTTTTTTTTCTTTTTTCGGGGAGGAGGGGGAATGAGTAACTGCATTTTTTTGGAGTGGATATTGTTTATGGTCAGAACGATTATCATCCTTCTGCACCATGCAGGAGTGAAACAGTTCTTACAGCATCTATGGAGAATGTTCTGCTCGTGACGAGGTGTGTGGGGGTGACAATTCTGACCATACAGCCTCAGGCAGGTGGTAGCATAAGCTTAGGTATGATATATGATAATAAATCTATCAAGTACAACGTAAAATGAATAGTATTTTGTAGAAAATAGCATCAAAATTCAAATGAGATGTGATGGTTGAAAGGTATGAATATGTGAGTATATATCCGTAGCTAATTGGATTCTGGTGACTGAATTTCTAAATTAATGCAGTTTTTATTCACCAAGTGAAACATTAAAGGTTTCTATTTTTTCCCTTATGTCCATCTCCTAATGCAGACCTTAATGAATTACAGTAGAGCTGTCATTTGTAAGAGAATGCATCAACTTCCAGGGATACAGATGTCTGTTAACAAATGAATACTTTTTAACCTCCAAAAAATACTAAAAAGGGGGAAAGGGAGCTACGGGCTCTGGAAGCTCAAGTGTAAGATCATTTTGAAATATGTAGATAGAATTCTATCTCTTGCTAGTTATGCTTTATTTTTATAGTCTGGAAATTATTTATTTTTTATTTTTATTTGTTTTTGGGTGGACATAATGGTTACATTTTATGAATATTTTGATGTCTCCTGAAATGTAGATTAGAACTAGGAGAGCTGAGGTGGCTAATGCCAGTTGTAGTGCTAGATTTGGGCAATAAAACTATGCTAACCCTTCAGGCTGGCAGCCAGCTCATGATGGAAATTCTTCCAGTACAGCTTTTATTCCTTCTTGTTCCATGTCTGAGGGAGCCCTGGCTGGGAATCAAAGAGAAGATTCTTCAGTGTAACGCAGTCTGTGAAGTTCCAGGTATCGTTGTGTGACATAATACTGGAGTGCAAAAGCAGGTAGCATGTTGCGTATCTTCTAAAGACCCTTGGGCTTGGGGTGAAATTTCAGATAGGATTTGATTTTGAAAGAATTTAGTTTTCAGAAGGCTTAGTTGTAAGGTTTCTTTTGTGTACCTTCCTTTACCGATTTTGTACTTTGTGAAATAGAAACTCTTCATGATTTTGTTTTTCTTACAAGGTACCACATGTTTACCTTTGCCTTATTATGGCTGTACCTTGCATTGAGTGCTTGTTACCCTGTCTACCTCTTCCTCACGTGCACTCAAATCTGGTTTATATTGTGAACAAGTGTGTCCAGCCAAGGAAAATGGGCGAACATCCATGCTGACCTGAGAAGTCGGGGCTCAGAACTATTTAAGATAAACATTTTAATGCACTCCACTCTATTTTCTGAGAGTCTAACATTTTCAGGCAAACCCTGTTGTTCTGGTATTTTTATGTTGCTTTTGATTTGGGGCTGGATCCTCAGCATGCCAAAATGGGGGAGCATTACCAGCCCCTCTGTTGTTATTATGAGCTGCCATCTGCCTCTGCTGTTAGAGTCATGGCTCCTGCATGTTGTTAGGCCAGGAAGAACTATCCAGCCAGTTAGAGGAGGTACATTATCACCTTACTTTGTTAAGGGTGGACTGTATATAAAGCATATCTATGGTGCCTTGCCGTTGTAAACTTGCATTGAAATCTGTGTAGTAGACTCATATGTATACTAGCAATTCCTTTATGAAGTTGTCACACATCCTTGAAATTTGGAAGCTGCAGTCAGTAAGGAGAGGTGTAATTAAAACATCTTTTTAAGATCCAGTTTCTCTGTAGCCCAAATATGCCTTTCCGTTCAGGGCTCTGGCATTCCTGCATTGTTTGATATTTTGCTTTTCTCTAATACTACATAAAGGAAATACCTCATTCTCGCAGCCATTACATTTGACCTGTGCGACCCTCTTTTGAAATAAATTTGATTGTAATGTGGTGTGCTGTTCAGATCAGAATAGGTCATTTGTGTAGTGTGGAATAGGACTGTACTGCCTTTGTTCTTTTGGAGTCTTTCATAGTTGTGTTACATTAAAATTCATATGACACAATTTTGTACTGTGCTGGCTGTGCTCATAGCTGAAACTTTTCTGTATCAGATTGGAATCCCTTTGTTGTCTCCTAATAAACTAAGCTGCAAGGATTTCATGCCTTGTTGAAGTGCTGTTTCTTAGAAGAAAAACAATTTGATGTCACATTAGGAAGTCCAATTAAAAATGAGCGTTGTGTCACTTCGATTGATTTGGGTCATAACAAGACAACCTTCGAAGTCTCAATCTTTTTGTTTGTTTGTTTTTGTCTTATTTTTGGCACGCTTGGGCTGGAGAACAAAAGAATCCTATTTAATGGAAATTTTCACTCAGTTGGTGAATAAATTCCGGGGTTTATGTGTTTCTACATACTGAGTAGAATTATTTCCTGATTGGTTCAACTTATACCCTAATTCTGCTATCCAAAGAGAAAATTGTACCTGCCAGTCAGTCTTGATTGAGTAATAAATAACAGGTTGCTTTTAGTCACGAAATGAAAAGTTTTACCATATAAACCCTCTATTTCTAACCATACTTTTAAATCATTATGAGCAGCTCTCTGGTGAGGAACATAGCGTTTCTCCTCCTGCCCTTAACCCTGTCTTCAATCAATCAGTGCTAACAATGTTATGAATGTGAAGCTGTGATTGCTGCCGAGTTACTCCTGAAATAGTGCAGTTTGCATGTTTTACAGAATCCTGATGTTTAATTGTTACTATGTGTATGTTTAGGACAAAGAAAGTGAAAGGATCTGCCAAATATCCCAAGTCCCAAACCGTTGATTGACCACAGTGGCTTTGCAATGAGGTTATGATGAATGCAGAGGGCAGAGCAAAGGTTCTCATTCTTTGAGTTTCCATAGCACGAGAAACAAACAAATTGAAAAACGCAAGCAAGCAGTACAGCCTAGCATGGGTTTCCTTTCCATATATTATTTTGTGATATTTTCTATGGCAAATCTGCTCATACTTTCTGAAAATATTGGGAATGGCATTTTAACTACATACTAACATGTGATCTGAAGTGTGCGTTACATCTCAGAGCATGAAAATAATTCAAATGAAACTTTAAAAACTTAATTCCTTTTAGTAATTAATTTATTTTAGTTTCAGTGAAGCTCCAGACCAACAGGATTTAGATGCCAGATTGCTTTCATGTAAAGGAGTTCATTTTTCATGCTAGTTCTAGACAACCTAAGGTAGAGAATTAAAAGGATTTTGCTGTAATCCATTAAGGACACTAGTCACATTTACTACTTAATACTGAAAGTATAATTTTAAATACCAGTAATTACTGCCTTCAGTACTTTTTTGTGCTACAGTTACATGAAGTTTTTGCAGAATTAAATGGAAAATGTATGGATTTCCAATTAGGTTATTATGGAAAGAACAATCATTTTAAGCTTTGGAGCAGTTCTTATTGATTAAGCATATTGTGCAGCAAATGGAAAGAACTGTGTTGCAGCCACTGTAAAGAAGAACAAAAAATTCAATTTTTCTTTTTTCTTTGCTAATCTCTGTATTTAAAGAAACTTGTGAGTCAGACTTGTATTAAGTGCTTCTGAGTTTGCTGTTTCCCAGTTGCGTCCCTTGATGTGTTTTTTCACTTAATTCTCCAGAGGTCTGATAGCCAAGTATCTGTAAGCTTTGTAATGGATGGTACCTATTTAAAGGGACAAGTAGTTTCTCTCTTGCAGCTAGCACATTGCTTCCTTGTTACCAGTGGATTATAAATGCTTCTATTTTACCCTTTTGTGTAATATCATTAGCCTCAGTGAGATTATACCTTAGCTGTATGAAGATTATGCCAAGCAGTGTTTGTAGGCTTGACCTTCTTCCCTTGTCTATGTTGAGATGGCAACATTTTATTTGCATTTTGTCTCTCTTGTGGGATGATGGCCTTTTGGTTTTTCGTTTAGCAGGCTGTCATTTTTGCTCAATGATAGACATTAAAGACCTGATCAAAGACCCTGAAGTCAATTTAAAGAAACCCATTAACTTCCATGGCTTTGGCTCAGAAACCAAGAGGGAACATTAGCTGGATGCATACAACAAATTTTTTGTTGTTGTTGTAAAATGCCCTTCAAATACTGCTCAAAGGAGTTGTCCTTTCACAAATCAGTTATTATGGAAGGATCGTTCTCTACGAATCCTTGAAATGCACAAGGAATTATTCATGTCATTCCAGTAGTGACTTTTCTTTCTAGTTTTTTGAAATAATCTTGCTTCAAATCATTCATTCAGATTTTTGCAAGCAGTGCAAAATGCTTTATAGCGGTTGCCTGGCAACAACATATTCAGGCAACAGCATATGGGAACCAGTTGTTAGTTATACATTTATATATATAGCTGTACAGAGAGAGTTCATTTTAGATAGGTACTAATGAGAAATTCTTAACAACAACAACAACAAAAAGGCATGCTATGGAATGCTCTTAATTCTTTTAAGGACAAATTAAGGTTTTTGTGTGTATCATGACCTCCAAAGTTTGTCTTTTATTTTAGGTTGTGTGAAAGATCTGGTAGTTTATCTGCTTTTCACAAATTAATATACTCAAATGCAGTCACAGCAAGCCATGTAAAATATTCTTTGTTGAAGGTGAAGAATGCTTTAATATGTATGGATGCTGATTGATATCCCTTGGTCTTTAAATTAATAATATGCTTAAAGCAAAATCTGGCTACTTTACTGCATAGTGTAGCCTTTCAGATCTGTTAGATTTAAAATAATGATTGTAAATGCTGCACTGCATTTTGCGTATTTAATCTCTTCAATTTGCTTTAGCATTCAGAAGGATGTTGGTGTTGTGTTTTAATTGACTGTTGTTTTGTTGAAAACTTTTTTACGAATAAAATATATATTTCAGCTCTAAACACTGTGAAATGTCTGCACTTCAGTCAAGAAAGATAAGGGAGGAGATAGTTTACTTACTGTAGGACAAATTTGCAAGCATAAAGGCAAGCTGAGGGAAAGCAGTTGTATGTAACTGTACCAGAGCACTTTCATATTGTGTAAATTCTTTCTGTATATCAGTGCTATTTTACTATTCAGAACATATACTTATGCATCAAATTTGAGAAGGAAATTTGTATGTTTATTGCCATTAGTAAGTGATTTATAGAACTAAAATCCTGGTACAAGTTGAGAGATTTCCAGACACTGAGATTTTCAGCTGGTGTGAGAATGGAATCTGCTGACTGCAGGAGTACTTTCACTGATTAGGGTAGGCAGAGCCTTGCTCAGAAAGCTAGGACCAGAACTGTGAAGATTTTACAGATGAATGCTAATTTTGACATCTACTTAGAAAATACAGAAAAGGATTATGTAGTCTGTGTAGTTCTAATGAAATATCCTTCTCAGTGAACACCAGTAAATAAATCTTCCATATTTTGCAGTGTTTTTATAATTGTGATGTGAAATGTCATTGCTGCCCTACTGAGAGAAGTTATAGGACCATACAATTGGAGCCCCAAAGGAATTACCGTTCACTGTAGATGCACATAAATTGGGATGGTAATTAGTGAAGGTGTGTAAATCTTCTATAGTATAGCTTGCTCTTCTCTCTATTCAGCTGTCTTGCTGGCCCTTACTGTTCCTGGACTGAACTTTGGAAAGGTGTGGTGTTGGTCAGGAATTAGAAATGTGCAGTATTGATTAGATCTGAAGAAATAGATAACAGACTTCCCATCTTCTGCAGGAATGCCTTTTCAGCTTGTTTCTCCTACTTGTTCATAGCAAAAAGAGCTATTAGAGAAGTTTAATATCAGAAGTTTTTCACTGTGGTATAACCCAGTAAGCACTTTTGAGGAAGAAGCTCGCTTTAGTTCAAGTACTTTCTGTTCTTTATCCTTGGAATGTGATTTTAGACACTGTTACTCTGAGGTCCTCTGCCCGCAGACCTGGTTGGTGCATTATTTTCTTATTTCTCTCAAAAATTTATTTTTCTAGCCAAAAGAACATATGAAGTCATGCAAAATAATAATAAAACAAAATTTTCTGAAGTAGTCGTCATAATTATTGCTTTTATACTGGACCTAGAAAGAGGAGACAACATTTGTACTTGATATTTAGGCATTATTCTGATAAGTATAATTTATTATCATTGTACTTTTTTTTTTTTCATTTGACTAGTTGTAGAGAATGAAATCTTAGATAAAATGCTTACTTGATGTAGTGAACGTGTCGTTAGCTCAAATGTGATGAGAGAGTATGAAAAAATGCAACATATAAGGCCTTACTAAGAATGGAGAAATTTTCCGTTTTAACTTAAGTTGATGTATTAAGTTATTAATTGCTATCTTAGTGTAACAATAATGAGATACTTTTACATGACACTCTCTTGCTGATTGAAGTAATTTTTGTTAATGCAGTTAGAATATCAGTATGTTTTACGATAATTATTTTTCTTTTTGAAACTGTACTTTTAAGCTCTTTCTGTGTATACCTCAGCAGGATGTACTTCCCAGAGCAGAAAAGAACTGTGTTTTTGGCACAATAAAAACAATCTGTAGCTATTCAGTTCATTCAGCTGCTAAACACATTCAGATCTCTCTGAGTTCTGTATCAGACAGTGAAGCTTTTCATAGGACATAATCCTTAATGAATGTAAATTTTGCCATTATGCAAGGTGAAAAATGATATCAGTTATACTGTGTACTCTTATGTTAGAGGTTCTTCTTTTGAATTACGTGGAGTTAACTCATTGTCTGAGGGAGACTGAGACTGCACCTGGAATGACTTAAGTTTCATATCTGAGAATAAATTTCTTTACTTCTGAGTATCAAACTGGTACTTGATGCTTGGTGTTATTACTCTCAAAGAGTTACATACTCTTTGAGTAAGCTACTGATAACCCTGCAATGGCTGAGAGTTATGGAGATAAAAATGCAAAAAGAAATTTTTTTCTAGGTGAGCTGCTTTTTGCCTTTCGGGTGAAAAGCATTTTTTGTGTATATATGTGTATACATAAAGAACAACAATATTCTAGCAATATAGCCAGAAAGATAATTTTCCATAATTGTAGCAAGAAGGGTGGTAAAACAAAGTGTATTTTTTTTCTATTGTCTTTGTATCTTAAATTACTTTAGGGTTTTTGGAGCTTTGTGCTGTTAATTAAATAATCTCTTTCTAGAAAACAGAAATCTTTGTGCTTATGCATAGAATTGTGTGTGAGAAGAGTTAAATTTTAGTCTTTTTCAGAGGTATAATTTGTAACCTTGAGCACTTTGCTTCATTCCAGACTTATTCTCAATTATACTAAACCCAGTGTATGCCACATACATTACATCTAAAGCTGAATTAAGGCTCCTGATACTGCCATCAGAGTGAAGAATCCTGTTTGATTAAACAGGAAACAGGCTTTCTGTGCTATCTACCTACAGTTTTCTACCTGTAAAAGCAGTATAATCTTTTATTCCATCACTTCTTAATTTTGTCTGTTTAAACTATAAACTTCTGGCAGATCTCTTATTTATACGTAGATTTTCACTATGTTCAATGCTAGCCAACTACACAGCACAGAAAACATGAGAATAATTTGGAATCTATTTTTGATAGTTTGAGTCATAATGATAGAATGGTTGAGGTTGGAAAGGACCTCTGGAGGTTGTCTGGCCCAGTCCTCTGCTCAAGCAGGGACAATGTCTGTTTTAATGTAGTGTGAATACTTTCAGTTTGAAAATGTATTTCATTGAGTTCTATAAAACATCTCTTTTTAGAGTCAGGATTTGTTCACATGGCTGAGGATTTGTTGTTTTTTAATATACCTGAAGTAAATAATTTTTTTCTTCCTCAGATTTTATTACTACAAATAATTGCTTGTCAATTTTCATCTGAGAAGCAGATGTCAATGCCAGAAAAGCAGGGAGATCTGAAGCTGTTAACTTGGATGGGGCTTTTGTCTCTCTCACCTTGTCTGATGCACAGTTTCAGCACAAAATCTGAAGTCCTGAATGATTTCACTTTTAAAAGTAGTTATCACTGAAAAAGCTAAAGGTACAATTATTCACATCTTATCTGTCAGAACAGTTCTGAAATCTGAATCTAGTCCATGAGGCAATTTAATAACTGCTAGGGTTACTGATGTGCATTTGCAGATATAAATGTCTGGTTTCAGACTTGCATAAATGAGCGGTATTTGTCAAATGGAACAATTTCATTAAAATGGAGTTACTGGTGTTCCTAAATAAACTTTTTTTTTTTACTTTTTTTTTTTTTTGCTAGTGAAGTTGTCACCCATCAAAGACCTAGGGCTTTTCTTATCTCCAGATCTTATGAATTGCATACTCTTCCACAAAACCATTCAAAAACCTTTTACCCTCCAGGTTCATGTATATCTTTCTACTTAGTAACACTAATTTGTACATTTCACCCATAAATGTCTTGGAGTTTGTTATCTCTACAAGTAGACACAATAGGTATATCCCACAAACTCTGTGAAGTCTCCCAGACCCATCCCTATGGAACCATAGAAATACATGTTTCCTATGTCAAAGTACTCATACATTGTCTCTTAAGGAAGTCTATATATGCAGTTTGTGTAATTAAAAAAAAAAAACAACTACAAAATTGTTTGTGAAAATAAATATATAGAAGATATTAAAATAAGTGTTAGCTAAACTATTGCTTGTTCGGAGTAATAATGCTGATGTGAGCCCTTTCAAACGAAGCATTGTAACAGGCAGTATTGTCAGGGCAGCGGTTTGCTTTTAACCAGAGAGTCTTTCTGCAGACTTTTGAAGTCACTGTAAGATTTGTGTTCATTTTAGCCAGGTCTAAGCTCAAAGGAGAAGGTTTAAAAGGTACCGGCTACCTACCCTAACATGATGCATGTTGGTTGAGTATACCCTCAAGCTGTGTCAACGCACTTAGGTAGTAATATGTTTAATTAGTGCAAGCCCTTCATCTTACTACTTTTTTCCCATAATTAAATAATCTTATTTATTTATTTTAAATAATGAAAATGGTGATGTAGACCCATCCCAAGGTAAAGGGAAAGAAAATGTTAAAAATTGGCAAAAAACCCTGCTTTTTTCTGCAGTGCAAATATGTAACTGAGCTAGACCAACTGTTTCTGGCATATATAATTGTTTTATTAAATCTTGCTATTCTGTGCAGGTACACATTTAATTGCTTCTGACGAGTGGTGATATCTAACATTTTTGCATTAAAAGCTATGCAACACGCAAAAATGTTTATCAGCAGTAAATGTCCATTTACATCTAAAAGTTAGCTAGCTTGTGTGAATTACTCAAAGTGTTCAAAACACTGAGATCTTCACATATTGGAACAGAATTTCTGATAGCAGCTACTGCTGATAGTTGTGTGAGATGTATTAAAAATATACATATCTATCAGTATATAGTAGAAGTAATAAAGAGCAATACCAAGCAAACTAACTGTTTTTTTCTGTTGTCTATGCAGACAATCAAAAATGGAATTGATTTATGTTTTCAGAATTCCTAATGAATCCAAAGATTTTGTAATTCTTGAAGACAGTGTAATACATAAAGACTCAGTTTCGATAATAAAAGACACTTCATAGTATAGGACTAGCCCAAGACCCAGAAGCCAAACAAGGTATTGTTAGATCATTGCTATTTTAGAAGATTTAGGTTACTGGAAGAATTGACTTGAATGCCTGTGAGGGATCATTAAAGGTGACTATTTTCAAGTACTTCTTTGAGACGAATATACCTAGAAATTGTAAAAGAGAGACATAGATAATGATAACAGCTGCCAGTGGAGAATATTGGTAACACCGTATTGGATTTGGATACGAAATGAGAAACTGGAGTAGTTGGATGAGGTGTACACGCAGTGAGAAGGAATCCTGTAGTAGCAAGGATCGTGCTGCACTTATTTGAGGTTGAATGTTAGTCTGGCAGCTTTCACTTAGTGTTTGGATGGTGTATTGCTTACAGATTGTTTTGGACTAGAGAAGAATATGTACGTATTGACTTTGTATCTATTTTCTAGACTTCAAAATATTTTGTAAATGCTATTTTCACACAATCTTATCAAAATGAAATTTATGTCCTTAGTGAGCCCACAGGCTGGATATATTTCAAAATCTTTCTAGAAATGTATTTTCTAGATCCTCTGATGTCAGATTTTTTATTTATTTATTTTTTCCTCCAAAGTGCTTGTTTCTGCTGTTTCTCTGTAATAGTATTCTAAGGCTTACGTTAATATATCTTCGAAAAAAATATTCCAGGTGACTATCATCTCCCCTGCAGTCTGAAAAAAAAAATGAGTTTAAAACTGTAGTGAGATGATGATGCCCGTTCTTCAAAATTATTCTCCTTTCCCCCTGCCTTCCTGCTTCTGTTTACCTGAAACATTTCCTAGACCAGCTTGTAGGTAAATAATTGATTTTCTGATAGCAAAACTTGCACTTTTCTTTAATCTGCAAATTACTAAAGAGTAAATACCTGTTCTTATTTAAACAAACAAACACAGTCCTCAATATACATAATTGATTTACTTGTGCTAATTAAAAAGACTTCAACTAATGGGCTAAACATCTATTTGTCAGTAGAAAAGCATGTGAAGAAATACAGCCTCTCCCAGGATATGTCAGGGTTTTTAGTCCAGGAGAATGTAAAAAAGTTTTAAATGATATTGATTTGCATTGACATGTGTGCTCTCCCTGATGCTTATGGCTGAGTTGAATGTACAATAGATAAACTGAGTTAAAACAAAAGATTTGAAATGGGAAAATGTTCATTTCTACTCTTTATAGCTCTCCAAAGTTAACTTCAAAGCAAAATTGCTCCCTGTGTAGCTCTTAAGATGATCACAACTGGTACTGAAAATGGAAGAAGCTAAACAAGCACTACTTGATTACTAAGAGTACTTTAATTTTTGTTTATCAGTAGTCTGTTCAGTATGTCAGGCTTGCAGTGAAATTGCATACAAGTACAGAAGAAAGGTGTATGTGGAAAAAGGGCCACATTTGCCCTTGACTGCACAAGTGGCCTTGAAAGTTTTGCAAATTGTACACATCAGCCAAAAGGCTCACCATGAATGTGAAGATCTTGGTCAAGTTTTATTCAGTCCTTTGTTTCAACAGTTTCATAGAGTTCTATCAACCCCCCAAAATGGCATTAAAAATTAAACTGAAAATTATGTTCCTTGTTTTTAATATACTCTTTTGAGATAGGTAGATTAATATGTTTAAGGAAGTGTTACTAAATGAGATTTGTTTGCATTTCTTTTAATCTTTTTCATAGAATTGTTGAGGCTGGAAAAGACCTTCAAGGTCATCTAGTCCAACTGTCTGCATACCACCAATATTGCTTACTAAACCATGTCCCTAAGTACTACATCACCCTTTCCTTTAACACTTACTGAAATGATGACTCCACATCTTCCTTGGGCAACCTTTTCCAATGACTCACCACTCTTTCTGGGATGAAATTTTTTCCTAATATTCAGTCTCCTGGCACAACCTGAGGCCATTCCTTCTTGTCCTATCACTAATTACTTGGGATACAAAGTCTCCCCTGAGCCTTTTCTTCTTCAGACTGAACAATCTCAGTTTCCTCAGCCACTCCTCATAAATATTGTGTTCCAGACTATTCATTTTTGCTTTTCTTTGGACACGCTCCAGGACTTCAATGGCTTTCTTGTAGGGAGGGGCCCAAAACTCAACACAGTACTTGAGTACAGGGGGATGATCGCCCCCCTGGTCCAGCTAACTGCACTATTTCTGATAAAAGCCAGGTGCTGTTGGCCTTGGACACCTGGGCACACTACAACTTCAAGTTCAGCTGAGCTTCAGCCCAGATCTTTTTCTTCCATTAAGCTTTCCAGCCACTCTGCCTGTAGCATTTCATGAAATTGTCATGACCAATGTGCAAAACCTGGCACTTCGTCTTATTGAACTTCATCCCATTTGCATCAGCCCATCAATCCAATCTGTCCAGGTCCTTCTGTAGGGCCTTCCTGCTGTCAGGCAGATTGGCACTTCTCCCCAGATTGGTGTCATCTGCAAACTTATTGAGGGTGCACTCAGTTCCCTCACCCAAATCATCAGTAAAGATATTAAAAAAGATGGGCCCCAATACCAATGCCTGTGGAATACCACTCAAATCAGAATCAGGAGTATTAAAAAACTTAACTTACTAAAGCTAAATTAAAACCTTACTAAACCTAAAATGAAATTCTTGTGTGATATTTTGTTCTCTGGACCAGATGCCTTAAGCACAGGCTGTTAATCCCTGTGCCCTAGTTACAGCAATTAAGGTTCATGAAATATAAATTTTGTTACATATGCATCTTGGTTTCTTCTTTCTTCCATTTCAGAATTAGCCTGAAATATTAATGATCGCATTTAATGCCCTGTGTAATACGAATTGCTGTAAATATTGCGTTCTAGTTATCTTCAGATGCAGTGAATGGCATTTTCTAACTCTTAGACTTCAATGCGTGTTCTAGTGGTAAAGAAATCTGACTTTAATAATACAGTTTCTTATAGGCCTGCTTCTGCCTGCAGTCAGTAAAAATGCTGAAGGTGTTCAGCTATTTGTAACGCCACAGTTCTGAACTGTTGGTGATTTGTAGTGCAGCAGTGTGCTGAGGAGACTGGAAATGCCAAATAAAGTTGTGGTTGTGGTCCCTGCCTGGAGGAGTGTGCACTCCTGAAACGTGAAAGCTCTCCTAAAAAACAAAACTTTTTTTTTTTCACTGAAATATTCATTTCCCTCTAAATTTACCAGCCATTTCTGCCTATTTGTATCTATGTGAATGTATTTCCAAAAGTTTGATCGTAATAGTTCCCTTCTCTCACTTGGTGAATAGTCAGGTTGCTATCAGAACACTCGTGTTATGTGATTTTGTTGGAATCGGAGAAGACATTTGTAGGGCATGAGGATGCGAACAGTTGGAAAAACAGTTTGGTTTAGATATTTGAAAACTGAAAGAAGTACTGTTTGTACAGCAACAGGTATAGTGATGTGTGGGATGCACTTCTCTTATGTAAACACAAAAGCTCCCAAATGAAAAATTCACAGCCTTGGAGAGGGCTTTTTTTCCTTTTCTTAGGCAAAAGCATATGCCACAGTAAAACAGTTACATCTACTTTAATGGGGCTGAGGAAGAGGCACTTTGCTGTTCTTCTGCAAGAGGAATGAGTTAATAAACTCGACATGCAATCTGTCTCTGCTGTAGCTCTTGGCGCACAGCAGCCCTAATTGGTTGAAGCTATTGGGGCCTTAATTGCTGATTTTGCAGTACTGTCATGTTTACTGATAAGGTTTAATGCAAGCTAAAATTTGTTAACTAGAGAGAAACAGTCACACTTATACCAAGAGTGTGAGGACAAACAGCAGACTTTCCTGTGGTACCAAATGACGATGAAGTATTGCAGCATGTGGCATTGTTAGATTTCCTGTTTCAGGCTACTGAAATTGAGCAGGAGAGCAGGAAAATGCTCCTGAGTTAGACATTGTAAAGCTATTACTGAAATAAATCTGTGGTGGGAGTGCTAGCTTGATGCTTGCTTCACTGATTCATGTGACTTTCAAATATTATTTTTTTTCTCCTGAAGGAGGGCAGATGCAATTCTTAGGTTTGCATAGAGCCAGGAGATCTGGGATCTGGGGTGTGTAAAAGGAGAAATTCTGGTAGTGTCTGTCTGGCTAAGGTGATCTACATCAATAGTTTCATCTTTCTGATATTTAATTTTGGCTTAATGTTGAAATTTATTTATTAAGCTGTGGTTTCATTCAGGTTTCTGAATATGACAAAAGCTGTCTGCTAAATACAGGACTTTTGAATTAAAAGTTTGAAAGCTTAGTCCTTGAAGTGAGATATCCTCGTGTTTATTTTTAATGCAGTATTATCACAGAATCACAGAATCGTAGGGGTTGGAAGGGACCTCCAGAGGTCATCGAGTCCAACCCCCCTACCAAAGCAGGTTCCCTACACCAGGTTGCACAGGTAGGCGTCCAGGTGGTTCTTGAATATCTCCAGAGAAGGAGACTCCACAACCCCCCTGGGCAGCCTGTTCCAGTGCTCCGTCACCCTCACCGTAAAGAAGTTCTTGCGCACATTCATGCGGAACTTCCTATGCTCCAGTTTCTGGCCGTTTCCCCTGTCCTGTCTCCACACACTGCTGAAAAGCGTCTGGCCTCGCCACTTTGCCCCCTACACCATAACACCATAGATATTTATAGACCTGGATCAGGTCCCCGCTCAGCCTTCTTTTCTCAGGGCTAAACAGACTCAGTTCACTTAGCCTTTCTTCACAGGGGAGATGCTCCAGGACCTTCACCATCTTTGTGGCCCTCTGCTGGACTCTTTCCAAGAGATCCCTGTCTTTTTTGTACTGGGGAGCCCGGAACTGGACACAGGACTCCAGATGAGGTCTTACCAGGGCAGAGTAGAGGGGGAGGATCACCTCCCTTGACCTGCTGGCCACGCTCTTTTTAATGCACCCCAGAATGTCATTGGCCTTTTTGGCCACGAGGGCACACTGCTGGCTCATGGCCAACCTGTCGTCCACCAGGACGCCCAAGTCACTCTCTGCAGAGCTCCTCCCCGGCAGGTCATCCCCCAGCCTGTACTGGTGCATGTGATTATTCCTCCCTAGGTGCAAGACTCTACACTTGCTTTTGTTAAACCTCATCTGGTTTCTTACTGCCCAGCTCTCCAGCCTGTCCAGGTCTCACTGAATGGCAGCACAGCCTTCAGGTGTGTCAGCCAATACTCCCAACTTCGTATCATCGTGAACTCCACCATGTCATGGTCACTACAACCCAAGTTGCCCCTGACCTTTACTTCCTTAACAAGTCCCTCCTTATTAGTGAGAATAAGGTCCAGTAACACCCCTGCCCTCGTCAGTTCCTCCAGCACCTGCATCAGAAAGTTGTCTTCTACACACTGCAAGAACCATCTGGACCATGCATGCTTTGCCATGTTGCTCATCCAACAAATATCTGGATAATTGAAGTCCCCCATAAGCACCTGCACTTGGGATCGTGATGCCACTTCCAGTTGCTTTTGGAAGGCCACATCAACCTCCTCCTGATCAGGTGGCCCGTAGTACACACCCACAACAGTGTCACCCTTACCAGCCTGCCCCTCGATTCTAACCCACAAGCTCTACACTGCTACATCACTCTCCCCCAGGTGGAGTTCAATACATTCTAGCTGCTCTCTCGCACAAAGAGCAACTCCACCACCCCGCCTTGCCAGCTGATCTTTCCTAAAAAGCACATAGCCCTCCATGGCAACATTCCAGTCATGCAAACTGTCCCACCATGTCTCTGTGATCGCAATGAGCCTTGTGACTGCACACAGATCTCCAACTCTTCCTATTTATTTCCCATGCTGCGCACGTTAGTGTACAGACACTTTAGGGAAGCAGCTTCCCCCTGCCCCTCTCCATCCCTTTGAACTCCACCCTGTTCACCCATCAAGCTCTGTTTTGTGCCTCGAACTACCCACTCAACCTCACTGGCCCTCATTTTGTCCCCTTCCCCCTTCATACCTAGTTTAAAGACCTGTCAATAAGTCCCACCAGTTCCTCCGCTAGAATCCTCTTACCCCTTGGAGACAGGCTACTTCCATCTGCAGCCATCATGCCAGGTGCTGAGTAAATTGCCCCGTGGTAAAAAAAAAAAACGAAATTCCTATGTTTGCACCAACTCGTAAGCCATTTATTTATGAGGTGGGATTTTTGGATCCTCTCAGTATCCTTCCCTGCCACTGAAGGTAAAGAGGAAAAAACCACCTGCACACCCATTCCTTCAACTACCCGCCCCAGTCCCCTGAAGTCTTTTTTGATAGACCTCAGGCTTTTCTCAGCGACTTCGTCACTGCCTGCCTGAACTATCAATAAGGGGTAATAATCAGAGGGGCGGGTCAGACTAGGAAATTTCCTAGGAATATCCCTGACCCGGGCCCCAGGGAGGCAGCACACCTCCCCACGGGTAGGGGCAGGCTGACATATTGGGCCCTCAGTTCCTCTCAGAAGGGAGTCAGCTATGACTGTCACCCTCGACAGTGGTGATTATTACAATGTAATGCAGTAGACTTCTAAGCTACTAACCCACTGTTCCTGAACTATGTTAAAATCATTTCTATTTGTCTTTGAATTTTATATAATACTAATAAAAATACACAGAAAGTAAAAATAAAAATAAATTTAAATGTGTTTTGTACTTAGCATAATACTCTGACATTGTGAGTTTTTTTGTGCCTTGAAATGTTTTCTTGTATTGAATACATAGCTTGGAACAGAGGGAATGTAAAGTGCTAAATGGGTGAAAAGGAGATGCTGGTGTGAATTTCGCTTGAAGGTTTTTTTTTTTGTCTTCACCTTTGAAAAACACATGGCCCTGTATTCAAAGAGATTTTTTTTATTTGCACGTGATTAAGATCTATCTTCTTTTCTTAGTGAACTGTATCTTGAGTGTATTCTGTAAGCCATATATGTCATCTTACACAGGTCGTAAGATGTATATTAATCAACATAACTGTGTACAGAAGAACACACAGCTGAAGAACAGAATGGCAATGCTTTAATAAAATATTTATTAATGCTTAGAAGATGAGAAATGAGGCATGTTCATCAAACATAATAAGGCAACTAAGAGCAAGTATTATATTAATTTCTTCTGTGGTTTAAATTGAAATTATGTCCAACTCTGCTTGCGGACTTGGAATCCATGTCAAACATGTTAACATAATAGATGTGTTTATTTCAATTAATTGCCTACAATGATTGTAGATTTTCTATACCCTTTGAAAAATGTTGATTCATACAGTATACTCCATTATGTAAATTGTAGCTCTGTGGGGGCCTAAGATAGTAAAAATGTGGGTATGGAAAAGGACAAATTTTTATTTTCTTGTAATATACACAAGTGGTGGGTTTTGAATTTCTTCAGTGTATTGTATCCTTTGCAGTAGCCCATAATGCCAAGTAGTTCAGCCTTGAAAGACTGACAAAGAATAAAATATAAGATGATAGTCATCAACAAAACTATTTTCCACAGATTAATGCATTCCAAACTGAAGTCAAGAGTGTCTGAATCTCTCAGTGCTTTTAAAAATCTCTGAAGTTCACTGGCGCAGCTGACAAGAATGGATTTCCTGTTGTCAAACTATTCAGCAAACTCTTGTGGTTATCCGCAGAATGTGTAGTTGTTTTTTTCATTAAGCATGTATGATTCAGGACCTGTTATCACCTATTATCCTATTACCCATAGATGCAGATAAATGTACCTGAATTTTACTAAAATTTGAGCAGTATACTTCCAAGAAGCTCTACAGAAGATGCAAGTGGCATTCTGAAACTGCAGTGGCAATGCTGCAGATCTGTGGTCTCTTTAACTCTTTGTGTGCCTCACTGTGGTTTAAAAAAAAAAAAAAGTTATTTTAATTCCTGTTGCTGTGAAACAAATATCAAAATGCATGTGCTCTATTAGCATAGAAAATGGTTGTTAGTCAAATAGCAGTGACAGCAAAATCATGATTTTCCTGCAGCCTTTTCCTTTCAATTCATTAAAGTGTGAAGAGGAAAGAAAAAAGGTCTTAAGAAAAACTGGAAAACAAACTACCTTCTACTTGATCTGGGTAACACCGCTGCATAAAAATATTAACTCTGCTATGTCCTGTCCTAACTATCTGATCTGGATGTGCATACTCACCATATGCTCATATTTTAAATTCAATATTTTACCAGTAATTTTAATTATCACATCTTACTGTGTGAACTTCGTACAGGGAATCACATCTGCAGTGACTATGCTATAAATAATCATTACGTTTATTTAATCTCCTACTCCAGTTCTTCTCTTTTGGCAGCTTCTTCTACTTGTATTTTAAGCAGAGATATGGAATTAAAATTCTGTTAGTTGAGAATAACACTTCATTGTTTTTATCTTCACATAAATTTACATTATTTTAGATATGGTGTTTTTACTACCTGCTACCATACAGAAATAGCCTATCCAAGAAAAAGTGAGATATTCCTATCTCTTTTTCTTACAGGCAAATCAAACTTCTGAAATTAACAATTCGTATTCTAATATGCAGTAAACATTGTGGAATAATGCATGGTATTTACTGCTTTCTGTTCTATTCTCTGTTAGAAAGAGCATTATCAGAAGCTTAGTGATATGGTAACCTTAAGAACATGGCTGAGAAGCTCACTTTGTCTAAATAAATTATGAAGGTGTAAAAGAATCAAAGTATGACTGTCTGTTATTAAACTGAAACTGTGCAGAACCGCTGTTCAGCTTATCAGTATTAACAAATTGCATAACAATTACTTTTTCCAGTAATGATATACCCCTTATAAAACTATACTTCTTCCGAATTTGAAATAAAAAATGAAAGAATTAATTTGCTATTATACCTCTCTTTTCTTTAATCAATAGATGGCTCTACCAAACTACTAGCATGTTGTTGTCATGGTGACTACATTTGATTGAGGATGCTGGGGGTGATTTGAATAAGTAGTTGAGGTGTTTGCAGATGGAGGAGGCTCTTCATAGGTTGTTTTTGTTTGTTTGTTTTTCCGTGTAAATTGGAAGAAGGAGCATGGATAAGGTGTCTAATGCAGATATTTAGGTATTGCATGTAACTGTTGCATTCATATGTGATTAACTACAGTCACTAGATCTGATTATAGTTACTTTGAATATGTTCACAGTGAAATATGCTTGACTAAAAATAATTTCCTTCTTTATAAAACGATTAGCTAAATAATATAATCTGAACATAATAAAATAGGTGTATTTAGGAAGAAAAAAAAAGTTAACAGAAATAGATGCATGAAAATGTCCATTCCTCAGTTTCTTCTAAAATTTTTCCTTTGAGTGGTTATCTAGTGTGTTCTCCATTATTTGTGCCTGACATTTGCTAATGGCAAATGGAAACAATGACAACTCATGTTCATTTCTATCATATACATCTAATGTGATGCTAGGCAATGAAAAGTGGAATAGATTGGCTGCTACTAACAAATTTGACTTTGTATTTTGGTTGGTCACTTTCTAAAGAATGTGTTGTAACTTTGTATTGCTATATGGTGATTTAGTTTTCTTTAAAGAAGAAATCTTTGATATTAATGTAACATACAAATGTGATAATAAATTTGCTGCACAAATGTTGTAGCACAGTGGTTTAAATTTGAAGTCCTTGGCTATATGTGGCATTTATTTTCTTGTAGTTACTGTGTTAATAATTTTATTGTTGTGACTGGAAATAATTGAACTGTGAAATTTTGGGTACTTGACCAGTCGCTTTTGAAAACATGGCTGAACTTGTGGTGTCAGCTCTTGTTTTCAAAGAAGGTAAAGCAAGCCTAGGATCTTTCTGTTCAGTGACGCTAATCATATGTGGCCAAGATAGATACGAGGCAAAAGTAATAGGGAAGATGATTCCATGCTTTAGTTTGACATTTTGGTGCACTCTTTACTACCTAAACTAAGGCAATTCAGCAGACATCTGTGATGAATAATAGAAAATGAGCAGCTACATTTTGTATTTTACTCTCAAATTCTCTGAATCTTTTCTGGCTTAAGCATCTGCTCTCAGTGGTGTCGAGTCAGCAGCTTGTTTCAATTCAAATGTTCTAAACTCTGAAAATTAACTATCCTGCTTTTATTTGCCCCACAAAAGGAACTTCTGCTGGCATACTACCCTTTTGTTTTACCTCTGATCTTCACCAATTTCTCACAATTATGACTACCTAGGCGTCTGTATTCAAATATTTAGTTCTGTCCAAGGTCACAAAACCCTGGACTTCCCAAGCCTTAGTGACAGCTGGGAAACTTCATTTAGCAATATGACTATTTTCCTTGGGGCTCAAGGAATGACAGCTCTCTGTTTAAGCTTAGCTCTTTACTAGTATCTTCTCCACTGGACACCTAGAAAACCATAACTGTTTAAGATTGTACGTCTTTTTGTTTCATTTCTAAACAACATTAAACTGCTGGTTTGTCAGTGTTGTTAATTTGCTTTTCCCTAATAACAGGAGAAATTGAGGGGATGCATAAATCACAACTAGTATTGCTTAGAACACCTTTTTTTCCTTTAATATTCCTTTATTATTTCCTAAATATTCCTTCATTATTTATAAAACCAAGCCATTATTGTCGATAGCAGAGAGCAATTCATACAGTACACTTATTCGTTTGTTTACAGAGAGTACTTGGTGCCTGCTGGTAGTTACTTTGCACAGTAGTGATGCAGAGCTAGTGTGGCTGGATAGCCAGAAGAAGAGGGCTGCCCTGGCACACCATGAGCTTCTTGGTTTGTGATCAGAAGGAGTTTTGGGGGCTTCTCCTCAGGTCAGTATATGGTGCTCTAGTTTTGGTCTTCATATAGCCACCTTCTAGGATGGGATTTGAATTGTTCAACCAGGTGTTGGTGTTTCTTTGTGTGTGCCCCCAGCTTTGTCTTTCTGACAAATGCTTGGTGTTGCATACGTATCATCTCTGGCAGTCTCAGTGGGATGGTTGATCTCCAGAGCTTGGCAGTCTTTCACATGCTACTCTCTCAGCACTGTTAAAGTTGAGAAGCATTTCCTCTCGCTGTCCACTTGTTTTCTAGTAACTGGTTTCTATGTTCAATCTTCTAGGTACTTTTGGAACCCTGTCACACAGAGGCAGTCTAAAAAGGGCTGTAATGGCATCCAGGAAGACACCTGGGTTGATTTGCTGCTGTGTAATTCTAATCTCTATAAGTGATAGCTGTCATCTTCATTTCAAGCTGCATGATCTTGCTTGACTCTTTGTTGCATTTTGTTCTGTCACTTCTTCTCTGGCTTTTCAGTTGTAATCATCTATATTAGATTAAAACTGTATGGGGAGCTTCCACAGCAGGGGAGTCTTGTGCTAAGTTGAGGGGACAGTGAGAGTATAAGCCATGCTAAGTAAGAGAGCACCAAGGTCTTTATTTTTAAGTGCAGAAACCTGATAAAAGTTGGTTTTAAAAATTCAGAATCTGTGGATGCTCACTGAATACCTTGCTCTTAATGTCCTCTTTAGAGCTGTTCAGCAAAATGCACTGTGTATGTCTATTTTTTGGCTCTGTGTTTCTGCAGTGGTGGTACTGTACTGATGAAGAAGCAGGAGGTTGACTGAACACAACATTGTAACACCAGTGTGTGTGAAGTTTGAGAAAGTTTAGACATGCAAACTTGCTCAAAAAAGTAAGCTTTTTGCATACAAGTTTGCTAAATAGACTTCCTGATATCTGAACAGGAATTAGCTGAATGTTTCTTTATTCATAACAATTGTTGAGAAGTTTGTTGCCTGACTGAACGTGCATTTACATTTGTGAATATGATAGCATTTTTGTCCTTTTACTATAAACTCTGTGGCTTTTCAAACCTGAGTGAAATGCTGATTTATTAAATGAACGCTTCTTTCAGTTACTAATTATCATTTATTTTCTAATTAAGTTTGAATAGTTGTAGTTATTAAAGGACAGTGTTTGACATTGACAACTACTCAATGTTGCCATTGAGTTAAAAATGATAATTTCATGTTGCAGCGGAGAACAAAAGGAAAAGTACCATTGTGAATAATGGAGTCTTCTAATAAAGAACATCTGAACAGTCATGGCTGAAATGAGAGAGAGACAGGAGAGCAGTAAAGGAATATATTTAATTTCACAAAAATGACCTTAGACAAATTGTCAAATGCAATCTAACTGATGTAAAAAAACTCTTTAAAGTTTGTCTCTGTAACGTTGCTTAGGAGGCCATGTATAGGACACAGTGAGAATTTCACCTATCTAAAGCATTTCTGAATTGTCAGTCACTGCAATAACAAGGTGTCATATTGATTTGAATTCACTTTGTATGTGCTATGACAGAAGTTTCCTCCTTGCACATTTCTGCAATTTTTCTCATGACTTCAGTAGAGAAATCAGCTCCAGAGTGACAGAACATATTGGTGGTTTAGAGTTGGATGCCCCACCCCCTAAGTAAAAAGGAAGATCCCGATTTCTGTCTGAGGATTTTAGGTCTTTTTTTTTTTTTTACATAAGATCACCTAGATTTATACAGTACTTTAGAATGACCATATTGCGCTTATGGTTTCAATACAAGTAATACTAAATTATGACTGAACTGCTCTCCTTATACCGTTTGGCCTTTAATCTTTTTGTCAGAGATAGGAACATGTAGATATATTCTCACACTCATTCAAACCGGAGAACTAACTAAATAAGGCTCTAACAAAATCAAATTATGTATGTGTAGGACTGGCTGTCTAATGTGTCAATTTTTATGATTGGAGAAGAGAAGGCTCTGAGAAAACCACATATTCCAGTGTTTGAAGAGAGTGTAAAAATAGGAGGAGGAACAGCAGTTTACATGGGTGGATAGTGATAGGGGAAGGGAGAATGGTTTTAAACTAGGACAAGAGGTTTAGGTTAGATATTAGGAGGAAGTTTTTCACACAGAGGGTGGTGGTGAAGCACTGGTACAGGTTGCCCAAGGAAGTTGTGGATGCCCCATCCCTGGAGGTATTCAAGGCCAGGCTGGATGTGGCTCTGGGCAGCCTGGTCTGGTGGTTGGTGACCCTACCCATGGCAAGGGGGTTGGAACTAGATGATCATTGTGGTCCTTTTCAACCCAGGACATTCTATGATTCTATGTAATTGAGCTCTTGGGTTCAGTCCTTTCTTGCTTTTACTCAAGAATCATTGAGTCCTCAGTATTTCCTTGCTTTTTTATAAAACAGCTTCACCATTTTAAGTCTGAACAGTCTTTGGTAAATCTCTTTGTGGTAATGGAGCATTATGTTTTTACATAGATTGCTCCAAAATTAATACCTCCTATTTATATCTGTGGAAATTACAAGAGATACGGAGAGCATGAGAACACTACTTGATAAAAGAAGTTCGTAGCTACAAAACACTTTTTTTTTTTTTTTAAACAGCCGTGCATGGCCATTCGAAGTGTTGCTTATTTTTCACATTGCTATTGCCACTGCTGAAATGTGTCACCCAGTGCCTTGCTGTGCTCACATCCACCATTGATGATTGTTAATGGTTACAGTTTTTTTCCATGTGGAGAAATTAAATTCCACAACTCTCCTTCCATGTCAGACTGCCTCTCTCCTGCCATCTGTCCCATGGCAACAAAATGTGATGGGCTATTTGCAGGAAGGTTCTACTACTATACTACCAATATTTGCCTCTGACATCATGGGCCAAGATAACAAATAGAAGGCATTACTTTCAGAGCAGCCCTTGTGTGTTATCATTGTTTTCAATTATTAGAACGCTTTGAAGTCAGAGTCTATTATGTGTAACTTTTTGTGGGCAATTTTTTTGAAGCTTATGAGTGTTGAAGTCCAATTTTATATTGAGTTTTAGTTTTATATTTTGTTTCACTTCCCTTTCTTATCAACAAATCTAATGCACCCTCAAACTTCCTCCTAATATCTAACCTAAACCTCCCCGTATCAGTTTAAAACCATTCCCCCTTGGGAATCACACATGCTGCAGTGTTTGTGTCACATTTTAGCAGATCAGAGAAGAAAAGACCAGTAACTGGGAAGCGTACTGTCCATGTGTTTTGTTAGGATGCGATAAAGCTGTGATAAATCTGCTATGCATCTTTTTGTGTTCCTATGTATCTGTGAGACTGTGGAGGTGAAGTGCCCATATCCTCTTCCTACTGTGCTGTGAGTTGAACAGTGAGATCTGTACTGAGGTTGCAGCTGGATGCTGAATATAGGCATGTATTTACGTGCCAATGAATAATTTTTGAGCATACTCAATACATCCTCTCTTTTGATTAGCAGTCATCTGTACTGCTTTCACCAAAGGTGGGTTAGCCTAGGCGTGCAATGGTATTAAGGCTTAGTGTTCTTTTGGATATAATGAGGTTTTTCAGGAGGATCTAATTCAAATCTTAAAATCTGTGCATTTTGCGTGTGATCTTTTAATACTTGTCTTTCTATAAAATGCACAGCTGTATGAAGTTAGGCTGCAGTGTTAAAACTCCTTTCCCCCTCTCATACCCACAAAAAAAAAAAAAAAAAAGAAAGAAATCCTGCCATTTTTTGACCTTTTAGGGTGGAGAAACCAATTTGTATAATATAAATTGGTTTCATTTAATGATGTTTTGTTTCTATTCAATAACAAGATTAAAATAGTTTAGTGCCTATTTTTAGCTTGGTTTGCTTTCATGGGGCTACTTTAATCAACCTGACTTTAGAAAGGATCCATTATGTTAAGCTTATGTTAAGCTTATCCTTAGCTGCAGATGAAATAATTCTGGATTAATGTCATCAAGGTGTGCTTTGAATGTTGACCTAATGTTGATAGCATCCACAGAAAAACCCGAACATATTATTTTTCTTACAAAAATGGGAGTAATTATCATTTGGTGATGCATTCATGTGAGGCTGACTTTTTTTTTTTTTTTTAGTGTGAGTGGGGTGTTTTGAGAAGAATAAGGATACTGACAGAAGAATAGCAATTAGATTGGCACTTTATGACAAAGATTGAATTTAATATTGTACTATTTAGTACAAAAATAGTTGCCTTAATAAAAGTCTTCCTGAGGGATTATATCATTTTAAGTCATTGTTAACTCTAGAATTTTGGTCCTGTTAAATGATTTATAGAGGTCATAGTGATAAAGACAGTACATTCTAAGGTGCACAAAATACTCAGTACTTACACATTATTTTTTTTAAATCTGTTCTTTTCTGTAGGAATTATAATCTAAGTCCTTTACAAGTGTTAGATCTCAGTTTGTACTTCAGTAGAATATGTACAAATCGAGCTATATAAATATAATGATCAAGTTGATTTATAGCATTATGATTCTAATTAATGCATAGTTTGATATTATTGATTTTTTTATTATTTTTTTTATTTTATTTTATTTTTTTTGTATAAGCCAAAAGAACAATTCCAGTTTTTAAACTCTTGGAGCTCATAGTTTGCAAGTTGTCCTTATTCCAGGCAATAGATATGTTATTGAATAAAATAATCTTTCCTTTAGCATTTACTTCATGGATAGATTGTAACCGAGGAACTGTTGCCGAGATCATGTTTTAGGGAGGCAAAGACAATACAAGAAAGAAGACATCTGATAGCAACAAAGTATTAATGATATTGATGAAAAGTTTAAAATGCATGTATGGAAAAAAAACAAAGTTCACAGTTGAACTAATATGCCTCTGTTAAGGATTTTTTTCCTTATTGTTTAGGAGCTAGAGTGACTAAACTGCAAGATACTGAATATAAAAAGGGAAAATGTGATTTATGTAAGGGCAGAGAGTGCAGTTATTCATTTTGTTATGAAAAGTTATCTGTAAAATCAGAAACATTTTTCTGGCATAATGCCTGGTACTGTGCTTTAGTTTCTGCTGGACTGTTTACAACTAGGTTGTAATATCACTTCTGTGTTTGTCTGTGGGCATATCAGCAAGTTGTGAGATATTTAACCATTTTTTAATTTTATTACTGTGACTGCTCTGAGTGTCTTTGAAAGTGTCATAGACACGACAACTTTCTGGCTTGTCAGAAGGAAGAATACAAAAAAATTCTAGGACGTGATAAGAGAAAATGGAAACCCAAACCCTGGAGGTTAGTGGGAGGGTCAGGGGAATTGAAGACTTCCCTTTAGTCAGGGAAGAGGTGGTCTGTGAGTGCCTAGGCAACACCAATGTTCATAAATCCATGGGACCAGTCTTCAGAATGGGCACGAAGGAAGATCTGGGTAATTACAGGCCAGTCAGCCTCACCTCTGTCCCTGGAAAGGTGATGGAACAGCTTGTGCTGGATGCCATCTCCAGACAATTGGAAGAAAAGGAGGTTATCAGGAGTAGTCAGCATGGGTTCACCAAGGGGAGGTCATGCTCGACCAACCTGGTAGCCTTCTATGATGTTGTCACTGGCTGGGTGGATGGGGGAGAGCAGTGGATGTAGTCTACCTTGATTTCAGCAAGGCATTTGATACTGTTTCCCACAATATCCTTATAACAAAGCTGAGGGAACCGATGAGGGCAGGGGTGTTACTGGACCTTATTCTCACTAATAAGAAGGGACTTGTTAAGGAAGTAAAGGTCAGGGGCAACTTGGGTTGTAGTGACCATGACATGGTGGAGTTCACGATGATACAAAGTTGGGAGTATTGGCTGACACACCTGAAGGCTGTGCTGCCATTCAGTGAGACCTGGACAGGCTGGAGAGCTGGGCAGTAAGAAACCAGATGAGGTTTAACAAAAGCAAGTGTAGAGTCTTGCACCTAGGGAGGAATAATCGCATGCACCAGTACAGGCTGGGGGATGACCTGCCGGGGAGGAGCTCTGCAGAGAGGGACTTGGGTGTCCTGGTGGACGACAGGTTGGCCATGAGCCAGCAGTGTGCCCTTGTGGCCAAAAAGGCCAATGGCATTCTGGGGTGTATTAAAAAGAGCGTGGCCAGCAGGTCGAGGGAGGTGGTCCTGTGTCCAGTTCTGGGCTCCCCAGTACAAAAAAGACAGGGATCTCTTGGAGAGTCCAGCAGAGGGCCACAAAGATGGTGAAGCTCCTGGAGCATCTCCCCTATGAAGAAAGGCTAAGTGAACTGGGTCTGTTTAGGCCTGAGAAAAGAAGGCTGAGGGGGGACCTGATCCAGGTCTATAAATATCTATGGTGTGGGGGGCAAAGTGGCGAGGCCAGACTCTTTTCAGCAGTGTGTGGAGACAGGACAAGGGGAAACGGCCAGAAACTGGAGCATAGGAAGTTCCGCACGAATATGCGCAAGATCTTCTTTATGGTGAGGGTGACGGAGCACTGGAACAGGCTGCTCAGGGGGGTTGTGGAGTCTCCTTCTCTGGAGATATTCAAGACCTGCCTGGATGCCTACCTGTGCGACCTGGTGTAGGGAACCTGCTTTGGTAAGTGGGTTGGACTCGATGACCTCTGGAGGTCCCTTCCAACCCCTATGATTCTGTGATTCTGTGAAACAATTTTTACAGAACTATATAATGTTGATTTTTCCCTTGAAAGTTAATTGCAACAGATCAGAGAAAGTTAAAATTAAAGCCTGGAATAAAAGCATCTGTTTTAATGTGTGCACATTTTAGGCAAGTCCATCATTCTAAATAATGTGACAAATATATTTGCCTTATTTGTGATCTTTGTATTAATTGAAATAACTTCAGTCAGATGTTTTTTATTTTGCTTCCATCTATAAGAACACATCTTCTACTGTAATCTTAAAGAAGCTATAGAATCCAAACCCAGAACACTTCTTGCAAGCCTTCTAGCATGTATTCAACACTGATACGAACTTACATGTGGTGATAGAACAGCATTTCACCTCACAGTTAATGTTTTCTCGTAAAACATTTTTGTCAGAAAAATGATACCTTTGCTTTGAACAGAAATGGCGGTAAAAACACAGTCCTGGCACAGAACTGTAGAATCATCGTAGAATAACTTGGACTGGGAGGGATCTTAAAGCCCACCCAGTTCCAGTAAGAATTAAAAAAAAATTATTATTACTGTTTTTGTGAATGTGCACTAGGTTTTCCTTTTAATTAAATGGGATGGGAAAACAAATGGATGGATTTACCTTAAGAAGAAAATAAATCAGATTTAGAGAACATGAGACAAACATCTGAATAATTCTGCAGAATTTTATTACATGAGTCTTATTGGTTGTTCCAGGGAACTATGCTATTCAACAAATAAGGCTTTTTACTCAGTCTACTTTGGTAGGTAACTACCTGAAGTTCATAAAGTAAGGAAGAACATTTATGAAATATTAACATTTCATCATGAGAGTTGAAATATAGTCCTACAAGGTTCATTGTGTATAAAATTTAAATTAGATTCTGCTGGCTGTGAAATCTTCACGATTTTTCTTGAGGGCCCCACAGCATTAATTTTAAATTAAAAAAAAAAAAAAAAAAGTGAAATAGAACATCTTTGCAAATGACATAAAGTACTGGTTTTCTTGTTTTGTTATGTTTTGTTTTTTTAAAAAGACTAGTATAGAAAGGAGTCTGGTTGAACTCCCCAGTGTAGTCAGTAATGTTTGCCAATGTGCTACTGTCAGAATTTTAAATTCTTCTTCATTTCCAAGCAAAATTTCCTTTGTAGAAGAAATTACAAACTGATATGCCAGTTCAATGTTAATAAATATTTCCTTTTCTTAGCGATCAATGAGAAGTGATTGCACAGAAGTCTTCCAGGATCAGGCACTATAATATTTCCCATCCCTTTCCTCCCTCTCACTTCTTGTCCGTCAGAGGTCTCTTTCTTAAACAAATTGCTGTGAAAAAGATATGGAATAGCAAGGGGCAGAGTGACATGTGAGTGACAGAGTGGGGGATGCCTACCCGTGTCAAAAAGGGAAACGAAAGTAAGAGAAACTACAGTCAATCTGTAACAGTTTTCCCTTTAATTATAATTCCCAATTATAAGGGTAACATCTTCTATCAGTTGGTGGAGGACTTAATGATATTTCAATATTTTTTTTTGGACTAGTCTTGATGTGACCTTCAAGTTATCCTCATATTCTCGAGGAAGATGACAGAGTTACTTCTTTTTTTGCGTTGGTGTATTGGAGGTGAATGGTAGCATTTATCATCCTTTGCTCTGCTGAGTACGAAGGCAAGACAGCCCATTTCTGATTGTTTGCTAACTCAGAAATACAGGGCAGGGGAAAAGAAGGCTGTAATTTCTTGGCAAAGTCAGGTAGACAGGTAAGAATAATTTGTCCTAATTTGGAAATGAGGTGGGTTTTATTATCCCTGTGGTGGGTTTTATTATCCCTTGGGTCGAGTTGAAGAGGTTGCTTACCCCATGGGTAAAGGATGCATTCTTGACTGCAGAAAATCATTGATCCTCAGTTCTCAGAAATTTTTATGCTGCCACAGTTGGTCTTGACTTGTGTCGTAAATTTACATCTGGAAAAATTTGCTTTATTTTTTAAACTATTTCAGTAATTGTATAGCCCTTCTGGTTTTAGCCTAATGCATGAGGCAGGTTAGAGACTAGGAACAGTTTATCGATTTGCTTTATAGAAACCTTATTCTGCTCTTTGCATGGGATATATCCTACAGCAACTTACTTCCCAAGCAGTTAGCAGCTGTGAAACAGCTTATGTGAGACACTGCATAATGGAAGAGTCTGGCCCTAAATCTCAGTGTATATTGCTCATGCTATTTGTTGAGGCTGTTATTGTCATTGCAATGGCACCACTTACTTGCAGCACAACAAATGGCATGGTAATCATTTATATGAGTCGAATCACACATGTAAGTGATTTACCCAGAGGTTGTGCTGTAGTGTGGGTTTAGTTGCTTTATTATCTTATGTGTCCTTTCCTTGCTACTGACATTTTGTATGAGCATTTGGGTTTGTCATTGTTAGGGACGCTTATCCAGGTTCTTAGAATACCTACTGTTCAGGAACGTTTTGATTAAATTAGTGCTTCATGGAGTCATTTTATTATTTACTCCTAATGCCAAAGATATTTGAACGAGTGTTTATTCAGAAGGTTACTTTAAATGACAGAGTGCCTTTTTCATAACTGTTATTATAATCTCGTTTTTTATTGAAACACTCCATGAACTGTCATGCTTGGGTTTCAGTATATTTGTGGGACATTTTATATTCTGTATTAACTGATTAATCCTCCTGCTTGAAGTTTATGAACTCCTCAAATCTGTATATAATTCTGCAAATCCAGATTATAAAGCTTTTAAGCATTAAGAATCATGGATCTCTCGGGGGCCTGAATAATTACACCATTTTTTGCCAATGAAACCAAGCCATTAAGAATCATCATGTGTTTCGAGTGCTCTGAACACAGCGGGCTGACTGAAAGTGTTGCTCAATCATGTATTTCTTTTCAGCTAGCCGCTCAGAAGCTGGTTTTGAAGACCTCTTCCCATAGCAAACATGGTCTTTCAGGTATGACTAGCATACAGTCACTGGCATGGGAAGGCATCCAGCCTTCTAAACTTCATTACCAACAGGATACCTAATCTTTCATTTGATTTCAATCCACCCTTTGTATTAATTTTTTAAAAAAATCTATTAGAATGATTCAGTAATGTAGTTAATTAATGCAGTCAATCATTTGGAGAATGACTGCTGAAAAATAAACTGTAAAAATGAAGAAATTATACTAGTATTTTAGAAATATTTTTGGCCTACTCCAGAGATAACTTTTTCAGTTTTGAGTTACAAATTTTGAACTATGCTACTTCTGATTTGAAATACTCTGTGTAGCCTCTGGAATTCATCTGTTCTTGGTTAATTTATTTTGGTATTTGACTTTTATGCAATTCTGATTCTTGTTAAAGAGATACTGAATGGCCCATTTTTCTTAATTGCTCTGTGCGTATAATTAAATACAAAATGAACAATTTATTCTCTCACTTGTTTCTTTGAACAAAATACAAGTTAAAGACGTGCCACTTAAGAGGAGGTAGTTTTTTTTCTCATATTAAAGGAATATCTCCAAAATGACTAAAGGTAAGAACTGCATTTAGTGCCATCACACCTGGACCATAATTAAGTGATAATTCAGAATAACAAGCTGTTGTCTTGTAAGCATCTGAATACAAGCCTGAGTTAAGTCTATTGGAAATTAAAAAAAAAATCAAGTTCTAGTTGTTGATGCTGGTTTTTATTTTCAGCTCCTGTTTAAATAAATGAGAACTGCCTGGGAGTCCTTGGTATGCAAACCTTCCAAAAAAAGAAAAGGGGTATTAGTCACTAATTCCTAGGTGGTGTATAATTCGTACATATGAACGCTGAAAATATTTGGGATCATTCTGATATGCTAAGGGCTTTTTTAAAGGCAATTACTTTTCCATAGTCTGACTGTTGCCGTAACAATCTTTCAAAATGTGAGATGGTTATTTCTTTTTTTTTTTTTTCTTTTTTTTTTTTTTTAAATCCTTAAAGACACAGGATTATTTAAGGTTGTCCAGAAGCAGGCTGAACTGATCTGAATATTGAGTTCTGTTTTCTTCTCACTTGACTCCTGGAGCCTAGATGCAGTAGCTAAGTCACCTATGACACGAGCTCAAGTTAATTTGGAAATGTTTAATGAAAAAGGAGAGAGGCATCTCTGAAATGGAAAGCTTCCTAGCTCTCTCGGAGATCTGAGATGCATCTCTTCTGTGTATAACATAGGATGTCCCAGGTAGAAGTAAAGGATGCAAAAGATAGTACTGAATGACCATGAAATCCTGGATGAAAAGTTAATGCTATCGTTAGATAGTAAAGATAATATAAAAAGAAAACAGTTCATTCAAAGATTCTGCTTTTTACTACTTTGCGCTGCTTTAACTCAGATAGGAATATGATGTTTAGAAGAGATTTTCCTTACTTCTTTTTTATTCTTTTGAGGTAAAGATTGTTCATTTCTAACATCATCAAGAATTTTAGTTGTTGCACCAAGGAGAAAATTTGCCAAGAACAATTTCCTTCAAGCCACTTAAGGTTAATTAGCCTTTTTACTCATTCTTTTTCTTGAGACTTTTTCCTTTGTTTATGTCAGTGTTCATATTATATATAGTCCAAAGACATTGCTATATTCAGGCTTTTTGGTGTCTAAAAGGGCTTTGGGCTTAAAAGAAGAGAAGGACTTTTTAGAGCAATTCAATGAGCTGTGCTAGGTATTTCTTGTGATGTTTTGTACTTAAATCAGTATTGAAATCAGTTCTCCATCTATGAGGTTTAAAACTTTAAAAAAGATAATTGTTTGGGATGGTAATAACAATAAAGAATTCTGTCATTTCTCCACTCAAGTGGACACAAAATATATAATTGATAAGTTACTGTTTGCTTTGTAATTATCAAAATATAGGTAGCAAAGCATAACAGAAATGGCGTGCTGAAATCTGAATAATCATATAAGAAATAAAAAACATATTGAAGCCTCTTTTTCCGATCATTGTGCGTAATATTTTTGGCACGGATATTCTGACTGTATTTCCCATACTACACTTTGATTTTCTTTTTTTAATCTTGTCTCAGTTGCCCTATTCTCATGTCTTACTTTCCAAGACTCCAGAACACTTATTAAATGCAGCTGAAATACACTTTGAAGAAAGTTAAATTTGTCTTGAGGTTCTTCTTATTTCATTTTTTTGCATGTTTTTATGAAGAATTATGATCTGATTCAGTCCACTGGTGCTGACTTGCTTTTATGATGTATTCTCTACTGTGTAGGTTGCTCTGAAAGTAATGCCTCCTGTTTATTTCCATGCAAATTGTAACAGATACAAAGAACACAGTGACACTATTTGATAGAGCAGATACTCAGCTACAAAATTTTTTGTTTGTTTGTTTCTTTTGTTTTTTAACATAGTCACCACCATTGGCTATGCATTTTTGCCCAAAATGAACAAGAGTCTGCATGGTGTGCTCTTACAAATCTGTACTGGAGGAGGTGACTCTGTTTCTCAGCTACTGTGACAGTGACACTACTAGGAAAATGTTGCCTGCGCAGTCCATCTTTCATTGGCCTAAACAGATAGAAGTCAGAAGATACCAAATCCAAACTATATGGTGGGAGTAGTAGGACAGACTAGAAGAATCCACCCCCCTTCCTATCCCAAAACACAGTATACATCACTTTACCTTCTAAGGGCCGTGTCCTGAACTTTTTATTGCATTCAGTGGTCTTTCTGTTCCTATGTGAGCATTTTTGAGACCTACCTGGGGCAAACTTAGTGGTATTCCAGTGTTGCAGCCATTATTTCCAATGCAGTGAAGCAGATATTCTGTCCCATACTCAGTTCCTTGGATGCAATCTGCCGATCTGCACGAATGATCTGATCAAGATGCTCTCCGTTTTGTGATGTGACCATCCAGAACATGGCTTGTCTTTCATGTCACTGTTGCCACTGCTGAAATGCACCTCCCAGACCTCACTGTGCTCACATCCCTCTCTGGTCTCCATCGACATTCAGCATGTGTCAGTGAAAGTCAGGGGTACCATTTTTTCCACATGAAGGAATTCAGTGGCACACATTTGCTTCACACACACTTCCATGTCAGACTGCCCTTCTGCTGCATCTATTTTATGGCAACAACATAAAATGGACTAGTGGTGGGAAGGCTCAAGATCTATTGCCATACCACCAATGTTTGTCTCTGACATCATGGGCCGACATAGTGAAATAGGAAGCGTTACTTCTGGAGCAGCCGTCATAGATGATGTCAGAGCATAATAGGCAGATGTGTGAGAGGACTGAATGCAGCCTGTTGAGTACTGAACAGTGTTCCCACTGCAGATATCAACTAGTTCCAGCAAGGAAGGTGATGGTTTCGTATCATGCAACCGAAGAAGCAAATAGGACTCATTTTTTGTTTGGTTAAATTACATTCAATTGAATTGAATTTGTAACGAATGTCATTGTCAGTGGCTGAGTGGAAGACTATTCCACTTCAAAATACAAAATCCGGATGAGAAGAAGAAGCAATCTATGAAGATTTCTTATGATTTGATATTTTCTTGCTCTCTGAATTGAGCTGTGGCATCAGATATCAACCAAACTACTAATAAAACAAAGATAATGTCAGTTTTCTGATGTCTGTGTCCTCTTTTGCTTTTTCTTATTAACTTACCACTCTCCTTGTTCTCTGTGTCTCTCAACATGGCAGTGTGTGGAAAAGTTGCTGGCAAGATGTACATGTTACCACTGCGCGTTCATGGAGGTTAAAAATTAAATAATCATTCTTTACCTGAATTACTGCCTGAATTTTCCGTGGGTTGGTCTGGAGAACTTTCTCAGTCCAGCAGGGCATGCTGCTGCCTCATACAATCTCAGGAGCTTTTAGCTCTTACATTTGAAAGGGACCCTTTGGAGCCCTTACTGGCTTTCACATCACAGTTGTTTGGTTTTTTTTCTGAGTTTTACTACAGCCTGCCTCAGAAGGGACAGCTGTGCTTCATGCACATGCTTCTAACAGAATTTGGCACATACTCCATATGTAGCAACAAAGAGAGAAAGGAAAAAAAAAAAAAAAAAAAAAGGAAATTGTCAAATCGTTCCTGGTGGTTGAAGATGAAGTTCCTCAGAATGAAGGTGATGAGGTACAGTCGTCCTTGCTGTGTATCTAAACAATCCCCATGTGAATTTTCTTTGGTTAAGTCCCTTCCTTGTGGGCCTTTATGTACCTACCTCAGTGGTTTAGCTGATTTTGCAGTGCTATTTAGGATTTGTCTAGGCATATGGGTTGCTAGAAACTGTAGGAATCTTGAAGAACACTGCTTGGAGTTTCTGTTTACTGTTACTAGTCTATTAATAGCAAGTCTATTAACTTTGCACACACAAATATATTATTATTCACTAAAATTTGACCATATAAGGTAAAGATTCTTAGTTTATTAATTTTATTTTTATTAGAAAAGAACACTGTTTTTATTAAGTACTCAAACTACATCTAGCCTTTTCTCTTAAGGGCCTGCATTCTCACTAGGGAACCATTCAAGTGCTCTGATTGAGTTGATACAAATTGGATGGGAAAATTGGGTGTATAAGAGCAATTGAATTTGGGAAGTTTATGGGAGCTGTTAGTTCGAGGTGAATAATAAAATAAAGATGGCAGTTTTGCAATTTTGAAAAGCTCTGTGCTATGTAACAGACTATAATTTAATTCTAAGAGACTATTTTATTAGATTTTTTTCCAAGTAAAACCACAATTCCTATTGTTCCTTATCATATGTCTCATTACTGCTGCAAGTATTATCCTCTTTATGTGATTATAGTGATTCATACTTCACTCCCTTGGTTGTTTTGTACACAGCTGCAAGTAAATAATAGTTGCAATTTGATTCTTTTGAATATAATACCATTAGTGTTATTGTTTTGTTTTCTTTCTAAATGGAGGTATATATTTTAGTGAAAAATTAATGACAAATCTTGCATTTAGATCAGTCAACAGGCAGATAACTGATAAAATCTAGATGCTGACTATTGATCAAAGTAATAAACCTGAAGAAATACCTAAGTTGTTGCTTCTCGTTTTAATGCCTCTGCCAAAGAATGTTTGAGTTTTACAATAAATTGGTATAAAATTTGTTATAACTTATTATCTTTTACGTTTTTGAAAATATGTGATTATAATTTGTGTATCTGAACACGCAACTATCATAAGAACATATTTAACTAAAACAAAGCAATCCCTTTTGGAGGGAAGCTGGCTTTGTCAGCACTTCTGTGCTAGTATTTGCAAACCCAGTCAAAGCCCAAGAGCCTTGTATGAGAGAGAGAGGTTTGAATTCATCCAATAGTCAAATTGAAGGAGCTTCACTCACAGGACAGAAAAGAGAAATTCCTTTTCTAGAGGAAGCAGTAATTTAGGAAATCTAAAAACACCAGAGCAATGACTTACAGAAAAAAAAAAAAGAAAAAAAGAAAAAAAAAAAGCATCTGTGGAAATTGTACAATGAGTTGAGATCTGATTCTTATTGTTGCTCATTTGGAGTTGTGTGTTGTTGTGCTGTTGAGTTGGGTAGCTCTCTTTGAGAAAGTGAAATTGTTTCAGTGTTGATTTCCTGGTGTTTTTTTCCTTTAGAATTTTTAATGAAGGCTTACCTGGTGGAGAAACGTGAAGGGATGAGTTACAGTAGACAGCTGTGAACCTCTGAAATAGCATTATACTGGGACAACCAATGTAAATGTAACTATAAGTACAGCAAAGCAAAAACATGTTTGCAAACTATGGAGTGAACCAGGAGCTTAGTTCTCAGGGTGCTGGTTGTTTTTTGTGTTTTTTTTTTTGTTGGTTTGATTTTGGTTTTTAAGGTTCATTAAATATTTTTACATTTTCTCCTGCTTTTAAAGTTAGATGCATCATCAATCAGGGATTCATCTTAGGTGAAGGTAAATACTAGTAATATATAGAATAGGCTATCAACCATTGTTTTGAAGGACAGCATTGATTTTGAGAAGGTTATTAAAGAATTAAACACGTCCTAAATTTTGTCTTCCGGATTTTACATGTGGAATAGAGCGCTGAGTTTGATTTTGCTTAAAAGTTGTTGTACAAAATGGATCAAAGGATATTGGATATTATTTTTTGCCTGCCTTAAGGCAAACCAGAAATTTGGTTTGGTTATAGCATAACCATGTTGATTAATATATTGTGTGATATAGTGCAATAATGTTTTTGATTCATTGACTTTTCTACCTTTTGAATTTTCAGTTTTGAATGGTTTATCAAAACTATCCAAAAAGTTGCTGACTCGTATTTTTCATTTATTTCCCCTCCCCCTTCTCCCTTTGGTTTCATATAGTAGTTAACATAACGGAAGTTACTCAAATGCAAAGGAAAATAATTTCGAAGCATTTAACTGGGAGAACGTGTGACTGTTATCAACAGTCAGTTATCAACTATTAAAACTGAGAAATTGAGTTGTAAAAGAAAAGACATACTATCCTTTTGTGAAAATGGTGAAAATGTTCATTTTAAATTTTAGGATTTTTTTTTTTTTTTTTTCCTGGTGATTTCCCTGTGGATTATCTTAAAAGGAAAAACAGGGTAAGAGTAGAGATCAAAGTTGGATGGCACAGTCAGGTTTTTATCTGTTGAAAGTCATGTATAACTGTCTTAAGATTACATTATATAAGCACATTTCTTGTACAAAAGCATCAAATCTGCAAACAATACCGTTGGAAATTGACAGAAGTCTTATTGGAGTGTTTGCACAGTATGCAGTTAGCCAAAACTGTCTAGTGTCTCCAGATGCTAACCTCCAAACATTTGTAGCTACTTGTGTGTTAAAAGACTAAACTACTTTCCAAGGCAGATATGTAACAAAGTACTTAATAATTATTTCTTATATTTTAAAAAGTATAAAGCACTACCTCTCTTGACATCTTTAAGCACAGGATGAGTGTATGGTTTACATCCTAAAATTGAAAAGATGGTAAGTTTTGGGAAGTGGAAAGAAAAGGGTACAGTGACAAAGGGAAAATGATAGCTACAGCAAGAGGAGCAAGAGTTAAAAATCAAAATATGTAGATTTTAAGATGTTCTTCTTTGGCATGTAAACAATTATTGTAATTAAAATTACACCAATAATCTGTCACAACTTGTGTCATTTTCATTCATTGGATCAAGTTAATTCAACTTCATTTCTTAAAAAATTCCTTACAGTAACATTTCGTCTTCATTTTCTGCACCTGAGTAAAGAAATATCTCAGGAAGTCAAAGTCAAACTGCATACCATACTCTGTTGACTTCCTTTCAGTGAAGCACAAATTGGCAGCTATTGAAGATTTTCATTTTTTGAGATGATTGCTTTTTATTAGTGTTTTTAATATATTTACTGCTTGAATATGCCTAATGATTTTTTCTTTACATTCTTCTTGTGGTTTACCTGTATTACTTGTAAATGTAAAATTAATGTGGAATGTAGAAACCATACATTGGTAAGCAAGGTGTGGCATTTCTCCAAGTGGAAGTAAGCTTTAAGAACTCGTCCACAAATGGTTACAGATGGTTAAAATAGGATTTCATTATTTTAGCAGGTTTGCTTCATATTTCTGTTGGTTTTTATTAGCATTTTCACTTCCTAACTGTTGCTTTTATTCAGTCCAAAGATATTGTAATTTCTCAGTGGCGATGTTTATGATACTGCAAAATTTTGCTATGGAAATGATTGGAAAATCATAAGTGCAAAGCCTATTTTCAAAGGAGATTTTGGTCTTTCTGCGTCTCCTTGTTTATAAAATTATCAGGATATGCAACTGTTGCTAATCATCAAGATTATTCAAGATATAACTAGGAGAGTGTAAATGTTGTAAGTGCAAGTAACCTTCCTTACATACTTCAACGTAAGTCAGGAATGACTAGTGGGAGTTTGGTATCTATTTTATGGGAACCCTGATGTTAGAAACAGCTGCTTTGATATATTCAGCACAAATGTCTTTTGATTTGTAGCAGTAGTATTACCTCACCTTTAAAGTACTTTTCATCTGACTATTTCTAATCTTTCTTTCTACCAAACATTAATTAATCTGTGTTCTGATGTACAGTAAGTTAATATCATTTTCATTTTACAGTTGAAGAAACTGTATCTAAAAAGGTCAAATCTTGCATGAGTGACAGATGGAGGTAGACAGTATTTTTCTGCTTTAACCATTGGAAAAAAAAATATATACCTTCAATCAGTACATTTGCAGTCTGTGAAAGCCAGTCAAGATTTCATTCCAAGACTATTTTGATGAGATGAAGGAGAGGAGGAGTGAAAGAACGTTATAGCATATAGCTAAAGCAGAATTATATCATTGAAGTGGGCCAGTTACAGAATATGGGCAAAAATGCCTACCATGTATATGTGTGTGTATACACGTATATATGTGTGTGTGAAAATAGACATACTTAATATTTTTAAAGTGTTATTTCTAACAACTGTGGAAAAATTTTCAACAGGTCTGACAATATGTTTAGAGATATCAGTAGGATTATTTCTTCCAGAAATAGATGTATTTCTTCAAATTTTAAATGGAAAATTCTGCTCAGTAATCCCAAACGAAAACCAATGGAGAAAAGAGTTCCCTATAGTGGAATGAACAGCTGGCATTTTCTTCAGACTAGAATATATAAAAATTTTACATGAAGTGTTTTATTTCAGCCCTTCAAGTAGTCTTTTGAGATCCCTTCTTTCTCAAAGCCAGAGTGCTTGAGAAGCTCCTAAGCATCATAAAATCAAACGTTCTAATCACTGTGTCTAGGTAGTATCTTGGACCAATTATAGATGTGGCATCTAGGCTTACGAAGATTTCTAGGCTGTTCCTGAAAAGGTTTTGATGTATCTGAAACTGTTTCATGTATTTGAATTTGAAAGCTGTTAGACAGCTCTTGAAGTAAAAAAAATGGCTGGAAAGCTTGTTAGCTTCGGTTTCTGTGTGGCTTGACTTGCAGAATGGCTGTTTCTATGTAATGGGCATATTTTCTGTTGGAATTTGTAACACCTATAGAATATAATTTTTCTATTTTTTATTGGAAATATAATTGATATTAAAGAAAATATAATCATTGATAAAAAAGGAAATTTGAAATTCGATTCTTCAGCTGTTTTGTAATAGGATGACTAATGGCTACTGAAGATGCTGGAGATGTAAGCAAAGAAGTCTAACTTCTACAATTGAGTATAGCACGGTATTTTTCATGGAGGGAGGAATTTGATTACCCAGAAATCTAGTTACTTTGATATGTATTCATGTAAATTTAATTTTTAGCAAGACACTGGGATAACTGCTGTTATATGTAATATTTTTTTTTCCTTAGCCTAATTGCAGAGTATATATATATAAAGCAGTGTAACATCTGCTGGATAACTGTACTACCATGAACATACATGCTGGGGTGTTTATCTACAGATGATTCAAACATATTATTTTGGTTGTGTGTAGTATTTTCTCGCTATTTTTCTAAATAGACAATCTTCATTACCAATTCAAATTTTGTTCATGAGGATCTCTCTCTCTCAGTATTTGTCTCTCCTGCAGCTGCTCTTAGACATTTAGCGCATGTAGAAGCTGACCCCTAGATGCCACACTAAGGACCTGAAAGCCATAATTTAGTAAGATAAGACAGATTGCAATGTGAGACTCAGAAACATATAGGCAACAACCAGTTTACGTGTGAATGGCCTCTTTTGTGCCATTTTCACTCTCTTTTCCCAGGTTTATCTTTCCCAGATCCATCTTGATTCTCTTCCTTTTCCATATCTTTGGTTGTACTATCTCCTGTGCTCATGCAGCCCCATTTAATGTACATGGCTTCCCAGGGAGACATTTGCCCTGATGACCAACCTTTGGGGGTGTCCTCACCAGGAAAAAAAATCTCATCATTTTCCTTTGGTGGCCTCTGAAGTAGAAAGTTCAAGGCACTCCATTTTCATTTATTTAGCTTACTGTTTGTGGTCATCAGCCATTAGTTAGATAATTTAATAATTGTGATGACTTAATTTGGATTGTCAAAAGGCCACATAAACAAATTACATCAGGCATCCAAAGCCAATTTGTGCAGGACTTAGATTCCTCATCCAAAATTGTGATTCTGACTACCCCTTTCTCCATGACTGCTTATGTGATTTCTCTGTTGGTCTCTGTTCTGCACTAAAACTTGTATCCTAAGGTTTCACAAATTAAAATGATGTCAATTTTTTTTCCTTAGAAAGCTTAATTTATTAGATATGTTCAGATCACTGTCATTAAATTGAAGCAAGAGATTTGCCCTTTTCGTTCAGTATCATAGCCAGTGCACTATATATATCTTTCCCCAAAGAAGTGCTTCAGGAAATGAATTAGTTTAGTTCAAGCTTAAGTGCAAATCAACTTCCCCTGAAAGTTATCTAACCCATAAAGGGAGTGGATTTAAGAAAAAAATTCATCTGTTCTCTCTCTCTCTCTCTCTTTTTTTTTTTTTTTTTTTTTTTAATATGAAAATTTGATCGGGCAGCTTCTTGTAAAATGATTTGTTTTAGGTTCCTCCCATATGGAATATGTGTTTATAGACATCTTGACCCCTGACCCTCACAATCATTATGTAAAGAAACTGGTCATTTCCTTGGAACTATTATTTTGTTGTGGGAACAAATGCCTAGAAAATGGATAATGAAACTCTGGTAGTCAAAGTTTTGCAGTAGTTGATGTAACTATGTTGCTTTTGAGAAATAAGAATAAAAAGGCATAATCTAAGTTGCAGATTTAAATGAACTTAATGAATGAAACTTAATTATTACTATCCTCTGGAAAATAATATGAATAGTCACAGGGAAAGTGACTTTTGGAACATCTACAGTTTTTCCCTGCACATAGGATATGTTCCAAACAGTGACAGCTTTATCCTTTTATATCTGAAGTTTCACTTGCAGAGTGGTAGACTTTTGGGACAGTTACTTTTTAAAATCAGAAGTTATGGTTTCATATATAAAAGAAATTGTACAATTAAACTGTTTTCTTAGTTCAACTTTTGTAGATTAAAAATAGCAGACTGCATATTCTTAGTCTGAACTAAATTCTGGGACCAATTGTTCAACCTCCTTTTGGAAAACTAAATTCTAATCTACAGGGCCCTCCTCTTCCACTCCCTGCAGTGGGAGGGAAGAGTTTTATTTTTTGCTTTCAAATACCAACTTTTAAAACATATGTAGAACAGTAAGCATAGAGACACTGATGGCTGAGCAATTGTTATTGATGTGGATTTAGGGAGACGTATCTTGGATGGATGTCAATTACTGAGAATTTTGGTTTAATGTTAATATTGATATTTAATGTTCATGGAGTCATAGCTGGTATAACTTTTGTTGTTGTTTCTTGGAAATTCTGAAAAAAAAAGAAGAAGAAAAAAGAAGAGTATTTTATTTATATACTTTAATAATATTAATACTAATAATATTTTAATAATATTTTATATTTAATAATATTTTAATTTTATATTAACTTTTCTTTTGGGTGAAATGTTTTTCCTCTGAGTAAAATGTATCCTGATGTATATAGTTCACCCTTGCAGGCCTCTTCTACCTTTTCTGTTTCCAAGTAGCACAGGTATATCAAATGTATAGGAAAGAAGCCTGCGTGTTCTAAGACATTCCAGTTTTGTCTTTTACTTTCATTTATCTACACGAATAACTGCAATGTCAGATGAAATGGCAGGGTAGGAAAAGAGAACAACAACATAAAACAAAACAGCTGATACTTACCTGGTTACGATAAGTTTAAATGTTGAGAGATTTATTGAACAACTGTCATCATTCACACTTGTTTTAAAGATACTGATATGATCTTCTCTGTAGAATGTATTAAATCATTGAGGATGAAGAGAGTGAAAAAATTATTAGCAAATGCATCCCTTTGCTGATATTCTTTCTGAGATACGAAAAAACACAATTTTTGTGTTTACATGGAAATTTGTACTGTGCAGCTGTATTTGATTTGCAGCCCTGCTCCACAAGTCGAATGATGAGCAATATTATGTAGTATAGTGTGTCATCATGAATTCTCTAAAGTAACATAAAGTTATCTTTTAACTGTTGTGACATCTTATGCTAATAACATAAATATTATTTAAATTGAGGGCTACTTTAACGAAGGCTTGTGTGATTAATTGACCTTGGACACAGCTGCTCATTAACTGACTCCATGCAGAAGGATGGGGCAAAGAAAGAGGAAAAAATAATAGTTAGATGATAGTTAGAGGCATATGAAAAGTTGTAACTATCTTTGCTAATTCCATACTGTTTTCTACTATTTCCATTTGATGTACTTACAATCATTAGGTCAGTGCAGATTAAAATGAATCTTTTCAAATTTGTCTCAGTAGAGTTGGACATCAGATTTTGCTGACCGTCAGCAATACAGTGTTCAAGTCAATGAAGTCTTGCTTTAAGTCTGCTTTGAGTTTATATGTTGGGTTCATATGTTCTTATCTATCATCTTCTAGCTTTGGCTTTATCTCTTTGAAAATGCTTCAGTTGTCATTTTATTAGAACTGCTCATTCTTTAGCTTACAAAGGCAGATGAAAATACAAAGACAAAGGCAAATCAAAAAGAAAGCACAGAATGATTATGAGATAATTACATTGTACAAGAAAGGGGGAAGAAATTCATTTCACATGAAGATCTGAGTGCTATATTTTGTTTGATTCCAATCTGCGTGATCCTCACAACTTTTCTTACCTAGCACACTACTGGAAAATAGAATTTCATGCATAACAATCTTGTATATAAACATAATTCAGATATGAAATGGACCATTCTATTAAAAGAATTTTGTAAGTCATTGCAAGTTGATTTTTCATAAAGTGTCTCTAAAGTGTTCAAGAATACAAAAACAAAATGAAACAAAAAAAGAGATCAAACACCTAAATTCCAAAATTAACTACAATGAAAAGGAGAGCAGCGTATATATAATATAATATATTGTATATATATAATATATATATTAATATAGTATATATTAATATTATATATATATATATATTAATATATAATATAATAGTGTCTGAGAACATTTAATAACAGAGAACATAAATTGTGTATTTTCAGTACAACTAGAAAATTAGATGGAAGGTAAGGTAAACTAAATCCTGAGGAACTGGCAAGGCATACTGCATGTCTGTGTGAATTTTCCTGCATATTTGCAAAAATGACCTAAACTTCAATTATGGGCATGGTGTTAATCCTTAAAAGGTAGCTTGCAAAGTTCCAGCAAATCTTTTTTTTTTTTTTTTTTTTTTTTTTTTTTTAAGGGGGAAGGACATGTTTTTAAATAAATCTCTTTAAACTCAGAATTTATATGTAAAACCTTTCAAATAAAATAATCTAGAGTGTTTCCTTACGTGTTAGTTCCAGGACCCCAGCAGCCATCAAAATAGATTACTTTACATCCAGAAAGACTAATAAGACTGTTCTGTTATGGCTTGGAAGCACCTGGATATTTGTAATGAATATTTCATGTTATAAAGCGTAATTCCCCCTGAGGGAATTCATGAAGACAAATAAGGTTACAAATTTTGTATGTTTTAAGTTTAAAAAAAAAAAAAAAAAAAAAAAAAAAAGATAATTTATCATTTCCATTCTGATCGAATTTTCATACAATTATCAAAATGAATTAAAATGAATATGTTTATAATGGATATAAAGTGCGGAATGTGCTATAGACTATGGTTAGGTTTGAGGGAAAATTTCCTAACCTTTAACAGATAATTAATTTAGCTTCCGAGTGATTAAAAGAGCAGTGGATTGTATAAAGAAGTTAACAACTCTCAGTAATGACCTGTTCCCCGTTGGCATGCCTCTAACTGTATTGCTTTTTGTGATAATTAAATAAAAACCAGACCTGTGTAAGCTCCCAGGAAATGCAACAAATATGAAACTGCGATCTAAGATGTATCTTCCTGATTTTTGTTGCATATTTTATGATTCTGTTTTCCTTCTGTTTGGCCATGACAGGTTTTCTTCATGGTGAGCATTTTATACAATGTGGTATGAGCTTGCATACTGAAGAACTAAATTTGACAGATTACAAGGAGTGTATCAGAAGCTCATTGTCATGAAATAAACTTGACAAGAGATTGACAATTTGTGTCTTACAGTTTATTTTGTTTAGGTTGACAGTTTATTCTCCACTATATTGGGAAGAAAAAAAAAAAAGTAACTAAAATGGACAAGCCTAAACCTGAGTATAGACAAGAAAGAGTATTTTGGTGTTTGTAGGAGATGCAGATTGTCTTTTTAAAATAAATAAACTAAAACTCTCCTGTTTAGAGCTCTTATTTCTTATGGCCAAATCTGACAGTTCGCTGGAACAGTTTCTTGTGTTAATAACTATTCATAAGTGTATCACAGATAAAAACTCCACCATCTGGCTCATAAACAATGTATTACCTGAAAAAGCTAGGAGAATCGGAGTGAACACCAAAGCATGCTGTGTAGGCTCTTACGAACATTTATTCAGGGCTACTTTGTATCATCAGTCAAATAACCTGACAACCACCCAAGAAAAATACACAAAACTTTTAGTTTTTTAATATTTTCATTTTATTTTGATATTTTTCAGTTGTATTCATCTTCCAGTAGAAGTATGAATGAGAAGGTAACAGACAGTTTGAAATAGAAATTGGAAAAATGCCAGTTATTTCTTGTATTCTAAATTTAATTCCAGATTTGTATCAGACTTTTTCTGTTGAATCTTTTTATTATGCAATTTACATACCCACAAACAGTCTCAATTGTATCTTAAATATGGGAATTTTGACCTTGGTCCTCGTCTCGCTCCAATTTATAGGAGGGAGAGGAGGTTCTTTGATATATGTATACCCGGCATGAGATTAAGAAACAACGGTTCAAATGTTGGTCCGACCAGTTTATTACACATCTTAATCAAGGAGATGGGGAAGGGGAGGACGGACACTATTATGATGTAGGGTGATGGGGAAGGGAAGGCAGGCGATAGTAAAAATAAGAAACAGGAGCAAGGGGTCTTTATAGGAAGCAAGAGGGAGATAGTCACCACCATGGATCCAGCGTGGTTTCTAGTTCACTCATTGATCTTCAGTAGTGGTGGGTCGTCAGGCGCTGTTGTTCCGTCGATGGTGATGGTGATCACCGCGACCACGGCGACCACGGCGACAACGACGACCATGTCCAATGGTAGTACAACCTTATTTATAAGTCCAAAGTGGTCGAGTCAGCTTTCTTTGGAGTGACAGCTTGAATCCAAAGTAGTTGAGTCAGCTCTCCTTGGAGTGGCAGCTTCTGGCTTTGAGATCTCAGCAGAAATTCCTTTGTTCCCATTTTCCGGGCCTTGCCAGCAGATAAGAGGGAGCAGGGATGCCCACCTGCATCCTGTTTTTCACAGGACACGATGGTATCATTCCCCAGTTTTCCCATACCAAGCTGGAGCTATTTAGTCACAGGCCAGATCTTCCGCCAGTAAACACTCCTGAGCACTCTCTTCCGGAGACAAGCAGCTCTGAAGGAAGGTGCTTTCAAATGTCCACAAAGTGATGTTGATTGTCACAGGGTAGCACCCATCACTTGCCTCCTCCATAAATCAGTGAGAGTCTTATCACAAGAAATACCTCAGGAAGCAAGCTTTGAGCCAGAAAACAAAGAAGGGTTCTCACAGTCCTTTTTTCCCACTTGTGTATTTCCTTGGTGTCCAAGACCCAAGCATTCAGGATCTTGCAGATGAGAATAAATAATTTTTTATAAATGTTCCATAAGCAAACAGTATAGGTATCTGGTGTATTCTCAGTTTGTTTTATTTCTGCGTATATTTTTTATGATCTTGTGTAAGTGTTGTATATTCCTTAGGGTTGGTGGCTTTATGCCCTTGTGTGTTTTATTGCAGAAGCTAGAAGGGCATATACTATATGCAGTCTGCTATAACCTGTTATGATGAAGTGTGCTATCTGAGCCAGCTGTAGATAGTAGAACACATAATTTACATAAAATATTAACTATCATATTATTTCAGCATCCTATATTTGGGAGTAGTCCTAAATTGTGAAGTGTCAACCAATTTACAGGCACAAATGTTTAAACAAAAGAGATGATGTTACAGATAAAACTCCTCAATGTATTTTCCTTTGCCAAATTCAGGCATATAAACCTCATTCCAGGTTGATGTCAGCCAAGTATCATTTGTCTAGCCAAAATTTTTAGCAGCAGTGGAGATTGTTACGGATCAGTTTATTTGGGCTTCTTTAGAAAGGATATATGTAACATGAAGGTGTAAAGCAGTAATTTATTACCAAACATACTACAGATAGTTAGGACTTAATGAGCTCTTAGGCTAAGCACTAACATGCTCATTAAGATGCTTTGGCTGTGAGGCAGCTTATTCCAGCAACCAACCACCATCTGGTAAAGAACTTTTACCTAATCCCCTCCACCCCCAACACAGCTTCATGCTCTTCCCTCATGCACTGTCACCAGAGAGCAGAGATCAACACTTCCCCCCCACTCCCCTCGTGAGAAGTTGTAGGCCACTATGAGGACTCCACCTCAGCATTTTCTGTTCTGGGCTGAACAAGCCAAGGGATCTCAGCTGCTCTTCATACATCTTCTCATCTCCACCAGTACCACTGATACAGTTAACACTGGTGACTGAGCAGCTCGAGGCCAGACCAGTGAGCCTCTGTCTTTTTTTTTCTTCATCAGCTTTCTGTATTGACACATGTTTGCATCCTTGAGCTGCTAATGATCAATAACCCTACCTCTGTCTCTGTTTTACTTTCTTTCCCAGCTGCTGGGGCCAAAGTTTTGCAACTGTGTCATATCACAGCTGGGCTTTGCATCTTCGGTGCATGATTGAGAATGTTGAGTAGGTTGAGAAAGGCTGGTAGCTGAAGTTGCGGAGAGAAAGGGTGGCAAGATACAGGTTATGATTAGATAGACTCTGTCTTTATGTATGTCATTGGCATGCAAGCACTTGATTTGCCACATTTACTACTTATTTCAGATCTGCCTCTGAGTGTGGAACAGAGTAAGAATAAGAGTGGTTGTTTCAGCACTGCAGATGAAGGCTTTTTGGTTTAGGTTATGATCCCCAACAGCGTGCCTTGGGCTTTTCATTCAGAAGACGTTTGGATATTTTCATTAAATTATTTTGCCACTTTTACCAGCTGGGCTGTGAATGTCACAGAGCAGTATAGACAATTACAACTTATGTTTTCCCAGCAATGAATGGCAGCAAAGGACTATTGAAAGTCTTCCATTTCAGCAGAATGTTGGACTCCACATCCTGCCCCATCTGAGCTGACTGAATTTTGAAACTGTCTTGTAGCTAGGTTTTGAAATTATATCAAATAAGAAAAACTTGTCTGTACTCAGTAGTTAGCCAGAGTTGGCTTGTACAGAATGCAATTTTTCATACATGCTGGGTGTTCTAAAGAGTTAAAGAAGGAAGGAAAATTTAATTTTTGAATATATTAGTGTTTTCTTCATGACAGCAATTTTCTCTTAAAGTTCAGAAAGAAAGACTTGAATGATATCTCATATATAAGTCAATTGCCATCTCAGTATCTATTGTTTTTTTGTTGTTGTTGTTGTTGTTGTTGTTCTGTTGGAAGATAAAACAACATAAGTCTTGGGAAAAGATTGGGGTCTTTTTGATAAGAGAAGTAGGGATTCTTCTGGTCTGTTGTGATTGTTTTAGGTCATGTGTGTGTGTGCTTGTATTATGTCTTCATAGAGTCTGGCAAAGTAGGAGTCAGTGTATGGCTCCAAGGATTCAGCTGATGAAAGCATAGGAAAGAAAATTAAATGATGTTGACAAAATAGTTCAGTTTCATAGAATCCTACCACACTTCATTATCAAAGCTCTTTGCATGTTAATTTACAAAACACAGTCAAGGCAAAGATCTATTTGGCTTATTAAATCAAGGAAACCATTTCACGTATGGGCTCATTCTGGGTGCACTGTGACAGTTCACCAACACACAGCGTACTGGGGAATGTCATTTTTCTATTTTTGTTTTAAAACATCTGTCAGTGAGTAATTTTAAAGAATTTGAAAGCGTATAAAGATTTTGAAGTGTATCCCAAACAGTAAAATGAACTAGTAGTATCTTGGTAGGGTTAGGATAGAGTTAAGGTAAATCTATTTCCTTCAAAAAAAGCCAAGCAGCTTTTTATGGGTTATGAAAAGATACTGTAAAACACATAGGTTGCTCCAAAAGTAATGCCTCCTATTTATTTTCATGGAAACTACAACAGGTACAAAGAGTACAAGAGCACTCCGAAGAACAAATTCTCAGCTACAAAATGGTATTTTAAACAGTCTGCACCATTAGTTACGTGTTTTTGCCAGCAATTAACAAGAGCCTGGATGCCATGTTCTTAAAAATCTGTACCAGCAGAGGTATTCCATTGTCACCGATGCTGAATGTGTTATCCGCCACTTCACTGTACTAGTATCCACGGTTTAATCTCCATAAATGTTCAGCAAGCTATGATGAATGCTAATGGGTGCAATATTTTCTGCATGAAGAGATTCAGTGATACACCGTTCCTTCATACTCACTTCCATGTTAGACAGCAACAAAATGTAACAGAATATTGGTGGGAAAGTTCAACCTCTACTGCCGTGATACCAACATCTGCCTCTGACGTCAAGGGCCAAAATAATGAAACAGGAGGCATTACTTTTGGAGCAAATCTTGTGGAAAAGCAGTATAGGGAAATACCATTTCCTTTAAGCATGTTAAAATACGCTCGTGTCTGCTATTTGTCTTTTCTGACCGTAACGATAAAAGTAAAACGGTCATATTTCTACAATTCCTTTGCTTTCTGGTAGTTTAAATTTCAATTCTTTAATGATAATTCTTGATGTAAGTTTACTTGTTTATCATCCATACCAAAATCCACTTTCAGTAACAGCCTGAAAGATGTTATGCTTTAGCACCGATTAATTCATGTAATGAATAGTAATAAAGTGGTGTCATGGCAAAATAGGCCAGAGTTCAATTAGAAAGTGAATTTTAGTTAAGTCAGTATCCTGAAGTTCACAGAATCACAGAATCACAGAATTATCGAGGTTGGAAAAGACCTAGAAGATCATCCAGTCCAACCATAAGTTAATCATAAAGATAAAATTGGTCTCCTTTGAATGGCCAGGATATTTTGCCACCCAAAAGAAACAAGTTGAAATTAAGCAACAAAAACTAAAACAGACGAAGAACAGAAAAATAAACTATTTACCTTCATGTGTTACAATATCCAGAAGATATTCCTGTAGGAATATTTCCCATGTTTTTCAAGCTTTTAAAAATTGTTATTGAAAGTTGGAATAATTTCTTGATGTCTGATGTTGTGTATTGAAATCTGTTGTTTGTTGTCTTGAAAATTCTAAAAATAATGATTTTGTCTTAAAATAAGACATTCAAATTTGTTGAGTCGATAGTAATCTATTTAAGCCATAGTTGTCTTAATCGTGAGTTCAAGTACTGTGGTTAGACTGAGCATAATTTAAGATAAGTTGATTTCTACTGCTGAGATTTGTTCTTTTGGTAAACGCACCACAGTTTGTGAAGTTCAGTAATCATGTTTTCAGATGGGTTTTGCAGAGCAATCTAAGTTTCAGTTTTTTAGCAGTAATTATACAATTCTGACAAAGTTCAGGAATTCTTAGCATTAGGACAGCACTCTGAGAAATATGGTTTGGTTGTTGAGTTTTCCTGTAGGAGTTAAACTCAGTGGTCCTTGTGGGTCCCTTCAACCTCGGGATATTCTGTGATTGTATGATTACTATTGCTTCTAAATCTGCCAGATTCAGTGAGGTCACTTTTCATAGATAGCTCTAAGACAAGCAATTTCTATCAAATAGCAGTATGGTGTTCTATTAGTCTGTGACTAGAGAATGCATCTGCTTGAATTAACTTGGAAATAGGCACTATGTTTGTACATGTAGATATACAAAATGACGGTTATTCGTTTTATTGTTCCCTTTGAGTTCTTTCGCTCATTCTGCAGCTACTATGTGAATATATAGGCAATAATCGTTAAGAAGTGTATTTGAAGAACGTTTTCCCTCATATACTGCTACAGAAGTACAAATAACATGCTATTCTGCTTCAGTTTATGGAAAAAAACCACAACCTGCTCCTTCTTGACAGTGAAAATATGGTATCAATTTATGGAATTACTACTTTATGGAAGGTGAAATGAAAGAAGGTCCTTTTGAATTCTAAAGACTCGAAGCAGGTCTCAAGGACTCACTTAGACATTGAACAGAGTATCTGCTTTTCATGGTTCTCTTAGTACTGTAAGATAATATTTTTTACTTCAAAAGAATTAGTTCCTTTGAAACTTGACTTTTCTTATTCCTTTTTTTTTTTTTCAATTTCAGTACCTATAAATAGAAGCTCTTGACATTTTGCATCATTCTCTAACCTTACACTTTATATAGAACTCTCATTGATTTCAATTGTGTATATTGAATTAGACTGGGATAGATGGCTTTTCATTTATAAGAAGGTGGTGACAATATTAACCTCCGCTGCTATAAAGGCTGCTAAATTTCCTTTCATTATAAAATGCTTTAAATAATATCTCAGGATTAAATTGTACAATTTCTAGGCTGTCATAAATTGAGGTGCTGTGAAAGTGTGAAGGTAAATAAAGTGAATTCTGAATGTCACTATTTAAAACTGTTCAGTTGGGAAAAATGTTGATTGTTTCTGTAATGAACTCTTTGAGCCATGGTGACATCCAGTGTCTAATTAATAGTAGTTCAAATTACAAAAATGTCATAATCACCTTCTGTAGTCTCAGTGAGGTGTTTACTTCAATCTCCCTCTGATATTTTCCCATGATTTGCATCAAAGAGAACAAAATTGTTCATGATCTTTTTCCTGTCATAGATTGGGTCAATGAGTCCGTGTCCAAAATTTCTGTCTTCGATGTCTGTTCTTGACTCATTTTAAGATGAGTTATGCTACAAAATCTTTCTGGTGTTCCCTGAAGTGCTTCTTAAAACGAGTGTGAGTGCTGAAGGAAAAAGGAGTATGAAAATATCTAATTTTGGAAGGTAGTAAGGTGTTTTTTTTTTTTTGTTTTGCTTTCTTTTTTTCACAGCCTCATGAAACCATCAGTGACATTCCTATATCATTGCAAAATGTAATCCCTGAATGCATGGAATTTCAAATGAGTAGAGGTTTTGACTGAGAAATGAATGATGAGAGTTGACCTGGAAAAAATATACATCGAATTGTAACAAAAATAGAAATACTGGAGATTCATTTCTTTATCGATAATTTCTTCTGTGTATGTTAAACATGATATAATATTAAGGTAATAGCAAGCTCTAATCTATGTCATTTATCAGAGTTGAAAATGTAATCATTTGATTTATCTTACGAATGAGAAAGCTAAGTTCTTAAGATGTCTTGCTGCACAAATTCCATTTTATAAATATACAAATACTACAGAAGATACCATTTTACTATAGATAGAATTTTTTTTTGTAGCAGGTATTAAATTGCTCTTCTGTTTTTTGTATGGATACAGCCACACACAGCTGCCATAACATGAAAGAAAGTTTGCAAATCAAAGTAATTTACAGATTTAGACCCTACAAAATCGGCTTCTCTTTCACATTTGAGCCTCCAGGGTGTTCAATACAGAGCTGATCTGAATAAAACCTTCTGTAGAATGAAAAAGATAACAGTTTTAAAACAAAATAAAACACTCTTCTTGCTATTTTGCTGTTGTTGGTTTTCTACTTTGTATTTTGCAAGAAGTCGCAAGATACAACTAACTTGTCTGAAAGCATTGTGTGTGGTTACCAGTGAAACATTTATTTCCAGTAAAAAGGAGCTGTTATTGATAATGCTGGATAAAGCTCATATTCTTTCTGAATAGGGATTTAATACCTCAGGCCTTGCTTTTAAAGTTTTACGTAGTTACAGAATACTGAAGACCTCTTTTGCCCTAGAAACCCTGTTCTTTGGAAACTGCCTTGTTTTCAGACTCTACTCTGTCGCAATACATGGAATCATGTCTCTTTTAAGAGTGTAATCAAGCAATTTAAGCCTAGAATACTGTAAACTAAAATCAAATGCTGTAAATCTAGCAAGTTAGGGCATTATAATATATGTATAGACATACCTTTGAAAGTTTTTGTTTTCTTTTCCAAGCTAGAAATCTTTCTACAGTTTTATAATTGATTCTTTCCTTGAATATATATATTACATATTGCTTGCACCTTCTGAACTTCCTTTCTGAGGACATTTCCTTAAAGTAAACAGATTCATTCCTTGTCTCAAGAAAAGAAGAGTAATGAAATCTTGGAACAAAATCAAGAGTTAATTGGGATTACTGTTAGAAACAAGAATGCTAACAAATATACTATTTTGTAAAGGGATATCTATAGTAATTATGTTTACTGTTCATTATTGATATATTGTTAGTTGATAAATATATATATATGGTTGATATATTTTTTAAAAGGAGTTGTGCAATTCAAGAGCATGGTGACAAAAGGTAAATGGTAGTTAGATTTTTCCTGTTAACTTCTATGAAAGTAAATTATGGTAGAGGAGAGTACAATAGCAAGGAAATGAACTTCACAGAATCACAGAATGGCCTGGGTTGGAAGGGATCTCAAGGATCATGGGTCTCCAACCCCACCACCACAGTCAGGGCTGCCAGCTTCCACATTCAATACTAGACTAGGCTGTCCAGGACCCCATCCACCCTCCCATGACGGGCCATCCACAACATCTCTGGGCAGCCAGTTCCAGCATCTCACCACTCTCGTAGTAAAGAACTTGACTAGAAAATAGTGAACCTCCTTGTTAAAAGAATTGAACTTATACTCAAAGTTATTTAAATGCTCACTGCAGATAATTATTCTTTAATTCCTTATTGTTTTTATAGGTTTAAGAGATCTGGAGCTTTGCATATTGCCATTGTTTCATCAAGATGATGGTCTAACTTACATGAATTCAGAATAAAATCAGGTTTTGTTTTTGGATCACTGGAAAATGAAGGATGTGTTATATATGTTCATTGTAAGGAGGCAGGATGAAAAGATGTCATTTCACTTTACAGAGAAATAAATATTGAATTGTAGTAGATAATTTTTGAATGTGCAGGTGTCCAGTGGCTCATTATATTTTCCAAGCTTTTGCTCCAGGCTTAAGCTAGATTTGTTTGATGTTGTCAAGAGAGTAGAGTGACAGCTGACCACCTAGGATCTGCCCCGTGATCTATTTTCAGCAAATAGTTGAGTCTGTCTCGAGCATGAGACTGTAAGTGCTGTCTAATAAAGCAAAAGAATCCAGCATTTTATTGTCTATTTGTTAAAAAGACTTCACAAATCTACTTTCTGCACTACTAATGGAAACTAATTTAGATCGGTATAGTTTATGTACTTGCAATTTTTTCAGTGCATTCTAATTTCTTGAATACTTTTTTTTTCTTCTCTTTTTTTTTTTTTTTTTTTTTTTGCTTTAGGATATAACCATAAATTAGTTTAAGCAAAGGCTAATCAAGAATCTCATAAGAGATTACATGTGATAAGATACAAACATTTGCTGTTAAAAGGCAGTTATAAATAATAATTCCACTTTATTTTTAATCGATGGGCCTGCATTAAAAAAAAAAAAAAAAAAGTAAGAGAAGTAAACCTTTCAGAACGGTACCAATACAAGCATGAAAGTAAGAAATGATTGTGGAATTATGATAAGAAGTGATTATGGAATTATGAGCTGGAAAGCAGCAATACCGTAGGCCCTGACTCAGTGCTTAGTGATGAACAGATATTGTTTAGTTGGCTTCTTTTGGAAAAGAGCAATCAATGGGCAGATCCTGAAGTGCTTGCTCACTTTCCACTTAGGCAAAGCTTTTGTTTCAGCCAGTGATGAGTAGGAGTACATAATGGTTGAAAAGGAAATATACAACAATTTGATCAAAAGTGTTCCTCATAAATCAGAGGGAATGCTGAAAAGTAAATAAATGGAAGTATGGTAATAAATAAATTAGAGAAAATAGTACCTGTAAAGAAGTATCGGTACTCTGTCTTATATAGGCACAATTCCATGTAAATTTTAGTTTAGCTTATTAGCACTTACTAGATTTCCTGACTTTTCTAATTATAAAAACGGTTTTTTAAATACTTGCTGCTTGTCTTTTTTTTTTTTTTTTTTTTTTTAATATTTGTTTCAAGTTGTTCAGCATGGAATTTAGTCTTCATATTGAAGTTATCGATGAAACTGTTCATCTGTTTAAAAAGTAATGATGCAGAAAATGCTTCTTTCTCTACCTTAGAATAAAGAACCTGTCCTGGATTGCTGAGTTTAAGGAGATGTATCTGAGGATAACTTTTTGAGAAGTTCCTGTAGTGTTGTGTTATTAAGCATCTATCTCGAGAGGTCTCGATTGAGGAAGATGATGTAGACTGAGTACTAACTGAATGGGTGGAAGAAGAGAAATACAAACAGAAGGGACCTGGGAAGAAGAGTAACAGGAAGAAAGAAAAATGGAAAGGCTGGGTTACTTTCCCAGATGAGAGATTATCTCTGTTGGAATCATGCTGTGTGCTTCAGAGTCTTGAAGAATAGGGCAGATAGACAAGTATGGTAGTGCGATAAAAAGCAGCAGGTAAAGAAGTTCTGAAGAGGATAAAAATTAATTTAGTTAGGTAGGTGTGCGCTAAGTTACAAGTGCAAGACTCCATGTGCAGTTTTAAGTATATGACATTTCCTAATTTTGTTGTTGTTGTTGAGAGAAATGTAGGACTTTCAAGCATGCTGGAAAAAGAAAACTGTTTGACTATGTGGTGTTACAAGACACCCACTTTGTACATCAGCATGATTAACAATTCTGGGCCCGTGACACAGTTTTATGCTATTTAAGAAATCATTCCATTGATGACAACAGTCAGTGGTCTCCCATGCACTCTCAATAAAAACACGTGTGATGTTCCTTTCAGATTTCATATATTGAATGATCATGTGGTATTTCTTGGATGATCCTGTCCACATTTTCAAACTCTTCCCTTTGAGGTTAGAAGATTTATAGCAGCACAAGAATTTTCTCTAGCCTTCTTTACAGAGATGACTATTAGTATGGGAGCAGATTTTAAAAGAAGAAGCAACCTGTGATATGGAAGACCTAATACTGCTATTTGACGTGCACTAGTTAATCAGTGACAGTCCTGTGGATGTGGCATTTAAAGAGATGAGAAAGGAATGCTACAACTGTTTAGAAATATGTGACAGAATTCCAAAGGAAGCAAATATGTTTCCAGTGCAGACTTCAGGAAAATCATGGCAAAAAGTGGTATAATATGATTTGAATATTTCTAGAAGTTTACAAGATTTTCTATGAATGTAACTGTTTTCTAAAATTTAATTAATTGCAGTGGTATACATGAATGCTTATCACCATAAAATCAGATACGATGGTATTGTTTTATCAATCTTATGTGTCGTCTGGGGGAAAAAGAAGTGTAAAATTTATTCCTTCTACCATGCAATCTGTAAGAGATGGGAGTCCTCTGACAGTCTTTCCTGCATAATTTGGATTTGGAGTATCCTTTCATTGTTTTACTGGATACTCTTTCAAATACTGTGATTCCATTTTATTTCAAGTGTTTGAGAACATCAGTTCTCTTGCATGAATGCCATTCCATTTTTGTAACAACTCTTATTATTATTTTTTTTACAATTGAGTCATATTTGAATGATACCTCACAGCCTAGAACTTTCTCTGTACAGTAGTTGAAAAACATAAAGTAGTAGATAATCATCTGAGTATTTTTTTTCCTTCGTTGTAGTAAGTTACATTTCAATTATGAAAGAATGAGGTTATGAGACATCATTTTTTTGTTGGCTCTACTTTTATCTTTTTGAAGCAAAAATGGTGTTGCTGTCAGGTTTTACCTTAATATGGTGTACTTTTCTCACTAGCTGCTTTGTCAGGATGTTACTGTGGGTAAAATAAAATGTATTTCAAGATGAAATTGCATTTGCCAAAAGCACAACAAGAGAACTGCTGACATGGGAGAAATCTTCAGTTTAATTTGTTGTATTGTATAAATAATACAATTTTTTTGAGGGAAATTTAGCAATGCCTGCTGCTGCAGTTGCATGATACTGCAAATTGTTAGCGTATTTTGAGAAGTAGCTTTCTCTCCCTTCAATGTAATAAATATTTATGAATTATTTTCATATTTATTTTACAGTGAATTCTTAAAAAAAATACATTGGGAAGTACCTAAGTGTATTGCATATAGTTATTACCAAAGTTAGAGACCCAGTCCCCAACAAGAAGAAATAAGGGATACGTATAATGATATCAATACTTACCTATGCCTGTATATCAGTACAGGGTATCAGAGTATTAGATTAGTTCTCTATAATTGATTCATCAATAAGATGCTTTTTCACACAGCTGCTTTTCTTTTATTATTGTTTGTTTTGCAGTTATATGTAATTTAAAGACATTTTTGCCTAGACAGCTGCAGTAGGTTGTGGCACAATTCTGTATATGTTTGTTTTATATTTTAAATAACCTTGTAATGTACTCTTATTGCGTTCTTCAGTAACTGATCATTTTAATTTGTAATGGTACCATTATGAATTAGCTTCATGCTTCTGAAGTTTGTCGTACCTTGTGTTGTGTTGAATTTTCCTATCAATTCAGGCCTGTCTGCTTCTCATAGATAGTATGCTAGAAATTTAGACAGTAAACCACAGCATTTATCAAGTAGTAGTTATTTATTTCCATATTCTTTACAGTATAAAAATACAAAATGTACCCAACATTTGGAATTAATCTAACATGGAGATGAGACCAGCATTTTGCAGGAAGACTGTGTAGAAAATCTTCAGATCATTTTGAAATTATGTATTGAATACCTGTGCATCATTACTAGATTTAATTGAACCTTATTTAAGTAGACATGTGATGACTAAATAACTACCTAGAATTAGAGAGAATGATTTGTGATATTGTGAAATTGCCTTTGTTTTGGGGAGATAGAAGAGGTCATCAATTAAATAGCTTTTTCTGCAAGGGGTGGTGAGACTTTGTTGAATTGATCTTTATTTGTTACCCCTAAGTCTAGGAATATGTATGCTCAACAAAAATGTTTGTACCTTGTGTGGTAATACATGAGATCTGGAAAATGCTTGAAAGCAGGGAGGAGGGGATTTGTCCTCAAGCAGATGGTATCTGTTATTCTTTCTATATGTTTTAGTATTGAACTTGGTATCTGAGAAGACATTGCAACCAGTGGGCTGAAATAGAGTGGCTTAGAGGTATTAAACAGATGAATATGCAGTTGCACTCACCAACTTGGAAACATCTTTGGAGATATCCCAGAACACTTTTGATCTGGCCTACTGTTCGTGTATTAAAGAGTGTTTTATTTGCATAGGTATGATGCATAATACAAAGAGAAGTGTGGACCAGCTTTTCTGAGTCATAGAAAACTGTGCATAAATTAGTTTTCAGTGTAAAGTCCAAATTCGGACTGCTTTTTTATCATTTCAAACAATAAAATGCTCATAATGCTTCTTTTTTAGCATAAAAATTACTGAATTGAGGGAAAGAATTTAAGACAGACTAGATATAGTACATATTGCCAGCACATCTGGAAGACAGCTATACTCTAATTACCCAAGAGACAGAAGAGAAAACTGGCAGCTTTGCTGCTATTATAAATCCCATCACTTCTAAAGGAGTTAATAGATGCCCAGCTAATCAGTCTTTGTTATCTTGTAACATTCAGAGTCAAAATAAAGGCTATAAAAATAAAAAGCAAAGGAAACTCATTGGATTGGTACATTATTGTCTTCCTATTGTACTCCCAGCAGACCCGTTGTACAGTGTTTAATTTGGTTTCAAAATATGTGTTATTTCAGCTGTTTGGATGAAAAATTGTTTCCGTAGATAGAATGGCTGTTGTTGGGAATAACATATTTTTTTTCGTTTCATCTTTTTAATGTACATCTGACCTACACTTAAAGTGGTTCTATCAGTTATACTATTGGCTGCAGAGCAGTCTTTCTGCTGTCAAGCTTTGCTTCTTTTATTGTAAATTAGACTGTAAATGAACAGAGAACATTGCTTTTCTCTCCCCTTTCTTTGAAGGCAGGAACCACAAATTACATAACTCTGTGTAGACACAAATGAAAAAGGAATCAAATTCTTTAAGCGTCCAGTATGGTCACAGCAGGGCACATAAGCTGAAAAATAAATTTGATGTATAACGTAAATAGCAGTCCAATTTGGAAATGTTCCTGAATAAAATCAGGACCTTTTAACATGGACAGAATATTAACAGAATGTCATAATAGGCTAAAGAGAAAACGTCTCAGAAGAAAATTTACCTTAAATCAGATACTCAGTCATAGAATGCTTAGGAAATTATAAATGTGGAGTCATTAAGAAATTAAAAATGTGCAATACTTACAGCACATCCCTTCTGAAATTAATAAAACTAGATTATGGTTCATCTGGTCTAACACCCAATAATGTATCCCTCACTTCTTAAGAAAACTTCCTACTTGTTCCTCTTCTTTTCAGTGTCAACTGAATACCTGCTTTCAGGGGTCCTTATATCTATGTCCCTTGAAGAGTGGTGAGTCATTACACAGTTCTGAGAATTTACTGAGGTGGTTTTTTGTTTTGTTTTGTTTTGTTTTGTTTGTTTGTTTCATGTAAAATATCTGGCACAAGAAGTCTTAGTTGCATGTATCTCTGATGTAAAAGCAGTAACTTCTGTCTTTTGGTAAAGCTTGGTGCCAAAGCTAGGAAGATCATCTTCTCTGAGCTTCTCTAGTACTTTGAATACCCTACTTCAAACATCCATTTGAAGTTACAAGGCAGTACTAAAGTGTTTCCACCTCATGATGTAGAATCTTCTGCTCTGTATTTGCCATTCCCAGGGTTCAAGGCTGAATGCCAACCTATGAGTAGAAACTGGACCTCTGTCTTGCAATAGAGAGTAATGTTGTGCTTCATGGTAGATGGAATTGCACAGTGCATGGCGTGTCATGTCACAGCTCCACAGTGAGGTACTCTATCACTTGCCATAGGTTTTATATATATACATATATATATATTATAATATATATATATAATATATAATATATGTATAATATACACAAATATATTATATATATTATAGATATATAAATATTTATATATATATATATATATAAATTTAGATAGCATATAGGAGTGGTTCTACTGCCACCTGATTTAAGATAACAACCATTACTTGTTTAAGCTAAAAGTCCACATCCCACAGCAAGATATATTCCTCAGTAAAAGGTCAGCTCTCAAATGTTAAAGTAAATACTTTCTTCTAAATGGCCTTAATGTCTCTTTGTTCTGGTATCGTCATGGAAAGATGGGACTGTCAGTATAGTAGGATGAAACGTAATTGGGTCCTTTATAGACATATAAGTACCTCTGTGATTTATCTCAGCTGTTAGCTCCTCACAGGACTCTGATGTAATAGCCACTACTGCGCTCCTCTGCTTTGCACCATAACAGGACTTGTCAGAATAGGCAACTGTCAGAAAGTGTTTTTTGAGTGTATACTACCTTTCATTCCAGCTTGTTATTGTCTTGTGGAAAGCTGGTTCAGGATTAGGTGCCTAAGTGACTGGAAGCTGCTTTCCAAATAGCTTATTGGCATCCAGTTATCAAAACATATTTTTTTTGTTGATACTACCTACCCTATTTAAAAATAGCAGGACGAAATGGTCCAATTGCATTGCTCTGCAATTTGATTTTATGGGATGCATTTTTTGTAGCACTTTTTCAGTGAACCACATTGGAAGATTTGCTTAGTCATCTTGATCAGACACTCATTGTGTTTTGTTTTCTATTTTGCACCATTTTTTTGAAATCTCTGCGTCAGGCTTTGTAAGAAGTATTTTGTTTAAGACCAACACATTGCAAAAAAAAAAAAAAAAAAAAAGGCATATGATATTTGAGACTGTAGTTGAAAGTAATTTAAAGAGAAAACCAAAGATTTCAGATTTTCGTTCCTTGCCTGATGCTTAGATCAATAACTTGCTACTTAATTACTTGGAGTCTTAATTCATACACAACACTAGATGTCAGAAAGAATTAGAGATCTATCTTCTCCAAGTTGCATGAATTGACTTAGTTCAGGAATGATTGAAGCACATCTGGTCATCTTTAAAAATATGGCATTTACCATGAGTTTGCTAATCTGAGTGTGAGATGAGATTTCTCGTTCTCACTGCAGAGCCCTGAAGAGGAAAACTGATGTATGGTTTTATGGATGGAGAGTTATTTTTTTTTCTTCCTGTTCTCTGCAGGGAGAATGCACAACATGAGAAATCCCTTCTCATCAGCCCTGTGGCACCTCGACTTATATCAGCAGCAGTGTGTTTCCTGTGGATTTCTGCTTGGGATATTATAGCCATTGAGTGCTTAATACTTCACTTTAAAGGCCTTGAGGGATGAGAAATGAAAAATGTTGCAATTGTTTACTTTTCTTTCCTTCTTCTCATCCCAAACACTGTCCCTGTAAGGGTTTCCCATGCAGACACTGCAGGGCAAAACTGCTAGAAAAGAATAGATTATTATTATACATCATCTGGAATTTCCCAGGGAAACTCGCTTTTTGACTAGTCTATTTCATCAGTTATGGCTCTTAAATTCACATTTCATGACACTATCTTTATTTTGCTGAATTACGAATTGTGGTCAAAAACGAGGTCAGACATCTCAGTGGAAGAACAAAGATTTGAGTGGGTGGCTATGAACTTTATGTAGGTCATACTTTTACATCCAAATCATGTACATTCTGCATTTTCATAGCTACATGAAAGTGAAATTCATTTCTATAAATTTTTATGTGACTAAATACTACATATTGTAGGACTAAAGTAGGACCTTTTATTAGGTATCATGGTGTATCAGTAGTCACAATGTTACCAAGTCTGACAGGATTCTCTGTATAAAATATACCAATCAAGCAACCAGCACACACCCCTCCCTTTTTTTTTTCTTTTCACTTGATAGTTTTGTTATGGAAGATTTACTTCTTGACAGTGTAGATCCTTTAATGATTCAATACATTTTCTTCAGAGATGAATCTTAATCCACAGGAGCTTATATTCAACTTGCTCAATCAGAATGGATGAACTTCAGATGAAATGCTAGGCCATGCTTTTTAGAAACGTTGTTCTGTCTCACTTTCACCTCATGAAAGCATCTGAAAGAGAGTGAAAGGGGTGAATTACACTCAGTACTTGAAGTAAAAATGGATTTTCTTGTTTCAGTTGCGAAATTATGTTTCAAAATTCATCCTTTCTGGCCATATTTCTAGATTCAGGAGCTCTGATTATTATCTCTGATTTCCAACGCTGCTTTAATGAAGGCTAGCTATGACCTCTCATACGAGTCAACAGTGGCTTACATTAAAATGTTTGTGGCATTTCAGGATGACCATTAGAGCACTTAAGATCAGTAGAAGAAAATTCTATCATTTCTTTTTACTCAGATTTTCAGCTTAAAATTAGATTCTAGACTCACAGTCCACAGAGAGTGAATGAAGATTTAAAAAATGAAAAGAATATGATGCGTTGGAATAATGTATTAGAATTGGTGAAATAAAGAGCAAAAATAGCAAGGCAAATTGATATTTGCTTTCTGAAATGTACTTCATGTAAGAGCTTGTAATGGCCACACTGTCAAACTCAGTATCCAGTGAAGTTAATAGAACATACATCAGAATCAGGAAAGCATCAGGGCAAATTTAAAATTATACTTCTTTTCTGGAGTCAAGGTATTCAGGTTTTCCTTACCTGAGGAACTCATCCATATTGTCTCGAATGCTACTTCACGGTGTGAATTTTCCTCTGAATTTGTCTGATTGTTGTTTAAATGCTTTTATATGTTGGCATCTGATATATCTAGAGCAATAAGTTCCACAAGATTGTTTGGAGGCATATGAGTAGTACTTGTCTTATTATTTACTGAAAAATAGTTTCATCTGACTCTTTTTTTAATTATGCAACAGGGAGCAATCATTTCCTATCCATCTGCACCATGCCAGGCATGATTTTGGGTGTGTATACAATCTCTCCCCTCAAGCATCTCTTTTCAAAGTGGAGGCATTTCTTTAAGTCTGTTGCAGTACAGAAGCTGATATTTACTTCTGATAACTATTATTTCCCTTCTCCATATGTTTTGCTGGTACTCTCTCTGTTCTAGGAAGCTGTGTTCCTGCCTCAGAAAGGTACATGGACCTTTCACAGTTTTACAATGCTCATCAATTTCCTATCAGTTTTGTTCTTTGTTTTGTTTTTGACTATCTGACTTGTGTGAAAATCAGACTCACTGCTCTACATTTTGTACCAGATGTCTTGTAAAAATTTTGGTCACAGCTACTACTTATCATGCAAGTAATGGTGCCATTTAAAGGCTAAATCATTCACGTTACATAGTCTTTCTGGATTTTTGTACTTAATTTGCTCAGCTGTTGTGTAAGTGCTGTTGGGTTGTAGTAATCTTTTATTATTCATGTGATTATTTTTTAAAGTCTCTTTTACTAATGCTTTAACTGAGAGACCTACTTATTTAGTGCCAGAAAACAAAACAAAATGACCCAAAACAAAGCAGTGATTTGAATGTCACTCAAGCTCCATGGTAGACTGATACAAAGAATAAATTTATGTGCTTTTTTATTTTTTTCTCTTGCAGTCCTTAGAACATTTTGAGGGGGGCATTGTAGGCTCCTTGGCATTGGAGAATCTTTTTTTATTCAAAAAACAAACAAACAAACACATTTTTTATTCCTCAAAATATTCTTTGGCCTTACCTAGAATTTTGCATTTAGTGTTAGAATTTATGTACTTTTCTGTTCTCTTCAGCTGGACAGAGTTTTTAACTTGCTGGTTTGTGGGTTTGTTGTTTTTTTTTTGGTCCTTCTCGTATGTATCATATATATTCAGTCCTCTATTGTCAGTTTTGAATAATTTAAATTCTGTTCAGAAAGACATTAACCCTTTAACTGCTCCATTTAATTTTAGTTTACTAACCTAAATCCTTCTATACAGTTCATATCTTTGAAGTGGAATATTACCAAGAGCATTTTGATTCATTAAGATTAATTTTCTTGTTTCTTCTTTAAAGCATCACTTACTATATCATTCTTATATTTCTGTATCACACTTTATTCAATTAATAATCTTTTAATCAGTATTTCCAAGATATCTAATGTCAGTGCCCTCATTTGTAAGATTCATTGTTGTTACATTTGAACATGGCCATTTTAAGGCTGCTGTCTAAACTGTGTATCTGCTCTTCATACCTGTCTCTTCAGAGTTTCACTTGCATCTTGAAAATGCAAGCCTTGTTTAAAAAAAAACAAACAACAAAGTGATCCTGATGCTAATTGCTTCCTGTGACAGCTAAATGTACAAACGTGCATCTTTTTCTCTTTCTGTTAAGTCACTGAAAACTCATTAAAGTCAGCGCTCTAATACCTCTTCTTCAGAGAATTTGTGATACTCCTTTCTTCAAGAAGGGGTTAAAGTTGCAAAAATTCAAACAGATTCACTAATCCTCTTCCATCTGTTTTTGCCTTGTACTGGAGACCAAGATCCCACAGCTGTGTTTCTAATTTTATTTCAATTACCATTAATGTGTGCTTAAAAGAAACATAAATTCTTGCTCAAAGGAAATGCAAATTGAATACATCTAAATGTCCTGACCTATACACACGAAAAGCAAAGGGAGAAGTTTTATGTTTTATTCTGTTTTATTGCTTTTGGTTGGTTTGGGTTTTGTTTTTTTTTTTTTTTCTTCTTTTTTGTGTATACCACACAATCTGTTACTTCAATAGCAATAAGCCAAAACTACAGCAGGCAGGATTTTTTGAGGAAGCAATGAGAATGATAATGAATGTAGCATAACTCCTCAGGCATGAATTTCTGTCCTGTGGTGTGAACATAGCACAAGAATCTTTGAAAAATAAATTTATATACATTTTTATAAAATAGTCTAACTCAGAATAAACACAATAGTTTTGTACACATTACAGCATGCAAATGAAAGGCTAGTTTCTGAATTGTTTCATGGAGTGCCATGCTCTCAGATAGTTTTGCCTTTTTAGTCTCTGTCCTCACATCCTGTGAAAATTAAGGTAAATTATCTAATCTAAATAGTTATCCTCTTGCTTTCTGTATCATCTAAAAATTCCAAATTAATGGAATTTTCCAACAGAGACAAAATCTGTTCTATAAATGACTAGAGAACATTGCCTGTACAGTGTATGTAAGCTTGTTTCAAAGTGGTCTTGCTTACTGTGAGTAGATTTATATAAATACAAATTAATTGATTGTTCTTACGACTTTCAGTGAACTTCAGATAGCATTTTGCCATCATCCTTTGAGGCAAATTGTATTCAGCATCTTATGTACTTTGAAACAGTGTATGAAGAATGGAATCATTCATCTTTTTCCAATGAACAGTATTGTCATTTCTATTCACTTTGTTATGAGCAGAATATCATTAAGAATTTGGTCTGTAATTAAGTGGATTTTTGTTGGTTTGTTTCTTAGTTTTTGTTCTAGATGGTCACTATTTGTTTATGAGCCATGGCGTACTTCTCAGCCCAAAGGAGCAAAATCAGCTTCCTTGCATATGCATTTCCTTGTAACATATGTTGTGTGTAAAAAGGAGCTTCCTCAACACAATGTTTTGCTCTTCATATGGCTAAAAACATGGTACAGAAGCTTGAAGTGTGATTTCTATTGTGTTTGTTTTGTTGTTTTTGTTGTTGTTGTTCTTGTTTGTTTGTTTTGTTTTCAATGCAAATATTTTCTAAGACTCAAGTGTGTTGGCAATTTGTCTTTTAATCTACAGACCTGGCTCTTTGGTATCTCTCTACTGCCTCAGGTAGGCATAGCCTAGAGGTGTACAGTAGGATCCAGATATCTCTATAGAGGAGTCGGGTACAGCGTGAAACAGGACAGTTTCTAAAAGAAGTGTAAATAAACAATTTCTAGGCAGTCTGTAAAGAAGCATGTTTACAACAGTTGAATTTTCCATCCTAACCATTTTTGATGCTTCTCTACTAAAATGAATTCTTTGTGACATGTCTTCTTTCCTCGGGAAACGCCACTTTTTTTCATTTTAACTCTTTCAGTTAAAATTATAAAACTTGTGATACACATTGTGAAAATAGGTAACTGATTTTTTCTTACTTATAAGAAATTGTTGAACTACCATGGAAGCTGTTTGCATGCTGGACCACATTCTCCTAATTCCTTTCCAAACATAAATCCTGGGTACAAACCCTCAGGTTGTTTCTGATCACCTGAGTGAACTGCATATTGTGGGATTTTAATTATGTTAATGTTTTACAAGTATGTTGATTTCAGTCTTTGAAATAGATGTAATAAGGAACATCAGGAAATTGGGAGGAATTACGTTTATTTCACTGGGGAGGTCTGGCTATTAATTTGTAAGCATTGTACAATTAGCATAAACCAGAGACACAGTATAACATGGTTAATTTTTATATTGAAGGACAGCATCCGTCTTCAGTTTACTTGTTTTCAGCATTGATAGATGAGGACCTTAAAAGCAAAAGCACAACAGGTGGATCTTAATACTTCTTGCAGATATGTTTGAAATTGATTTTTACTCTGAAGTTTACACTGTTTCATAAAAACCTTTGAATTAGTATTGTGTAAATATTACTCTAATATTCTGAACAAAAAATAAGAACAGAAAAATATCAGTAATATTAATACAGAAAAATATCAGTAATATTAATACAGACAAAATCTGAAGATTTTGAATATAATCATAAATCAGAACATGCAAGAGTTACACCGGTATAATTTGTGTAATTTCATTAAATTAAAACGTAATTTAAAAATCTTAAGCATATCATGAAATAGATTTTTATTTATATATTTAAAAGCAAGTTCATAGAGAACTTCCTTATTCATTATCTATGTTGGAGATGGAATATCATAGCATAATAGTTTTCGATCCTGCTAAAATTGTCAGAAATTCTGTCAGTCATGTAGCTGGAAATAGTTTTAAGTCATGTATAAGGTCTGTATTTCAGGTTAAAATACTTCACAGATGTAATCTAATGAATGAACACCAATTTTCTCTGTAAAATACAGTAACAAATAATGAAGTGCTGTTTTCATAATGATCAATCAGTGCACATCTGTTTTATTCTATTGCTGATATTTTTCTGGATGTATTGGTAGTGGAAATTCGTGACTGGTCACTCATGCTTATAGTTAACCTTCACTGTTAATAATGAAAACTTTCTTGGTCAAATCACAGAATTTTGCTGATGCTTCTGATTTTGTGCTATGAATTTCTGCCTATGTTAAGCTCAAAGCTAATTGACTTTTTCAATTTCACAATTGAAATAATACTGTCCCGTCTTTCTTGGAACCTTATTTTGTAGAAATCCTAACACAAAATTGACCCATAGGAGTTTGCTTTTTCAATGAAACCTCAGCAAACAAAGCACAAACCTTGTGTAAAGGAAATCTACGTTATCCTTCACACAGAAGCTGACATGCAGTAACCCCGTAGAAACCTACATTCAGAAACACAATTTTTATGGCACTTATCTGTAACAAAGAGAGGAAAACCTGCTGTATACTTTTCTCTGCACAACTTTTCTTTTTCCCCATCAAACCAAGCATATGTGAGTTTTTCTTCCATAGAAGACTTTCCATATATTTGTAATGGCTACAGTGTTTGTATAATGAAGTTTTACGAAGGGTTTTTCTAACTGAAATAGAAATTGAGGTTGCAGAGATTTAATATTTCATCTGATAAAAACATAATTGCCAACTTTTCTTGGATATTGCAAGAAAATACCCAAGAGTGGCATAGTGTATCAAAGTAGATTTTACAATACATGCAGGTTTAAGATTTATATGTCATGGCAATACTGACGAAAGTAAAAAACTGAGATCATATTCTGTTGTAAAACAAACAAACGAACAACCAACCAAAAAGCACCACAACCCTCTGGAGCAATTCTTACTCTGTTCTTTTTCTCCATATGTTTCTTTTATTTCTCAGTGCCTCCCACTTTTATTCTTGTTTTAAGAGACTTTCAAATTTTTGCATATGATAGCAATCCAGCACTGCATGTTTGTGTAGGCACTGCATTTTAATATCTTAATTTTGCTTTAATTCTTCTAGAACTGGGAGGCTTACAGTTGGTTGAATCATTTTGTAATTATACTATTAAAGAAAAGACTTTATGTTACTTATGTTTTACTGTGGTGGTGATGGTATAAAGTTCGCTTTTGTCTGTAAAGCCTTTCACCTTGTTTTTCAAAGATACATAAGAATAATTATAAAAATGAGACAATAAAAACACTTGATTTTTTGTTATCTGAAGAATTTATGAGCGAATATATTTACATACTGGGAAGTGTTGCAGGTCTATCACTAACTTGCAGTTAAGAATGCACAGGATACATATTGATGCTCTCTAGTTGCTTTAAAAAGGCACAGTAGCCAGTTTTGAGATGTACTTTTTCTTTTCATAATAGCCTGCATCAAAATTATTTTGAAAATCTAAATGTATGAAAATTCAAAATTTTATATATACAATTATATTTTAATTCACATTGTATTTTATGTTATATATATAACTTTCTTCCTGTTTTATACTGTCTGGCACCGGTATATTCTCTTTATTCATGCACCTCCTTTCTTCTGAAATACCTCTTCATTAGTTGGTGACATGGCTTTTCTGATAGCAGGACACTAATCACATCAGCTGTATGCTTATATTAAAAAGTTCACATTTCTGTTCTTATCTCTGTTTTAAACTGAATTATTTTCACAGAGGAATTTATGCTTCAGATAAGTCTTTCTATTCTCCCCTTTAAATTGGGTATTTAGAAAAAGTCGGGATGAACTGAAAACTTTCGTCCTTAAAGATAATTGAATTAAATACGGGCTAAGGATTATTTTTGTGCTTTCCTAACTGAAAGGTCTTCATCTATTACATATTTAAAAAAAAAAAAAAAAAAAAAAGCAAATTCAGTGTCTCAGGTAAAGGTAGAAACAATAAATCTACAGCTTAGATAGATACATATTCTTACTTTCTCCAATGAGAATAAAGTACATGAATTTTCAGCTGCAATAGATGTCAGTGATTGGGGGGGAGGTTATTTCTGAATGATAGCAACACTGCTGAAAATGTTAAAAATTTCAATGCTGACGTATGTATGATGATGTATGTAACTCACAATCCTTAAAACATTCTTCCAATAATCAGTGTATTTGTGGCTTCTCAGCTTTTAAGGTATCTAAATTTTCTACTGAAATGCCTGCTTGATCTACAGCAAAATATAGCTATATTTAGACATATATATTTAAGGAATTCTTTAAGATAAATCATCTGAAATGTATGCTAGAGAATCTGATTTTTCTGTTTCACTTCTGCAAAAGCAATTCTGATTCTGTTTAATAAAACAGTGATCTTGGGCTATAAGGTTTTTGTTTGTTTGTTCGTTTTTTAGAAAAAAAAAAGGTGAGACTAAACACTTGATAAATTTAGATGTCACCACTGAATATGAGAGTACATTGTACGTTGGAGATGAATTATCATTTAGGATAGATAACCTACCCTGGAGAAAATGTGGAGACATAAGTCACTTGGATTGTTACTCTTGAAATTCAAGATGTTTCTTCCTTGTCACTTAGAACTAAGTTTTGCAAATGTTGCAATAGCTTTCTCAAATCAACTTAAATCAAGTAAGTGGAAGTATGCAAATAAGTGGAAGTGTTTACATGATTGTGCTTTGGGATAGAAGAAAAAGGAGAGAGAAAACCATCATACAGGTAGAGGAAACAGTATACAGAAATATACCTGTTCTGTCAGCTAGTTATTCTTATTTAAAATAGCTAAGTAATTTCATTAGATTTATTTTGAGAGAGAGGAATAATTTACTGTTGCAGTTGACAATTTAAATTAAGATGTTGATCCATACACACTAGAACACATTTTATGTATAAATAGGATAATTGTAACAGACTGCACAAAAGATTGGAGTTTTGTCCCTATTTGTATTGTTCAGTGAAGCATAAGAAGCATCAGTAAGACTCTCAAGAAATATAAAAAGAGTACAAATCCCTGTACCTTTAAAATAATTGGCTTTGTGTTTGTGCATGTACGGCAGCCAAGGACTTAATGAAAACTTTAAAAGCCTTCATTCATACGGTTTCATGGAGTGTGAACAACCAGGTAGAAGATGTTGATAGACTGCCTCATTATAGTGGTGCCTGTGCCATTTAATCACAAAGCAAACAGTAAGCTAGTGGCCTCTTACAATATAGAATGTAATTTTTCTGTTTGAAAACTGTTTTGAACAAGACAATTTCAGTTGCCTCAAGGAAATGCTGTTACCTATTGCAGCATATTTATGTTGACTCATACATAATTTCCTTAAAACTTAGGATGGATACGCCTTATCAATATGCAGAGCTATCAAAATATTAACATAAATCACTATATTTATAAAAAATAACAACTTAACTATGAAAAGTCTCCATCATTTCTCTCTTCTTTCTCTTTTTTTTTCTTTTATTGTAAGTATCAAAATAACCCTGCTTTGTGGTGAAGTTATTCTGAGTTTTGTCATTTTTGTGCAATTCTCTTTTCCAAAATATGGGCAAAAAATATAAATAATAAAATTTTGGTCAGAATCAGATGCAAATTAGAATTATATATTAAAAATATTTGGATTTTAATATGACAAAGTATATTACCATCTGCATTTTAAGAATGAGATCTATTTGATCATAACCAAATCCATTGCATAATGCTGTCATATCATAGACATAAGGGTTTTACTCCTTTCAGTCATTTCAAAATACTATGTTAACAGCAATATTTCACTATTTGCTAAGTACTAAGTAATTAACTTCTTCATAATCATGAAGGTGCTCTTTCATAATTATAGCACAGCAATTTCATCTTAATGGTATGGTTAAACATTAAGAAAATATGTAATTAAATCCTCCCTGATGGTATTCAGTTTTTCATATATTGGTCAGCAAATAGAGCCTTTTGCATTTAGTTACATGCAATTTGTATTGGCAGTATGAATGTGTTGTATCCATTGTGATCCATTTTTTTCTTTTTAAGAAAGATGTAAATGCTGGGAAGGGCGCAGGGCCTGTTAAACGTAAGTGATTTTGTGAGAATTTTTGTGGTTATTCAGATCCACAATGGAAATCTCTCCTATGAAGAACTTCAACGAAAGTCTGTGCAGGAACTTCTATCTCACGTAGCTTGGCGAAAGGGCTCTGAAGAGTCTTGTTTAAGAATAAGCTGAGCATCAGCTTTCTGTACAGAGCTGGATTGTGCCCTCTAGTTAAGGCAAGCTGGAAAGTGAATTATTTCAGTAGTGAAGAATTCTTTCATTTAAAGTTTGAATAAGCACATATCTGTTTCTTGAGTCAATCTCATTGAAGTTAAGTTGTATACATCAGGAGATTCTATATGCAAATGTCTGTATTTTATGAGAAATGTTAGGTAGCTATATTTACTCTGAGTGATGGTATCAACAGAACCCTTCACTTCTGACAGTTCAACCTGAGTAGCTATAGAGAGGTAGGAAATACTGATACTTTTTCAGTTATTCAACCTGTTCAATATTATTAACTTAATATTTAATCTATTAGTAATCTTGATAATGCATCAAAGGGAAGCAGAAAAACAGACTGAAGAAGAGCTCATTCAGTTATAATGGGAGAAAGAATGCCCATGAATACAAAGTGCTTCTGGCAAGACAACCTTTTGGTTGTAAAGGTGACAGGTAAAATATGCAGAAGCTATTCCAGGTCAGACTGAATCATATTGCTAAAGTAAACAAGTTCCATCTCTACTTTCCATTTTGTCTAATTAGATAGCTAATAAAAGCCACTACAATTCACACATTTTTCCTTTATTTTTTCATCAGTTTCCCTTTGATTTGATACTGCATTGAACAAATGATGTTCAGTGAATTCCAAATTCCATGTACTCTTCTGTAAAGCTTGTCTTTTGTGCATAAATACTAATAGGCTACAATAAATTTGATTTCAAATTCAGAAATCTAACAGCTGTTATGTGAAGTTTTACTGTCTACGTATGTAAACATGCATTGATATTTACATAAGAGTGTAAATATCACTGTTTTTATGTGCATATTTTTATTAAATATGTACAAAATATGTATGAAACCCAGTGCCAGTTTTGTGCTGGACTCTACAGAGTTTAACATAGTGGCTCTTTGTCTTGCCAAAATCCATATTATTTTTTACATTCCAGTAAAGAGACTTGTGTTTGAAGTCATGAGAAAGTCCTAACATTTGTCATTTATCATCCAAAGAGGGATATGGATCAGAAGAACAAGAGGATTCCCATTAATACTTCAGCCAAATAACTGTCTTTCCCCTTAAAAAAAGGAAACTCAGAAGGGCTGTGGACTAAAAATCGTGGAGGGTCAACCTTTCCTACAGAGTTTAAATATATTTCTGTCTGCAAGCTGTAGGGTCCTGATCCTGTTTTTCTGGAATAAATTGAGTTTTCCACTGATATAACACAGCTCGTACCAAAAAGGAACAATCCGTATTCAGGAGACCAATATAAAAGAGTGAACAGTTTAAATGTTTAAAAGACTGTATGAAAACTCAAGAAAAAGGTTCAAGATCAGCATTTCTTTCAATTGAATTTTCAAACATGGCATATTTTTGTTTGATTGTGTGCTTTAGCAGATCACAAGAATTCAGTGGCTACAATGAGAACTGGTTAAGAACTGGCATAAAATCATTAAGGCCAGATGGGAAGTTTCTGTCCTAATACTGTTTAAAAAGAAGTTCAACTACAGCAAGATTTTTTTTTTTAATACCTGATTAGAGAATAGCTGTAAATTTTAATTAATGTTTTCCCAAATTAGATCTAAAATTTTAAAACCAGATATTTCATTTTTTATTAGATATGAAAATAAGTATCATGTTTATGATATTCATTTGCAATGCATTGCCACGAGCCATTAATTCAAAATTTGTATAATTAGAACATGAGTGATTTCAGATTATTTACCTCAAAACTTTTTAGTATGTAACTTTAAGAAGTTATGTTTTCATCTATTCTGTAACTAAAACAAAACTTAAGATATAGGAGTTTTTTCCTGGCACACTTTCTGAAAAGCTTTTACGGTACCTAACATACTGACTGATTGGAAGTGACTAACAGAACCGGAGACTATTTGCTAGAGAGTGAAGTACATGGCAAATAGTTATTATCCTTTTAATTCCATATTTAACATTATTATAATTCAGATATTGTCACAACACAGTACTTTTACACTATAATTATTCTGTTACTTTGTTAGTTTGCTGTTTGTCTGAATTATTGCTTATTCCACACAATGCAAACATAGCTGAGATAACTGGGATGACAAACCAGCCCTGGTCACCTAAAGGTTAATAATCTGAGGTCTGGATAATTTAATCTATAACTCTCTTTGTTTTTCTCATCCCGCTTACAGTGGCTGCCTGCACAGCTGCTCTGGGTGTCATAGAAGCTGAAATAATACATTGTAGAGTCCTAAATGGTTCTTTAAGACTCTGAGTAAAGTAATACTAATTATAGCACCTATATTTAGCTATTAAAGGTCTATTGTAAGATGAGAAAACATGAGTTTAAAAAATTGAATTGTTATTTTACTTTCTAGAGTTTTTTTAAATCTGATGACATTAGACATTAGAAGTTTTATAGAATGTCATCATCTACATGCAGTGATCTGGCACAGAAAAAAGGTGATATTATACTCATTCCACCAGCCTGCATATTCTCAAGGTATAGCTTTGATAAACGGCTCACATCAAATTAATTATCTTTGTTATACTTTTAAAATATTTTGCCTTTTTGCTGAATTTTACATAAAGTTGTGTTGATTGCTGTCAGTTACTGTAATACCAGACACCTGTGAGCCTGGAATTGGGCAAAGATAACCAATTCATATTATGTAGGACACTGAACAGGCAGCAGATGGTAATAAGTTTCAGTCGGCACCAAACAGGGCAGGATTCACACCACTAAACTAGACGTGGCAAATTCAAAACCCTTAGGCTAATCCCATGAGCAAACCATTCTCTGTAATTGTGTGTTTCTATAAGAACATGTACGTTATGTGTTCCATTCTAAGCTAAATGAATAAACAACATTTAATGTACTGTCGGTAGGATTTTACTAATCTATTTATTAGTTCCCCTTTCAAGGGATGTTATAATGATGTGTTTTCACAGAATCACAGAATGTTGGAAGGGATCTCAAGGATCATGAATCTCCAAGCCCCCTGTCAGAGGCAGGGCCAGCAACTGCCAAATTTAATACTAGATCAGGCTGCCCAGGGCCCCATCCAACCTGGCCTTGAACACCTCCAGTGATGGGGCATCCACAACCTCTCTGGGCAGCCTGTTCCAGCACCTCACCACTCTCATAGTAAAGAACTTCCCCCTGACATCCAACCTAAATCTTCCCACCTTCAACTTAAAACCATTTCCCCTTGTCCTGCTGTTATCCACCCTTTCAAAGAGTAGACTCCCCTATTGTTTACAGGCTCCCCTTAGGTACTGAAAGGCTGCAACTAGGTCACCCCACAGCCGCCTTTTCTCCAGTATGAACAAGCCCAGCTCCCTCAGCCTGTCACTGTAGGAAAGGTGCTCCAGCGCCCTGGTCATCTTCGTGGCTCTCCTCTGGACCCTCTCCAACAGCTCTCTGTCTTTCTTGTACTGGGGGCTCCAGACCTGAACACAGTACTCCAGATGGGGCTTCACAAGAGCAGAGTAGAGAGGGACAATCACCTCCCTGTCCCTGCTGGCCACCCCTTTTCTGATGGATCCCAGGATACCATTTGCTTTCTGAACTGCATGGCTCATGTTAAGTTTTTCATCCACCAGGACCCCCAGGTCCTTCTCTACAGGGCTACTCTCAAGGGCTGCTCCTTCCAGTCTGTATAAATGCCTGGGATTCCTCCAGCCCAAGTGCAAAAACCTTGCACTTAGCAAATTGTCACTGTTTTCACTTAAAGCAATTAGAACGTATTTTTGACAGGGGAAATGACATAGATTATAATTACAGAGTATTATGCTGTACTTTTAATGATTTTTCTCTTTAGAAGAATGAACAGCGAGATTTGTTTTTGCATTAAGTTATTATCGTGCTCTCCCAGCATAATACTGGCTTCTGACCCAGGCTGTTAAACTACCAGGGTTGTCACAGCTGTTGGATCATGGGCTGATATCTAGATCAAAATAGAAAAAAAGGAAGATAAATAAATATTTACAGCTGCATTCCTGAAGTGTGAGTCTTCGTGTGATTTTGAGGCAAGACAGAGATGGTGTCTTAACAGCATAAAAGGAAGCTAAATATGTGAAGGTTTTACTGTTGGGTTTGTATTTATAGTTCCCAGCGTTGCAAGTTGAAGACAGAAAATAAATCCAGTGCAATAGCAGCAAATGTTTGAAATGATGAAGGCAAGCATGCCTTGTCATACGTACTCAGCCAATAAACAAGATACAGTAGAAGGCAGGGTAAATGAAATTCTTCTGTTTACAGTAAAGGCAGAATACATGTGGCCAGAACAAGTTTTGTGAAGCATCAGTGTGTACAGAGAGCTGGCTTGCATGCTTATTAGAAAAGCAGATCAATCACAAAACAGAATATGTGGAGCGTGGCAGGTTGGTCTTGAACTTCATATGTTAGTTGATCTGAAAATAATGCTTTTTTTATAATTCCATGGGAACTACAATAGATACAACAAGCACAATAACACTGTCTGATAGAGCAAATTCTCAGCCACCAAAAACACCATCTTTTTCACCACCATAAGCAAAGCATTTTCATTTAGCTTAAACTGAACGTGCAGCAATTACCTATGAGCGATTACATAGCTGGAATTTGTAACCAAATCCATATCACCATCAGAAGGTTTTTTTCTAAAAAATACTTTGCAAGTTACGGTTTGATCATACTGTAGTATGTACTTTTAACAGGCAAACTAAAAAGACTTCACAAAGACTTAGGAAAATAAGTGTTATGAAATCAAAACTACACAACTGAATACCTTAAAAGGAAGAAGAGATTCTAAACCAAAAAAAAAAAAAAAAAAGAAAAAAAAAAAGAAAGTAATCATAAAAGCCCATTCTATACTACCAAAAGACAGAAACTCAAACCATTGTTACAACTTTGATTCATTGGGTTACAAGCTGAAATTCTGTAGTTTGACATCAGCGTCATCTAGCATTCTCTCATATAAACCCTGACTTTTCTCATACAGAAACCACTTGCAGCAAAGGTAGCACAGTTGTCAAGATGCTATTGTTCTGACTGATAAAATAGGTGGAAATAGTACCTAGGTCATTCCAAAAGTAATGCCTCCTGATTATTTCCATGGAAACTACAACAGACAGAAAGAGCACAATAACACTATTTGATAGAGCGCATTCTCAGCTACAAAACACAGTTTTTCAGCATAGTTACCACCATTAGCCATGTGTTTTTGCCAGCAAGACCAAGAGCCTTCATGATGCACTTCTCAAAATCTGCACGAGCAGGGGTGACCCACTCTTGCTGCCACCACTGCTGCAGCACACCACCCAACTATCACTGTGCTCACATCCACAGTTCATACTCCATGCATATCCAGCAAGCATTGGCAAATCCCAATGGGTGCCATTTTTTCCACACAGAGGAACTGAATGACTCACCTTTGTTTCATATACATTTTCACATCAGGCACTGTTTTGCCAGGCTGTCTCTCTGCTGCCATGTGTTGCATGGCAACAAAACGTAATGCAGAATTGGTGGGAATGTTCACTCTCTACTGCCATATCACCAAAGCCTTTCTGGGATGTTGTTGGCCAACATAAATAGAAGGTTTTATTTTTGGAGCAGCCCTCCTTTATATACCAGTTTGCATACATGTATTGTGATAATATGGGAGAAGTGGCAGCCGCTGTGGACTCTGCAATAGTACCACAGGAAAAATGCTTAACTTTTTTTTCTGGGCTGCTGTGTTGAGTCTTTTGGAAGGCTTTTGGCTGAGCTCTTTTGGAATGTTTTTCTCAAAGTACATTAAGGAAGCTGGCTATATTTTCTGAACACTGAGTCTTTTCATGGGTGTAGAAATTACTGAACTTGTTCATAGAATCATAGAATCACAAGGTTGGAAAGGAACTGCAAGAACATCTAGTCCAATTGTCCTCCCATTACCATAGCTACAACAAACCACTAAACCATATCTCGTAGCTCCTCATCCAGGCACCTCTTGAACACTGCCAGGGACAGCGACTCCACCACCTCCCTGGGCAGGCCATTCGAGTTCTTTCTTATGTCTAGTATAAACCTCTTCTGGTAGAACTTGCGGCCATTTCCTCGGGTCCTGTTTGTAGCCTAGGAGAAGAGGCCAAGCCCCTCCTCATCACAGCCTCCCTTCAGGAAGTTATAGAGTGCAATGAGGTCTCCCCTGAGCCTCCTCTTCTCCAGGCTAAACAATCCCAGCTCCCTGAGCAGCTCCTCAAAAGACTTGTGCTCCAGACCCCTCACCAGTTTCATTGCCCTTGTCTGGACGCGTTCCAGGGCCTCGATGTCTTTGTTGTAATGAGGAGCCCAAAATTGAACACAATACTTGAGATGTGGCCTCACCAGTGCTGAGTACAGGGGGATGAAACCTCCCTGCACCTACTGGTCACAGTATTTCTTATACAGACTAGGATGCCATTGGCCCTCTTGGCCATCTGGGCACACTGTTGGCTCATGTTCTGAGCATCGACCCCCAGGTTTCTTTCCTCTTCACAGTCATCCAGCCACTCAACCCCAAGCCTATAGCGCTGCATGGGGTTATTGTGGCCAAAGTGCAGAACTGTTCATACAAAATAGAAGAGAAATTGCACATTACTGAGGTTAGATGAGTCAATCCTCTGTACTGAGACCCAAGAAGGATACAAGCTTCTTGTCTTTAACTCTGCGTTACTTTACTTCAACAATACTTAAAAACTCCCTTCCTGAGAAAGGTAGTTATTTAAAAGCAAAAAAGTAAAAATGATAAGTGATGCTGTGTTGAAGACGTGAGACAGAATAGGAAGAATTCAGTGATTTTGTTTTGGAATTGTAATTTAGAATTTACAGCCAAATATTTTGAAGCTTTTGTCCTTTGACATCCAAGTATAACTGTTATTATCTCTTGGTAAATACTCGTGCTTTTTAGATGTTTCACTGCACTGTGCCCATGTATAAAGGGTGATTTGGTGACTTTGGTAGCCTGGGGCAAATGAGGTTCTGAACTCAAGGAACTTCAAGCAAGAAACCAGCTCATTGCTTTCTTAGAAAGGCTAGGTGGGAAATGGACTGGAATGAGTGGAGGTGAGCTGGGAGTTTATTCCCTGAGGTATGGGACTCAGTGCAATGAAAACGGGAACAATGGTGATGAATGAGTTTACAGCTCGGAGCTGAAATTGAAGGAAATATGGGAGGTGAGAGGGCGGGGTTAGAGTTCAGCTGATAAGGAAATAGGAAGCAAAGTCTATTCATACCACAGTTCACACCTCTTTGGGACAGGTTCCTGGTGTGTTAATAATAGTTTAAAGTTTGACTGCACTTAGGTGTTGAGGTTCTTTCACTGATCGATAAAGCACGAATTGAAAATCTTGTGTCAAAAAACACTCATCTTACTAGTTTTCTTTCCATGTAGCTGGCCATTTCTCTTTTAAGGTACCAGACATTATGAAACAAAACATCAAACAGGATTTTGTGGGATACATAATGCTTGAAGATGATCTATCCATCAACCCTCCCCTGTCTGACAGAAATGGCTTACATTGGAAAGGAATTTAAAGAATACCTAGTTCCAACCCCACAGCAGAGGTCACACAAATGTATTAAATCCTCCAGTGGTGGGATATCTGTCTATTTAAGATGAGCTATCTGTGTCCGAGTGCCACTTGAGCCATTTTGTCCTTGGAGAAGCTATCAAGATTTGATTTTATTGTGGTGAATCCCTGAAAACACAGAACTTGAGAAAAAAAGTCACACAGTTAGTTTGGTATGTGAATAGGCTGGAATTATGACGAGGTGAGTTGGGAAGAAGGAAAATGAGAAGGTTTAATTCTTTACTCAAGCTCTTTGTAAAAGGCTGAAACTCTATTGAAGACGGGGCATATGTTCCATATGTTATTAATTTTTTCTTCTTTTGATTTTTTCTTTTTTGTTACAAGACTCCTTTTGTGTAGTTAACTTATGAAAACATATTTTAAATGCTCTGATAGTAGCATGGTGATTAATTGGCCTGAGTATATAAAAAACGTAACAGTTAATATTCAAATGAATTTTTGATTAGCTTTAAGATTTCTCCTGAGAAATATATTCTACAGGGTTCTCTTGGAAAAACATATAATTTTTAAACTTCATCTGAGTTCACATCTTGTGGTATTTGGTAATTATTTTTATTTTTACAGGTGTCTTCAGCAATTATGAACTTACTAGTAATGTGATGGCTTTTTTCCAAAGCTTTTTTCATTTGTTAACTGCAAAACCTATGCAGTTCTGAATATCAATTTGCTATCAGTGTTGTTTAGCTAATAATCAATGTTCAAAGTGCGCAAGAAAATTTTAAAATGGTCATCCATCCACTGCTTGAGGTCTACTTCCATATTAATAATAATTTAAATAAATATATATACATATATGTATTAAAATATTTTTACCAGTATTCCAACTGAAGTTACTGAGTGTTGTCTACTTGAAACTAGCCATTTGTTTTAATACTTGAAAAATGCTCCCTCCACCTTGCTTTTCCTTCAGCTTTCAGTGGCAGTAGAGCCATGATGATGCTTGTGAAATTGGTGTGTTGCTATGGAAATGGCTGCAATGTCACTAGTTCAGCATTTGTTCTTCATTGCCAGATCCAATGCAAAGTGATAAGTGAGGGAGAAATGTCTAGATTACAGTACCTATAATAGAGAAAAAAATAGTAAGTTAATTGAGATTGTTTAAATTTATCACAACATCCTTTTTTTTTGGGGGGAGGGGGGGGGGGAGGGAGGGGGTTGTTCAGTGTAGTTGATCATTTAAGCACTTGTGTGAATTTTGATTCAAAGTGTGCCCAATTCAGAGCAATCTGAGAAAAAACTCTTTGAACCTGGGAGTTAGGATGCTTAACAGGGATGTCAAATTATGGCAGAGCTTACATCAATACCCTGTTAGCCTACCTTTTCTCTTCTTGTGAAAGAGTGTAATTTCCCTGTAAGCTGTAAGTCATTCTCAGTTATTTCAAGATTCTAGCGACGAAGTGGAGGAAACAAGTACCAGCAATCATTTGCTTAGGAATTTCTTGTGAGATATCTGTACTTGTGCATGTGGGGGAAGGATGTCAGACACTTATTTTGTTTGATTTAGAAAGATTAAGGAAAGATAATTGTGGAGAAGGGAGGAAGAGACAATAGTGTAAAACAATACAAGAAGGGAAGAGTAATGCCCATTTCTGAGACTGTTGTTATTCTTGTGTTGCTGCAGTGCAGGAAATATCTCTCCATGGGTGTGAATAAGAACTTTCAGGTTTGGAATGAGTGATTTTTAGGGGCTATCCAAAGGACTGTAGCCACAGGAGATACCTCTAATATAAAACATGGATCTGAGTCATAAATCTCTTCTGAGTTGTCCTGAATGGTAATGATGATGAATTGGTCATTCCTAGCGTAGCTCAGTATTGCGGACAACCATCCTGGCCTTCAGCTCTGACCATCCCTATGTCTTCTTTTGAGAGCTGATGCTAATTATTTTAATCTCTCTGAAAAATAATTATTTAGTAAGACAAGATAAAAAAAAAAACAACAAACAACCTAATGCTTGTTCCATTTTAATTTTCTGAAATCAGATTTGTTTGTCCTTCTTGTGTTTGTCTTGAAAATATGCTTCCCTGGGGGTAGAAGTACTTACACATGAACAGTAAGGTAAGATAAAAAGAAGGCTAGCCAATCTCTTTATTTATGTTATTTACCATTGTCGTATTTTAGTGAAGGAGTATACTACTAGAAGTTGAAAGTGATATGATAATTTTTGTCACTTCTGGTTTGTTTGACAACCTGTCAGTAGCTCGAAGCAACTTGCTATGCTTGCCTACAGCAGCACTTGTAGTTGTTTAGATGAAAAATGAATTACTTAAAATTTTGGTTTTCATCCCAGGTGTCTTCACACAAAAGTTTTTGCCTTATTCATTCAGCCATTACAGGTTAACTGCAATTCATTAATTGCAGGTGACATGTAGGATGTGCCAGTCTTTGTTGTGAATATTACTGTTCTTGGATTGGTAGCAAAAATGTTAGAAATGCAAGGAAGTTACATTTTATAATCAATTAACTTTCAGTTTCTAATTTGAATTGTGCTAAGTACTTTGCTGAAACCTACAGAAAGCAATTGATTTATACTTGTGACTTCTCTCTACATTCATGATGGATGTTATAATCAAAATCACTGTTACAATAACAGGCCTGTAAACACTGATTTGTGCAGTGCTCCTCTTAAAGCAAAACACCGAAAAAATGAAGAGAGAAGAGCATTACAGAAATAAATAACTTTAAAAATCATATTGTACCTATGTACCATTTATTGTATAAAATTTAATACACATGTCATATTTAGTATGTGCAGGATACAAGTTTTCCTTGACTGAGAATAAAAAAAATAAATCTGAACTGCCCCAGAGGTGTTTTGGTACAAGTATTTAGGTGATGTGCTCAAAGCTTTGAAAGCTTGCGTAGTACCTAGTGCAGTGGTAAGTAAAACCACACATTTTTGTAATAGTGGATAAAACTCATCCCACACATGGACTTATTTCTCTCCCTTCTTACCTTCAAAATAATGGAAACTATCATTCCAGAGCTTAAACTCTAGTTACTGTTCATCTTTTGTTCAGATCATTACATCTTTGTGCGTGTTTTGAACTGGGCTATGACTGTAAAGATAAGGTCAGAGGTATGCAATTCAGAGGCACAAAGAGTGATGGATTTAAGAAAAAATAAAGAAAAAAAGAAATAAAGAAAAAAAATCCTTAGTCTACATAAAGCATTTCTTTCTTTTTTTTCTTTAAAAATGACTAGACTATGTCCATAGACATTGTAATCATTTTACAGCTACAGAGTGAGTCATGAGCATTGTTAAACATCACTCCATCATAAAAGGCCACTAGATTGGTCAGGCGTGACCTTCCCTCAGTGAAGCCTTTCTGGCTACCTTGGATCACTTGCTCATCCCTCATGTGCTTTAGCATGTCCTCCAGGACGATCTGTTCCACGATATTCCCAGGCACAGAGGTGAGGCTCACTGTCCTGTAGGTTCCCTCCTCCCTCCTTTTCTTGTATATGGGAGTGACGTTCCCCTGTTTCCCTTTTTCCAGTCCCCAGGGGCTTCACCTGAGAAGTAGCAGTAAGAAGAATGGGGTAGGAGGAATGGAAAGAGTGACTGAGATTGACTCGGGAAAAGCAAAATGTATTAATGTTTTCTGTGTTTTCAAAAGTAGGACTTGATAGAAAACTGCTTTGACACCTTCCAGCCATTTGCTTTCGCTTGACAGCCCTGTTTCCATCCTCATTTAAGTCCAATTTTAAAGACAATAAAGCGCAAACTGAGAGGAATAAAAAGCCAATGTCTGTAGAGAAATCTCTCTCCAACCCTCTCCAGAGAGAAATATACTAAATCTGTTGTCTCTGAAAGAAAATGTACGTATTTAAGGTTGCATTTAATCATTAATTCACATGTTCATATGACCACGGAGGTTACCTAGTTCATCAGCCCTAAGTGGGACTATTGACTGTTATTATACAATTTTAAAATAATCTCAGCCATCATATCAAACTTTTGCTGCTCACAGTTTGAAAGAGTTCTCTTCAGCAGTAATGGAAGGACTACGAAAATAGATTTCTTAATTTAATCACTCTCTTATACAACACACACCATCTCTTTGACAGTTCTATGAAATTTTAATCACCATTGGCAACATCTGAAAGAGTGCTGTGTTAGAATGCAAAGCTTGTAAATTTTGAGGGGGTTGTTTTGTTTTGTTTTTTGTTGGCTTTTTTTTTTTTTTTTTTAGATGATAAACTTTGTTTACATCATCTGTGCTAACAAACTTTCCAGATATGGTGCCTATAAATCTGTTACATTTTGACATCTCTTCAGTCTTTTTGATGGTATACTTTCTTCACAGTAAAGTGATTGAGTAAAGTTGTATGCACACACTCAGCCATTTAATTATGGGTGTATTTTTAGTGCAAACACCCACTTAAATGACTTATCTCTGAAGAGGTGGTGCATTGTTGCAAAGAACAGTGACAAGTACAGTGACATAGCGCTGCATGACCTTAAAGGAATTAAGTATATACTGCATTGCGTTACTGAATTAGTTTGTGGGTCACTGGGGGGCTTATAGGGTTTTTTGGTCATGCCCTGCTTTTCATAAGGAAATATCAAAGGCTTATTATTTTCTACAATAAATTAAATGTCTCTTTTGTATTTGTAGAAATAGCAAGGGAGTGAAGGGTGGAACCACTTTTAAGTTTGCCTTCAAAAAAATCCAACTTTAAATAAGCACTGACACTCCAAGACTAAACCCAGAACACAGCCTAATCCAAAGTTATTGATGTTCTGGCTGGACAGAAACTAATGATTATCCAAACAGAGTGAAAGCATTTGCATTAGTCCAAAGCAGAGTTCTTTTTCTGGTTTCAAGTGTTTTGTATCCCTTCAATTGTAATTTGAGGTTGTTTGAGGACTTCTAAAATTAAAGATTAAGAGAAGAAAGTTGTGGCTTTCTCACAATGTTTGGATGATGAATAACACTGAAAGACAAGTTGGGTATGTATGGACTATGTGCAAATTCTGTCGAGACATCTCTGGTGGTTCTTGCAAGGAAGATTATGATTAATACTACTGTACTTCTAGAAAGAGTTTTTCCACAAGATGAACTCTAGCATTGTTCTTTGTAAGTATAAATTGTAAATCCTTTTTTTTTTTTTTTCCATTTTTAAACTGTGTTTTGAGTGATTTTCTTTTTTGTCTTGTTTCATTTTGTTTTGCAGTGAGCATAAAAGAAAATTATGAAAAGAAACTGGGAAAATATTAATGTAAACCAATTCATAGTAATTTTGACAACCCATCTTATTGATAGTATTTTAAAACTAAACTTATTTTTGTTAAATACACCACTTCTCTCTTCCCATTTCTGTCTGCTGCTTGTGAGAATCCTGCTTTCACTCTGTTCTGAGATGCAAATAACTGAATGAATAACAAGATCTGCAGAGGACAACTGGAGAAGTTGAGTATAAATAAGATCAGTGTAGTTTGTAACTGTGCTATTGCTTTCCTAAAAGACTAAGTTTAGAAAAAATGAATACCTCAAAGACCTCTGGTCTTCAGCAGTTGTACCATTAAAATGTCTGTACTATTAAAATCCACTGCTTTATAATGGCATTTCTGCAGACTTCAGAAACAAGATAGGAGCAACTAAAATATCTATAAAATATTTTAAAACATTCTGCACCAAAACAAGTATAGTAGATTATTTTATTTGCTGTGTCTCCTATAAGAATGGGAGACTTCAGCTACGTATGTACAATGGAAATAATTCTCTATGGCTTTTCAGTATAGATATGGAACATACCCTGTGAGACAATTACTAATGCTAATAACATTCCTTAATTGCTATATGTTGCTAATAAGAGAAGAATGCAGACTATTCACAGCAGAAAAAAAAAAATTGTCCTATGCAATGGAAGAAATAGCAGGAATAATGGAGGTAACAATAAAGAAATGTAGAATTCTGTGTAAGTCAAAATTCTCACTCTCAAGTTTTCTGATGTTTCATAATGAGTCAGCTCCACTTATGAAATATTTTTATTAATTTGTAAAATCTAAAATCACAAATCTATCATAAAGCATGACTGAGCTGATTTAAGGTGTTAACTGAATGATGTTTAATGTCCAGCAGGGCAGACTTGAAAAGACCTCCAGGCCTGGGGCTTCCAGTACAAGAAGGACATGGAGCTCTTAGAGCAGGTTCAGAAGAGGGCCACTAAGATGATCAGAGGGCTGGAGCACCTCTCCTATGAGGAAAGGTTGAGGGAACTGGGATTGTTTAGCTTGGAGAAAAGAAGGCTCCTGGGAGACCTCATTGTGGCCTTCCAGTACTTGAAGGGACCATAAAACAGGAAGGGGAACAGCTGTTTATGAGGGTGGATAGTGATAGGATGAGGGGGAATGGTTTTAAACTGAGACAGGGGAGGTTTAGGTTAGATATTAGGAGGAAGTTTTTCACACACAGGGTGGTGACGCACTGGAACAGATTGCCAAGGATGTTGTGGATACCCCATCACTGGATGCATTCAAGGCCAGGCTGGATGTGGCTCTGGGCAGCCTGGTGTAGTGGTTGGCAGCCCTGCATATAGCAGGGGGGTTGAAACTAGATGATCATTGTGGTCCCTTTCAACCCAGGCCACTCTGTGATTCACAGAATCATAGATTCTGTGAAAACAATAGAAAGCTGTGGCTTATTAATTTGGAAGGTAGAAGAGACAAAGGAGAAATTACATACTATATGCTTTCTAACAAGAACTGAGTAAGCTCCTTCTAAAAAGAGGTAGAACAAAATGTTCTGTCATCAAAAGGTAAGATGGTGCAGGATCTTCAGCTATTGCATGCCAGAGAGGCTGTCTGTATGTGAACTGATGCTGCCAGTTCACTGGTGAATGATGTATAGAGCTACTGCGTCTGCACTTGAATAGTTCTTCCTGGTGATAGACTCATCATAACCCATGTTAAAAGAACTAAAGACAGCAGAAGAACATACTAAAACAGGTAATTTGGGGTCAAAGGCAGTAATCTGTTTGTGTAGGTGTTAGCTTCAAGAATTAAATTAAATGAGATATGGCTTATGAATTAATTCCCAACAAAAGCCATCTCTCCAAAGCTTAGGGCTTGTGTAGTAGCCACTGATCACCTATGAAAGAAATGGAGCATTACTGTGAAATGCCCAGTACATTTTTTCTATAAAGAAAATAGATATGCAGACTCTTGATAAGCAGGAGCACACGCGGTGAGCTAGTCAACTGGTATAATGTACATAAACTCTTACTGTGAAGAAGGAAAGAATTTCTCATAATGCACAGGGAAGAATTGCCTATCATAGTTTGATGAGAGAAAAAAGAAACAGAATGCAAAAACAAAGACTTAATTCATACTCTGGCAAACTCTGTTAGCTCATGATTCATGCTATGTTCTTATTGAGAGTGGCTATTATTAAAACTATATTTAAATTATTAATAACTATCTTATTGACTTTACTTGACAGTTTCCTTACAGTTTGCATAATTTAATTTGTAACTATGGTATTCTACTGGCTTTTTGCATGGAAAAAAGCTGACTTGTTCTGGCTTTCCAAGTGAACTGATTGCTGTCATATAGTAGATGTATCTATGACATGACTCTTACTTTTAGAGTCTCATGCTCTCACTAAAACTTCTTCACAACTGAAATATGGGGATTAGCCAATTAATAGTGCAAAGACAAATTTTTTGGTGTAGGTAATACTAATGTGCATACAAGAATCTTTTTATCCTCTCTCTCTCCCTCTCTTTTATGTTAGAGCACATATTACAACTTCATATCTTGTGGCTGAGACACGGCAGTCACAGGACGTAACAGTTTTCTACTGTTACACTTTTGATACTGCAAGTGAGAAAAGGAATGGGTCTTAGCTAATACTGAACCAGAGTGCTAGGTGCTTGCGCGCTATGTAGCAGCATGTTAAAGGTTGTCTGTTTAATTTGGCTAGAAATATTGCAGATTTTTTTCTCAACTACCATCCACTCTTGCCCTAGGTGATCCCCAGAGCATAGAAAATCAAGACGTTTTATGCTTAAATGCAGCTGATTAGAATATCAAAATACATAGCGTCAGCTAAGCAGACTAATCGTTTTCTTCTGCCCAGGAGGAATCGTTGTAAAAGGACAGTCTTCTCTCCTACAAGATCTAGAAAACTGGTAATAATCATAGGAAGTGGTGGCAGGCTTTTGTGGTTTTTTGTCATGTTTTGTTTTGTGTGTTTTTCTTTTTTTCCTTAGGATAGTGTAATTGTCTCAGTTAACATCTATCCTTTAACAAAGAAATTTTCTGACGCTGCCATGGCTGCATGGGTAAACTTTGGATTTAGACTTCTTGAGATCTGCCACAGCTAAAGTGGAGGGAATTCAGAGTGATCTTTTGAATTTATGAACCCTGGATTTGGAGACCATCTGCTTTTCCTCTGCATTATTCCCCTGAAGTTGCAATAAAATGATTCCCACTCCCCTGTACCAGCATCTTTCCCCAGAGGACAAGTTGGGTGGGGATGCAGCAACACCAGCTGTGTTTGAGCTCTTGGGGAAGCTCTTGCTTAGTTTCTCTGAGTAAATGATGTCCTTACTGGTTAAAAATTTGCCTTTGCAACAAAAGCTGTACTAAACTATACATCTTCTTAATTTTAATTTAGAAGAAATGAAGTTTTTTTTTTTATTTTTTATTTTTTATTTTATTTTACCAGCTTTACAGAGTCTAGGTAGTTCTGTGAATACTGCCAAAAATTTCACCACAATATTCAATGACAGACTCCTTCTGAGAATCCCTTTTATTGCTGCTGCAGAGGATTATTACAAATTCTTAGCTTCTAAATGTGTTCATTTACTATGAGCTGTTAGTTCATCTTCCTCCCCTTCAATTAGATTAAAAGACATAATGAAGGTCACTGGGGTCACACTAGCATCTGTTAAATCTTTGATTCTTTGGCAGGTGAAGTATTAAACTTGAAGGGTATAGTAGTGCAGGTGATCAAATGCTGAGAAAACTGTGCTGTTATTAGACATCCTCTTGATTATTGCTATTTTCAGGGTCCAGATTTAATCCTACAGCAGGCTTCATTTTGCAGAACACTCTCTTCTATACAAAATGAATTTCTTCCGAAAATCTACCTCATGTCATAACACTGAAAGGTGAGTCAAAGCACTAGGGGAAAAAAAAATAAAAGAAAAAAAAAAATAAGATGATAAATTTGATTTGTAGGAAAACAACGTATGATTGATTCATACAACCTGTTACTTTAGAGGTTTATTGAATCATACGTCACAGCTAAGTGTGATTTTTAGAATTTATGTGCTCTTCTATAGTACAATATATCAGAGGATGTTTGAAGGGCTTTTCATCTCATTTGCATATTGTAAAGTCTTGCTGTATATAAATTTGTTGCGTTCATCACATACATGATTGGAACAGTGACCAAACACTTACTAACAGCACCTATAGATCACAGTTATCTTTCACTGGTATCAGTGTGTTTGTTTTCCAAGATTTAGTAGGTATATGGTGCAGCTACAAAATACATCCAAAAATAAAAGACTGTATGTTTTCTTTTTTACCTTGAGGATTAATTGCTGTTAGAAATTGTGCACCTACATAAATTTATACTGGCATTTACATCCAGCTCACATTATTTCTTTATGGAAAGTGCTTTAGGTTTGGTTCTGTGCACAACTTTGTTATACTCCATGTGAAGCATATGGGGGTGCTCTGAAAGTAACGCCTCCTATTTTATTATGTTGGCCCACAATGTCAGAGAAAGGTTTTGGTGGTATGGCAGTAGAGAGTGAACATTCCCACCAATTCTGCATTACGTTTTGTTGCCATGCAACACATGGCAGCAGAGAGACAGCCTGGCAAAACAGTGCCTGATGTGAAAATGTATATGAAACAAAGGTGAGTCATTCAGTTCCTCTGTGTGGAAAAAATGGCACCCATTGGGATTTGCCAATGCTTGCTGGATATGCATGGAGTATGAACTGTGGATGTGAGCACAGTGATAGTTGGGTGGTGTGCTGCAGCAGTGGTGGCAGCAAGAGTGGGTCACCCCTGCTGGTGCAGATTTTGAGAAGTGCATCATGAAGGCTCTTGGTCTTGTTCTTGCTGGCAAAAACACATGGCTAATGGTGGTAACTATGCTGAAAAACTGTGTTTTGTAGCTGAGAATGCGCTCTATCAAATAGTGTTATTGTGCTCTTTCTGTCTGTTGTAGTTTCCATGGAAATAATCAGGAGGCATTACTTTTGGAATGACCTAGGTACTATTTCCACCTATTTCATCAGTCAGAACAATAGCATCTTGACAACTGTGCTACCTTTGCTGCAAGTGGTTTCTGTATGAGAAAAGTCAGGGTTTATATGAGAGAATGCTAGATGACGCTGATGTCAAACTACAGAATTTCAGCTTGTAACCCAATGAATCAAAGTTGTAACAATGGTTTGAGGTTTTGTCTTTCAGTAGTATAGAATGGGCTTATATGATTACTATTTTTTTGGTTCAGAATCTCTTCTTCCTTTTAAGGTATTCAGTTGTGTAGTTTTGATTTCATAACACTTATTTTCACAAGTCCCTGCCTTTAAAAAGTGCGTAGGTTAGGATCTGAGTGGATGAATACCACCTTTCAATTTAGTTGTGTTAGTTCAGACTGTGTCTGAATTTTCATATTACAAAGACTCTAGCTTGTCTGTTTCTTGGCATTGATTTCCCCTACAGATATCGGAAATGCCTTTATTTTTTTGGAGAACAAATTATGAGTGTCTACTAAATATGTGTAAATTTCAGCTTTAATAATCTCATAGATGAAGGGTCAAAAATTAAGAATCTCCATTGCTGTGGTATTTTCGTTTTGTCGATATATAGCTTTATGATTAAAAACCGATGAGAGAATTTACTGTCATATTCAAATTGATTATATTAATTGGTGACTAATTGAAGTAAAGTAGTAGAAAAACTGATATTTCCACCAGACAAACCCCAACTTCAGGTGAGTGAAATAAGCCTGTTTTCGTGTTTGGTTCAGTTTGAGAAATCACTCAAATTACATACTAGAATACAATCAAACTGTAACACGCTAAGTATTTCTTAGAAAATATCCTGTGGAAGGTCATATGGGTATAAATTCTGGCTATGTAATTGTTTATAGGTAATTGCTGCATGTTCAGTTTAAGGTTAAAGAGATTCCTGAGAATTCTTGGGCATGATAATTTCTTCAAATATTTCAAATTCTAGGATTTTCCTGCTGGATGCCTGCTAAAACTATTGTAATCAGTTTTTTATTTGTTTTATTTTCATCTATGGGGCCAGACACAGAGGGAGCTGTATTACTTTACCCCCTAAAATGTCACTGAAGTTAGTTTTGCCAAAACTGAGACAAAAATGCGGAAAGATAAAAAATGACTACTGGAACTGATTTTATTAAAATAATCATAACATTCATTCAAATAAATAGTCGTAAATTCTGCTGATGTGCAGCCTGCTATGAAACCTGAGAGCAGGTTTGAGCAACTTCATGCTTCTGACCTTGAACTGCCCAGATAGCACTTTGAAGCAAAATAACAATGCTGAAGGTTTAAGTTGTAGGTGCCTAAGGGTTGAAAAAATTGTGTATCACCTTTCAGAAGAATACAACGGGCAATTCTTTCCAGATATGTATCCTTCTTTTAAACACAAGGAGAAGAAAAATAAAAAAGAAGACTTCAGCTCCCACAGTTAAACTCTTTGTATACTCAGTACTTTAGTTACTGTATGAATATTAGGAAAATTACTGTGGTGTTCTCTGAATTCACAGAACTCTAATAATAAAATAAATCTTCTTGTAGATTACATATGTATCCTGTGACTATAACACCATCAATTACTAAATATTATAAACATGTATATGACTCTGTAATGGTATGTTATTGCAGCAGAAATGTGACATACATATACAGTAACTGGGTGAATTGTCCATAATCATCTCTCTCTAACCATGATAGTTCTCACTGACTGCAATTAAGCCCACAAGGATTGATCTAATCTGAGAAGAAAAAAAAAGAAAAAACAAACAAACAAACAAACAACATTTTAAGTGCCAGCATGTTTGCAATCTGGAAAATAAGAATAATAAAAATATGCAGTCAAAATGTTTAGGATGCAATCTGTGACACTAAAATGGCCTGTGTTTTATAACTTTGTAGAAGGTCATAAAACAAGGTCTCTAAGATAAAGGTTAACCTTTCTTCCTAACTAGCATGATAAAATGAAGCTCAAGTGCAAAGATATCAGACATGAAATCTTTCCTTATTTGGTAGCCTTTGGTAACATGTATTCAGGCAGCATTATTTATGTGAAGTATTAGTAGTGATCCTTTTAAGACATAGTTGTGGGGTTTTTAATCCACTCTTGACAGTTTAAAGAGTTTTTCTTTCATTACTATAGTTTTGTGAGTGACGCTTTGGTAATGTTTGAAGAATAGGCAAGAGAGGGTGGAGAGTTGGAAATTGTGACAAAAGGGAACTCTTCCCAGGGCTTGCTGTATGTTATAGCAAGGAGTGGGCTGCCCCGCGACCCCATGCTGCTGACAAAAAGCAAATTACACCATGCTTTTGATCAGGGCTGTGAGTTATTTTTGCCTTGCCTCCTCCTTGTGCAGTGGGTGGTGGATGGCCTTGGGGAATCTCTGCTTATCCACAGCGACGTGGGGATGTTCCCAGAGGTGGGGTTATGGGGCAGGAGCTGCCCTTGACTCCTACGTCTATTTGGGAGCTCAGTGCTGTGCTGGGTATTCCTTCTCACTATCTTTGTTATCCCATCCAAGTTTGTCACCCAAAGTGCACCTTCTCAGTGCAGTGATGACTGTGTTTCAGAAACTTAGGCAATGAAATCATTGCTGTTCAAGACAGGAGAAAACACTGCATCTAGGTCACCTTCACAGGGGCCCAGAAACCAAAGTGCAAATAGGGATGGCATATGTTGTTACAATAGTATTGCTTTGTCTTTTTAATGCAAAATTGTGGTAACTCTAGTAGATGGACTCCAGTGAAGACTTTTTGTTTTGTTTTTGTTTTGTTTTATTCTTTTGCTTTCCTGTTGATTTTATTCAGCATTTGCTCAAATCTGGTAACTTGTTCTTCAGCTGAGGCGTGAATGGTTTTGTGTTCTCATTTTCCTGTTGGGCCCCTTCACGTATAATAAGTTATTGAATTTCTCTTAAATTTGATTTAGATGCATGACGTGTATTCCACTGAAGCAGTAAGGTGTCACCTCCTATTTCTTCTCCCTTTGCCAAAGTATGCATAGAAAAATAAGAAAAAAAGCGGTGACTGTCAAAACAATGGTTAAATATGACTCTATTATGGCAACTGTTTTTTTCTTACTATTAATGCTATATTTTTAAATTTATGAGTCAGGTTTTTTTAGTCTCATGACATGCTGTATTTCTCTCACGTGGCCCATTAGAATGATACCCATTTTTAATAGAGAAAATTAGTGAAGTAACTTTGAGTTTTTCATAGTTTAGTGTTTTTAGTGCTTATACTGCAGATGTGTCATCTAATAAGACAGCTCTGCACATAGAAAGTAAGGGAGGAGAAATTAGGTAGCTTTTTCTGTAAACAACAAGATTAAATGCAAGACAGTATTACAATGCAGGTGTCTTACCGGGAGATACTTTTAGATGGAGAAATGGAAATTTCAGAAGAATCTGAAATGATCTGGAAGGGAAAAAAAAAAAAAAAAAAAAAGCCCATACAGCTGTAGCTTTCTTATTGTGTGTGTGTGCAGTTATTTAAAACAAACAGTAAACACTACAAAAAAAAAAAAAAAGTGATTTTTGTTTACTTTTAAGGGTTTTTTTTTTAAGTGTGAGGTGTGTCAGGTGGGATTTCTGGAATAATTTTTAAGGGGCTTGTCAGTAAAAATCCCTTACTCTAAATATTAGTGATGAATAGCCAAGCTTTATTAATTATAGCTGTGGGTAAAAAGAGACATTAATCTGCACTGAGTCTTCTGTAAGTCAAGTAAAATTATTTTAGGAGAATGAAAAAAAATCTCCTTTTTTAAAAATATAAAATTAGTTTAGTCAATGGATTTCTTGAAGTATGTCGTTTCTTGGATCCATTATGAATATCCATGGCAGCAATAAAAGAACTTCACAGAGTGAACATAAATAATAATGATCCATTCAGAGGCAAATTTTGCACATTTTAGTAAAGAATGTTAAAACATGAATATCAGTGGAAGAGTAAGCTGAGAACTGAATTAAACAGAAGAAAACTTAAGAAGAGAGGATGAAGTTGAGATTTTCTTCATAAATTCATTTATTATGGTTTTTTAAGTAAATTATAAAAAGGGGATCTCTAAAAATTAGTAGAAATGGAGTTGCACTGGAAGTCGAATTCTAGCTTTATCAGGGTTTTATGATTTTTGGTTATCCATATTCCACATCATAACATCATGTAGTGCACCGGGTGTTAAAGAGTTAATGCTCCAGTTCCAGGCACCTGTCCAAAAGAGAAGAACTACATACCCCAGACAGCTTTGCGTTCAGAGAGGAGATATAACCCCTGGCAAGGTCATGAGACCTTCCCATTTTTCGGCTCTCTCTCATCCCTGCTACTCGACCTGACTGTGCATCTCACCTCAGCATCATGGTGAGGCCTTTCCACCTTTCAGACACTTTCATTATATTTGATTTATTTGCTTCAATTCTAATTATATTGTATTATAGTGTGTTATCTTGCATTCTGATACCATATTTAGTAAATTTGTTTGTTTCTCCTTAGATCATGGCTGCTGTTTTTAATTATTTTGGGATCTCCTGTTTCCCCTTTCTGGAGGTGCGGATTCGCAAATCCCTCCACCTTACTAGTCACAGAACCAGGCCAAACCAGCCCATAAACCGTTGACAAGCTTGAAAGATTTCAGAAACAATTTTGAAGTGATCAGGTTGTTTTCTTCCAGATTTAGTATCCTCTTCTTTTGTTTCAGGACAGTAATACACAGACTGTTCTCCCCTGCAAGTCTCTGCAGCACCATGAAAAGTTCTCCCATGTGCCTTGGCCAGGGGCAGCTGAACCAGCTTTCACCTGACCACAGGTGTGCTGAGCTACTGCCATTGATTACTGATGTGGAAGTACACAGATAGTGGGGTTGAGAACAATATATTTACTTTTTGTGCTTTGCCCAGCTGGGATCTTGAAAACTGAGAGAGAGAGAGGGCTGTTGTTTGAATGGATTGCTGTGCCTTGGACTCAGCTGGTAATTTCATTAGAGTCATCTTCAGATTTGTACTGAACAAGTTTAGGTCCTTTTAATGGGTAATTTAATAAAAGAAAACCCCAAAATAGCATGTGTTTAGTGCTACCTTTCTAAAGTTATCCAGAAAAATAAGAAATAGTATATATGATTAGTCTTTGTGTTCCTTGCTTTTCCTACAAAATTATTAGTTATTAGTTATTAATTAATTAATGTTGAGCAGTGAGTGCTTATCCTGGAATGCTGTAAAACTGATTAAGGGATCAAATAATTGTCATTTCTTCAACTAAGCGTGTCTGAGAAATAGACATTTAAATCTCACAGGAAATGCTAAATATAATGGAGACAAAATTGCAAGTTGTTATAGGGCTGACGCTGGGTTATTTCACAATGGCTACACAATTATCTGAGGGCTTCAGAAGTCTTTCAGAAGTTTTGATTAAAGCCAGTGGCACCATAAACTAGGCCAGGGATAAAAGAGTATCTCACAGTTCATGAATAATTGAGTAGGATTCTGTATAACGATGAGTTGCAGTATAAAAGGCAAATGTTTGTTTGCTTAACACTCACATATGCACCTTTGTAGTCATATTTATAGGTAAATTCATATGGTAATGTATTTTCAAACAGTGAGGTACAAGCTGTCTACTATTGTAGTCAGATAAAGAGCTGCTGAAATACAGCGGCACTGTGGAAGTTTTTACCAGATTTAGAAGTGTTTGTATGTAAAAATATGTGTGTATATATATACATACATATATAAAAGAAATATCCAAATGTAAGGATGTACCATAGTGTATCAGGAGTGTGCAGTGAGCTGTGTCTTTCTTCAGAGTTCTCCTCTTCCTAGTGGTCTGAAAAGAAACAGCTGTCAATAAACTGAAGCAGCAGCAGACTGATGGTAAAACTTGAGTTCCATCCTCTTTCACCTGTTGCAGCCCATGTCTGTGCCAACGCCTTTGCATTCTTCATCACAGTGCTGAAGCGTCATTAAATACAACTGGCATTTGGCCCTCTTCAGTAAATACTGTGAAGACCCCTCTAAAAAGCATGGGGGTGAAAGCCTCTTTCTTGAATTCTGTCAGTTCATCTAGCAAAGCTCCAAATCCTGTTCCATGTTGGCTGATATCCAATGAACAAAAGACTGAAGTTGCCATGCAGGAACCCCTGCTCGTTTGTCATTGAATGAGTTGCTTGAAGTCTGCATTGGATGACCTTTTATCTGGAAGATATTGCCGTTCTCCCAGGGAGAAATCTTTCACTTAGGTTTTCTAATTTTCCACTTACTGGGCATACTCCCAAAGTACCGAATATAGCTGATACTTTACACTAAAATAAAATATTACTGTGATATAAATATAAAACAAACAAACAACAGAAAGAAATCATCCAAGTCAAGTGACATGACACTTCTGTTACCTTATCTCCAACTGTCCAGAATTCAAGTCATCTGTAAGATATGGATTCTGTGACTGTGCTAAAACCTGCTGTCACTGCTGATGAGGTCTGTGGGTTGATCGGCTATTCTAAAAAGAAGTCTGTGAGGACTGTAAACTATTAAGGGCAGATAATGGAAATCAATCGAAGATTTGAAATGAAGGCAGTGATTTTTACCTTGATGAGGAACTTCTTAAGAAATACTTTCCTCAGAGAAAGAGATATGAACTGAAAATACACATAGCCTAAAAAGGAAATGGATCCCAGAAGAGCTAAGAGTATTATTAAAAGAAACAGTTCTATTAAATGAATAAATATTCCCCCTTAGGACAGTTGGCACTTTTCCTTCTATTGAGGTCAAAAAGAATTGAATCTTCTGCATCTCCTGCAAGTGTGGAGATTCTTGCACCATAACATTGTGAAAAGCTGATATAGGTTAATCAGGAGGTAACCGTGGGAGCAGTGCTATAGCTTTGGTAAAATAAGTTGCGGCACTGCCAAGATGTTATTTGAAGAAAACACTATCTAATAAAGATGGTTTATGATGTCCCACAGTGTAATGCCTTCCCCTCCCCAGGAAATATGATATTGTCTTTGCTTTCCCTCAGGTTAGGTACAGTAATATCTGTAATAGGAAGTACAGCTGTACAGTTGCCGCATCACAACCTTAGCAGAAAGAACAGAAACTTCTGTTCTTTGAGAGAGATGTGCTTGCAGAGGATTTCATTATATGCTATTTTGTTTTCAAAAAGTCTTTGTATTTAAATGTACTGATGTTGTAGTCCAGTGGGTAGATTTTGAAAAGAAAACACTTGTTTTGACTGATTATACTTATCTGAGATAATGACAACAGCATAGTGTCAGTATTATTAGACTGTGTTTAATTAGGCTTAATTATTTTAATGACATGATATTTGCTGTTTATATTCAGTTTGGAGAGCGTTATACTATTAGGGAAAGCTTCTCAGTTTAACTCTCCCTGCCTGTATTTCACTGATATCGTATTTCTTCTCAGTGGGAGATATGTTTGAATAGCACTGCACTTCTTGTTTTGTACCATTACATTCTGTAAAACTTCAGAAGAAATAAAGCTCTACTTCATATATGGATGTGTCCTCGTTTCAGATGGTATGTCAAAAGCACACCAATGTTTGGTTGTTGCTGAGTAATGGGAACATACTCAGAATGAGGCTTGATCACTCGGCAGGGAAGAGCTACCACTATGATGGCACAGGGCTGGGTGGGGCAAGAACAGGTGTTCTGAATTAGGCCTGGGGGTTGTTCCATACCAGGTGACATAAAGCTGTGAGAGGCTGGCTAGGAGGTAGCTGCTGCTTAGGGCTTGGCTGAGTACTGGTTGATGGGGAGTGAGATGTTGAGTTGCTTTGGTGGGGTGGGGTGGGGTGGGGTGGGGTGGGGTGGGGGGGGGAAAGGCGAAGGCATTTGTTAGCTTAACATTGGTCAATATGTAGTAAGTAATTGCACTGTGGGTATGTGTATATAGATGTATATTTATCTTCGTGTTTTTTATTTTATTTTTTTTTTCTTTTCTGTCTCAATAAATAGCTTTTATCTCAGTATATGCGCTTTGTTTTGTTTCCATTTCTTTCCTTCATCCTATTTGGGAAGAAGTGAGAGAGTGGCTTTGAGCTGCTGGGTTAAACCACAACACAACTATAGCTAGTGTTTTTTGTTTGTTATTTTAAAAATATCTGTGAAATAATATGAAATGCTGTATGACATTGTTCATAGAACTGTACAGTTACTAAAAAATGAACTGATGTGAACTACCATCATAGATGTAAACCAGATCAATATCTAATCCCTTACTTGTGTAATGTAGTTTAGAAGGTTATCCTTCTAAAAATGAGATGAGAGAAAAATGGATGAGGCCAGGCTTTTCTTGGTCGTGTGCATTGTTAGGATAGTCATGGCCTAGAATTTGAACATAGGAAGTTCTGTACTAATGTGTGGAAGAAATTATTTACAGTAAGGATGACGAAGCGCTGGAACAGGCTTCACAGAGAGGTTGTGGAGTCTCTTTCTATGGAGATATTCAAGACCCGCCTGGATTCCTACCTGTGCAACCTGCTGCAGGGTATCTGCTTTGGCAGGAAGTTGGACTAGGTGATCTCTTGAAGTTCCTTCCACCCCCTGTTATTCTGGGAAGTAACCTAACGGTGTACCCATAAACATCCATTTTAAGCAAAATCTTGTGTAATGTCCATTGACATGAGAGCGATACCTTCATTTTGTGCTTTCTGGATGATTTTCCTCTATGTGTTTCCAAATTTTAATAATCTACATAACCTTTCCTTAGAGAGTGTCATTGAACTAAGTCAGCTAGATTTTCTTTTGCCCAGCAATGGGTATGTTGATTCTTGATTCTACTGTGTGTTTTCTCTATGTACAAGATTATAGTAACAACTGATTACTGTGCTACATTGAAAGTTGCAATAAATATATGTCAGTGGAGTTGATGCTCTTGTAGAAATAGAATGCAGTGAAATGAATGTGTAAACCAGAAATGCGTACGGTTATGCCTGAAAGCACTTTCCCTCATGACAGGCTTATAATTCTTTTCATGTTCAGAGTTCATGGATTTACTTGCATCTCCAGAAATTGTCAAATTTGGCGTGCACAGATGGGACTGAACTAAAAAGTCTATAAAGGATTCACAATCAATATCCATAAATTGATGGACTGGAATTACTAATGCTGAGAACATCATTTGTTTCTTAGTTCTCTAGAGTCTTAAAATAAAATGTGATGATTTTAAAAATTCTTGTACCTGAATTATTTATGCACCTGTAAAAATTATGTACCTGAATAACTTTGTGTTGATTTCTACCTTAAAATAAAAAGTAAAACTAATACAGTTCATTCACTTTGTTTTCAGATTTTCAGGCGATGTTGGTTGGTTTTCAAGAAGGCTTCCAGTAAAGGACCCAGGAGGCTAGAAAAGTTTCCAGATGAGAAGGCAGCGTATTTCAGGAACTTCCACAAGGTAAGCTGTGCCTTTCTTGTGATCTGAAGCAGTTTGTTGGTTTTTTTTTTTTTACCACTCTTCCATAGGGAGGAGTGCTTTTGTGATATGCCTATTTTGCAACCAGAATGTTGGAATCAGGTTGAAAGCTGAGTTCTGACACTAGAAACACACTAAACCTTCTGTAAATCTCTGTGATGCAAGTATTGCACTTTTTTTTTTTTTCCTTAATGATCACAAAAGCCCCAATGTTTGTGAAGTGACAACTTTTTTTTTTTTTTCTCTTCAAACGTTAGTATTTTGGAAATGTGTAAATATCTCTGCTTAATGAAATTTTAACCTTTATATATAGCGTATTGAACAAGTTCTGAAAATGCTGAATGCCCCAGTTGTAATGGCAGCAGTAATAGAACACTCACTTTTTTCCCAGAACTCTTCAAGATTTGCAAGCACTGTCAATAGTAATAATTTCTAAAGGTAGAAATTCAGGATATACTGAATGAGATTTTCCCTGATTTGTTTTCTATCCTCTCTTTTGTGAGGGAAAACAGAATCTCTGAGTTGCATCCTCAGGCTTGATTTTATGTTTTTATCAGTAGTATTTGTTTTTAACAAAGGATATTATTTCATAATATCTAATTAAATATTTCTCCTTAATTGCCTCCATTCTGGTAAATGGAGATCCTTATTACCATCAGGTTGGACTTGATGATCCTTGTGGGTCCCTTCCAACTCAGGGGATTGTGTGATCATGTGATCTACTCTCCTAATTACTATTACTGGTTGTGCAAGGGTGGTTCAAAATTTACTGGGATTCTCTAACAACTTTCAATCTTCAGGTCAGTCTAGGTTACCTCGTAAAAGGTCTGTGAATAGTACATGATCTTAATAGATTTAACTGTGCAGCTTTTCTGACGTTCCTATGCAGAAGGAAATTTTACCTCTCAAGTAGAAACAAAAGGAAAACTAACATCTTTTATTTATCAACATTCAAATAACTATCAAGGAGCACAAACAGTTCTTCAGTAAGTAAATCATTGGGTTCTTACACATCTCTGTTTTTCCATAGGTATTTGAGCTTGAAATGTAGATCAAATCAAGTTTGTATTTGAAAGACTTCACCCAAATGGCTAAGTGTGTCCTATGCTTATATTACAGACCTGGCTAGTGGGCACTGTAAATTACAAAAGAAGATCTGAGCTTAAAATAAATAAATAAATAAAAATTAAAAAACAACTATGCCATAGTTGTGCAAAGCTAGGAAAAATTAAAAATAGAGCTCTTCTGTTTTAGTCGTCATAAATAAATATTTATTTAAGTGGAAATAAGCTGGCCTCATGAGGAAAATGACTGATTGGTCTTTTTTGTTTGTTTTTTCTTATTTTCTGGCATCTAGTCAATATGTGGGTTTATTTGTTATTCTGTATATTCTCTAATGCTGTTATGCATTGTTGTTGTTGTTTCCTGGTGGTTTTCTTGTGACAAACATAAGCATTGGCGTTAGTCCTTATAGACAAGTGCCTCCTGACAGTACCAGTGAATTTGTTGAAACATGACCTCATCTGTTTGTTCCAGTTTCTGGCATCAAATTACAACTTGTTATTACTGTAAATTTAAATCATTACACCCTTGCTCAGAGAAGTTATAGCTTATCTGTACTGTTTTCCCTTGAGCGTTTGTTGTATAAGTTGTGCAGAACAGCTGTGTTTACTCTCATTACACCAAAGAGGGCATAGAGTGGCAATAGCTCCATATCCATCCCAGGGGTGTCTGTGTTCTTAGGATCCATTCCCACAGTACTAGAAAAGGCCAAAAAGCAGCTGTACCAGCTCAATGAAAGTGTGTGTGCCTGCTTGTGTGACTGTTGGTGCTTGAATAATATTTTGGACATTTTTACTTTTGCAAATGATCTAAAATTCAGGGTTGGCTGTTGTTTGTTGTTGTTAGATTTTGTTTGTTTGAGAAATTTTTGTGACTGAAAGAGATGTCAAAATGTACTTTGCGCACTTTGGTGGGTTTTTTTTTTGAAGTCTTAGTATGTTAATTTTTCCAAATCAGAGATAGTTACATTTTCCTGAGATCTACATCCCTATTTTTCCCTGATGTAACATTTAAATTTCTTCAAATATCTATATATTTTTTTCAATTAATTTCTTGTCTGCTGGTGAAATCATCTGATTGATGTGGGAAGGTCACAAATTGTATAGCTTTCAGGGGCAGCTATTACTTGGCTGATTAAAGTAATATGAACCCCATTTAAATGAATAATTGTTAGTAAAATTACTCAGCTCTGTACACCGAACAATAAAATCTGTGGTAATTATCAGATCCTTCTTAAAATATGGGAGAGTCTGTACAATGTAATTGTTCAAAACAAACATTCTCTGCATCAAAAAGCAAAATGCAGAGAAAAATGGAGCTGTGCTGGTAATAAAGTTGTTAATAGAGTCTATGCGCATCAGAGAGCAGCATGAAAACTAAAAATAAAAAAAAATGTTTTTCAGCAAAGATTGTATTAAGATAATAACATCCTCTTTTCTTAACAAGGTGGTTAAGAAACCTGTAAGCTGAGCATACTGACAGGACTTCAAGCTCTTACTAGCATGGACTTCTAAGTGCTTAAATGATGAGAGCTCCCTGTGAGGCTGTTCCTGTGTAGGTCTCTACTCGTCCTTCTAAATCATGACAGCTAAGGGTATGAATTACAAGTGTCAGTTCACAAGAGTAGATAAAAAAGTGGTGTCAACAGTAGTGGAATCGGTGGCAAACCCTACATATCACAGAATAAGTAACTGCTGGAAAATATAATCTTCTAAACAGTCCCAGACATGTTAATGGTGGTTCTTCTATTAAGATCAATGTATTTATTCCAGCAAAATTCAGAGGAGTATTTGTGTGTGTACAGTTCTGTGCAAAAGGTGCATTCTACTTTTGGAAACTATCTGTTTAAATAGATGCCTGTATTCCTGTTGTATTAAGCATTAAAACAAGCTAGAAGACCGAACTTTTTACTCTAAAAATATTACTGCACAGGAAAGAGGTAAGTAAGGGGCACACTCAAATAGTTCAGCAGGGTGAAAAAAAACCTATGAATTTTATAATATATTATTTCCAAAATGTCATTGCCCCCTTGCTCAGGAACCATCAGTCACATCATGATGTTCATGGCTATGGATGTTGGGTATTGGGTTGGGTGTTGGGTATCTTCTGGGATGTAGGGTCCACAACCTCAGCAGAGGTAGATGTGAGGTCATGTGCCTGGAACCTAGTAAGTGAGACAGTAGAAGAGGCTCCACAGGGATGAACGGGGCAAGAGGCAATGAATAGAGCTTGCTACAGGGGAAATTGTCTGAATGTAAGGGGAAAAAATGAGTCACAGGAACAATTCTCGACAGCCTTCTCTGATGTTTAAAAGTCAGTATTTACTCACTGGAAATACTTAAGAACTAGTTTTATAGAGTCCTGTGTAACCTAAGCTAAGGCCTCATTTTCAGGATTGGACCAGATGATTGTTGGTGGTCCCTTCCAGAGTAGGCTTTTCTGTGAAGTATATGTCATCCAACAGGCTATGATCTATTGACATATCTCTCTGATGCTTGTATTGTGCCAGACTGGTCCTGTTCTCTCCTTATTTTATTTCAGTAACATCTGCTACCAATACAAGCTGGGGGATGAAAGGATTGAGCACAGCCCTACTGAAAAGGATGCGAGGACACTGGTGTATGGGAAGCTGGACATGAGCCAGCAATGTGGCCTTGCAGCCCAGAAAGCCAACCGTATGCTGGGCTGCATTGAAAGAAGCATGGCCAGCAGGTTGAGGCAGGTGATCCTGCCCTTCTACGTGGCTCTGGTGAGGTCTCACCTGGAATAGTGTATCCAGATTGGGGAGTCCTCAGTACAGGAGAGCCATAGACCTCCTGGAGCATGTCCAGAGGAGGGCCACAAACATGATCCAAGAGATGAAACGCCTCAAAGGACAGGCTGAGAGAGCTGGGTCTGTTCATCCTGGAGAAGAGATTTGAGGGAATCTGATAGCGGCCTTGCAATATCTAGAGGGGAGCTACAGGAAAGAAGGGGGCAGACTCTTCTTTATCATGGTCTGTTGTATAGAGCAAGGGGAAATGGTTTCAGACTTAGGGAAGGTAGATTTAGATATAAGGAAGTCTAAAAGTCTTTTACAGTGAAGGTGATGAGACACAGGAACAAATTGCCCAGAGATGTAGTGGATGCTCTGTCCCTGGATGCTTTCAAGGATAGGATGGATCAGGCCCTGGGCAACTTGATCTAGCTGTGCATGTCCCTCTTCATTGCAGGAGGGTTAGAATAGATGACATTTAAAGGTACCTTCCCACTCTAAGTATTCTCTGATTCTACACTGTTTTTTTTTTTTTTTTCTATAAAACTCTAGCCATGTTTTGGCAAAGTTTGGCAAACCAGTATTTTGCCCATTTTAATTACAAATGCTTCTGCCTTCAACAGCTAAAATGTCTGATGTCATCTTGTAAAGCTTTATGTATGATGGAAATTCAGATAATTTTCTCTTGAATAATAAAATAGACTCCCTCTAGTTCTTTCAGGGCTAAAGCCTGACATTGACACTAGCAGGTACTTGTCGTTTCTGTATACTAAGGTGGGGTCAGGTGTTTGAGATGAGATCACAGAGCCATTTTCTACATGTGTATCCTCTTGTACCTAGGTAGCATGGAAAGGAAAACTGTTACGTTAAAGCTTAAGAGAAGAAATAAAAGAAATATTGGGGGGTGGTTTTCAAGAATAAATACACTAGTACTCTTATGGAAGCACCCTGTCAATTAGATATCTGGAGGAAAAAGATCAAGAGATGTTTCCAGTAGATGGAAAGCTGGTTGGTCGAGGAAAAGTTGAGATTTCTCAAAAATTTAGACTGATACAGAAGTGAAAATAGGAGCATGAGAGGAAGGGAAACAAGAAGGCAAAGGATATGTGCATAGAATCATAGAATTGCTCAGGTGTGAGGAGACTTTAAAGATCATAATGTCTCACCGCAACCTAACCATACTACCCTAACTTTACCAGCCCTCCACTAAATCATGTCCCTGAGCAACACATCCAAATGGATTTTAAACTCATTCAAGGATGGTGACTCAACCACCTCCCTGGGGAGCCTGTTCCAGTGCTTAACCACCCTTTCTGTAAAGAAGTTTTACCTGATATCCATCCTAAACTTGAGGCCATTTGCCCTCATCCTGTCACCAGTGAGAAGAGACCAGCCCTGCTCTCACTGCAGTCACCTTTCAGGTATTTGAAGAGAGCAGTAAGGCCTCCTCCTGACTAAACAGCCCCAGTTCCTTCAGTCGCTCCTCATAGGGTATATTCTCCAATCCCTTCACCATCCCTGTTGGCTTTCTTTGGATCTGCTCCAGCAGGTCCAAACTGAACACAGTACTCGACGTGAGGGGTACAGTACCCTGTACAGGGACAGGACTACTTCCCTAGTCCTGCTCACCACACCATTCCTGATACAAGCCAGAATGGCACTGGCCTTCTTGGCCACCTGGGCACACTGCTGGCTCATATTCAGCTGACTGTCCATCAGTACACCAAGGTCCCTTTCCATCAGGCCGCTTTCCAGCCTCTCCTCCTCAAGCCTGTAGGGTTGCTTGGTTCACTTGTGAACTAAGTGCAGGAGCTGACACTTGGCCCTGTTGAAACTCATACAGCTTACCTTGGCCCATTGATCCAGTCTATCCAGGTCCCTCTGTAATGTCTTTCTGCCCTCCATCAGAGCAGTACTTCCTCCGAACTGGGTGTTGACTGCATAGTTTGCAGCTTGGTTGTTTCTGGGACAGTGCGCAGCATGATAGATGCTTGTGAAGAGATAGCGAGAGATTTTGTTCAGATTTTTTGTACTAGAACAAATTTATCACTAATCATAAAATCACCATGGTTGGAAAAGATCTCCAAGATTATCTAGTCTAAGTATCTTCCTACCACCAGTATTTCCCCACTAAATCAGCTCTGTTAGTGCCACATCTACACTTTTCTTGAACGCTTCCAGGGGCGGTGACTCAACCATCTCCTGGACATCACATTCCAGCACCTGATCACTCTTTTGGAGAAGAAATTTTTCCGAATCTTCAACACGCACCTCCCCTGGCACAACTTGAGGACATTCCCTCTTGTCCTGTCACTAGCTATGCAGGAGAGAAGGCTGACTCCCATGTTTCAACAACTTCTTTCATAACACTGCCTTATTTGTTTCACCACACAAACTGGCTATGCTTTGCAGACATATCTCAGGAGTGGCAAATACTGAAATGAGAAAACCTTATGTTATGTACCACGTACCCTGATGACTCTGGTAGAAAGGTGCTTCTGAGAAGGAAGATTGGAAGTGAGGTCTCTGAAGGATGACTCTGCTGCATCTTTCAGAGAGATTGGAAAGAAATGATTGAGCTAGGTTTTAAAATAGCTGTGTGCTGCTGTGGAGAATCACACTAAGATCACCTTTTGAATGTAAGTGTGGAGTCCCAGTATCTCAGACTGGATGTTGAAGGAACATATTTTTGACTTTCAGTTGTTTTTTACCTTACAGTTTCTCTGTTACTTTCCTGTCAATGTAATCTTCACCTCTCAGAAGTGAGGAAAGTGTGAAAGGAAATTAATATTTGTGAAACAATCTGTGTGAAACATACTTGTGTGATGACCATTATGGAAAAACCCTGAGGGAAGACAGGGAAAGATAGTTATCGCTTTAAGTTAGGAAAATTGTATGAAATCATGAGGATCAGAAGATATTTATAAAGCCTTTAAGTGCAGATATGAAAAAAAGATGGATCCAAGCTCTTTTCAGTGGTGCCCAGTACCAGGACAAGAGGCACTGGAGGCAGCCTGGAACATAGGAAGCTCTTTCTGAACGCCAGGCAACACTTCTGTGCTGTGTGGGTGATGGAGCACTGGCAAAGGTTGCCCAGGGGCTGTGGAGTCTCTTCCTTGGAGATCTTCAGAAGCCACCTGGACACTGACCTGGGCACTGCTCTGGATGTCCCTGCTTGAGCAGAAGTTGAACCAAATGACATCCAGAAGGCCCTGCCCCCCTCAGTCATTCTGTCATTCTGTGATTTATTCAAAGATAAAAAATGAAAGATCAAATAGAATCATACAATTAAGACAATATGTATCATGTTTTAATTATATGAGGTACCAATAAATGTATGGGTGTTTGTTTTGTGTTAACACACAGCTTGGGAATGTCATAGGTGAAACCTATTGTGGCTCACTGCCATAAAAACATAACAAAAATGGTAGAATAGAGCTGTGGAACTGATAGTCAATGTAATATTTGTGTTCTTTTCCTAACCTTCAGCACTTGAGTCTGCATTTATTTTCTCAATATTTTATGTATCTATTTTCATTGTTCAAGTGGAGAGTGTAGAACTGCATAAAGTTAATTAAGAATGTTAAAGATGTAATTATCTAGCAAGCTGTTTGCTAGCACTGGCAAACAATGCTAAGTGAGGATTTTTTTCTTAACGACAAGAGTTTCTCTTAAAGCTACTCTGAATTATCTGCTTATGTGTTGTGTGAGGAATATTTACAGTTTGGATGTGGAAATAAGAAGCATAATACTTGTGCAGTAGCTGTAAAAGGAAGCAGAGATACAAACATCAAGTTATAGTGTACCAGGGAGGGCAGACAGGTTTTTCACTGTAATTTATTTTAGTAAAGAAAGATTAAGTATAGTGAGTACCATAGGTACAAACAGTTTCATTTAAGGTTTGAATTTTGTGGTAAAGGAGGTTTTGTAACATAAATAAAGAACGAGGTTAGGAAAATTGACACAAAAGTATCTCATTTTTACTTCTTCACAGAAGGAAATCTGAAATTCGTAGAATCATAGAATCACAAGGTTGGAAAGGACCTACAAGATCATCTAGTCCAACCGTCCTCCCATTACCGTTGCTACCACAAGCCACTAAACCATATCTTGTAGCTCCTCATCCAGATGCCTCTTGAAGACTGCCAGGGACAGTGACTCCACCACCTCCCTGGACAGGCCATTCCAGAGCCTCAAATCATCAGCTGATGAAGAAGGTTATTAAAAATTCATTAGACTTGAAAATGAGTGATTGTCACAATAGATATTCAAAATTAATTTATCCTCAGTGACAGTTGAGGTAAAATAATTTTCAAATGATCAGCTAACAAATTTCAGTTAATTTTATCAGCAAATAAAGTAAAATCATTTCAAAAATTTTGTAAAAATTTTGGAACACTCTCATTTACTCAAGTTCTATAAGAATAGCTACATTCCCATTCAGAATATTTTCTATTCTTCTTTCTCTTACTACTGCACTTTTTCATTTGCCTTAATTTCTCTCTGTTTCATTTTTCTCTCTCTGGCACTTTTTCTTTAGAGAATTCTGGACCTCTTTGAATGCATGTTTACACGCATGCATGTACACACACATGCTGAATTTAAGTTAATTTAAAATCATACGTAGTTTTTTATCTAGTTGATTCCCAGCCTAAAGACTACTTTGTAAGGTGCCTCTCAGCCATGGTTTGTTGTCACCTGTGAGTGGTACAGTGGAAGTAAGCTGGTCTTTCCCATCTGATTCTGACCCAAGGCTTCCCCATAGAGCTACAGCTGAAGTTAAGTGCTTTTACAGCATGAAGTGGAGATAAACCTAAGGCTCAGCCACTGGCATTATATACATCATGGATACAGTCAAAATAATTTATGTGCATAGAATGCCTACTGCTGCTTTTATTCTCTACACTTCTGTCTCAGTTTGTCAGCAGATGAACTGCAGCGATACACTTTGTAGGTAGGGTTATATCTAGCAGATTTGCAGTAAGAACTGTGCAGCTATCACTTACTAGATTCAGTGATGTTACATTTTGTAAGAGTGTCTTTGCTTGTAATTTGTTTTGAAATATATTTCATATTAATAAACAGTTATTTTTAATTGAGCTTATCTGACAAGATAAGTGGGAATTGTTTCAGATCAGCTTGTAATTTAATTGAAGTAAGAGGAAGATTTAATGGGAGCTTTGGAAAAGTATGTTTCTGCTTTTCTCTTTACTCAAATAGCAGTAACTTGTCTCTTTTAACTAAACAGCACCTTTGGGCTGAAAATAGAAAAGGTCTGGACCCAATTATATACATTGAGAGAGCTGAAAGTGAAAACTGTGAGAAATGGAAACAGTTTCTAACTGTCCAGTATATTTTAATAGCCTCAAAAGGCTATTAACATTCATATAATGATGTAATTCACTTGTACATTCAGTGTGAGATATTGTCTTATTAGTCTACTTGGATAATTAAAGTACTTTAACTAAATGGCACATTTTGTTTTTCAGATATAAGCTCAATGCTACTCTTTGCACACCTAGAACTAGCAGGAAGTTTAATGTTCATGTCTTTCTTGTTTATTGTAGGTGAAATTTTGGAGGATAATTGGGAAACCTTTTTTATTTCATTTGTGAATCATCTCCCCTTTCTGCCATCTTTTTAACGTGGTGTTATACTTCACGTGCGAATCTGAGTTCTAATTTAGTCTTCTTATTAAAGCATTAGTTATTTTAAATTTCGTCAACACTCACTTTTACAAAGGTCTTATTTCTCCCATTTTTAGTGGTATGCTATTACGGCAGTCTGATATTTAGTTTGCATGACAAAATAGATGAGATTGAGAAATATATTTCAAAGGTTATTTAGGATGGCAGAGAAATGGGACTGAGGAGGACTGGGTTTTATACTGTAAATGATTGTCTATAAAAATACTCTTTGAAATGTGGAGGCATTTGTGTTTGGGTTTTGTTGTTGTTTAGATATGCATTTAAAAATCCTAATTAAGATGTTTCTTAAGGGAAGAGGAGCACAAACAGCCAAAACCAGTTATCCCAGTAAGCAGCTGACTCTATACAGTTCTTCAATTCTGGCACGTATAGCAGCAAAGTTTAAAAGGAAAGACCTCTTTTTTTTTGCCTATTAGAAGTGCTTGGTGTGATAACATTCTTATTCTTCCCTTGTAGGTTTAACTTATTAATGCTGCGAAACAGTGTAGAGTTTGAAGTGGCATAACTAAAACTGATCATAGAAGTTTGAATTCCATCCTTAATTGCTTTAGGCTTCATTGTTGCAAGTACAGTTTTGTAACTGCTTATGTCATAAGTGGCCAGTTAGAATACAGCATGATTCTGGAGACCCAGGTGGTATCTCTTTTGCAAATCAGACACTTAACAATACTTAGTAATGATGGTGACTTGGAAGAAATAGAAAATAAAGATAATTTTAATAAATTATCTTTTCTTTACATTTAAGTTCTGAGAACTCCTATGTTATTTTATTAGCATAAATTTACGTAAGTTAATCTACATTCTCCAGAAATATTGAAAAATTTAAACTATTTTTTCAATCTTGTTTTTTTCTTGAGGGTTAGTAGAAATTATTCAGTATGCCTCTGTTATCAGACCTATACATATTTCTCCCCTTCAAACTTTACTTTCCTGCCCTGATATTACTAATTTATAGTTATCTTGATGTATTTTAAATATATGCATTCACTCTGTCCCTATCTTTTCATTTTTGTAATTCACTTTATCAGATAAGATTTTTGCAGCTCTTATAGGCGTGGTCTCCATATAGTGTTTGCAGGAATGAGCATTTACTTAGTAGCAGCTTCATGAGCCCTTAGTGTTCTTAAATAGCAGCTGGAGACCTGCCCCAGAGGCATAATGTGGAGGCTGATGTGCCTGTTGGAAAATTCCTGGAGAGCATTGTTACCATAACAACTCATCTTCTTCCATGGATGAATCTGCATGCAGAGATGAGTAAAAAATATGGTCTTCTCTATGAATTGATACTGCTTTTACATGATCTATTCATTCACTTTTATGATCTTAGGATTTCTCTTTTCCCTTCAGTTCCTCTTCTAATCTTGTGCTCTACATTTTGCTGTTCTTTCATGCAATAGATGTTTATTTTTCTTCTGTATATTAGGACTTTTTTCCTCAAGTCTTCTTCAGTCTTTTGATTCGTGTTCCTATTCTTGATTGTCATGTGCTGCTCCTGTGCAGAATAAACTATACTGAAGTCAGGAAAATGTCTTTCATATTACATGCTCTGAATGTTTATTGCCATATAGGTTTGCCTAAACCCATAGGTTTATGTCCAAAAAGCCTGGCAGATCTGTTAGCATCCCTTTCTTAGGCTTGTATGTCTCTATTACAATCTTCTTCCAATCTCTGTTCCTTACTAGGTACAGCTCCAAGATCAAATCTCAGGGCTTTGTTCTCTTGGTCATAAAATCCTCCAAGATTGGAAACTGTACAGCCTTTTCAAGCTGCCTGACCCGTTGTTGGGCTGTCCTCAAGAGGAAAACATTGCTCCTCGCATCCTGCCCAAACACTCTGTGTCTGAGTTTATGTGCATTGTTTCTTTCCCATCTGCCGTGCATACATGATTGTACTGGGGTCCCAGTTCTGTGATTCCAGAGCCTTCCTTATTTTCTGGGAGACGAAACCACATCCAACTCCGTCTTAGACTGTAGCGGGATTTCTACTCTGTGACAACTGGGTTTAACCATGTTAGAGGCACCACAACTCCTAATACACCCAGCATTGTTTTGTTTGTGGTAATTACTCTTTGCATTCTATCCATCTGCAGTGGGCCTTTTCTCCTTTGGCAGAATGACAGCAGCACGAAGTGTGACTTCAGGATATTGATGGTTCTTTTCCCTTTTTTCTTCCTATAATTATGGTAGTTAACATAGCACTTGCTTCATATGTTTCTTTCTTATTGTTTCTGTTTTGAGATAGTTCTCAACTGCCTGGGCATTGCTCTCCTAGAGTCCCTGCTTTGTCCCATTGCATTGCCTTTTTTTCTGTTATGCTTGCTTGGTATTACACAACAGATGGTTGTATGTGGGCCACTAGTAAGAAATAAAAGGATGAACAATTACATTTTGTTGTGCTCTCTTCTTTTTCTATTCTTGCTAAATAGAAATTAAGTGACAGGGATGTAGTGTACAATGCAAAACAGAAATCCATTTATGTAAATTCAGACCTTTTCTTATGTCCAAGCAATTTTCAGGACTCTGCACAGAGGAAATAATATTAAATAGATGGAATCTCAGAATCATTTCCCTTTCCCTTTTGTATGGAAGGCATGTATCTGGAAGAATTCAAATAGGATATATCCCAGAGTAAAGCAGTTGAGATTTTATGCCTGATTTTAGTGTTTCTCATCCTTTTTAGACCTCCTTGTATTTACTGTGGAATTTCATTTTTTTGGTAGCGATGAAGATGCAATATCCTATTTGGAAGCAATATTCTATAACTGCAAAAAATTTATGCAACCTAATTAAATGTACCAGTTGAGCACTGGAAACTTAGTATACGTGCAGTCTTCACATGTCTACATAACACAAAAATGGATAGTGCAGGTCCTAGATAAGCCCACTGTAATAATGTTCTCTTCTCTGTTCAGTTCTCTAACCAAAACAGATTTTAGTATAATAAATGTCCAGTATAGGTCAGTGATGAATTCAAGAGAAAGTGGATTGAATTGTTTCTGAAAGCCATCCTTTTTTAGAAGTACTTAATGTGGTTCCAAGGAAAACAATCAGTAAATTGTGAAATTACATTAACAAGAAGGAACAAATCCATTAGTCTGAGTCATTATTTAAATTAAATGTATTTCACAATTTAATAGCCTTTCACATTTAATAAGATAATTAAGGTGACAGAAAACAAACAAACAAAAACCCAACCAAATAATAGTATTAATAAAGCATGTTTTATAGGCTAGGTACCTTATTTAAGTTGCACTGCCAGAGACTGTTTAGTCATATTGTCATATCAAATATTTTGCTAAAATAGTGGAAGTATGCTCTTGTAATTCTTTCCTGTATTTTACTTAGATGATTACAAATGCACTTTCAAAAGAAGAAGACTGAAAGTCACTATAATATAGAACAGACTCTCAAACAGGAAAAAAAAAGAAAAAAAAAAGATTTCTTTCTTTCTCAGGTGAAAATAAGTTCTTAATAGAGCAGAGCTGTTACAGCCAGAGCTCAAAATGAGTGGGAGAGTTCTGAAATAATATCATATCAACACAGGTAGGGGCTAAAGCACGTTTAGAGGGACCAGAAGTTTTATCTACCATCTATTATCTGACCTCTTCTCTAGCCAGATGTAGCTGTGCAGTTTGGTTATTGATCTACTGTACAAAAAATTTCTTTCCCATGTAACAGTTCTAATTATCTGCCCACATCTGTATATCTTTCTTGGATTTAGGTTATTACTCTTGCCACTGAAGACTGTCTTATATTTATCATTTCCTTTGAACTATTTATTAGTGATCCACTTCATGACTTTACAGAAAGCAGGTGATGGTTGTTTCATCTAAGGAGAAGTGAGGTTAGACTTCTGAAATTTATCAGTATGTTTTTTCACATCTTTCCCAAGTCTCTTGGTACAGAAATGTATGTAACCTAATATAGACCGTCCCCTTAGTTTTTCATGTAACTCAGTCCCCTGGCATCTGACCACACCTAGGAAGTCTAACAGGGAGTAAAGAAATGACAGTGAACTGGCATTAGCATCATTTATGTTCTCCATGTAGAAAGGTGACCTCATGTTCCTGTGAATGTCTCAGGGTACAAATTATTATAACAAGACATAAAAGTGGGAAAATCTTCAAGGAAACCAGTATTTTTGCTTTTTAAGAGGGGGCTTTAAACTGTTTTCCTCTTCTTGTCTTTTTGAGTATACATGAGATCCTATACCAAAGTATGTGTGAGTTTTGCACCCATCTGCAGACAAAAATAATAAAAAATGATGAGGATGGGAGGATGCATATCTTGAAGCAATATTTGAATGATTCTGAAGTGCTCTAGATGTATGAGCAATGGGAGCAGAAAATTAACTGTAGCCTTGTTTTCATTCTTGTTCAACTCTCAGTGTTCCTCTCTGAAGTTTTGCATTTTGGTGAACAATATCTGAGACTCACCAAAGTGTTTTCTATTCTGAACGAGTACATTTCTCTTCCCGAGGCTATGCTGGTGATTAGCTGTGTTGATGTGGAAACTTAGAGGTTATCTAAACCTGGGACTATGAGAGAAAGAAGCTACAGAAGGTAAGACAAATGGGTAGCCTTGAGACCCTGTTACAAGGTTAGCCTAGCCTAATATTGCACTAGGAGAATGAGATACTGTTTATACCTATCCTAGAATATTCCCTAACTTCTAGCTCTTCAGTGTCCTTCCACTGAGTCTTAACCAGAAGTAAAGGAGATGGTCTCTTCAGTAAAAAAGCTGCCCAGAATGAAAATAAAAGCTTGTGTATGTGAAGAAAAATGAACAACCAAAAAAAAAGCTCGGCAAAGAAGGTTATGTTACATATAAATTAACTGTTAACTTTATTATTTTCTTCAAGAAATGTTCATTGTCAAATCAGGAAAAAAAAAAGATTTTGGAGTTCGAAACAGGAAAAGATCCAGAAATCCGAGGAAACGTACATGTGAGATACTGAGTGATAGACATTTAAGTCAGGAATTACTGATGAAGAGTAGAACTAAGAAGGCAGCCTGGTGCTAAGAAGTCCCTTACATATACCACTCTGAGCACCATATGGAGTACTTACTTAACTAAATGAAAGTGCCAATGTGTAGTGAAGAAAAGAAGCTCTAAGTTAGCATAATAAATTAGTACAAAAACATGTAAGCTGTGTAATCATAGCTTAATGCAAAAGGATCTGTTTTGCTTAATGGAAGAAATTGCAAAAGACAAAAGTAGACAAGAAAACAGTGCGCAAGATTAGTCACTGAACAGATAATACTAGGGATTATATTTGTTGTTTTCTTTCATTCTAACATTTTGCTAGAGGGATATAACCCTACCCATAATTATGAGTAGGGGAGATGTGATGGGGTGGGAAATAGAAAAACTGACTTTCAGTGTTTTTTGCTATTTGTTGTTTTCTCTAATCATATTTAAATAAAAAATAAAAAGTAGGCAACCGTTAATACCACCATTTGAATATTTCCATATATTTTGTGGGTAGTCTCAGTAAGAGTTTTAAGCATATTGAATTATTTCCTTATTTTTTTCATTTGACCTATACAAGCTTACCAATGGTCTATATAATTACAGAATACTAACTTTTATTGTAAAGAACAGCAATGCTTTAGCGTATTAGACAGAATTTTTTGAAAAGATTTTATGGTAGCACAGTGAGCAAATTCTGGTATAAAATATCTTGCTTAGTAAATGTCAATTTACATAATGCATGCTCATAAAGAAAGAATTTTTTCTTTTTGATTAAATTTCAGTTTTTAATTTTCAGTCTTCTAAAACTTATGAAAATTTTCAAAGAGACAATTTATTTTGAAAGAAGCTAAGGCTATTTTGTTTCTTTTCAATCATATTTGGATACAAATATAAAATGATGCAGTTTCCTTTTAAGAAGTGTTTAAAATATATGTAAAATTCTAGAACTTCTAAAAATCACTAAGATAAAGTAGTTCAGTTGCCAAAACAAAGCTTGTTTTTCATTCATAATACAAATTTTAAGGTGTTTATCTTTTAACTGCAAACATTCAGTGGTTAGGAAAATGACTCATGCTTCTTTAGCATTAAACCCAGACTTCAGAATTTGTTTAGCTTCGGTTCTCTCTAGAAGGTGGGAGGAAGACTTTCATAGCATTATCGCTCATCTCTCTCTTCTCTTTCTGATTGCGAGGGGAAGCATATAATTCCAAAAGATGAATATAGGAGCAAAGATTCGTCTCTCTACTTGATATTAGAAGTTACATGTTCAATAGAAATAATAATAATATCTGCTAGCATGACCTCTCTTTTTGTTGTCTCAGCAATACGAGCTGATATTATTAACTGTCTTTTTTTTTTTCTTTCTTTTACTGGTCAACCTCTTGGCTGATCCAATAGATATAACTAGAGCAAATACTTATATACAGTTTGATATATGTCATCCAATGATGTGCCCTCACCACAAAGAAGGCTAACAATATCCTTGGATGCATTAGGCAAAGTATCACCAGCAGGTCAAGAGGGCTGATCCTCCCCCTCAACTCAGAACTGGTGAGGTCACACCTGGAATGTGTCCAGTTTTGGGTTTCCCAGCACGTGAGAAACATGGGGCTTCTGGATAGAGTCCAGTGAAGGGTAACAAAGATGATGAAAGAACTGGAGCATTGCTCATATGAGAAGAGATTGAGAGAGCTGGGATTGTTCAGCCTCGAGAAGAGAAGACAGAGGTGGGGGATCTAAGAAACGTCTATAAATGCCTGAAGGAAGCATTTAGAGGTTGGAATCAGGTTCTTTTCTGTGCTGCCCTGTGACAGGACAAGAGGTAATGAGCAGAAATTGAAACAGAAGGAGTTTTCTCTGACCATTAGGAAACACTTCATACTCTGAGATGTCATGGTTTTATGATTTTTGGTTGTCAGTATTCCATATCATAACATCACATAGGGCACTAGGAGTTGAGTGAGTTTATGCTCCAGTTCCACGTAGCTGTCCCAGAAGAGAAGAAGAACTATATACCCCAGAGGACTGTTCTCTGCTCTGTTACCATTTCTGCTCAGAGCAAAAGATAAAACCAATTCATAGATCACCTGACCCTCCCTTCCTTTTGATCATCTGGTTTGTCTCTGTTGCAGGTGCCATCTCATCATAGCACTAGAGTAAGGCATTTGGCTTCTGATTATATAATTAATTCTAATTATATAATTATCTAATTATTGTATTTTATTATAGCGCATTATCTTGCATTCTGATATCTTATTTAGTAAATTTGTCTGTTTCTCCTCAGATTGGTGCCGCTGTTTTGGTTTTTTTAGGCCCATCTCTATCCTTTTCCCCTTTTTTCATATTTTCCCTTTCCCAGGAAATCCTCATTGCGGAACTGGGCTGAACCAGCCCATAAACTGTTGACATGGGGGTAACCAAGCACTGGGAAATGTAGATTTTCTCTTCTTGGATATATTTAGTAGCCATCTACACACGGTCCCGGTCAACTGGCTCTGGGTGTCCTTGATTGAGCAGTTGGACCATGTGACCTCAAGAGATCCCTTCCAACTTCAACTGTACTGTGATTCTCTGATATTCACTGCTTTTTCAGATGTGGTGATGGGACTATGTCCTAAAGTTCAATTCCTTCCAACAAATAAAAGGCAATTCTATTATTTGTTCATTTCACACTGACTGTATTTCCAAGTGTATGAACGTTCTTGCATAGAAAATGTTCTATCGATTTATTATATAGACTTTATGTATGGATCACCAAGAGAACCCATAAAATCATCTTTATGGATTGCTGGTATGCCTCTTCAGTTGACTACAGTCACCACTTTTTGAACAAAAATTAGTATGAAAATTATGTAACTTTGGTAGCAGGAATGTAAGTTTTTTGAATCTATTATTAAACTTACCAACATTGCAGGATCTTTCAGCAATAGAATCACAGAATGGTTTAAGTTGGAAGGAACCTCTAAGATCATCCAGTTCCAATGCCCCTGCTATAGGCAGGGACACACCCCTCTGGACCAGGTTTCTTGAAGTCCTATCCAGCCTGGCTTTGAATGCTTCTAAGAAGAGGTCAATCAAAATCTTTTAACACTTAAATTATAAAGAAAATAATACATCTCTACTGTCTGAGAGAGACTGAAAGAAGTTTTACTATGTCCGGTTGTCACTATTAATAACATTTATGTTTCCTTTCCTGCTATTCCAGAAAACAACATTTCCCCTTTTTAGCATAACAGGATTTAAGAATTTTCTGCCATGCAGTGCACAGTCATGCACTTTCTCTGAATGGAACAGTGATATTTGCATTGTTCAGATCCTCTCTTTTCCCCTAAGCAAAAAATAAAGAAACAAATACATGTTTGCAAAGCCTAGAAAATGCATGGCTGAAATTAAAATTGTACAGGATTAAGAACCTATTGGCAAAGGAAGTGCATATGTATGTATAGATAAAGCCCAAAGATCACCCTGGGATCTGAAAATCTCATCTACCATGGAGATGAACCATGGAGACAGTTCTTTTAAAACACATTTCTGAGCATGTAAAGGAGAAGGCAGAATTGGGATACGGCGTGAGTTTACCAAGGGTAAATGATACCTGACCAATCTGATAGTCATCTGTGATGAAATCACCGGATGTGGGAAGGAGGAGAGAACAGTGTTTGTCATTGAGTACCTAAAATTTAGCAAAATTTTTGACATGGTCCCCCTCCATGTTCTTGTATCCAAATTGAGACATTATAATCTGGCTGGATTGGTGGATGTCTTTATTGCAAAAAGCTGGTCAAGTTGTCAGACTCGGCATGTCATAGTTAATGGTTTGTTCTCCACCGAGAAGTCAATAATAAGTGTAAGACTGCTACTGTCTTCAAAGTATGTTCTGGGAAATCTCTTGGGTAACACTGTCATCAAGAAACTGGAGGAGGTAACAGAGAATGCACTCATTTAACACTTGTGCAGATGTTACCAAGTTGAGTTGATATGCCCAAAGTCTGAGTGGGCTGCAGGAATAGGCCAACACTTGTGACTGGGCCAAGTGCCGTCTGTGGTATCGAGGAGCCCCTCTAATGACAGGAGGGGGGTAGACAAACTGCAAGAAGCCCTTCAGAAGGTGCGGGGGGTCAGTGATCTGAGCCTTAAATAGCAAAGGTGACCAGCAGTTCACTGGGCTTTATGAACAGGAGCACTACTGCTAGTACAGGCAGTGATTATCCATGTATGTGCTGTACTCATTAGACAATATCTGGAGCCAAATCGTGCCGCAGAGAGTTTTGCTGTCAAGGTCTCAAGTTTGTCATTGGCACCTGTACAGTCCACTTTATGTTTTGTCTCTGTTTCTTTCCATCAAATTCTTGATGGCTCTGTTTGTTTGCTGTGAACCCTCTTAGAAATCTTTACCATAACACATTCCATTATTTTTCTTGAAGCAGTGTATAAAGATTATATCTCATAAAAACTTTTTTTTTTCTTCAGCATCTTAACAGGAATGTCAGAGCTGCACACAGACCATAAGAATGGAAAATAACAAAATACCTACTTTCAGTCTATGTTTTTTCCCTATCCATAGGTGACCAAAATTGTGTTGATGACATTTTAAAGAAATTAATTCTGCCTGAAGCATATGTCCTGCCTGGATGGAAGACTTAACTATAAACAGATAAAATTTGCCCAGAGGTAGAAGTAACCAAGAACATGTTATAGCAAGTGTTAAGCATCGTAATATAGGCTATGCTACCAACTCTGTCATAAAATAATGTTCTTTGATTTTTGTTAATTGTAGTCATGTACTTGCATCAAAGCAAGCTGGAAATGGATCATTTATTCTGTAAATTTGCTGTAAGATTTTTTCTTTTAATTGATAACCTTTTCTACTATTTGGAAAATAAAATTGTGAGTTCTTATGAGGATGATGATTACACTTTGAAGACGGACAAAGGTCTCGCCACATAAATATAGTGATACTGATTGGCACAATCATTGATTTGCTTCCCTTAACTAATAAGACACTGCTGTTTCTATGTTAGATATAGATTCAATGTAGATTCTTAAACAGAACAAAGTTGTATGAATATAGAAATTTTTAAAACCTTACAGAAGAATCAGAAGAGTTCCAGCATCTTTGATAATGTAGTTATTACAAGCAGAACTTCATTAGAGAAGAAGTAGACTATTCACAGAATCACAGAATTTTTTATTTATTAAATTTTATGGAATTATTTGTAACTTTAGATTTTACCTAATTTATGTGCTTTTGTCAGTGACAAACCTACAAATTTAGCTAGCCTTTGGGTGAAAACAAAATAGATTGTAGTAAAATTGAGTGCTTAGGGGAAGCATTTTTATTTGTATTATTTATACACTGACCTAAAGTTATTTTTCTTCATTTTAAGGTAACTGAGCTGCACAACATCAAAAACATAACTAGATTGCCTCGAGAGACAAAGAAGCATGCAGTGGCGATTATCTTTCATGATGAGACGTCAAAGACATTTGCGTGTGAGTCAGGTAAGCAACTGGTAGTGCATCTCTTGCTTGAAGTAATCAAGTTGCACATCAAAGTCTTACTCAGATGAATTAAAACAACAGATAAAAATCTTATGTTTAAAGGAATTTGGTGTAAACAAGAACTTCGGGGTTTAGATTTTAAGGTGTCTTTTTAAGTTGCTTTTTTTTTCTTTTTTTCTTTTGTAATATACTTTGAGAGATATTTGAGGTGCTTTAGAGCTCTTTTCTCATCTGTGCCTCGAGCAAGTTGGTCTAAAGGCTGGAGATTTTCAGCTAAACTTGTAAAAATGAGTAAATAATACTCAAGGGATATTGTTGACTTAAGTCAACACATGAAACATACTCATTTTTCCATCAGGCTTTATCATAGGCACTTACTACCTAAGAAGTATAATGCCACTGCAGAAAAGAGGTAATTAACAGCTAAAGCCCCAGGATGTTGTAAGGCTGGATGTCAAGCAGTCTGCAGTTTAAACAGCTATGTGATGTAATGAATGAGTGAATCATGGTATATAATGACAGGTTATTTCTATGACTTTTATGTGACACTGAGCACTGTACTATTAAAGTGCAGTGTTTTCTAGTATGGAAATGCATTTGTACATAACTGTCTTATGGTATATTTCACTTGAAAAATTAGTTTAAAAATGAGTAAAAATTGTTACTGATGGAGTGGCTGTTATGCACTTTGATTGTAGCAACCTCTGATAGCCTCCAGTGACCTCCTCTGTAGCTCCACCCAAAAACAATGGAACATGTAGTAGTAAAGAGGATAGAAAAAAGACAGAAAACAGACAGAAAACAGACATAGAGTTGTGAAAAGCTGTGCAGAGAACCAGTCTGGTGCCTATTATGTAGTGAGTCCCTCAGAGATCAGTGGGGCACCAATACTGTTTAACGTCTTCATTCTTTACAGTGAGGGTGACAGAGCACTGGAACAGGTTGCCCAGGGAGGTTGTGTAGTCTCTTTGGATGGGGCCTTGGACAGGTTGGTCTAGTAGTGGATGTGGAGTTTGGTGGCCCTGCATGTGGCAGGGGGCCTGGAGCTTGATGATCCTTAAGGACCCTCCCAATCCATGCCATTCTATGGTTCTATGTCTGGATGCCTGCCTGTGCAAACTAGATCTCAATGATCTCTTGAGGTCCCTTCCAATCTCTGCAATTCTGCGATTGACAGTTTGCATGATGGGATGAAGGGCACTCTCAGCAAGTTTGCAGATGACACCAAATTGATGTGATCCAAATTGGGAAGTCAGGGCTGCTGTTACAGGGACCTGGACCAGACAGAGAAAAGAGCTGCAGAAATTTTGTGGAGTTCAAGAGTAAATGAATGGTCTTGTCCGTGGAACGGAATAATCTCAGGTAACTGCAGGTTGGGAGCCAAGCATCTGAAAGACAACAAGCTGAATGTGTCCTGGACTGTATTTTTCGTGAGTTGACAGCAGGTCCATGTGTTCTTTCTCCTCTATTCTGTAAGACAACATCTGTAAGACAACTTTGTCCAGTTTTGGCTCCCGATACAGTAAGAGTTTTGAGGTGCAGGAACAAAGAGAGTGGAGAGCTGCCTAAGATCTAAAGTACATTATATATGAGGAGGGACTAAGAGAGCTGGGCCTGTTCAGCCTGGAAAAAGAAACAGATTCAGAGGATCATATTGCTGCTACAACTACCTGATCTGAGAATACAGATGGAGCTATAAATGTATTGGCTATTTTGCATTTTCTGACAGTTTACAAAGTTTAACTGTGGATAATTCACCCCTGAAAGTGTTTAAGGTAAGGTTGGATGAGTCTCTTGGCAGCCTGATGTAGTGAGATGCCCATGCCCGTGGCAGAGTAGGTAGACCAGATAGTCTGTAAATGTCCCTTTCCACCTTCCAGATCTATGATTGTATGATATGATGGAGTTTAAACCAGTTTGACATTCTCTGTGACTTCAGTCTGTCTCAACAATCCAAACTTCTTCGCCTCCATTGCATGAGATAGATATACTGCATTGTTTCATTAAAATCTGACTCTGTAGAATTCCAAATCTGTGTTTTCCCACAGAAAACTATTATTGTTTTTAATGCTGCTGAAGTATATCAAGCACTTTTTGCTTTACCTTATGAAACTGTTTGAAGTTGGGGAATAGTTAGGGAACTGCTTGATATTTTTAAAAAGTTTTCTTCTTCTCAGATATCTAAAGAAATGTTTAATGGCAGTGGTTCCTATGGGACGATGCTTAAACTTTTAACATTTGGATGGTGTATACACACAGTAGGGTTTGTTTCGTCAAATCAAGCCAGTTCTTCAGTTAGCACCCAAATCCTCTACTAATACCTCTTTTTTGTTCTTTCCCTCCTTCCCCCCCCCCCCCCATGGCTTCAGTGGAAATGACATGCTCAAGTGGTTTTGGTTCAATTAAAAATCTTATTTTAAAATCACAGGTGTTAGACCTTCTTGAATTACTTAGGACCTTTTTTGTTTTTCCACTTTGGAGTCTGTAGATATACAGTAGCAGATGGCTCCAGAGGCAAATGGAAGGACAGCAGAACTGATCCCATTGCAGAAGGTCCACTGTTGGGTCAGTAGTTTCTTGGAAAGGAGGAAGAAGTGGTGCTCAAAGCTAAGTCAGGTTTATGTAGGGACTGAACAATATGAGATTGAGTTTTTATCAGATTTGTACCTGGGGCTGTTATAAAATAACACATATCATTTTAGTTTTGATAGTATGATTTGGTTTCTTTCCCTATATAGTCTAGAATCCTACAAATTGTGTAGGATGAAAATCAGCATGTTTTTCTGATATGTAGCTTTCTTAATCATGATATTGAGCACAGTAAAATGATATTCTGATCTAAAATAGGTCTCTAAAGATAGAGAACACTTTGAAAAAAAGAAAGCCTGAGAGCTGCGCTATCAGCCCACCGGGTGTGCACCATGGGAGCTTATGTTTTTTTACTAAGTTCCTGTGGCTTCTGGGCCTCCAGCATGCTTATTGCCTTTAAGGCAGCTGCTGGCAAGCCTGAGCTCTGGGTGTGCTGTAGCCCTCATATTTCCGTTAGAATTTCATCAAAATAAATAGCATTCCAAAGAGCACCTAATTTTTTGTAGTCTTCATTTGGTAATGAAGATATTCTGTAGAAAAACAGAAATATTCAACATGCTTTTGTTATCATCTAACTCTTCCCATCCACTACCACCAATACTCCCAGCTCTACAACAGAATCTATTTGATTCTGAAGCTGTACTGAAGGTTTTGAAGAGCAAACCAATCTCAGTTGTTTCCTGATTGAAAGCACAGGATAGCAACTCTTTAAGAGTCGTCTCTCTTCAGGGAGAGAAGGAACCTGCTTACTGTTGCTTTATTTCTTTCTGACTGGCAGTGTAGCAGAGAGTTGTGACTTTGATGATGAGCAAGAAATGTTTGGAAATCATCTCAATTAAATTTGTTTCAGTGGAAGTAAAATAATGAGAAGTCATGGTTGGTTAAAGAACGTGAAAAGTAGTCTATCGCTCATTCAGCTCTAAACAGTGGGAATCTTTCTTCAGACCATGGGAAACTGCTGCCACCTCAGTGAGGAACATGCTGATATTTCATTTTCGACCTTCTTGAAAGTCATGTGAAAGTTATTGTCATTAGGGGAGTTTTAACAACCTTGTTATAAAAATCATAAAATTCTGAGTTGCTTTAGAAAGATGAAAATGCTATACTCTCAGGTTGCTACCATTTTGATGAGATAAAATTTAGTGTTGCCAAATATATAAGCAGCTTAAAAGTGGAAGGATAGAATATTGTGAATAGAATTGAAGCAGTTTTGAGGAGTCTAGACTATTTATTCCATCATAATGAAAGCTGACAATATATTACTGTTGTCTTTTAAATACATCAGGGAAACAGGAGTGATTAAAAAAAAAAAAAAAAGTGACCTTATCACAAGAACAAATACAGTGTATACATAGGTCGCACTGAAAGTAATGCCTCCTATATATTTTCATAGAAACTATAATAGATACGAAGAGCACATTAATATTATTTAATAGAGCAAATTCTCAGCTATAAACACTGTTTTTCAACATAGTCACCACCATTAGCTATTCATTTTCACCAGTGGTGAACAGAAGACTGCCTGCCATGATCCTAAATATCTGCATCAGCAGTGGTGAGCCATTGTTAATGTCACCACTGCTGAAACACACCACTCACCAGCTCACTGTGCTCACATCCACAGTTTGGTCTCCATGAATGTTCAGCAAGCACTGATGAATGTCAGTGGATGCCATTTTTTCTGCATGGAAGAATTCACTGGCACACCTCTGCTTCATGCACACTTCCATGTCAGACAGTGTTTTGTCAGACTGTCCCCCTACTACCATCAGTTGCATGGCAACAAACTGTAATGGAATACTGGTGGGAAGGTTCAGCCTTTACTGCCATACCACTGACATCTGCCTCTGGCATCAGCAGCCAACATAACAAAATAAACATTACTTTCAGAGCAGCCCTTGTAAAAGTAGGCAACCAAATACCCATAACAACATAGACTGAAAGTGTAATGACCTCTTAGCCCTTCAGGACATTCTTAAAATGTTTAATGTGTGGGTTTTTTCATTCATTCCTCTTGCATCGTTTATTGCATGCTTAAATGAATCAGACATGTGGATAGGAGTACTTCCAGTATACCCTGGTGCACTGCTGCCAGGTAGAAAGCTGCCTTCATCCTTTCATGCCTGCCATGCTATTTTTACCCAGTGCTGAGCTTCTGACAGTATGATGTCAAACAAAGCAGAGCCATTCTAGCTACTGTGTCTGAGGTGCTGTCTTTTCCTAATATATTTTTTTTTCCAAAAAAGTGTTGTGATTTTTTGTTGTTGTTGTTTTTTCAAGTAAGAATGATGTTAGTCTTTTGTATAGATATAGTTGTGCTCAGACAACTAGTTTCTGAGAAGCTCTTTTCCCTACAGAACTGATGTCTGTAATGTGGCAGTGTCTGCAGCCAGACAGACATTCTGAAATGTCCTGAAAACCCTCTCTGAAGCTGTAGATATGATGCAGTGTGCAGTGTTGGCTTTGCATGACCAGCAAGAAAATGAAATTGAAGGACATGAATGCTGATTAAAGCTGGAAGCTTGTGGTACTACTGTGGAAGTTGCTAACATAAAGGCTGAATAAAGTCTAGCTTATGATGAAAGAAGTTTCTGGGTTGTATACCATGTCAGATATGAACCACATGGGAGCATGATTTTTCCTTCGGTGTTAACAGCAAAATGTTAAGGGTTATTCATTTAGGCTTAGTGAAGCACAGGCTTGTGTAAAATTTGTTTCAGATTCCCAACTACAGAGGAAAATTCATGGACTTGTAAACTTATTAATAGAAGAAAAATACTTACATGCAGTTTTGGTTAACTGGTTGCTTGCTTTTTTTTTTATTTTTTTCCTTTTTCTTCCAATGATATGCATTCAGAAACAAAAGAAAAATTAGGGCTTAAATGTGATTTCAGTGATTTCTTTGAGTAGAGAGAGAGATGTGATGCAAGCAGCAGAAAGTGGCTAAACCAGAGCCACAGAGCAACCTTAGAACTCAAACTGAGGAGCAAGCGCAGACAAGCCCCCTTGATACAGCCTGGTTTCTCTTCAGTACAATGCCATATTCTGCAAAGCAGATGATCGTAATAGATTCTCAGGAATAAATGAACTTCAGTTTGAAGAGTCATTACAGCCAACGACTTCTTCATTATTTTTAGGAGGCTATACTTTGGCATTCTCTTAAAATTTCCATATATATATAAATCCCCTAAAAATGTGGGGGGGAAAGTAGAAATGTGGTATTGAGAAATGACAGTGTTGCCTATTTGAGACTTCTATGACATTTTGACGTAAAGATACACCTTGTGTATAAACACAGTATATTGACCTAACTGATAATAACACATGCCCTTCCTTCAGTAGAATTCACCATTTTAATTCTTGAATGTATTATTATAATAATTGTTACCTTGATAAAGCTCTTTAGTACATCCACAAAATAAACAGTTCTTTCTTTTGTATTCTTATACTTTCCTGAGTGTAGAGTAACTGTGATAAATGTCTTGCTTTAACTGTACAAAAGTTGGTTTTACCTTTTGTTGAATGGTGCACTGTGTTGAGTGTGCATATGTTCAATAGTGTCTTTTAGTTTTGCAAATATCTTTTTTCTTTTAATCTTATTTTCACCATTTTCTTTCTCTTTTAAAAGAAAAAAAGAAAAAAAAACATCACTGCTTTTGTTTTTTTTAAAAAAGACAAAAATTCTGCTGAAAAAGCTTTGGGGCTATTGCCAAATTACCACTGATTATGTACTGCGCTTTTTCTTGTTTTCACAAGTGAAAGCAAAGACAGCTCTCTTCCATATCCTGTGCTTGAATAGTTTGGCAAATGTCAGTGGAACGTTAGATGTAATTCATATCCCTGTATCCTTTGACAGCTAAGAAGCCTGAAGGTTTGGGATTGAACTCACAGTGATACACTGAGGCTTTAAGGTGAACTATTAGTGATCATTCCTGCTGTTATTACTATCAATGCAAATAACTTCATAAGCTTTAAAAGCAACCAGATTTTCACTGTTAGTTTTGTGTATTTGAAACTCAAAAATCATAATGGTGTAGAATAGTTTCCTAAATCGAGTCTTAGTGTAGTCTGAGCCATGGTTATAAATGTTATATTTGAAGATTAAAATTGAGGATAAGTATTCTTTTTTTTCCTTGACTAGTGTTCCAATGTCATTAATAATGACTTTTGTTTTTTAATTATTTTATGTTTGTCTAAAAATATATTTGTTTATTCTGACTTTAAAATTTTTATAAATCTTTATAAACTAGAAATACTTGGATTTTCATTCATTTCTCATAGATGCTTTTTGTTGTTCCTCATTTGTCTGGGGTAATTTCATGAACTACATTGTTATAATTTTTTGACACACACTGGTAGTACGTATAATTAATAAATGGAAGAAGTTAAAAAATGAATTACCCCATCTTCAGGAGACATTCTTTGACAGGTACTACACCATTAAATTCCATCCTTTTCAGTCACTTTGAGATTATTAATTGAGGTGCAAACTTAGTTCTAGAGTTAATAAGCATTAAACAAACAAACGAATGAATGAATAAATAAACATAAATAAATAAATAAATAAAATTGAGAAAATAAATGTTTCTAAAGAATTGCCAGACGTTAAATTTGAAAGCTTGGGATGCATGAAATGATCTTCATCCCATCAGGGATTCTCCCAGATAGTTCTTTCTTAAGCTGTAGTCAATACGGCATTCCCTGCCTGTAGTGCAAATGTGGGACATGGAGGAAACAAGGTATTGCAGGAGCACACATGGAGATTGTGACAAATTGAGTAGGAAAGTTCTACTACCTCTAGCCGCAGAGAGTGGAAAAGTTAAGCTTCCAGTGGGACTACGTTCTGGCAAATCAGGCTTTGAAGGAATCTGAATTCCTTCTTTCAGTAAAGGTTCAATACATACGTGGATATGGTATGTGTTAGTGACACTTGCTGTTCACTTACTGTAAATCTGCCTGGACACTCTTTACTAATGTTGAACACCATGGATCTAGGTAAGTGGAGTAATTCTTCTTAATTCTTTCTTCCTAGGCAAATATATTGAAGTGTAGACGCTGTAAGTGCTCTCCTTATCACAGTTCAGCTCAGAAGGGTTTAAATTTAAACTGTTCCCATAGGAACAAAAGTTAAGCAAGATAGCTAAGATAATAGCAATTCATCCATGTTAGAGTGTGTAGGACTCCTCGAGAGTGAGAGTACAAAGAATTCTTCCTTCCTGCAGAAGATGAGCGAAAGCAGAAGACAAACAGGAGAAAGAAAGCAGATTACAGCTTCCTCTTGTAGATAGTGCACGTTCAGCTGAATGTTGATTTTAGATAGACTAGTACATATATGTCAATATCTCAAGCCTCTGCCCTAGAAGTTTGACGTGTGTGTAGTTTCCCCATTGTGCAAAGATAGAAGGTAGGTTAGTGGTGGTGAGGTCTGGGACATCAGACATGCAGGGATATGGAAGAATCTGATAGCCTTTAGTACAAAGTTCGTAATTTTTTCCCCTAAGCTGCTAAGCATTTCAAGAACTTTGCAGTACCTACAGACTCCATTTTTTATAACAGAACTAAGTCCGTACCAGTGTAGCGGCACTAGCCCATAAAAATATTGTCTAACAACAGGGTCTAATATTTGGGCCAACAAGAAAAAAATAAAGGGTTTTGTTTGTTTGTTTGTTTTTTACCTTTGGCTGTTTATGTTAAAATTCAAATACGAAAGTATTACTACTTCATGCATTTATATATAATGGGATTTCTTCCTAATCTTATTTTGAGATTCTTAGGGGATTTCATAAATGTACTGTATCATAAATAATTGCCAGTCCTGTGAAGCAAAGATATGGAGATACTGTTTTATCCTTTATATTATTCGTGGCATAAATGAATTTCAATGACTGAATAGTTTTAATCTTGATTGGTAACATCCAAATTTATGTCTTAACATGTAAATACTTTTTATCGGAAGGCAAAGCAATAAGGCACTACCTATTTTCAATATACCTTCTCTGGTATGTGGTATCCTACAATAGAAGTACATCTTGCTTTTACTATTGACCTGTTGAGCAAAACAATAAAAATAGTTCTGGAGACCATATGGAAATCTTAATGAGTTTCATACATAAAAAAGTGTCATATTTTGAGATCTTGTTAGTAGTTTGCGGAAGGCATGGAAGTAAGACTTCATTAACTGGCTGGCATATGAATATGATAAAGCCTAGGAGCAAATCTAAGGCAGAGAACTTCTATAGGTATTATTTACTTAATGTGTGTATATATGCATATAGAATCTGCCTCCTTTAAAATATCCATGCATCGGGCTGTAGCATGTATTTGCAATTGCTAGTATCAGTAAGAAATGAGAATTTTTGCAAAAAAAAAAAAAAAAAGAGAGAGAAAAAGAAAAAAGAAAAAATCAAAATAGATAAAAATTTAATGTTATTCATCCATATATATGATCTGATCTAGTGATTTATATAGATGCTTATATCCTGTAGCCATATCTTGGCATTCAGCAGAGAAATTGCACAGTTGGCTTTCCAAACTACATGAGAATAGATTAACTATGTTCTGAAACAAGAGTAAGACCAGAATGACTTTACTTACAGAGCAGTTCACATATATTTGTGTGTGTATATGCACATACATATATGCTACACATAGACTGTGTGTATGTAGTATAATGTAACTTGTAGATTATGTCTTGTCTGTTTAGAATTTAAACAAAAATCTATAAGGAGTTCTAAGAGTGGAAAGAGAATGGCATACTGGCATATAGTTGAAACTAGAACAAAAGCCTATTTTCTCAGCCTTGATTTATCCATCCCATACTGAGTTATGCCTTTTATTGAATAATGTGTTCCAGGAGCCTCTGCTGTGCTAGACGCTTTGAAGAGAAGTGATTGACATCTACCTTTTAAGAAGTTTATTGTATACCCATGAGAAACAGGTTTAGTTTCTTTCCTAGACTTAGACAAACACCTTGCACACCGCAGCAGAATAGTGTGCATTTTTATGTTTTCAGATCTACTCCTTCCTATGTTCTTCCATTACAATTCAACAATGTTAAAGGTGGAAATAAGATTCTAACAAGAGTTTCTCGTTAGAAATATAGGCAGGACTTGAGAACCTGTGTAACTATTCCAGTGTAGTTATACTTCCCCAGGCTTTTGGGCTATTGACTCCCATCAATGTGGCACAACAGCTCTTGATGCCAAAATCATGGATTCTTCAGTATCCTGCCAGGTAGACAGTCAGAATGATTGGGTAGATTTCTGACAGTGTGTTTACATCGTGGTGAATCTACATTTAATCAGAAAAGTCCAAGCCAGCTCTAGGAATAACACTGTTAGGAACAAATAATCACTGCATTGAGACTTGTCCTGTAAAATCTCACAGAAGCGTTAGCAGCATATTAAGATGTGTCATCTGCAAAGGGCTGTATTTTTCAATGCCTGGTGAAGAGCTGGGTTGATAAAGAACTTTTGTTGCTATGTACTTGTATCTAGATACAACCAGTCGCTGCTCTGCTGCCAAGCCAGCCTGCTGCAAGCCAGCTCTGGTCTGTAAATAGTGCAGCTTTATCTTAGGAAGGCATCACGTCTCTGCACATTTACTGTTCATCTCATCTGGTTTGCAATGGAATTAGAATAGAAGCCTGTCCACTTTCTTGTACCATAGAACACGATGCTAGGCTTGCAGTGTGGCAAGCCATGTTCTATGATACTATTCAGGCTTTAGAGTTAGCTTTCACTACCTCTGTTTTCAGCAAGCATATCTAGGACCCACAGAACCTGCAGTTATGTGAAAAAATATTGATGCATTAAGGAACTTGTGGCAAATAAGCAACCGTAAGACAATCCTACTAAACAGTATATAACTTACTTTGGGTATTTATATAATTTTTTTTAAATTAATTATCAGGATTATCATTATTAAGACTCTTGGGTTGGAAGCTCAGCTACTTGCTTTGATTATCAGTCACTCAAATTCCTTACCCTGTCACAGTCTGGTTTTCAGGAAGGTACTGGGATACTATTGGCTTTGTCTTAAGGTAACAGAGAAGCACATAGGTGGTAGACTTCCAGTTGGGTTATTTTTTCCTTTTTTTCCATTATTTTCCCTTTCTTTAACGATAATAAAAGGTACAAATATTTAATTCATGCCTATCTGACAAACTGTATTGTGTCTGAGCATATTTCTGTTTTCTTTACCTTTGGGATCGTTGGTGTAATACCCTACCTGCACTCCACAAGTTTGCCTGCACTGGTGTGGAAACCTGATATCATCTTTGATAAAAAGGCTTCTGTTCATCTATGCGGAATATAGGTCAAATCTCCTGGGATATGTTAATATATACCATGCTGTAAAATAATGTGACTTCTGTGGTTCCTGACCTCCCCTGAGAATAGTGTACATTTAGTGACAGCACAAAAATCATGACATTAATTTATAGATTGAATTTGGAGAATTGACAGATGATGTATGACTGGCTGAGCCTAGGGAGAGTTCAATGAATAACATGATAATTTACTGCTCCAAAAGTGAAACACCAGATCTATTTTTCATTCTCTGTCACTGCTCAGCTTGAATCACATTTGGCTACTTACAATGTGTAAGGCAAATGGTACTGTTAGCAGATCAACTGTTTCAACATTTTTAGAACACTTTTCTTGTGGAATGAAGACAAGCTAATAAGAATAGCATGTGTAAATGAGTACAGAAAGTTTTGTGTGCTACAATATGAACTTAACCATGTTTTCAGCATGGGATATTCTAAATCATATGCAGTCTAGACATGAACATTTCAGACAAATTTTTGCATATTACAGAAAAAATATATTGTTTCATTGTCCATCTGTCTTCATGTCATTTAGAGATGTTGCTTGAATTCCATTGCCAATGTATTGTTGCTATCAGCGTTAAAACCCTAGTGGACTGTTGAACAGAGTCATAATTGCTATCAGAGTGATCTACAGAGCTTATAAATTTGATGCTTGCTGCTAGCTAGAAGTGAGAACTAGAACAATTCTGAAGACTGAACCATGTGTGAAACTACTACAGATCATACAGTTAACAGGAAAGTGAAATTTTATGTAACTTCTGACCATATGTAATCTCTTGGGCAGTATTTAATGATAAACATACCGAGCTATGATTTAAAAACAGAAGCAAACAAATTTTGCAAAGAATCAATTCTAAAATTCATCAACTTAGAATTTTAATTTTTCCTGTGTATTTGAAAAGGCTACCACGTCTGTAATTTGTTACATACTCCAAATCAAAGGAGAAAATGTGCTTACTTTAGAAAAGTGCGATAAGCTTTCTAGTGAATAATAATGCAATCATATTCTCCAAAAAAAGAATACAAAACAATCTCACAAAATGTTTTCTGTTTTGTGACACCCTGTATACTTAATATCTGGAGGAGTAGCCAATTCTTTTGTGAATTTTATGCTTTGTGTGTGTGTGTTTGTCTTTTAAAACATCAAATCCTTCCCAATAGTTATCCTTCAATTTTAAAAATTACCAAGACTGAATTCTGAGAGTCTGAGTTGGAGATTTAAATAGGGTAGTTCATTAGTCTTCCTATCCAGGGCTGAAGTTTTGGTGGCACTTTTCCTCCTGTCACCAAAGATTTTAAATTCAACTACTTCATGGTCACTATGACCAAAGCTGCCACCAATCACCACTTCACCTACAGGATTTTCTCTGATAACAAATAACAGATCTAAGAAGGCACCTTGCCTCATCAACTCCCTTGGTGCCTGTACCAGGAAGTTATCATCAAGCTGTTTTAGGAATCTTCTGGACCTGTTTGAATCAGCTGAGTGGTGTTCCCAGTTAACATCTGACAAGTTGAAGTCCCCTGTAAGAGCAGGGGCAGTTGATCTAGACATCCCTCATAGTTCCTTAAAAAGAGTAATTCCTTTGTGCCATCACTCTAGCTGGGTGGTCTATAGCAGACACCCTCAATGACATCCCCTTTACTTGCTTGTCATTTAATCCTTACCTAGAGGCTCTCAACTGTATCATTTCCAACTGACAGCTCCATACAGTCCAGCCCATCCACTGTAGACAGTGCTACCTCCCTCTTTGGCTGCCCTGTCTTTCTCTTCTGAAGAACCTGTAACCATCCATCACAGCACACCAGTCATAGGACTCTTCTCACTGTGTTTCACTTACGACAATGATATCAAGCCCTGGGGCTGAGCCAAGGCTTCTCGTTCTTGCTTGTTCCTTCTGCTGCATGCACTGGTGTGGAAGTGTTTCAGATGTGCTTCATTGTACCCAGCACCTCGTAGGGCAGGCTGAAATATCTCACTTGCACACAGTCACTCTGAACATATTTTCTTTAGCTGCTGTTCAGTTACATTTATAGTGCTTACATAACAGAGGAATAAACCTTTCTAGTCTGGAAAAGCTTTCATTTTCAAATTTCTAAAGTGTGCCTGCTTTTCAAGTTTTGTTTTAAGCAATTCCAACTGCAGCTAAAGCTGTCTTGCAAGTTGTTTTGAAGTTAAAACTAAAGTTAATTTATGGAATTAATTCCAACCAAGGGAAGTGGTTGACTATACAAGTCTTTGAAGTTGCATTTTCATTAGACAAATAGTTAAATCTTTTCTTTAATTCTAAGTAGTTTTGAAACTTAGAAAATTGTGTATTTATGTGAAATAAGGCAAGTAGTGGTAGCAAATAAATGTACTAATTTTCTTACTCCTGCCGAGATAGTTATCATTGATCTGAAAATATTCAAAAGACAAAAAAATTATATTGTTATTTTTTCGCTTTGATTTTTTATCATTTTTGTTTTTATCTATTTGTACATGTTCCAGAAAGTAGACTCAACATTGTAATAGGCTTAAGTTTAGCAGATGTCTGGTTGAATCAAACTTGCGCTGCTGTTTGGTGGTTTTGTGTGACAGTTCACTGTCCATTCAGGCAAGTTTTAGACTTGATATTTTTTTCTTAATTAAAATCAACTGAACACTCATTTAAATTCTTTTATATGCTATAATGAAGAGAAAATCAATGATTCTTTTCAGAAAAGTGGCATAAATACTTCCAAATTATGTTCATATTTTTCTTCTAGAACATGCTTGTGTAGTATGCTTGCATGTGTTAGGAGTTTGAGGTTCATATTTAGTAAAATGTATATGACATGTATTAGTCTTCTGATGTCATGTGAAGATTTGAGCTTTATTTTGATGCAAAAGCCATATATTCATTAGAATTATGAGGAATCTTAGTCTGCTTCTGAATGATGGAAATCTATGTCCATTTAGTTTCTGGAAAGCATTTCATTTTGAAAATGTGGAACGCTTTGTAGTCTTTCTTGAATCTGTTTCTGGACTAAATTTTGCAGTGAATTTCTTTGAAAACCATAGCAGTATGAAGTAACATACTGAACTATGACTTTAGGGGGCAGCATTGAGGACTAACTAGCATGCACGTAAAGGTGTAAAGTGGATAACTTCAAATTCCTTGTATTTTTTTTTTTTTTAATCAAGCCTTTCCTTAAAAATGTGTGTAGTTCTAAATTTAAAATTCAGAAGTTATTTTCTTATTGATGAAGCCATAAAAACAGATCTATTATAAAGCATCATTTGTTTCTAAACTAGACATTATTAAAAATATTCCAGAATAAATGAGAAGAAAGTAAGCTTGTTGGCTAACAGAAGAATAAAACAAATTTTTAATTGTGAAGGGAAAGGGAACTGAGTCTGCCAACAATGTGACCACTTAAATTGTCTTCCACATAAGATCAATGCCTCAGAAATGCATACTATCCCTGTTTGAAAAAAAAAAAATGTGAAGTTCTTTGTAAAATATCTTGCAAATCACTCTTTGGAGTGCTGCAGGAAACTCAAGAAAGTCATTTCCATTTCAGAATGGTACTTTTTCAGTGACAGTATAAATTTGTCTATTTCTTTCAAGTTTTTCATTGGCCAAATGTTTCACTAGCACAGCATTTTCATTTCAACTTCAAGGGAAAAAATAAAATCATTCCTGTAGCTGAAGCTTATATTCCATAAATAAAACATGAAGTCAATTATACAACTGTTTTTGCTGCCTAGACTGTGTTATGGATAATTTTAACTGAACCTAGAAATTGAAATAATCAAATTAGTGAATTTTCTCTGGGCATATAAAACAAATGTGGCAAATAAATGTAAAATGAAAGAACATTTGCATGTACTAATGGACAAACCTCTAGATAATTAAGCAAACCTGTCTAGGAAAGACAGGTGCCTAAACTTTGCTATAGCTTGAAATCATCTGCTGAAAGAATGAGAATTGAATTAAAAAGTGTATGTGACATTTCTCTCTTTTATTCTCTCTAGCAACGAGAAATTAATGCAAGAAATTCTGAAAGCCAATGTCATTTCAAAATGGTTTTGCTCGGTTACAGTGTGAATGTTTTCCAAGTGTAGTACAACATCCATGACTTCTGTGTGATTCAGGAAGTAGCTCTCCCAGAAATTAATCAATGCTTTTCCATTAATAAATGCTATCCTTGCTGCTCTTGCTCATCTGAAATGAAGTACAGGTCAGCATTCTTCAGATGCATACTTTTCTGTATTATATTTGTCTGAGTGACTTCAGTGTCTACTGAGTACTAGTTCTTTTGCCTTATGGTATTTCAGATTATCCATCATACTTTTGACTGAGAAGTATTTCAGAGTCTGTGAAACATAACTTAGTTGTAAACATAGTTTATTATGTCTTAAGACCAACTGGAGAAACTCCTGCTTAGCCCTTCCAACAGCCTTTCACTTCTTGATGTTTGGAGTTTTCATCAGATTCATAACTTGTTCATATCAAAGACTACCATTTTAGTTTTTCTATAATGTAAGACAATAATATAAGGATAATACCTGGATTTCTAAATGTTTAGTTTTACAGTCTATGATCGTGTAGCTCTGGAAAATCTGAATGGGATAAGGAAGAAGCTACAAGAAGTGTTGTGTGTTTCTGCATGTAATTTTTTCAAACTACTTGGTAGTCAGTTTTTATCTGTGCTCTTGCTAGATTATGAAAATAACAATACTCCTTGAATTACTATGTTTAAATTATTTTAATTTTGTGTGGTCATCACACATCTTTAATGTTAGCTCCCTTTGTGAGTGAATCAGATGACAACAATAAAAAAGAATCTGTTTATATCTTGATGAAGACCGTTATGAACACTGAATAAATTAATACTGCCTTTAATACTGGTCTTGAGGGAGAACCACGGACATTTAACTCTAAATTGTATCATTCATTCCAGTTTGATTTTTTTTACTTGTAAGCATTATACATGTATTTGTCAATACAAACCTGGGTCTTCATGACGTTCACATTAAAGCAGTAAAAGACAATGCCAATTCTGCATTTCTCTAATGTAGATGGAGATTTTCCCTCCTTCTAGCTCACTGAAGCTCCCATATTTCCTCAAAAATTTCACTATCATTTCTGTAATAACTTTCTTTCATTCACACTTCAATATGTGAAATCCTGTTATGGTTCTATTCTGCGACATGGGGACTGATACATTCAGTAAGTTTAGAAGTAACGTAATAGAGGTGGACACCTTTGGGTTTTTTTTCCAAAATAACATGTGTAACACCGTGACTTCAAGGGTGGTTAATTAAAGATCTTGCTCTGTATTGAAGTCTATGATCGTGTGGCTTGTGTCTTGTGTGTCTGTGTTTGACTTTTGACTTTAGATTTGGGGCTTTTTTCTGTTTGTTTTTTTCTTAATATATCTGTAGTTTTTTCATTTATTTAAAACACAAAGTGTCATACTTCTCTAAGCTACATTTTAGTTAACCTCATCTTTACTGAACTCATAATGATGTATTTAAAAATCGAATCCATTGCTTCATGCCAAATGAGATTAGTAGATTTTGACTATTTGTGCCAAATATGAGGTTATGAGATTGTTCCATTCCTTTTTCTTCCCCAAATATAGACTTTTTTTCTCATCCCTATAAGAAATATAATTGGTTAAGAGAAAACCAGTTGGCTAAGAATCCTTTGTTCAGAATTCAGAAGGTATAAGAAACAAATATCTCTTGGAATATTTATTTTCTGAGTTGTCTTCAAGTTAACGTGGAAAAAGAGTAGTTAAACCGTTTCAAAAAAGTGCTAGATTTTTAGTTACAGTCTAGAACCAGAAGGAAAATGTTTAATTTTGTTAGCATTGACTGTATATCAAAAGTAATTTTTTTTAAATTTACCTTTCAGTTTCAAATTACCAGAGTCAGGCAGAAAAAAAATTGTCCTGATTGTCTTTTTCCTCACCAGAAGACGGAAGAGGAAGCAAAGTGGATTCTTTCTGCAAAATCTTTAATGTAATAAAATTCCACCCAACTCAAATTTTTTTGAACATAAAATATCAAAATTATTAATGATTATGTTTGTTGGAATTCAAGTTTGCTGGCCAAAGATTCCATTACCCCAAGTGTGAAGTAATATAATTTCATCTCAAAACAGAAGGAAAACAGGTTTAATATAAAGTTTAAAAAGCATGACTGAGTTAAGCAGTAGTAGGATTTAACATGAACAGTTCTAATTTGATTAAAATGAACTCTGAATTAGTATAATAGTAACTGTGACACATTCCTTTCACCTTCTAGAAATACTGTGTAGAACAAAAAGAAAATATTTGTATCAGAAATTCATAAATCCAGCCAGTTTAAAATTGTGTTAAGCAATCTGCACCCTCAGTAAAGATTTTCTTTGAGAGTAGTTTTGATCATAGTACAGTTATTTGTCACCTGCCTCAAACCCAACACAGTCAGCAACGTTCGAATGAATATGCAAGCAGTCTTTGTTAAACTGACTATCTGAGAAAGCCACATTTGTGCAGTTTTGTTAGGTTAGTTACCTTCCCATTACAATCGTGGTTGATTATTCCTTTCTGAAATTAAAAATGAAATCACCAGCTTTATGTTTCAGCTATAAGGGTTCTATGTGAAGACATGTGGGTGGCTATTATGAAAATGTGAAGAATAATCAAATCACCGTCCCTGGATGTGTTTAAGAATTGTTTGGATGTGGTGCTCGGAGATATGATTTAGCAAAGGGTTGTTAGAGTTAGGGTACTATGGTTAGGCTGTGGTTGGACTTGATGATCTTTGAGGTCCCTTCCAACCTGAGTGATTCTGTGATTCTATGATTCTAATAAGTGCCTGCCTGCCCATATCTGACTTAGAAAGAAGAGAATTATGCTGCTTAGTGGTTCTTGTTGTACCAATGGCATCAAGGAAAAAAATACATATATAAAAAAAATTATGGCAGATTCATTGGTTTGTGACTAAGTTAATAAACCATCCATTACTCTCACATATCAGAACATCAAGAAGATATACTTTGGCAACTTTGCTTAAAACAGCAGAGCTAGAAGTATGGCGTAGTTTCTAATCAGTAGGAATAGTAACATTCAAACCATCCTCATTTAAAAGCATTAGTACAGAAAGTAAGGAAAAGCATATTGCAGCATGAGTATTAGACTTTTGCCTGTTTGTTGAGTGTGTGCCTCCGTTAGAGAGGCTCCTTTTTAAATGACAGTGTTCATTTTTTTCATGACTACTCTTAGTAACTCCTTTAAGAATCTCTTGTCCAGCTTGTTCTCTCCATTCTAAAATTATCTGCCAGGGAGAACTGTCTTTGAATTTAGTTTAAGTTATGGGAGATCCCAAGGAGGTTATTTTCTGGTGGCCCAAGCAAGTATCACATAAGAACTGTCTTTACCAGTGTTTGAATCTTGGACGTCCATCTGTTCCATGAAGAAGAGAAAGTCTATCCCTTGTCCTACAGTACTGTGTGTGCTTATAAATCAGTTCACAAGTAAGCTGTAAGTGGGAGACTGGTCACCAGTGTGCATAAATTACAATTTTATCTTCAGATACTGTTTTTCTCTGTTACTGGCATCCTCAATTTACAAATCTAAATCCTATGCTTTCTGCCCAGTTCTCACTTCATATTGTTCCAAATATTACATTTCAACATTCTTTATCCTTTTATGGTAAGTTGTTTACCCTTCAATAAGGAGGAAAGATTTGAAATAAAGCAATCTTTCATCAGTGAGTCTCATGGCCTTAAGCCATGATTCACCACAGAGTTCTTGAAGTTTCATATTATTTATTCATGGTGTATTTTCTGAGGTTAAATTCATCAAAACTTTGATTTTCTTGGGAAAAAAAATGTCACACAATTGAATATGGGTTGATTTGCTGGTTTTTTTGTGTGTTTTTTTTTTCTTTTTTTTTTTCTGCACTAAATCTTTGATGTCTTTCACTGAAATTTAAAAAAGTAAAGAAAACTTTCTATCAACTTCATGAAAGTTGGTGTTCTGAATTTCATTTTAAAGCAGAATTCTTTGTCTCAAGGCAACTGTATGTCTCTCTTAAGATTGTGTTGGTAAAGATATCAGTGATGTATGTTGAAAATCAGAATTATAAACTGGTAACTTAAATACAGGGCTTTTTTGAAGCCTTGTATTTGCAGTAGGCTTTGCTTTACCGGAAAAATGTGAATGTTCTCAGTGTCCTATTTCCATAAAATTTGTTTCAATCAAAATTATATTTAGATAATGAATAGTAGGGATCCATTTCATTTTGAGAATGAAAGATGAGCAGAAGGTGTAAAATGAGAATAAGCAACATGTGAAGAACTGGCTAATAAACAAAGCAACAACTTCTGATTCAAAGTCTGTGTATTAAAAATAAAGAAGAGAGAGAAAAAGCATTTTTGCTAATAACAGGCATCCTGCGATAGTGAGGAAAGTCTGTCTTCTGTCTTCCCCTTAAATCTAGCTTATAAGATAAAGAAAGCAAATTAGTGTGCTGACTCCTAACACAAGTGAGGAATGTCTATTGACAGTCTCACCACAAGCAATAACAGTAAAACACAGCATGCTACAGTGCAACACTCCAGCTTCCTCAAGCTTCCCATCAGTACCTAGCTCTTCTCAAGTGAAAGATTATCTCATACAGCCCAGGACATCCTTACTCTTTGTAACCAAATACCAGATTGGGGGAGTCAGAGCCAGACTTTGTGATATTTATTATTTTCCTTTCTTTGAAAACTTGACAATAATGATATAAATAAATAAATAGGCTGGGGTCTCACAGTTTTGCCAGCTGATTTTTTCCCTCATTCATATATTAGTATGCATAATATTTGGAGAGAGATTAAAATTCTGGCAGTTTTAAAATTAAAGTTTCTGGAGCATCAATATCAGCTGGAACAGGCTGCCCAGGGAAGTGGTGGAGTCCTCATCCCTGGAGGTATTTAAAAGATGTGTGGGTGTGACACTAATGGACATGGTCTAGTAAAGAGCCTTGGTAGGTAAGATAGGTGGTTAGTCATGATGAGCTTGAAGGCCTTTTCCAGCCTAGAGGATTCTATGATTCTTAAGATACTAACTATAGACTGCATTTGTTTTTCTTCTTTTTTTTCAATAGTACCCCATTAAAATCTTCCAGGAATAAAACAGAAGGCAACAGAGTCCTCTCCTGTTCATATTTAGTTCTGTCTGAGAGTAAAATTTTATGCAATTGAAAGTCAAGTAGAACACTGTGTTATGATCTTGTAGGTAATATTAGTCAAAAGTTGATCACAATTGCTGTAAATCAGTTTCCTTGCACTTCCAGTGTCTTAAAATCCTGGTTATCAACTCCAGTAATAGCAAGGGATCACTTCTTCCCATCATTGGTTTTAGGGTTTGGGACAAAACATTCTTTTTCTTGGATCATAGAAATTGAAGCACAGACAAAGAAAAAGATTCTCTTAGTGGTATTATTATTGCTGGTATTTCAAAAGCAGCATATAGCACCACGCAGGAGAGACTTTCTATAGTCTTTGCAACACTGGAAGGATGCAGCACCAACACTGACTTCACTGTACTCAGCCAAAATGGAACAGTGTTTAATAAACCTCAATATTCAAAGCTAGAATTTCGGTATTATCATTTAGACAGAGAGATTCCAAAGACTTCCGAGTCTCCTACTAGTCATCTTCCAACTGAGTTAATGCAGAAGATACTCAAATGGCTGGAGTAAAAATTGTGTGGTCAAAGATATAAAAGCAATGAAGCATATAATGATAGTGGTGCATGTTTTTTCTCCTCCATGTGGAAACAAATCATTACCACCTTGATTTTGTATGTGAAAATTATACTACTGGAATTATTTCACTTAACAAACAGAATTTCTTGTTTTCAATCAGTAAAATCTGTCACTGCTTCAAATGTAAGACTGAATATTAAAAAAGTATAAAAACTGGTGAATCAAACCTTAAGAATTCTAATAGTTTCTTTGGGTATAGTTTCTCTTACTGGATGTAACATGAATACTTGAGAACAGGAGACAAGGATACTTCAGGTTTTCCACACATTTAAGAAAAAGACCCTTTAATTTTCCCTAGTGAAATAAAAGTGTTGTAGGATTGAACTAGATTTGAAACTGTATGAAGTTTTAAACCAGACAAATGCCACTGCTGACTGCCAGTCACAGGGTAGCTGCATAAGTTGATGTGATAGCATCCTCTGCGTGTTATGTTGGTGGTGACAGATCCTTTTTGGACACTTGACTGATGGTGTTTTTGACATTCCCACTACAGACAAGCTGCCTGAGGTTATTTTACTTTCATGCCATTGTCATTTGACGTTAATAACTGTTGAAACAGGTATGAATTGACAATCCTGGGGAACTGTCGAATTCCCATGCCAGATTCTTGTAGCTGGCCTGTTAGTTTCAGTCACAATGCAAATGTTTCCTCACTGTTCAGGCAGGTTTTTGTGATTCTTACTTTGCACTTGAAAGCAATCTTGAATTGAGAGCAAAGGTTGCCAGGGATATTTTCAAGTAATGATGCTCTGTCAGCTCGCTGTTGTACTGTTGGCCATAATAATGCTTGATAAATATTTATGGCATTATGAAAGCACTAGCCCACAGTGTGAAGTAATATACCCAATCTGTAAGAGTACCTAGAAATCTAACCTCAAGGACTAATTAATTGTAATGACATTTTATTTCTGGAATGCCATCATTTGTTTCTGTAGGATTAATCACTGAATAAAGTTATGTTCACTTTATTTCAGAGCAGAAAATAGGTATATAACTAAAGAGGAAAAATAAAAATAAATAGTAGCAATAATAATAATAGTAATAAATAGGAATAGGAGGAAAATGGATACATTAGTACTAGCATTGAGCAGAGGAAGTCATTTATTAACTATAAGTGATTAACTATCTATCTCTTCATTTTCTTATACATTCACTTTTTTTGTAACAATTGAGCAAGAAAGTTGGTTGTTTTTTGTTTTTTTTTTTGGTATGGAAACCACATTCTCAAGCAGCATTTCATTGCTTCCTGCTGTTGTAACTTTGGTTACAGTCTACTAGCCAACTGTGTGTGGCATTTCTGAGCTTGAGAGAAGGATACTCTTTCATCTGGAGTGTTTCCTTTGCTGTCACTGTGCATGGACTCGCAGTCCCAGAGCCATTGTGGTGATGCTGGCATATTAGCTAGACTTGCATTTAGTAGGCAGAATTCCTTAAAAAGCATTTGATTAATGCTTTTAATACATAAACTGCGTATATTGTATGTGGTTTCATATTGGTATGGTGTCAGTGATTTTTTCTTGCACAAAACTGCTCTCAGAAGAGTCAGCCTGGGTCTGACTTAAGGGGAGATAATATCCCCTGTGTCACATACCCAGCAGCCTGTGTAATGAGTGGTATGCTTTCCTTTTCCTGGTCTGATTCATGTGTGTGCACTGGAAAGAAGGAGCAGTATAGGTAAGAATATAATATATTCTAGTATAAGAAGAAGATATTATGTGCAAATAAAGTGCACTTGAGGGAAATAGCTTAATGGAAGCTAACATCAATATGATAAATTTTTTAAATACCATTAATGCCTTCAAAGGTATTCACACACATAGTACAGTAAGTATTTATATTAAAGATGGGATAGTGTGGTGTCTGTGTGCTGGATAATCCCTTTGATCAGACTTTCAGAAATGAAATTTTGAGGAAAATGTCCATTTTCACTTAGCTGGGGAACTACCAGGACACACAGCTGTCCATTTTCAAACACAGCTAACTGCACAGAATAAAATTAGTGGAACCCTAACTGTAATGTATCTTGTAGCAGCTCTGGTTAAGTTTTGATGATTGTTAGCAGAAATATCAACAAATGTCTTTTTTCTTAATTGTTGTAATTAACAGTGCTACCCTCATGCCAAAACAATTTTTAAATAAGGAATGGTAGGAAAATAAAAGTTTCTTTTTGTATAGCCCTTAGACTGTCTACACTCAGTTAAAAAAAAAAAAAAAAAAAAAAAAAAAAAAAAAAAGCATTAGGAAAATACACCAGTGTTTAAAGTTACAAAATAATGCGTGCTCATGTTCTGTAATTATTCGTTTGGATTGATCACTGCATTGTTTTTACTTCCATAAACAACATTTTTATAGTGCTAAAACTGAACAGAGGAAAGTAGGCGTGTCATAAAACTGCAGGTATATTCAATACTATGCACACATTTAAATACCTGAAGTACTTAAACATGTATAGGCTTAGGGTAGTTAAAGAAAAATGTAGCAAAGGCAAAATAAGTTGTAGCATTTTTTTTTCCAAAGGCAGTTGTCACGTTTACTTAAAGTTTATTTTTTCACAGCTGGAATAATACATTTTCTGTAAATTAATGAACTTGAACAAAGTATGTAATTTTCCTTCATAAACTTAAACTAAATTTTCTGGTGACAAGTACCAGTTACCACTAAAAAGTCAGCACTTACTACCAATAAATTTAATTTACAAGCATTAAAGAGATTTTGCTGCTAGCTTTGTATTGCCTTATTCCCCTGTAATATTTCATGTTTCTGTATTTGCATATAATCAAAATAAATAGGTTTCTTAACAGTGGTATATCTCTTTAGTGATGTGGTAGCAGTCATTCTTAAAGATTACTACTTTGGCTGATCCATTTATGTACTACAAATTATAATAAATACATTTTAAAATTAATAAGTAATATTTCATGTGTGACCCAGAAACACAAAGCATTCTAGGCTTGCTACAGATGAATGGTGAGCTATGTTAAAGATATACACAGTGAAAGGAGAAATATGGCTTTAGCTTTGAAAGGTAATTCACCTGCTTCTAAGGATTTCACATGTAAGACAAGGAAAAGGTCTAAGGCAATCCCTTGCAAGTAAGCAATAGCTATCAGAATGCATTAGGTGAAACTAACTCACACAGTATCTTCGTACCCTTGACCTTCCAAACACATTTGCAGATAATGTTGATGCTTCTGACAGCATACACAAATCCTCACAGTTCTTTGTGAAGATATTTCAGTTCTGCATTGAAACTGTATTCTCTGTCATATTAAGATGACAGTTGTTGTAAGATACAAGTTCTGAGTTATGCAGCAATACAGCATAGGTTACAGTCTATGTTGCAAAGTACAGCCGTAATCTTGTAGTGCTTACAGTTAGGGAGTTTCTTCTGCGTGGCAGGTGGGAAATGGGTTAATCCGGGTCTGATCATCAATGTCTTGCGAAGAAGAAACAGCAGCTTAAATTAAACTGCCACTCTCAAAAGCTGTTTCTGAATCCAAACTTTCAAGATCCAGATGTTGCTGTTACAGAGAGGAGAGTGGACAAGGAAGGTGAAAACAGAAAAGCATTCACAAGAAACAGCTTGTTTTCCCCAAAATCTGCTGGAACTGTGGTGTGAGAATGTATATAAACAGAGCTTGTTGCTTTAGGTTGAGAGTACTATTACAAATACATACTGGTATTAAGTGAAATTTATGGAAACGCCAATACATTTTTCTTTCTCCTTAGATGTTTGCAAAATTAGAAAAGTTTTTTCTGTCTGTGTTTACTCATTCTACATTTCATACATCCTTTCAGTCTGGGTGCAGGCATAATGAAATAAAATATAGATTGAGAAAAAAAGTGAAAATTTAAAATATTATATTTTGGTCATCCTTCAGGAAAAAATGCAGGCTCTTTATGGAGCTATTCACCCTTACAGCATTTTCATTGTTCTGTAATACAGTCTAGGCAAAAATGAAGATGTGAGAGGGAAGGAAACATGGGAGCAATAGACTAGATTTGTACCTGTGTGCTACCGGCCTTTCTGAACTGATTCCCCAGTGTTTATCTGCAGCTGGAGTTACTGAGCAAGTCTGCAGAAACCCTCTCCTGGGGACTCGGCCTACTCATTTGCCAGTGTACTGCCCCGTCTCTGTGCTGCCAGCATATGGCAGTGTGTCTTGTGAAGCCCCCTCCATGGGAAGGTGTGATTAATAGGCACAACTCTGGTTCAGCAGACATCATGAATTTCCAAGAAAAAAAACAAGTAAAGTGGAAGGAGGAAGGGAAAGCTGGAGAGAAATTTCTGCATGCATGAGCAGAAAATAAGTTTTGGAGCTATGCTTTTAAATTAATTCATCTTATTCCTATTAAAATCCTTAAGTTTTTATTGTTGTCCAGTGATATACCTGCTCTCTCCATATTTCCATCAAGGCTGTGCCTGTACAAAAAGTATTAAGGAACAGTATGTTGCTACCTCAATATTTTCATCTTATATACAGAGGTAAATGTCATCTTGAGGTTACTGAAAGAAAGTTCTGTCTCTTCCCACAAGAAGCTGAGGATATTATTAGAAGACCAATTTTGGGAATCTGAGTGCTGAGATAAAGACTGCAAAAAAATCAAGAAGGGCTAAGGGAAGTCTCTGGACTTGCAGTGCTCTGAAGAATCCCCCTAAATTTTTTGTGTCTCTGTGACAGCAACCATGTTAGTCTCAAAACTATCCTAACAGCCTCTGTCATTTGAGCTTTCTGTCAAGAAACTCCATCAGCTGACAGAATAATTTAAGTAAGTACAATCAATGTCTGGATTACTCACGGCCCAGAATAAAACATTTTATCCGAGTGAATCTTGAGGATCTGGAAAAAAGACCTGTCTCCCTTTCTTTTCCAGCAGAAGTTTCTGCCCTTGCCTATCCAGGCAATGATTCAAAGACTGTAGCAATTAGACATGGAAAGATTTGTACTTCAGTATAGATTTGTACTAATTACTGTGAGTCATCATCACCAGATGCTTCAAGGAATGCATGCACTGTTGGTTTTTGTGTCTGATCAAATTTCAGCACTGCATTGGAGATAATATCACCAAAGTATTTTCCAGATGTCTTCAAAAATAGGAATCATTAAAAAAAAAAAAGAAAAAAGAAAAAAGAAAGAAAGACATTTTAATGGAGACATTTCTAGATGACTGAAGTCAACCAGTCCTAAGGACAGTCAGATATTGACTATGACAAATGGGTGCTCATTTTGGGCTGTGTGCCCAGCCTGTTCTCCGGAAAGTTTCCCTTAGGTGAAGCCTACTCTGTAATAAAAGGCAGTCAGCTTATCTGTGTAATTCCTTTTATCTGTGGTTTCACATTACGTGAATGCTGGTTTGAGACATTTGTTTGGCCAGTGCCAGAGACTTTGTGACATCAAATTTGGAAGTGGATAGCATGAGGCTGGGTGTGCAGAGGAGCTGTTGTACTGTCTCAGGGGGAGTTCACATTTCAATAGATTGGCAGATAGGGAGCACTCAGAAGTAGATCATTGGGATGCAAGGAAGACTCAGAAAGGAAAAGGAAGATTTGAAGAAGTTTTATACAAAAGTTCCAACTAATGACCAAGTTGCTAGAAGACCAGGAGTAGCTGAGCTGAACTGAAAAAATTCCTTATTCTGACTGACTTGACTGACGTAGGCATTCTGTACAGCAAAGACAGAAAATTTGTTTTTAACGAGCTTCATATTGCTGTCATTTCGTTAGGTCATAGAAGGATACCCTAGACCCTTTAAAAAAAAAAGGTCTTTCAATAGTTAAAGTTTAGCTAAAGAGCAGTAAATGCTATTTTAGATATTATATCTAAAGTTTTTCTAAATTACATTTGTACTTCAAGCAAGCTTTCTAGAAAGATGCTGCCTTGAAAACTCAGTTATTCTTTCTCTGTTATGTTAACTCCACTTCCTAGCCCCAAATTCAAAAATGACAAATTTGGTCCTAATACTCTAAAATCTTATATAGGTTCCTAAATCACGGTTAAGAAACAGATTTGGAACTTTATGCTATTAACTTAAACTAGTTTGTAAGAAGGTAGTGATTTTTCACCATTTTTGAGTAAATTGTCAACATTATAACTTAAATATTTTTATTATTTTTCCAGAATTAGAGGCAGAAGAATGGTGCAAACATCTTTGCATGGAGTGTCTAGGAACCAGGCTTAATGATATAAGTCTTGGAGAACCAGATTTGCTTGCTGCTGGAGTCCAGAGAGAACAAAATGGTAAGTAACTTTGTAATTGCTCTTATATGAGGTATTAGCTTATGTCCCATCTTATCTTTGCTAGTGTTTGTGTAGTTGTATGGATTTTTCCTTTCACCTAAAAGTAACTAATTAGTAACTAAGCATTTGGATGTCCTTTCAGTGCTTCATTGTTGGTTGTTTTTTTGGGTTTTTTTGTTCTTTTTCTACAAATAAATGTAATTATATTTTATGCTATGTAGCACAATATAGTGACTTCATGCAGTGACTTTTCTCGTTGTGACACAATGAACTCTATGCGGTGGAAAAAAACATTAGGTGTTGTTCCGCAGTCTTTAAAAGGCAATAGTGAATATTTCAACTGCACCTTGGACTGGAAAACTCATGCTTGCTTTAAACTCATACCTGTGTGGAATAATGAAAAATCTACATCTAAATGATGCCAATTACAGGTGGAAAGGACAGTGGAATATTCTAGTCAGCACCAAGTCAAGCTTTTGAGTCTTTGGAACATAAATTTAGATACATGTCCAGAAAGGTTGCTAGTGAATGGAATATCCAATAACAAAAGAAAATGTGTGATTATCCTGTCACTTAGTTCCTATTAATGAACATGAGTGCAAAACCAAAATGTGCTCATTTATTCCTCCCTAAATTACAGCACTCGATAATTATTACTGTATTGATGCTTTTATAAAATCCAATAGCTTTTAACAAAGTAATAAAACAAACTGACTGAATGTTCATAACGAAACAAGCCAACTATCATTATAAACAAAATGAAGTAATTAGATTACAGAATGAATAGCACTATGTCAATTATATTTTATTAATTTCTTACTAGATTCCAGACATCACCGAACTTAATAACATAAAATATACACAAATATCCTCAAGAAATTCTATTCAAAGATCAGTTATTGTTCTTCTGCAATTTAAAGGAAGTTCAAATTTTTGTGAAGTTCTTTCCACAGTCAGAAACGGGATTTAATTTGTGTATTGCTTTAACTTTCCACTTGTCTCAAGCTGTCATGCAAGTATAAAAGGAAAAGCTATTGCTGTAGGAAAGTGATAATGATCAGATACCACTCAAAGTATCCTATCCACTGTACGCTTGTAGGCTATAGGTGCAAGATTTTTATGGATGCCATTGAAGAGAGAACTATGTGAGCATGTGAAGTTACTTCATGAATTAGCAGGGAAATAAATCTCTTGAAGAGTCTCTGATGTGAGCAGAAAAATAGCTTGAAAATCCTTAAGCTCTTTCTGCAGTGTCCAGCAGCTTTCAGACCTGGATAGTAAATACTCTATTCCATCTCGTCCTTTGAAGGGAGAGATTCACTTATACACATGACCTCCAAAAGACATAGATTAGTTCTATTGTGTAAACTCGTCTTGATTCAATTCCTTCAGTGTAGAATTAATTGCAGTGCTCCCAAGCAGCATATATGAACATAATTAGCATCTTTATTGTTCTGTGTAAGTAAATGAAGGAAAACAAAGAGGCAAAGCATGTATTTTTTCTGCATATCACATGAATAAGAATGCATGGAGGGTATAATTAGCCGTATTTTCATTAATCCAGAGGCTGTACACATATCATCCAATATTTGAAGAACATGCTCTACTAAACCATTAGTTACATCGGTTACATTAGATACGTATCCGCTTCCATCCTTCATCCTTTTGATGCACAACTCGACTTTTTAATAAGCATGTTTGAAATTCAACGTTGTCTCCTTAGTTGTATTGTTCTGGAAGTAAAGTAAATTCTGGTATGGAAGTGTCTTTTAATCAATTTGAAAGGAGAAGAGAATACAGAGAAAAATAGGTAAGAAGTCTATTTTTTTTCATTTGGGTGTGCTGTAGGAGCTTTCTTTATGGATTCCTTAGGTAAAGCCAGTCAACCAGGACAGTGACTTCAGCTCACTGTAGTTATCTTATTCTGCAAACTTGTCAGAGTCGTTCTCTGCATGACAGTTTTATGAAAAAGGTGACTAATAGGAGGGTGGAAACATTTGATGAACTCTAATAAGAATTTCAAGTTTATTTTCTTGCACAATTTCCTCATTTTTATTTGTATGTGTTCCCATATAGTTCACTTTGTCCTAATATTTTTAATACTTTATATTCTTCATCTGTCCAAGTATACCAAGTCCACAGATTGCATTCTCCGTGAGACTACAGTATTAGTGGGTTTACAATTTTAGATTTTCTTTGACATTTTAAGGGCTAAAAGCAATTGAGTAATAGTGTTATAATGTACTGCATAAATCTCTATGATATGACAGGGTGTTAACATCATTAATCCCAACAGAGTAGGTGTTAATCCCATCCCACTTTCTTTTTTAAATGGTTTCTTTGCCTTAAAGATTTTTTAAAGTGTTTGCAATATCTGATACTTCTTGATCAGGAAAGAACTAACCAAAAAAAGTGTTTGTTTTTTTTTCATAACTACTTTACTTTGTCCTAGCAATGATATTTTTAATACACTCTGTTCTTCATCTGTCCAAGTATTTACCCATTCTTGTCCTTTAGAGGATACTTGCATGATGTCTAGCAGGACCTCCTAAGGGTATTCAGTGAAAAGATCGAGTAACTTGGCTATCTCTCTAGAAAAGAGTATGTTTTCTGTTGTGTAGATTTCTGTTTTAGTCACTAAAACCAGTTATATGGCCCTCCAACCAGCACATTTAGTTTGCTATGTTTGCAATAAATTATGTATTTTCTTATGAATTGTCTAACACCTCTTTTTCATAGAATCATAGAATCATTAAGGTTGGAAAAAACGTCTAAGGTCATCTAGTCCAACCGTCCACCTACCATCAAAACACTGAACCATGTCCCTAAAAAGTTACATCTGAGCTTGTTTGTCCTTCCTCTCTCACTCTTGTAACTCAAAACAGTCTTTTTCAAGGACTGGCAAAATTGTTTAGTGTGCAGTTGTCATGGGTGAACGGCTGTACATTGTTTATACATTTCTGTCACCTGGGAGTAAAATACATGGCAGCACAGTGACTGAAACTGATTCATTCTTGTAGCATTTCAGTTTGTTCAGTAGGTACCAGTGAGATCTCTTTTACTGGAGCTGCACTGTTGCTTGACCCTCTAGCACCAAGCAGTTCTGTGGTGATGGAGACTACAAAAGCCAGACTGTAGATCTCCACTGCTTAGAGTAGACAATTCTCGATATTACTGTGGGAAGAACAGAGAAGACTTCTAAATGATACTTGTGCAAAGCACATCAGTACCATAGAGCTTCTCACTGTTTCAACTCTGTAATTCCTTCAAGTATTACCCCAGGCATTACTGTGTAAACTGCACTGCAGGAGATGACCCCTATGTATGTTGTTTTATTTTTATATCCAAGGCTCAAAACCAATGGCTGCTTAGTTTGCAGTGATACCCAGTTTCTAATAAAATTGAGATCTGAAGTGAAGCTTCCCTTACTCTCCAACCATTTTACAACCCTGAACCTTACGTGTTTTAGAGGGAGGAGGATTGTAATGCTGATTGTGCCTGCTCAGTCTCAGTCTTGCCTTGTCCCACAGGATAACATCTTCCACCTCCCTGTTTTCTGAGGCTTTTATTATACCTATTCATTTCCTTCTAATCCATGGGATTTTTTGGTGTTCCTCATCCCTAAAACATCAACCTCGGTCATGTTTGTTTATTTGTTTATTTATTTATTTATTTATTCACAGCAAATATAGTTTCTTACTGTTTGTGAATATCTATTTAGATTATTTTATTAAGAATGAGAATATAGAATTAAATCAAAAGCAGTGAAAACTACATGATCTCATTTGGATGATGAATTTAGAATAGTAGGAGCACAGCTGTATGTACAATGATTGGACAAATAATAATACACAGTAATAACTCCCGGGAAGAAAGTCTGGACTCAGCTGGATTCTAATAGCAATGACTACAAGTAGTCTTTTATTCCATGATATTTATGCATGCCTTTCATATTGCTTAAGTTTCTAAAGCTACTGACAGGGAAAGAGAAGGTACATGTATACTGGTATCTTCATGTAGAAGTGGAAAGTTGCTTTCCAGATCTCAATACGTGAGCAAGCATTCATAATACACCCCCAAATCTAAGAACAGAAGCAAATCTCTTTTTACTATTTTTGTCTGTCTTGTCATGGAACTTGTCCGTGTCAATGATTTATTTATTTATTTTTCAAAATAATGCAGGTTTTGTTGTGGCATTGTATTTTAATTCTTTAAAAAGGGAAGCAATTGGAGAGGTGTTATCCAAATGGACAGTACACAGTAAGTGACTATGTTTCCTATGGAAATTAAATCAGAATATTCAAGACAACATTGGGTGAAAAAGCACTGTGTGCAGACAGTGTTAATAAAGTTGTTCTTCAAGAACAGGTGCTTCTTTTTAGTGAAGACTAATTTGTTCAGCCTTTCTTTTTTGTAGAAAAAGATTCCGCTTGCTTACTGTGTTTTAGTTGCCACAAGCTCATTAATATCTGTTAGACTTAATGATTTCCTTAAATCTTCAGAAGAGGATTACAAGTTATTTCTCTATGCTAAGTGTGGAGATTACAAGCTACAGCCAAAACATAGATATTTTGTAATGAAGTTCATACGGTTGACCTGTTTCAGGGCATTTTTGGGGTCTGTAGAATCCCTGTTTCTGATCTACTACATGAAAACAAAAATGCAAGTTTTTTATTCATTTTCTGTTGTCTTTAGTCCACTGTTGCATTTTGATTTTTGAAAATTAACCAAATATAGCTGATTTTTATCCTGAGTATAAATGCATTTGCAGTTTTAGTGCCTGGGTAAGCCAGTGAGGTTTCAGATTCTTCTCTACCTTACTATTTGTCAGTGTAATAATCAAAAGTAATTAATTTATTATAGCTTTTTTATTTTCATTAAGATGGTAATAAACATTTCCAAGCATTTTTAACAGAAACAAAGCAGAATAATTATAGGCAAAGGTGTGAAGTTAATTCTAGAAGCGTGGTTGCTCATTGTGTAAACTAAGAGAGAACTGCTTTAACTTACTTATGTATGATCACAAAGTGCTGTGTCCAAGACATAGGACTCTCTTTCCACTTGAAATAATGTCTTCCAGATAGAAACTGAATGTTTTTTTCCAAAGCCTCCTCTTGTGTGGATCACACTAATCTGATTCCCTCCTTCCATAAGCACCTTTTCCCTCACGTTAAAGTTGAAATGAAATGAAGCCTGTGCATTACAGGATTTCAATGTTATCTGCACAGCTTTCCAACTGAGATGATTTAGGCAAAGGAATCCAGTGATAAAATGATTAGAATGAGCTCATTAGGCTTCCGAGTCAGAACAGTGAAATAAGTATGGCAAAGTATCACCATTTTCGTTCATACTGGCTCTCCTACTCCCTGAACGTTAGGTATTTTAGAGGCAGAAGGATTGTACTGCTGATGCTGAGGAACCATGCCTGCTCAGCCTCAGTCTTGCCTTGTCCCAAAGGAACAGGATCATCTTCCACCTCCCTGTTTTCTAATGCATTCATTGGCTTTTATTTACTTTGTCTTAGTAGTCACAATGGACTGTTATTATCTCATCCCACTGATACATAGATGATGACTGATTCACAGGGAGGCTAAATATCTTATTTCATATGATTCAGAAAATCTGAAGACTGAATTTGTATGGGACTGAGTCCAGACATCCCAAATATAACCTTTGAATGTTTGATCTTGCTGACATGAGTTTGAGGGAAAAGCTTCTCTCTACAACTAGAATGATATCATTGCTGTTATCTAGAAACCTCTTCAAATGGATAAATTAGACCCTACATTTTAATTATAGAAATCATTTAATACTTTTCGCATCATCTGATGACTTCAGTTTTCTGCTACATGAAAGTATTACTAAGTTTTAGTTTCAAAAGCACTCTTGTACACAATGGTCCTACATTTTGCCCTGCAGCTGATGTTCAGTTCAATCAGCCAGACTTTCTTTAATACATGACACCTCACCTTAGACACTGACCCCTGCAAAGTCAACAAATGTCTCTTGACAGTTTGAGGATATTATACGTCCTCAGTACCCTTCATGCAATATCCTCTTACACTTTAGAGCAGGAGAGCATTTTGTGAAGAGTTCTGGTGGCTTCTAAAAGATTTTGAAATATTCAGTGTCTTCAACACAATCATATAATGTCCACTTCAGAAAGTAACTGCACCTTTCCATTTTCTCTTCCATCTCAGGCATTCTGTCAGTGATGTTAAGGGAAAGATTTCACCTCATATAGTAGTGCCATCCCCCCCACACACACTGTGATTGCACTTGATGTAAAGGGAAGGTGGAGTGAACCAGCTGATACAACAGTCATACCTATCTTTCTTTCAAACAGAGGAGGAACAGGAAGCAACATTGTGGTAGGGCAAAACTGGAGTCTAATATATGACAAAAGCACATTTATGTATCTCTTAGGCAATTTTGTGTGGTGTATCACACCAACATTTAAATGCTGAAAAAGGGCAAATATATAATTTCATAGTAAATTGAATTATCTGGTTCTCCACCATTCCCTTCCCAGTACAGTCACTGGCTCTCACTTCTATGTGAGAGTTTTTCATTCAGTAGATGGTAGATTCAATCCATGCTTGATACCTTATTCCGAGAGTTAGGGAAACTTCTTTGTATCAATTTGAACAGCATGTACTAACATGTTTATACTCTGTATTAGAAGACTTCTACAAAACATTAGAAATTTTTCACTTGATACCTTAGTCATAGAATATAACTTATATGGCTAAGACCCATTAATGTGATTAATGGGAACTTGGGCCTGGAAGAAGAGGTTGAATGGCAATGAGATGGAATTAATCAATTCAGGAGTCATCGATGGGACAAAATTAAATTAACTGGAACGCAATTACATTGGGAATTGCATGTTTGCTTATAGCAATGCAGGACAGCAAATCTAAGTGCCCAGTCAGCCATTCTATTAATTTTTCAGCCAAACTTTTGTAGCTTTATTGATATGCCCACACTCATTCGCACTTCAGTATATTTTATATTATCTCAACTATTTGCAGTATTTTCACTGAAAAGTACATATAGCAAACGTAGTAAAAATGAAGAAATGATTTTGGAGGCATTGACTGTCAAACTCGAAGCTGCATCTGATTTTGACTTTTGTGATTATTTCGGTTTATACCTCTTCTGATTACTTTGAACTCCATCCTAATTTTAAAAAGTAAACACAAGAAAACTCTATGCAGATACTGGATTGAAAATATTCTGTACCAAACTGTCATTCCTTTATTAAGTAATGAGAGATATTTTCTTTCAGTTGTCCCTTTAAAGTGCGTTTTTCTAGTCCCATTCTAGTCCCAGCATTTATCATGTTCACGCTTTTAATTTTTCTTTTTTTGTCAACACCTTTCAGTGTAATACCACTGACATTCTGCATTTCTAACCAGTTTCAAAGATGAAAGGAAACTGTTAGAGGAAGTTGTGAAACATCCACTCTCTCCCCTTTGATGCTATTAAGCCCTAAGATTTTGGTGCTTTTAGTGTTAAAATACACTCCAGCACTTCCAAATGTACAACATGAAATTTAACTGCTTTCATCTATTTGTAGGGCTAAATCATAGAAATATTAGCTTTCTTCAAAACAAATTAGATTTTTATTTAAAATTCTCTTGCTATTATTGTGGTTTACCCTTTTTTTTTTTTTTTTTTTTTTTTCCCCTTATGCTATTATGATAGTTGTTCATTTGCTTATTAATTGACATGCAATTCAGGCACTTTAGAAAATTGTTCATGCCCTTGACCTTTTATTGCGATGAGTGCACTATAAAATAGAAGTGCAGTTGATAGCAATTGATGTCAAGGCCATAATAATATATTCTGTTGCATCAGATTTTTCAAGAAAGCAACCTATTATTAAAAATATTATGAGTTTTATTGAGTTTGGCAAATAAATAGAAACTGAACACAAAGAAAGTAGTTATTAACAGGCTTCAGTCTGTAGTTCTGTTCTTTCATAGAGGAGTCTCTATTCTAAGTCATAGCAAATTTTGATTTGTTGGACCTTCCTGTGACCTTACATGGACCTTACTGTGAGGATGAGGATTTCAGCTAAGTTGCTGGGAACATACGTCAGAAAGAACACTGAAGATCATCTCTGAAAGATATTTCAGTGTGTTGTAATATTTATACTGAAAATGAAATGATGATTCCCCTCTTCTCATGCACATGACAGTGCTTCTTGGGCTTATTCTTGGTGAGAATCCTCACTACTGTTCACAAGCTAGAAATTTGACCTTGATTTCTAAACCTCTGTAACTAGACTTTATTTTCTTGAAAAAAGGAAATTAATTTTAAATCCTGCTTGAACTGTTTATGCCTTATTCTGCTTTTGTTTTCCAGAGCGATTCAATGTATATCTTATGCCTACACCAAATTTAGATATCTATGGGGAATGTACAATGCAGATCACACATGAAAACATCTATCTCTGGGACATCCACAATGCCAAGGTCAAGCTGGTCATGTGGCCTCTGAGCTCTTTGAGGAGATATGGACGTGACTCAACATGGTTCACATTTGAATCTGGAAGGTAAGAGCTAAGGAGAAACGGCAAGGAGATGTGAATTATTTTTGTGATGCAGTCTCAGTTAGATTTGCCTCTTATCTTAAAGTAAGAAAGACAGAGTACATGACTTCTCCATAGACTTCCATTTGTTGAATATTACTCTTCAATATATTCAGACCAGTGTTTGAAATAAACATTAATATACCTCATATTTAAAATGAGCTTAAACTTTCCTGCCTGTCACATCCCCTTCCTCTGATTTTTATTTAACTGCCACTGAACTGTCATTCTTAAGTTTTATAGGTCTCACTATGCTTATGTGCTAGTGTGATACATATTTGAGTACTGTTGGTGTAAAAGAAATGAATTCTGGATCATGGAAAAGGCTCATCATACAGGGAAATAGCTTCCATCACAGTAGATATTACTTTTTGGATGTTCCTGATGACTGATTGCTACCCTGGTGTATAATTGCAAGCAAGAGTACGGAGAACATTGTGAACCCATAAAAAGGCTAGCTCTATTTTCCAGTCTGCATTTCTTTAATCCTCGTTGTCATTTCTATTCTCAGATCAGTTTTAAATATCCGTGCAGCTCTGTTTTGCCTCCCTTTCCTATCTTTTTTTAATGCATTTCATGCCTTCATTTTCTGTCATTAGGTTCACTACCTTTTCTTTTTTATATATTCCAGGTGTATTTCTGTCCTTGATGATTTGTCTTACATTTTGAGGTTCTAGTTTAAAGTCTGCCTTACTTATATTGAAGCTTGAATTAGCTGGAGCAACCTATGGAATCACAACTGATACCATGCTATTTTTTTAACTGCACTGCCTCATTAAAAACTTTATACACATTTCAGTGTGTAATTGTTAAATTTTGTTATGTTTACAAATATCTGATATTTGCAAAAGTACAGTTGGTGATCACAGACAGAAAGACAGATGAGTTAGAACTTACAGCCTAACGAGGTAGCAAACAAAATTCCTCCACTGTTTCTTACTGATGGGATTTATTACTTAACTCGTAAGTTTGCATATCCAGATTGATCACCAGAGAATTTTAGTGCCCTGCTACTTTTCTGTGGTAAACTCACCATTATCAATCATGAAGACATAATTCCTTTTTTTATTTGTATTGTTTTTCCAAAAATCAGCAAAGGCTGAGCCATACTTTAGTTCAATTTTGATGATTAAGCCTTGGGGCTCATTCAAGTGTACTATTTTTGCAGGAGCAATTTGCTAAATCATTCCTTCACTCAGGCCTTAAACTGTCTCATGGGAAACTACTTCAAGCAGCATGCTGTTCAACACCAGAAAGTGGATGAAATGCCAAAAACAAGGCCTAAAACATACCATATTCATCTGGAGAAGAAAAAAATAAGGAAAAAAGGATTAGCTTTATCCTATTCTTTCTGAATATCCCATTCATCTGACTCTTTAACTTAGTTTATATTTCCAAGTATACATTCTGTTAAGGAGGAAAGGGTAATTTTTGCATTAAAAGGATACTGATTGATGTGTTTGTTTATATAGTATAGTATATCTCTCTTGAGAGGATCTACTCCTTTTAATTGACTCTGGAGGAAACTACTTGAAAATGAGAATTGTCATTAAGTAAAGATTGAGGTGCAAAAACTAATTCAAATTAATCACTTGGAGTTGATTTGTTATCTCTCAAAAAGCGTGCATGCTTTTTCTGCGGTGTTTTCATTATAAAAATGTCATTCCATGTCATACTGAAATCTCTCCTTTTGCAGAACTGTTTCTTTCTGTACTGCTCTATTTCTATCGTACATCAGTACTAACAGAGTATACATATTGGCTGTAAACATTCAGGTAAAATGGGAGTTTTATCTCTCTGCTTTTTCAAGCCTCCCACAGAACTTTAATTTCATACTAGTATCTGAGTATTAGTATCATCATCCCCTACATCCATAGACCATGCAACCTGATGAAAGTGGATTGTTTTCCTGCATTTATGATTATGAGATAGTTCTGCCTTTATCTGCCATGCTTTATTGACTTTGATCTGATTCCTCCCTTTTTCTTGCTTGGGAGCATATTTTTATATGTCTGATTTGGAAATGCGTAAAGGCTAGATAAAATTAGCAGAAAAATGTGGAGGTAAAAAATAGAAGAAGAGAAAAATCAGTGTTTTCAATGACATCTGATAACTATATAGGGCAATACTGATGCTCTTTTTTAAAATCTGTTGTTTATTTTTGTGGGGTTTTATTTTTTAATCAGCATCTTTCTTATCTTTCTGAACATGGTTTTATCTTTGTCCCTTGATCTTCTAGTACCTTAATGCAGTAAATTCCTATGCATGCTGTCTTATCAGAAGTGAAGCACTCATCCATGTTTTATTAGAATGTTACATAGTAAAAGTGGTAAAGGTGTTGTTGCTTTGTTTTTTTTTTCCCTAAGGCTTAAATATTAATAGAGACAATTGTTCTCAAGGAAATATTTTGAAATAGGTTCTTATTTTTTACTGACCCTTAACAGCTATGCAGTACATGTCCATGTAGTTAATTTGTATGAACGTTAAGAGGTCAGTTTTATGTATATTTATTATCCATCTATATTACTTTATTTCACAAAGCAAATCCCTCACATTAAAATGTGGACATCATATTCACAAAAAAAAAGATACCGTGTTAAAAAAGTGGATCAAATTTCAGCTTTCAAACAATTAAATTTGTATTTAATAAACATATTGCCTTTCATTTCAATTGAATATGTACTCAGATATATAAAAATAAACTGTTTGTTTGTCTAATGTAATCTAATTGCTACACAGCTGAAAGATGTCTAAATCATTGGAGGAATGAACACAGATTTTTTTTCCTGCTCATTTTTCCACTCAATTTGAGTTTGTGACTAAGTATCTTTGCACTAGCTGTGAAGTTAGAACCATTCTTACTCTTCATTACATAGCAAACCACTAAAAGTAAATATTCCTTGCAAACCAATTTAGTCAATTCTTATTCTTCCCTATTCAGGATGAGGGGAAAGCACAGTTTTATATGTCTTAGTTTGACACAGAATGCTGAGATTCTCATAGTTTGAAGTACCTGTGTTATGGTTTAACCCAGCAGGTGGCTGGGTCATTTGCTCACTCCCCACCTTCCCAGATGGATGGGGCAGAGAATCAAAAAGAATAAAGTAAAACTCATGGGTTGAGATAAAACTTTTGACTAAGATAGAGAAAAGGAAAATAGTTATGACTATATATGTATATGTATCTATGAGTGTATATAGTAAGTGATGCACAAGCAATTGCTCACCACCCCCTGAACAATGCCTAGCTAGCCCCTGAGCAGGGGAAGAGAGAGAGATGAGCTCCCACTCCCACTATTTCAGTATGATGTTATATGGTATGGAATATCCCTTCAGCCAGTGCAAGTTAGCTGTCCTAATTCTGTTCCCCCCCAGCTCCTTGGGCCCTTATCTGAGAATGGCCTTGGCTCTGTACAGCACTACTGAGCAGCGACTATAAACACAACTATAAAAATGCTGTGTTATCAACATTATTTTTCTCCTAGAACCAAAACATAGCATCATAGCAGACACTCTGAAGAAAAAATTCCATTCCAGCTGAAACTAAGACAGCCTGTCAAAGGTATTCCCATACAGTCAGTTCATTGATCAAAAAATATTAATTCTCATCTCTGTAGGGCATAACAACGGTTTTGTACTGATTGATACTGTACCTCTGACATAGTGAATGGGAATTCAGTAATTTAGAATACATACAATACTTTTCCAAAGGCAGGCTTTACACCAAACTAGATTCAGATTGGCTTGGCTGGTTTTATTGTTGAATTGTTAATAAGTCAACAAGTTTTCCTTAGTGTACATAACCAGGTAATTTGTGCAGGCACCTCATTATTGTTATTTTAGATACTGAATGTGTTGGACATACTGTACATAAGAATGCAGTTGATCAGTGAAAATGTGCTCATTTCTCTTGGAATCTGTGGAATTACTTCTCCACATGGGTGTTAATGTGTGACTGATCCTGATTTTAAGGTCCTGAAATGGAAAACGTGCTCCTTAGGAAGTGCTCACTTAACTGTCTAGAAGAAGACAAGTATGTTCTGCAAGTATGTTCTGGAATAATTAATTTTATGCAATCTAAGAAACAAGCCAAAAAAGTAATAGAATAGGCTCAGATAAATTATCTCAGGTACCAGATTAGGTGAGAAGTCACTGTTTTCAATGCTAAAGTTTCAGTATTCATTTCATTTCTCCAGTGTAAACCAAAAAATCTTAAGGCCATAAAAAATGTTTGAAATTTACTCTCTGGAAAAAGCAAAAGCATAAGTCGTCCAAGCTTGTAGGAAAAAAAAAGAAAAGAAAAGAAAACAATAATAATCCTGGCTGAGCAGTTTTTCTAGGAGAATAAGAAGGGAATTCCTAAGAATTCAGATTTTTTTTCATATCTTGGATTAAGGAAAAGTAAAAATGTGTGGACACTTTGTTCTTCTTGGAATGTTGGTTCTTTTTTTTTTTTTCCTTTTTTCTTTTTCTGCAATTCTGCCATTTACATTAAACAGCATTTTCTAGGTATATATGGAAACTGTCATTTCCAGTCTGTTAAATGCTGGTCTGAGGTATCTGAGCAAAAGTCATGCTCGTGTCAAGTTATGTACGGTAAGGAATTGCAATAAGGCTATTTGCTGTGGAAGCCCAAGCCAAACTTTGTCAGATATCTTCAGTTTCCAGCTAAGTAGAGAGGTGGAGACAGTAATTATGCTCCTAAAGTTTGGGCAAGAATAGAAATAGCTATGAATCCATGACACGCACCTTTTTCTGAAATTTACTTTCTTTTATTTTGTATACAAGGTATTGAAATTTAAATGATTTCACATATTTCCAAGTTTATTTATTCCATGCATTTGCAGAACGTAGTGTGAATACTGTGGCATTATACCAGATTAAACTATGCCTTCTTTATTTTACTCTGATTGTGTTGTTTTATTATTCATCAGACAAAAAGTAATGAAATGTGGTATTCCATTTCACATCTAAGATCTGAAATCCATTTCTTTGGTTAAGAAAATGTTAAGCTCAAACCTGGCAGAGTGGTTGCATGAGGATTTCTCAGATACTTTTTTTTTTCAATTTATGAGACCCAAAACTGACATACTCATTTTTTGAGCTGTAGATACACAGATGCTAGGGTTATCTGAAGCAGAAAGTTCAGTGTTTGCTTCAGGCAATACATCTGACTGAAGTCTTTCATTTGTCTGTCAGACCTCTGTGGTGATTTTTGGTATGAATGCAGAAAATATTAGTCAATTAACCCTTCAGTTATGGGAAATACCTTCTAAGTGGGGAGAAGTGCCTTATATATGAACCGCATTAAACAGTTGTTCTGGGCATTCACCTGCTGGTGTGAGTGCACCAGCTCACGTCCACAGCATCCTGAAGAAGAATATTCCATTCTTGATTGCTGATGTAATGTCTAAATCATGAAATAAGCTTATCATAGCTTCAAAAACAGCCCAGAATTTCTAAGTATGCTTGGGTTTAAAAGCAGTATGATTGAATGTTCTTGTGCAGATGCAGTAAACAGATTTATAGTTTCACATCATAAGCATTCTTTCTGAGTTCTCAGTAACCTTGTCAAGGTTTTATGATTTTTGGTTACTGGTATTCCACATCACAACATCATGTAGTGCACTGCGAGTTAAAGTGTTAATGGTCCAATTCCGGGTACCTGTCCAGAAGAGAAGAGCTACATTCCCCAGGGGGCTTTGTGGTCAGTGGGGAGATGATAGATATAACTCCTGGCAAGGTCACCTGATCGGGCTCTTCTCTTCTTCGCTCTTCTCCATCACCCCTCCTCGCTGCTGCCTGTCCCGACTGCACAGCATCACTTCAGTATTACTGTAAGGCCTACAGCTTTCAGATACTCTCTCATTGTATTTGATTTATTAACTTCAATTCTAATTATATTGTATTATAGTGTTTTGTCTTGCATTCCAATACCATATTTTTTAGTAAATTAGTTTGTTTCTTCTAAAATCGTTGCCGCTGTTTTTAATTATTTTGGGGTACCCTTTTTCCCTTTTCTGGAGGCGAGGATTTTGTGAAATCCCTCTACCCCACTAGTCACAGAACCGGGCCGAACCAGCCCGTCAGCTGTTGACAAACCTCCACTTTTTTATTATTATATATTTTCTATTACACCTTTTAATATTTTCAAAAAACTCTTATTTACCCACCATGTGAACTTATGTGTTTTTGTTTTATCTGTGTTTTCACACTCCATGTTCCCCTCCTTCCCATATTCTTCCTCTAAGTGGCATTTGTTACTAAAGGATGAAAAGAAATATATATTAAAAATGTATATTTATGGGAAAAAACACACATGAATATTTAATATGTAATAATCATGTAGCTCTAATTTTAGGACAAGAGACAATACCACCACTGAAGATTCAATTAGTTCCTGGTGTTTAGTAAAACCATGGTTACATTCTAATACATTATAACTGTAGTTCTATTCCTACTTTTTTTTCCATTCCATTCCATTCCAACTCCAATTCCCAGTTTCCTTCTGCCAAATTCCTGACCTGGAATAACTTCTGCATTAAATCTGATTGATTTAAACCCTATCTATCTTAAAAGGAGTTGTGTGTTTAACTAACTCATCTACACGATTCTTATTCTGGTTTTGATCATTGTACCTAATCTAAGAGCTCTTTTGCTGGGAAAAGAAAGAAAGAACAGAGAAAGAAAGGAAGGAAGGAAGGAAGAAAGAAAGGAAGAAAGAAAGAAAAAGAAAGAAAGAAGGAAGGATGGAAAGAAGGATGGAAGGAAGGAAGGAAGGAAGGAAGGAAGGAAGGAAGGAAGAAAGAAAGAAAGAAAGAAAAACTAATATGGCTTGTAATAACTGATTTATAAAGTGCTCATTGCATTTTCCCTTTGCCAAGTCTTCTCTCAGACTGATTTAACGATGGTAGGAAAGAGTGTGATCCACCAAAATTCATACAGTAAAATTCTCTACAATATAACCAAATTTGGCAAACAGAAGTAGGGATTATATAACACCTTTTTAATTCTAAATTTCTGTTCATAAGTAAGTGTTCTGCTTTTCTTTTGTCTGCGTTTTAAAAATTCAACCGCTATCTACAAAACCCTTGCTTTAACTGATAAAGAATGCCTGAGACATTGCACTTTGTCATAAAAGCTCTAATTTTTATGAGAAAAAACAATGGCATCTCAAAAAGACAATGTATTTAAATAATACGGTTATCTTTGTTAAGTCTGTGCAAACAGATTGAAAAGCCATTGACTCCTTGAGCAACAAAATCCACAGCTGAAGGAAAAAATATATACATACTATAAAATAAATATATAATTTATTTATATATTATATTTATTATATAATATATATAATATATTATATTATAATATATATTATATTATATATTATATTATATATATTTATATTTTATTATATATATATGTAAAATATTTTACATATATATGTATATATGTAAAATATATACATACTGAATCTGTAGGAATTAAAGCATTATTAATTTCTTGATGAATTTGCACCAAGTGGAATACATGGTCATCTATGGTTTGTCTAACAAGCACAAAAGATGTACAACTCAAAGTGGAAGCTATTTATGTGGTATTTTCCAATCAGGCAGGCCCAGCGTGGGTTTTTCTTTTCAGCTGATCACATATCCCATATCACTGAGTGATCGAAACATTACAAAGCTATTAATGAAATCACTAATAACTGTATTGTGTTTGCCTAATATATTAGCAGATAGCATGTTACATTTATTTTGATGATTGCGAGATTACAGGGACTATGTCCTCAAATTGAAGCATATGATTTCCTTTTTCCTTTGTAACATGCTTGTGTGGCAAAATCAAAGTAGGTCTTGTTTTAAAATGTTTTGAGAGTATGCCTCATCTTGTTTTCTAATGACATTACATCCATACTTGAGCCCAGAGAATTTGACATTAGGACTGCTCTGAGAGTAATGCTTCCTATTTTATTATACTGAGACACATCAGTGTTGGATCTTGATAGTAAGACATTAGATGTTGAATCTTCCCACCAATAAACAGCTAAATTATGAACCAAAGGCATGTCAATGAATTACTCCACATGATAAAAAATGGCACCCACTGACGCCCATTGACACTTGCTGAACATCAGTACCCAGTGGGCGTGAGCACAGTGAGGCAGTGGGTTGTGCATTTCAGCAGTGGTGACAGTGACAGAGGGTCACCTCCTCTGGTGCAGATTTCTACAAGTGCGGCATGCAGGCTCTTCTTCATGGCTTATGGTGTTGACTGTGTTGAAAAATAGTGTTTGGTAGCTGAGAATTTCCTCTATCAAATAATGTTTTTGTGCTCTTTGTGTCTGCTGTTGTTTCCATGGAAATAAATAGGAAGCATTACTTTTGAAGCAACCTATGTATTTACCATTTTACAGTTGTCGCTTTTTCACACATATTACTTGGCTGCAGGCATGTATTTTTGCATTAATATTCCTGATGTTGAATATGACTAATGAGGTTATTGCTGTGCAATGTATGAGCAGAAAGAAACAGACACAATAATTCATACATTCTTAATCATATTAGGACTCAATTATCATTTCTGCTCCACATTTTAACCTTTGAATTCCACAGTGAGCTAAAATTAATCTCATATGGCAGTTCTGAACAACTATAGATGCCCCAGCACCAGATCCTTTTCTCTGCAGAAATTGTAACAACCTTTAATCTTCTACTTCAAAATACAGTAGGACTGATACATCACAAATTTGAAACATAAAACAATTTTTAAGAAAGTGTCATCAGTTTAAAAAACAAACAAATGAACAAACAAAAAAAACAACAGCAAAACTCAGGCATGCATCTCTACGAAATGCTAACACGTTTCTTAACACTCTTTATTTTCATACAGATACCATTTACAGTAAGAACCAGAATTTCTATTTTAGCTCTTAAACAGTGTTGCATTTCTCTTCCAAACCAAACCAATTTGCATGAGTTGATTAAAAATGCTGAAACTAGGCACTTAATTATCTATATAGACAGCAGGAGAGTGTTCAGTACTTAACACAGGGAAACTCAGAATGCCACACTTTGAACAGAGGCCATCTAGCTAGAACAAATACTAAGCACCAGTAAATCCTTTTCTCCAAAGATTGTGAATGTAGAACCATGACTGAGGAGATTTGAAATGTCCTCTCTGTACCGTGCACTGTACAAACATAGAAGGAAGTAATCAATATGCAAAGAGCAAGATTTGCGCAACAGAAGAGCCTTGTTCATGAATATGTAGGAACCTGCTTGCTTGCACATGCACACACACAGCATGGCAAAAGCATACAGGGGCGTGTTTTTAAACAGTTGTGGGCTTCATCTGTTGTCAGGAACTGTGGTTCCTAGGCTTCAGCTGGCACGTAGATTTGTTTTAAGGATCATTTGGATGTCTGAACAATTGTCTTTTGTGTGTCACATGAAAAACTGCACTGGAATTTTTTATTTTATCCTCTTTCTTGTGTTTTAATGATGCTAGAATCAAGATTTATGTAGCAGGACTTCTACTCATGAGCTAAGAAATCAGTTTTAGAGGGTGGTCTTGGAAGGTTTGCTAATGTCTGCCTGGTTCTCCCGGTTCTTTCTGGTGGTGTTAATTCATTGTTCTCACAAATAATATGTTAACTGATGAAATACATACCGGCATCTTACTGTTTACCTTTCCTAAGTTGTAGTGTATCTGCAGAGTGCCCACTGGCTTCTTTGCTTTGAAAAGAGATTATTGGAGTGGCTTTGGCTCTTGCTGTCGTTCACAGAAGTGCAACAGTACCTCTTTGTTCTGGATACAGAAAGCGTGTGACAGCAGAAATTTCCATGTTTGCTCGTTTCATCAGTCATTGAAATGTGGTTTTTCATTGAGTTGAATGCTGCTATCAACAGAGCTTTATATGCATTCATATTGCTTATGTACATTTGCACACCTGTGTGTAATCTCTGCACTTAGAACTGTCTTGTAATATGTATTTGTGGGTTACTGACCTCCACAAATAGTTATTTTCTACTAGTTATTTTCTACTGCTTTATTTATTTCAAGTCTCATTTAAAACATCAATCGATGATCTTTAAAGTAATGATCTGTTTCATTAAATTGTTTCTGCATTTCCATTAATTTCATTAATTAATGATTAATTCCATTAATTATGTCAATAATAATTAGGAAAACAAAGTCTTCTCCACTGTAAAAGACTATAGGTTAAAAAAAAAAAAAAAAAAAAAAAAAAGGAAGATGCTAATATTAAAAGTAAATTGATGGGGAATCAGCTTTCATTTGTTTGGGGTTTTTTTTTGTGTGCAGAATTTTTTTTAATTATGTATTCATACAAAGCAGTGAACACTTAGGATTGGTTAAAGCCTTTAAAATGTGCTTAAAAACTGATACAGGTTTTTCATTGCTTCTCAACAGCCGAACTCTTAATGAAATCCAAGTTACATTTCACAAGCACTTGCTACCAAGACAAATTCAAATAGAAGAAAAAATATTTTTAGAGACATATGCTACTTATAATACAATGTAATATGTGCATTCTTCCCCACTGTAAATACTCTGGCAAATGGCTGTATATATGTAACTAGGAACGCCTGGATGAATTATCAAATTGAAGTTTTGTGGGTAGTTTCTTTTCTTTTTAAGATAATGCTGGTACGCTCTGGTGGAGTACAAGTGCATGTGCTAAATTCAGTTAATGTTTTCACAAAGCATTATGCTAAGGAGAAAAAGGAGCTGATAATTGAAAACCATGTCACAGCTCTCACAGAATTATCATACATTCTGCCCCCCTCAAGTCTTTCACTGCAGCTAAGTGTCCTCTAGTTCTAATTTAAATTAACTAAAGAACACTCAAAATACTGTCACATAAGGGAGATGGAGAGCACTTTACACACAGTGTCTGCTCAGTAGCATTCTAGAAAAGCAAGGTTATTCTTGAGGTGGGCTTGACTGGTCCCAAGGGCTCCTTTAATCTTCCTCTTATAAATAAGGTACCAAAGGAAAGTTTGTCCCTTAGCCCCTGTCAGTGGAAATGCTATTAGCTACTGTGTCCCTCCTAATAGTACTTCTTCACGATCACTGTAAGTTATTGCTATTATTGCACTATTAATAATTCTGTGCTTTGAGTAATAGCGTGATGGTGTGTGATTTATTTCCAGTATGAGTAGTCACTTGTCACACATTCTCTAAAAAGCTTCCTTCTTATTAGAGAGAGGGTAGGGAAAGGCAGAATCTAATGGAATCCCTCAATCTCAGCAGTTCCAGACATCATTTGATCTTTCTGACTCTCTGGAAGAAAATTCAGTGCAGTGCTATAACTCACCGTACTGCTTCATCTACTTGATTATCCTGTCAGTGTCCGAAAAGTCAAATATAACATTGCTCTCAAATGGCTTGCTTGAATCAGTGCAACAATGCATGTTATTACATTTTAAAGATAGATATATGCTTGTATATATATTAATTTCCTGTCCAGCTTGGAAAATATTCCTCCATCAATATATTTTAAATGATACCTGATGCAGTTTTGAAAACAACAGTGTTTTGGGAATAGCAAAAGAGACCTTTATTTCCTTAATTGCGTGCTATTATGCCTGAATAATCATGTAAGTGGACTTATAAAGTAATTAAAACTACCTTTGATAATATGCAGCATTTAAAAACTTAAAAAAACCCATCCCAAACCTGAAATCTTCTGACCTTAACTATCATTTACTGTCAGAGAAAGAACTGAAGGGCAGTTTAGATGATGATTCAGTAGAAAGCCCTGATGTTCTTTCAGATGATGATTGAGAGTGCCTAACCTTTATTTAATGAAAACAGGTCAGATGATCTATCTTTCTGGTGACTTACTTATCTCAGAGAACTGACACTGCCACCAGAGAATAAGAAGCCAGAGAATAAAGGGCGAGAGCGGCGATCCAAACCAGCAGTGGTCTGTAGTGAACCGTGGCACGAGTGTGCCAAAGGTGTTTTGTACACAAATTGGACAGCAAGTGGACCAGCCTGCTAAGACTAGTAGAAATTCAAGAGATTGATGAAAATCAGAAGGAAGGTTTTGTGTGGGAGAACAGAATGGACTAAGTGTGTCGAATCAGAGGATGAGAATGTGCTCATGATGTACTTGAGCTGGCAAGAAAGAAACGGAGAGGGATTTTTTTTGAGTAAGGGTAGATTTTTGTTTTATGACGCACTATAACAGCTTTTGAAATATGTTTAGTTTTAGGAATTACATCTATTCAAAAACTGTAGAAGATCTGAGCAAAAAGTAGCAAAGAGTTTGGTTGGGGTAAGTGCTTGTCATTGGCAGATGCTGACCATCTCAAATTCTTTATTTCACAGGTAGTTTGTCTTTTATGCTAGGCTTGCTTAAGCCATGTTGCACTGATTTCTCTCTTCAAGAGAAAAAAAAAAAAAAAAGAAAGAAAAAGAAAAATGAGCATGATTAGCTCTCAGCCTTAGAAGTGCGGATGAAATGGAGGGCAGCCAAGAAAAAAAGTGTTCAGTGCATGTGAAAGTAGTGTCAAATAGCTGGTAAAAAGGGCCATCAGAGAAATTAGAGCGAAAATAGTAATACACAGAAATAGAAATGTATATTAGCATTTGTCTTGAGAATAATGCTCTGTGATACAAAGGATGTCTATAATATGAATGTTCCAGAGTGAGAAAATGGGGAAATACTTCAAAAAACTTGGATGTTATCTGGGATATTCAAAATGGATTTTATGGCACACTTTACATAACCCCAAACTTGCTCAATCTATTATGCATAAATTTCTAAGGAAGGACTGGTCACGTATGAAAGCAGGAGTACCCATTATACTTGATTTTTCACATAGGGGTCTTGTACCCTTTTTATTCTGCCACCCATGGTGTTACCTATTTGGATAGCTATATATATAAATTTTTAATGAAGCCAGTAGACCTTGCGTCTATTCTTCATGGATTTTTTTAAACCTGGCATACAGAATCATGAACGGAAGTAATTGATGCAGTACAGCATACAGAGCAGTTCCGTGGATGTTATAAATTCCTTATAAAAAATATTGCTAAAACAGTGTAAAACAATAGGAGCCTAAATAATGAAATATTGAACCTCGACAAGTAAGCTCAAGTGTAAAAATATCTTGTTAGTATTTTTTTGGTGGATTTTTTTTTTGTTTCTTTGTTTTTCCATTGCTTTTTTGTTTGTTTGTTTGTTTTCAGAGCAAAGGCAGATTGCTTTTTTCAGTTGCTTCCTTACTATGCCCCATGTTTGCTGGGACTTGTCAAAGAGCCTCTCATGCTATACAGAAAGCCAATTTGAAAAAATATTTGCGAAGAGTAGAAGATGGCACATGCTCAAGATGGCCTATTCTTGTCATTCATACACTTTGTAGAACATTACACCATTTTATTTTAAGCGAAATCATCACTAAAACTAGCACAAAACATATTATCTAGTACAGTATCAGTAGTTTCATGTAGGACCTATGGTATATATTCAGATAAGAGAGCTTAATGAAACTGTTTGCTATTAATCAGAGATAGATAGAAATATTCATTTAACAAAACATCAAAAAATGGATCGCCATTCCACACAAAGGAGTTTTGGAAATAAGACAATTCTTGGAAAATATGTGTGCAGTCTCTCTAAGTATCTACAAACCATAACTCCTGCTTTCTGGTACTTTTTCATCCTTTTGTGTGAGTTCCTCTCTTTTTTCTGCATCATTTGATCTTTGTGTTTCCCTGCGATGTTTTCATTTTGCAGGCCACTCTTTTTTGCTTTGTTTTGTTTTTGTTTGTTTGTTTTGTTTTTTGAACTTCTTTTGTTCAGTAGTACTTTTTCCTACCCACTTACTCGACTAATTCAAAGGAGTTTCTTCTTTAATATAAGAAAATTCTACAAAAATATTTTGAGGATTCTCAAGTCCTTATCAAGCTGCTACTTGCCTGAAGACTCACTGCAATTGGTTTTAGCAAGCAGGCTAAAGACAGATCCTAGCAGAGTGTTTTCCCACTGCTGGAAGCACCAGCAGAAGGATATTATCATGTGCACAGTCAAGGCAGGTTTCAGAGGTGCCAGGCAAATGGAGGGTTTGATCCAAAACAGAATTGCTACTGTTTGCAATTGTGAGTAGAGGTAAAAGCTGCCTACTTCACTTCCTCCTGGCTTATGTAAAAGAAGAAAAGTTAAAGAAAGTGAGAGGGAATACCGCATATAGGAGATTGGTGGAAGTTCAGTAAAGGTTTTAATACTTGTGGTGGGGGCCATATTTTTCACGCAATTATTTTTTTATGTCATTACTGCGTATACAGTTTAGCACAAGGAGCTTATTTCACTACTTGTTTCTGCATGCATGTCTAGGTAACGTTCAGGCCAGGAATGTGATCTTAGCTAGGATTTCTGGCTGTGTTTATTTTTTATTTGTTTTAGCAAATCCCTGTCCCATATCTCATCCCTGGTGCTTTAGTCTGTCCCAGGGATTGCTGCTGTGACAGGCTATTCCCAAAGTGGACATGACAACCTGCCAGTTTTGTGATTAGTGTTGTTGAGTCCTTGGATATCATTAGCATATGTTAATTACTCATTAGTGGATGTACATAGCATGGTAAGTGTCTCTAGATAACTCTTCATGCCCATAATATTTGCATATGACTTTCTAAAAATTCCTTTGTGGCCAAAGTGGTCAAAGCCGTAGCTCTCATGCCTTGCAGACAGAGTGACATTGAAAGAAAACAACAGTGCTTAAGTCTCCATCACAGTAAACTCCTAGTATATTGAAAGATTCAGCACTGATCATCAGTGCTTTAAGTGGCCAAATCCATTAAGGATAGTGTGTTATAAAGGGCCAAGGGGGTACCCACTTGAAATGTTCTGCAGTGTTTTCTCTTCAAGAACATACAGCATAGAGTGCTGAGTGTGTTCCCTGTATCACAGAATCGCAGAATCATTAAGATTGGAAAATACCACTGAGATAATCTAGTGAACCCATCCCACTAACCAATGTCCTTCAGTGCCACATCTACCCTTTGCTTGAAGACCTACAGGAATAGAGGCTCCACCATCTCCCTGGGCAGCCTGTTCCAAGGTATAACCACTGGTTCCGAGAAGAAATTTTTCCTCATTACATTTTTACAACCTGAAACTCCTCTGGTGCAACTTAAGGCCATTACCTCTTGTCCTGTCACTAGTTACCTGGAAGAAGTGGCCAAGCCCGACATTGTTCATGCTGCAGTTTGTGTGCCTCGTTTTTGAATGCAGCATTAATTTTCTATAAATTAAATAACTTGTGTTTTGAGTAAACATCGTAATTAACTACATTAACTATAACTAATTTGCTTTCTTCCCTGCTTTTCTTCAGGATCTGTGTTTCTAAACATAGCTTTATATTAGTTCATTAATATTTTTTACCTCTATTGCCTTAATATTATTCAACCATCAAAAATCTTATTAATTTGTTAGTGTTCAACCCTCCGGAAATTTTCCTTACTCTTCTTATGTGGATGTATTCTTGTACTTTTATCAAAGTATGGGAAATACCTGTGTCCTATCCTTTCTGTCAATATAAAGAGCCAAGTAAGGACCCAAACACAGGATCTGTCTGCATCATGGTAATTACAAAGCGTTTCCAATAGCATTTAATATTTAGACGTATTATAGGACAAATTCTTCTGTAGACCAACTTTGAACATGGTCTCATGTTAAATATTTAATGTCATATTTATTGGTATGTGCAGATGCAAAGTGATATTTTATTGATTCTTTTTGGCTGAACTTTTAGATTGAGCATAATCAGTTATTCCAAATATTTTTGGCTCGTGGAGTGTTCAATATCATAGTTCCCCTAGTTCCTCAAAAATAAAAGAAACTATTGTACCTATGAGAATTAGTTCTTTGGCTGTTACTTTGCTAACATCTGTAAATTGGTAGATGCATCCATCTTACAAAACTCCTGTGAGAGAATGAATGAGTTTGGAGTTGTGCAACACTGGCACATTCTGTGCCACAGAAACAGTTTGGAAACTAGCAAGTCTCACCTAAAAAGGTTTCCATCATCAAGACTCTGGCTGGAAACAATCCCAAACATAAAGATTTGGCTTTAGGGCTTTAAAAGGGAAAAAGAAGAAAATAAAGATCCTGGGCCACTAAGTTTTATTGCCTCTATTGTAGCAAGTACTGATGCACTGCCACAGGGTTCTAGTGCTATTATGCTCTTATTTGTTTTAAACAGTAATGACTTTATTTGGGTTTTCTCTCTACAATTTTTGTGTTTGGGAAAATCAATGTTATTAGTGTAGGTAAATGCTGTTTCACCTGTGTTGTGCTGCTAAAGTCTGTGAAGAGAACTCAGTAATACCTTTACAAGGTGAGCTTGTTGTCACTGGGGAATAATAGGATGGCAGATATCCTGTAACAAATAACTATATTTGAATATGATCCCAGGTTCCAGGACTTGGGAACTATATCCCTTTTATTCGTAAGTGACAGGAAAAGTAATAGCTGAACCACACTGAATGAGATGATTTGATCTAAAACATTTAGCAGTTTGTAGTCCTTGTAATCTCTTTATAATTCTTCAGACCACTGTTTTCATTGGTCTGTTTGCTGTACAGACAAATACAATTGCTGGTTCTGTGCTAAAATGATAATAGAAATGTATGACTTCTTGGTTTGTCTCCCTTGGAGCTGCTAAGGAAAGATACTCTTCCAAGACACTGTTAAATAATGTTTCACCACTATCAACAAGACCTGATCTTTACAAACTAACAGAACTAATTATCTAACACCATTTTCATGTTTGGTCTCTTACTTAAATGGTCAAAAATGCAAATGCCTTGTGTATTTAAGAACATGTAAACATTTGGTTTTGTTATCCTCCCTTTCCTTCTGAGTTATACATACTGTTTCAAAAACTAATAATAATTTTTTAAAAAGGAAGTATTAATGGGCCAATAAACTCCATGAGTTTTTTGCATATACATATTTATTAATTACCTACACTGATTTATTAAACAGTGCAAAGTGAATCAAGCACTGACACAAGGTTGCAGGTGATAAAGCATAAACAGCTTATTTCCATCTTTCCCTTCAAGTTGTCTACAGCATGTTTTATGAAACATGCCTAGAAAGGTAAAAAGAAAAATTGTAGTTACATTGAAGTTCATATTTGGGATTCAGCATATTAGTCTCTAGAATATCTCTTACTGGCTAAAGTTCAATATCTATGGTTGAGGAGATAGAGCTTCTGCATGTTACGTCTATCATTATGTATGGATATATTTTATAATTTTATGTCAGTATCCACATTCTGCCTCTCTTGCATGACTTCAATAAAAAGTCTGCCTTTCTGCTTTTTATACTGTAACTAGCATTGGAAATGAGTTGCTATTTTTAAGTCTTCAGCATTAGTTCACATTTATTCTGATATACCAAGGTAATTAAAATATATGAAAACATTTTAATGAGAATAGATGAGGAAGTTTCTTAGCTACCCAAATAAAGATGGTCTGAAACAAGTCCAAAACAGAATCCTGCTTTTTATCAAATCCAAACTTTGGAAAGAAAATACAAATTTTTGCCACTTTGTCTTATCATGGATAGGAATAACTTGATGGAAATGAGTTAGAGAATTACAGTGCTAGTAGACAATTGTTTGTATAGTCCAGAGAAAAATGCAACCTTCTCTTTTTACCTTCATTAAGCAATAAGCGGACAGGGTCTGACATGGAGGATTGGGATAGTTTCCCTGAAGCTTTAACAATGTGATATATGCCCCAGTAGTCTAAATGCACTATCATGGAGGGCAGCACAGAGACACCAACTGTAGCGACAGACCGGGCAATGAGAAGAAAAAGTATCCCTAGAGGCATAATTACCTCTAGTACTGTACTGAAATCTCTCCCATCTGACAAAACAAATAAAAATATGTTTTCATGAGGAAAAAAAAAGGTCTGTATTGCATTATGCCCCTTAAGTGATCATTCGGTTTAGGGAAGAAATTATTTTAGCATGTACATTTTTTGTTACCTTGACTGCAGGTAATCTCTTTAAAAGCTATCACTTGGAAAGTATCATGGTCCTGTAGGAAATATTAGAGGACTGCTGGGTTCCTCTGAGTGATGGAATGCCAGCTGTCTGGGAGAAAATCATCACTCCCTTTCATTCTATCTTCTCAGAATTGCAAAATGTTTCTGTAAAAGGACTTATTAGGAAAGCTGTTCAGGGGCTTTTAGTTCTTTTAGTTGAAATTGCTGAGGATGACTCAAGAAATACAAGATCTGACCTTGAACAAATCTTCAGGGCTAAGCTGCGTGATCAAGTTACTGAACTACATAGTGTGGTAATATTCCACGTTCTCTGTATTAACTAATGCTAAATTCAAGGAGATTCCGCATGAAAGAGCACTAGTTTAAGATTTGAAATTGCCCTACCTCATAAGCTTGTGCAGGAACAGTGGAAAGTTACCCATCTTGGCTGAAGTGCAACAGCATGACAATAAATGCTACAGAGGAACAAATGTCTGTAGCCAGCAATTATTAGAAGTCATGCATAATTACATTTTCTGTGTTTCATATTCTTTCTAGTAAATGACTATCATCTCAAAGGATGCCTGGATATATGAGGCAGATGCCCTCATACGTCAAATAATTTTCATTATTTGCTTCTCAGGTCATAAAATTGCCAGGATATCCCTGTTCGACACTCTGATGAAACTCTGAAATGCTGACGGCAATGCAAGGCAGTCAAACACATTATTCACATAGGATGTGAGCAACAGGCCAGGCTCAGCAGACTTTGAGATTCTGTGTCTGCTTGTTGTTTTTTGCCCTTTTTATCACTGCTGTGCTTTGTGTTGGTGGTCTTCATTTGCCTTTCGCAGATATTTCACAGAATGTTTCCCTACTTTCACTGATCTTATCCCACCTTTAGGGCTTTCTAACCATGTCTGTCTCTGAATAAATTACACTTTCTGTATATTTCCTGTTAATTGCCTTCTCTCTGCTTCACTTATAGACCTTTCCTGGATCCCACACATATTCTATTTATGTAGTTATCATTTTTCTTACTGACTTACTCACCAAATGTGTCTCTTTTTTGCCTGCATTATTGTAAGTTGAATTCTTAGCAAGATTTTCTTGCTTCTTCCTCTGGTTTTCTATCCTTTCAACATAGAAGTTCACATCAGTTTTATAAAAATCTACATAATTTATTTTACCATTGTTGTGATAACTATTTCTACATATTAATAGAGCTTTTTGTCTAAATGCGCCCCTGTCAGAAAGAGCTTATTTGCTTTCTTTGTTCTTGTTTTGTTGTTGTTTTTTTAATTATTATTTTCCAAGAAAGAGCAACTTTGGGAGAAATAAGCTAGCATGTGTTGAAAGTTGGAATTTACAAAGCTTTTAGAACCTCGAGGGAGCTTTGTATTCATTTCCCCTGAGCTCTACTGGTTAGCAAGTCGGTGTTTGGTGTGTGCTGTGTATAACGTCCTTGCACACAAAGAACAAACAGAATTTCTGTCAAAATGGCTTAGCTCAAGTTGAGATAACAACAAACAAGGGAAGAATAAAAGTGAGATTCCCACAAGGGAGACAGTGTTTGTGTATCTTCTCTGATAATCTGGTTAAATTGAAGGCAAAATTGCTAGTTTCTACCACTCTTTAAAAAATCAAACCTGTAGCAACACAAGAAATAAGTGCCTCAGTTCAGAGTTAAATACTGCATCCTGTTTGGCTCTTTCCAGAACAATACTCATAGCTTTGAGGCTTTAAGGAAAGGCCGTTCTTAATTTATTTCTATTCCTTTGACTGTGGAATGTCTGGTTCCATGCATGGCAACTGGCACATTCTTTGCATACAGGAAGTAAGCACCAGCTAACTTCTTATCTGTGCCTTGAAGAGTCCGAGTGAACAGCTTTGTTCCTTAAAGGAAACCATCTGAGTATGGGCTATGCAACAATAATTACGTCCCATTTGATATTGCTGGCTTTTACTGCTCTGATTCCTGAGCAGTACCTAATTACCATCTATTCTCATTCAAAAATTAAAGTATTTTTACATTAAAAACTATACATGCCAAACAAGGGTACTAGTTATTTATTGTATATTAGCTATTAAGAGCTATAATTATCAAAGTAATTAGTTTATAATGATAAAAGTTATTTATTACATTTCTGAAGTGTCTATTTGAGGATATTTACTTTTTTTTTAGTTATTTTTCTGTAGTTTTACATACTGCTGAGTAATGAACTTACATATCAGCTATTATTTCTTTAATGCTGTACTATTTGAGGATAAAAAGAAATCACTCAAAACCATTAGAAAATAGGTTTAGATATATTAGAACTAAAACCTTTATAGTTACTGTCATTTATTCTCTTTTAAGGAAAAGACCCAGAAAACTTTGTTCCTGAGCATCTCAGCAGCCTTCTTTATTGTGAAAATACATTCTACTCTTCCCTGAAATAGTGAAACAAAACTCTCATGAACATATACATGCACTTGCTAAATATTGTATTGTTTATTAAACTTAAATATTTCAACCATAACATGAGAGTATGAACCTCTGTTTGGAAAACAGTACCATATGCAAGTAGATGGTGGTCCATTCAACAAATTCTCCCTTTTTCAGAGCATTCTGTGGGTTTACTATGTAGATTTTACTACATTAATTTTGTTCTAAAAGACTGTAGTGAGTAGAGGTGGTGGGAAACTATTGTGTGGATTTGAGAAATATTAAGAAAATCTGACAAAAATACTGGGAAAATTTCTTTTGCTTGAATGCAAGTCTTTTCTCTGAGTAAAAACAAGAACTTTCATTGTGGATCTCTGAATCCAATTTGTTCTAAGCCCCAACCTTAGCAGTTACTTTATTCCTATTCCTGCATATTGAGCCAGATCTGCTAACGGTGATGACTGTGAAAAGCCGGAGCAGTATTTTAAGAACTAAAAATGTTATGCTAATCTTCATTCATTGTTTACCTGCTTGTTTCATTATATATCCATTTATATCGTTCTGTAATAACACTGGAAAAAGTACGTTTTTTCTTTTTCGTTTAAAGCACTTCATACATTTTAATCTGTTGAATCCTTAAATGTCCTAAAGCATAGGTTAATGATATCCCTGTTTTAAAGATGGGATACACAGAAATAGAGAAGCTAACATCGGCATTTTTCAAGCATCTACAGGCTGATAAGCTTCATAAAAAATTAAGGTATACAAAATTGGTGATTTTTTTTGACAGTGAAGGTCATAGAATGCTGGTAAAACTGCAGGGCAAGCCCATGGCAGTAGCAGAAAAATAAGAGGTCCACACCTTCATTCTGTCATTTCTTATAAGTTATCTTGGAAAATATCAAAGTTATAAATATGTGACTAAATTGAAATAAAATTATTACCAAGTTTTCCTGTGTTAGGGACTAAAAAAGAGGAAAATATTTTTGGAGAAAAATAAAAAGAAGTAATTATGACAAGTTTTAGTCTCTGTTTAAGGAAGGGTCATTTTTCATTTCAAAAAATTTGTAGAAAACAGATTTTTGAAGTTTTTGAGGACAGTTTGCAAGCAACAATAACTTGATTGAATATAAAATATTATTGTCACTAACCAAAAAGGGTAGGGTCAAGAATAACCACGTGTAGTTTGAACAAATATAAATTAATTTACCCACAGTTTGTTCAGGTTCATTTTAACACATTAGCAAGGTAAAACTGGCAACTGTCATTTGAAATAATGGGCAGCTCTCTGACTTCTAGAAGAGTCTGTAGAGAAAATAATGTTTTTGCTCTACTGACTGTGTTTTGACTGTAAATAGAACAAATACAGAAGTATATTTCAGCTCATCTGCTTTTCTCTTGTCTGCTTGAATATAAAAGTGAAGCTGCCTTGTCTTTTCATCATGACCCCCTTTCCCTGTTCTCATCTTCATCATTCTTCTTCTAATTCCAGCAGTTCTTCTAAATCAGTTTGTGTTTTCACGTGTTTCAAACATTCCTCAAAGGACTGAAACAAAACATGAAACATACCTTTCCTGATGTCCTAACTAATGTCTAATCACAATAAATTACTGAGGAGCAGAAAGGGAAAACTTCACTGTAACATAGGAATTCACCTCTTTGGGCTGCTGATTGCAAATAACAAGTTCAGATAGAAAAATATGGAGTATTATTCTGTTTTTCCTTTTTTAGAGCTCAAGCTTGCCGGATACTGATGGTGCTTCACTTCTGGTGTCTTTCAGTCATGTTAAATGTAAAAGCAAGTTAGGCCTTAGCAGTATGTTGTAGTAGGCGACAGCGAGGATTCAGGATCTGACGTGGTAGGACTCTCCCCTTGCTCGGTGTCGAAGGGTTAATGTATGCATAAGGGGCATAGACGAAGTAGGATAGGTATATAGGTAAATCACATGATGCAATAAACGCCATTTTCCTGCTCACCATATTGGTATTCACGTGCAGTTCTTTGGCCTGGGTAGATTTTACCCGATAGTCTAGCACAGGCACAGAGCTAAAAGAACATGGGTCGCCAGGTGCACGGCAACATCAGTACTTTAGCATACTTTCCTCCACCTCCAGTCTGGAGCCTCTGCATATATGCTGTATGCTGTTAGCAGGGAAACCCAAAATCGAGAGGTTGGGAGGCTGTTGTCAGTAATTTTCTGCCATTGACATGACATATCTGCTGAGGTAATCTTCTCCTGCTGGAAAGTCAGGCCCCATGGTGCAGGCCTGAGTTCTGCCTTAGCACCACACTGACCATATAGGTTGTGGTCGAATCAACACTGGGAATGATTATGTTTTGCTCAGTCAAAATAAACAGCTTAACTCCTGAATCTTAATCACGCTCCATTGCCTTGCCTCCTTGTTTTTATCCCTGTGGGATTTTTCATCCTCTGAAACCAATAGAGTAACTGTATTCTGCTTCAGTTTCTGAAACCCTGTCATTTTTTTTTTTTCCAGACTTTCCATTTCATGCTGTTTGAATTTTATTAAGATCTCTTTACACAAAAGCAGAGTACCAGCTATATGATGCCCGGAGGGATCTAAGAGACTATTGCCATAATGTCTCAAAACTCTTGAGACATTTTATTTCTGCTATAAGCATTTTAGAGAATTGTGTCTAAGGGTACAAAGTATCTTAACTGGTTGTAACAGGGAACTCAACCTACACTGGATTTGTTTTGTTTTGTTTTGTTTTGTTTTTGTCTATTAATTAGCCTATCACAGCAATGCTGATCAAATAATTCCTCTCTGCAAACTGAATTGTATTTTCCTTACATCTCTGGATGGGAGGAGACTGTTGCTATTTCAGAGCTACGGACACTTGTCAAATCATGAATCACCTATTCCTAAGGCTATGGCTTTCTTTTTAGCATCTCAATTGATCGTTACTAAGTATGTTCAACAGGTATTTTCCAGAAGCACTTCTATTTTATCTGTTTCTTCCTCCAATACTTTCTGTTATGCCCAGCACACTCACCCACAGCCACGCATTCTTTATAGCAGTCACAAAAGCATGCCCCCTCCAGTGTACAGGCAAAGATCTAGTAGATGTTAATAAGGTTTTATTTTCACTGGTCAGTTCTGAAATCAAAAGGAACTGCTCAGTTCTGAATTATTTAGAAATTTTAAGAATTAAAGAGATGTGTTTTAAGATAAAATTAGATAGAAAGCTTTGTTCTAATCGTTTAAAAAGAGAACTGGCAAAAATGATTCTGTTTTCAAAAAGCTGTTTTGTAATTGTGTTTCCACATGCAAAATAGCAGTAGAAGTATTTAATGATTATTTGATTCAAATAATACAGTTCTATATGCTAGTTTGATTGGACAATATTTTGAAAATCTAATCTCTGAATAATGACCTAGATTCCGGGGTGCAAACTTTAAAGATATTGATATTTACAGTGTTTAAATATTCGGCTTAGACTGCTTGCTAATTCTCTATGCCCTGGGCTTTCTGGGGACTTACTGAAGGTGCTGGAATATTAGAAAATGTAGATTTCAGGAAAAATAATTAAGCAAACAAAAAGAAATTTAACGACCTGGTGTTTTAGGGCAAATGGGAATATTTCTACTATTGAAGGATGCTATGCATCGGTGACTCAAATAAACAATTTTCTGTTAGAGGTAATTCTGAAATCTTTACAGGAAGAGTTTTATTTTGTTCCATTTCTAAAATTGCAAGAAGAATTCAATAAAAAATGCAAAAATCAGCCACAGATAATGTAATGGAACTGCTAATACAAATATGTCAAATTGTACCACTGTTCAACACGGTGTAGGTCTGCAAAGTAACTCGATAATCATTGATGTCTACTCACGTTTTCTGTTTCCCAGACCCCTGCAACTGCATTTACCAAATATAACACTTCTGTTCCTCTTAACAATGACACAAGGATAACACAGATAAGGATAACAGCAGTTGCTCTCTCAATTTTTTTTTTTTTAATTTTTTTTTTGTTATTTAATCTTCTTATACAACAGAATTACTGTTCCTATTGTCAAATAGACCAAATGTCTCATGTTATTATCAAGATAGCTTTAAATGCTGCCTCACACAAACATACTTAGGCAGCTGTATTTTAACCCTTGTAATGCTGGCTTTCCATGCAGCTTGTTTGTAGAGATCAACCAAAAGAACAGTGTTATGTTAAAAAGTCAAAGTCAGCTTTTGAATGTCATGATATGGTTTGTGCTTTTTAATCAATTGGTTAAAAGAATAAAATTCAGGTCCTACTTACCCTGCAGACATTTGAAACAAGGCCATAAACATCTGACTGTATTACCTCAAGTTTTATTCTGTGATAGAACTTCTTTTTTACTGTTCAGAGAATGATTAAAACTGAATTTAGAGGTTATGTTCATAGAGTTCTGCATATGTCTCGTTATATGTCTCTCTTCAGTGGTAAAAATAACTGTAGATATTTAGAATCCCAGAGATTAACTATAAAAGCTGGCATTTTCTATCGCAAGGTGTGCACTTTTTATAATAGTTAGATAAAAATTACACAGTACTCATTTTTTCCTTCTGTTCTTATTACAGGATGTGTGACACAGGAGAAGGGCTGTTCACCTTTCAGACACGAGAAGGAGAAATGATATATCAGAAAGTCCATTCTGCAACGCTGGCAATAGCAGAGCAACATGAAAGATTAATGATGGAGATGGAGCAGAAGGCACGGGTGAGGTCCTTTCACCAAAATATTTAAACTCATAAAATTGGTAATGAACAAAAGAAGTCTTTAGTAATGGCAGTCCGTGTATTCAGCCATAATAAAGATAATAGCTTCATGGCTAAGAGAAAACAATCTTCATGTATTTTATGGGCATGGATTTTCAGCATATTCAATGCAATGATCTTTTTCTGGTGTCTTTTTGGAAGAGTAGAGACAGCTAAATGCTAGATCCATGGTTACCTTCTTGAGAATTGTGATTCTGTAACTCAGAGTTCAGACCTTTTGCTGAAAAAAAAGTCCAGTGTAAACACACCTAGATGACAGCAGGCACTGTCTGTTTTTCTTAATCCAGGAAAGATGTTTGTTACCCTTACGCTATAGTAAGTACCAATGCTAAGTGTGGTCATAAAGAGCTATTTTTTTTTGTTTTACAGTCAGAATTTGTAGTTTTTAAAGGTTTTAATTTTGTACTCAGAGAACTTTCTGAAAAGTTTGGAGATTTTTAAGACAAAAAGAAAAAATTAAAGATGATCTTCACTGATGATTCTGGAAAGCTAACTTTGAACTGTGGTTTGAAGTTACCTTTATATCAACCAAAGAGGAAACATATGGGGAGTCCAGTGAACCTTGTCTGCATGCTTTTCATAGAATGATTGTTTGAGTTAGAAAAGACCTTAAAGATCATCTACTTCCAACATTCCTGCCAAGGGCTGGGATATTTTTTTCCTTTCCTCTGAGATGACCACAATTCTCCACATATCTTTGCTCCTAGAAAGAGATGTGGGGATAATTACTCCCTTTCCACTGTCTCTCTCTTCCTTCCTTCCCTTGCCCAACATGCATGTGTCCATGTATGTTCAAATAGCAAAGGGCCATTCAAGACTCCAGGGTCCAACTCCCTATCCTGATTACTCCCCAGAGCAGTCTATCTTTCTTTATTTACAGTACAACGAACTTGAAAAAAAATGGTATTTCTACAATAAAATTTGCTGTGTTGGACGCTCCCCTCAGGCTCTGCATGTCTTTAAGTAAGATGGAAAGCTATAAAAAGTGCTTTTTTCTGTGGTTTTTGAAAAAAAAAAAAAAGATGATTTTTTCATTAAAACTAGACAATCTAGGAGTGTGTGAAGAAAACTTGAGATGCACAAATTTTGGATTTAAAAAAAAAAAAAAAATAGGAAGAGGAGAGTTCACGATCAAGATATGACATTAGAGATACACGAACAATTGCTGAAAGCGCAGCCTGGGGTAGATGACAGAGTAAATGGAAAAGTATCTGAAATACTAGAAATGCTGGGAAAATACACTGCATTCTGCTGGGCAGAAAGTGATTGGTTAATAGTCCAAAATGAGGAAGAAGCAGCATTATAAATATATCTGCTTATTTTCCTGCTGCCCTAATAAGTGCTTAGACCTGAATCCGGGATTATATGGGATTTTCTTTCCATGGAATCACCACTTTCAGATCTTCCACCTATTGATTAACAACTCTGCTGCTTAGCAAAGCTGTTTCCATTCTGCCATCAGATGACTTATCTGAAACCTCATTTATGAAGATTGTGGCCATATGGTACAGAATATCAAACTCTCAGAACAGACTGAGAAATAGAAATGACTCACCGTCATCCACGCAGCATGTAATATACTTCGTTCCTGATGAATCTTCACTGTGATCTGCATAGGGAAATCGATAGAGTTTTGTGGCCTGCTGCAGGCTGTGTAGAAGCTGTAGGCTGTAAAAAAAATGGATCAAAAATCTGTTGATTTTTATATATCAACTTGTAAGTTAAGGTTGTTTTGATTTTGAAAGCTCTGTTGCTCCTGTCTGACAGAGTGCTGAACCTTCAACAGGTTTTCTGTGTTACCTGCAGTATTTGAGTTGTATTCGTATTTGAAACAAAATCTGAAGATATTAAATAGGCTGAGTATATGTTATTTTCCTTTTATCAAGTGTAAGCACCGTTTTCACCGTATGTCATATAAATATTTGTTTCCCTTGAGATCTGTAATCTAAGCACAAGCAAGAGTATAATTTATAGTCAGGGATCTACAGGTCCTTCTTGATATTGATCTTAGATCCTTTGTCTTTATAGCTCCATACTATTGGGTGGGCTTTTTTATTGTTCTGTTCTACTGTTTCTTGACTGTTTCAGTTATGAACAGCTCATGTATAATATTATAGAATTATATCTTTTTTTTTCTTTTTTTTCTTTTTTTTTCTTTCTTTTTTTTTTTTTTTTTGGTAAATATGAAAATGAAAGAAAGTATGAAAGAAACTTTAAAAATTAAGGGTAATTTAATGATACATCAATCATTGTACGAATCAGAAAAAGGAAAAATATCAGCAGTTCCATCTGTGCTTCTTCCTTCCAGTATTTAGAAGCTATATATTAGAAAGGACTCTTGAATGTCTATGTGTTCTGTCCTAAATCTTGAAACATTTCAAGTAACTAATATTCTAAAGTCTCATACCCATTTATTAAAAAAAAAAATAAATAAAATGTAGTATGTTATAATCCAGTATTATAAAAAGTGAATGCCATTAATGAAGGAAATCAAAGTGCTTTCTTTACCAGAACACTGATGAAATGTGTAGTCAAGGTTAGTTCACAAAATGAATAAACAGAGTGCATCAACAGAACTAATCGAAGAAAAAAAGGAATAAAACATGCACATAAAAAGAAACAGTTTAAGTAGTTGTTCATATGTATATTTTTCTCTTCTACTCATGTCTTTTTCAAATTATAACACTGGAAGAGGGACCTGAAACATGAGATCAGTTGTCACTGACATAGGTATGTTTTCAAGTTGACTATTGGTTTTACTGTAATTAAAAGACACTGTATTTTACTCAAATGCTAAATCAAGCCCAACTGGACCGTGACTTAGTCATAACTTAGGTGCTCTTGATTGATTTTGAAATACTAAATCATACTGGCAATAATGATTCATGTTCACTTTGTTTTGGAAAGTAGCAAATTTGGGTCAACGCTAGTACTTAACTTGAAACTATTTCCAGATAAAGTTTCATCTGTATATTCTATCTATTTTTAGTCTTACCTTTTTTAATAGATGAGTATAAAACAGCTGATATTTTTGCCTTAAAGTTGTATGGGTTTTTTGGGGGCAAGGAGAGAGTGATACTGAAATGTGTTGGTAGTTTTCTACTTTATTAACACAAAAATTCAATTTGAAACAATAGTGATTGGCTTTCTACTTAAGAGTTTTTATGTTGTTGTATTGCCTAAATGAGAGTATCAGCAACTTTGGTCTTATCCTCAGAATAGTCCGTATCCTCGTATTGTCTCACCACTACCACCATGTTTTTAATATGTTTTTTTAATATACCATTTACAAATCTATTTGGTTTTGTAGTTCTGGATTTTTTTTTTTCCAAAAAAAGTTTCACCCCAGTTGTAGTTAGATGTTGAGCACAGAAGATGCACATATCAGTTTCTGCTAGATTCCTTTCCTGTCACCAGGCTGGGCTGCTAGCTCCACTTCCCTTCTATTAACTCAGGTGCTCGTCTGACTGAATGGGTCAGTTCAGACAGCTAATTTGACCAAAAAAATAAAATAATAATTAAAAAAAAAAAAAATCTAGCCAAAAGCAAGAGGGTTCTTTGGAGTTACTGAGCCTAACTTGTTTACAAAAACACCACTGAGCCATTAGATCTTCTCAGTTGTGCCTTTAAGGAGAGAAGGAAAAAGAATGATTCACCTTTTGTAAATGCTGAGAATCCTCCCTGTTGCAGTCAGTAAGTGATACTGGTTTTAGTGGTCTTTTCAAGGAATCCCTTTTTAAGATAACTTTTATGCACCAGCATATGAACACTGTTGTGCTCAGCATCACTTATCTATCTAACCTCTACAGCACGATGACGATCTGCTTACAGCTCGCAGTGTAGGAACTTAAGGCCTGATTTTACTTCTCAATGGAATCTTTATTCTGACACACAGCCTTCATTGAAAACACTTCTGCTAAGTGTATAAAATTGAAGGTTAAGAACTGTAGATTACTCATATTCATTTCTCTTGTTATGAGTATACATACGACAGATGCATGCTTGGGAATTAGAGCTGTATCTTTGTAACCTTGTAAATTACATTTGCGCAAGGCTGCCAAAGGAAACCTGTTGCGTAATCTCAAAAATAAATAAATAAATAAATAAATAAATAGATAGATAGATAGATAAATAGATAAAAAAATAAAAGGTAAAACAAAAAGTAAAACAAAAATTCTAACAAGATAATGCTGTAGTTGGTGTCAACCATTTGATTTTAATCAAGTATCAAAGATTGGAGTATAAATTCTTAAAGAAATGATAATGGTTAAAATTTTCATGATTTGTAATCATAGAAAACATTCTGTGATGCTTGTTTTCCTTTATACATCACAGCTGCAAATAAATGTAACTTTAGATAGTGATATTTTTAACATTTCCAAGAAGATAAACAAATTAATAAAACGCATCTGTATATTTCTTTGCCATTCTCATTATTTTTAAGTCTTGTGTCTTATATGCAACTTAATATAAATGAATGAGTCATAGTGATAGAGTTCTGTCATTTTAATAAAACAGTATCAGTGAACTTATTTTCTATGTTTTTAAAGTTATTAATAAAGGAATAACAAATGTGGCAGTAAAAACAAATATTGGGCAATATAACTGTACTTAAAGAGAAATTGGAGAAGAAGGTTGCTAAGAAATAAGGCTGAAAGTTATTTAATCTTTCCGTTCCTTAGAAAAAGGATGAGGAGGGGTTCATAAGATTGGTCTGAAGATAAATATAAATTACAAGGTTGTCATTCGTAATATCAATGAGAATGTAAGTAGAATGTCAGTGGTAAATTGTCAGATAATTAGAAAAATAAAATAAAAAAACCTTGAGAAAATAACAGTATTGCTTTCATAGTAAGCTTTTAATTTAGCTTATTCTGTAAGCAGTTCTTTTATTATGTATTTCTTTACATATTTTTAGCTGTTAGCAACCTAAGCAGATATTCATCAAAACGTTACAGAGTCAAGCATTGCCAACAATTACATCAAGATTCTAAATTTTTGTTTTCAAATGATCATTTAGATTTGAAGTATCCTACCTTTGGCAATGCATCTTAAAGGCTTTTTCATGGTTGTTATATCTTTCTGTAATGTCATACCTATCACCTATTATTTTCCAATTGTGAAAAATTGGAAATTCATGAACATACAATTGGATGTTTCAGAACTGATGATTATATGAAATATGTAGTTAAAACATATATCTTATGGGCTCTGTTTGAGCACTGTAGTTCACTTAATATGCTTTGGATGCCTTCTTCAGTTTCCAAATTAGATAAGAGCTCAAGTGTTGAGGTTCTGAATAGGTATAATCATTCATGAACTCATATACTTGATGGAAAATAAAGTATAACTTCAGGCCACTTATTTGTGCAAACACTTCTCCCTGCTACTAAAGCTGAAATTCCATGGCCATTACTATCCAATATCTGTGTTTTTTTTTAACACAAGTCCATGCCTTTTACTCCTCTGCTTGGCCCTGTATGGTGAAGGATGAGGTGGAGGAAGCTGCATACGGTAGTTGATGTTGAATATTTGCTGCATGTTTGAATGAAACCTGAGGATAGGGAAGGCCTTTACTATGGTAACAAAGTGTTGGAGCTTCTGGTACAAAGTGACAGAGCAGGTGGGAGAATTGAGCTGTTTGTCATCAGAAACACTGCAGACCACATGAAGGTTTGTGAAGTGTTTAGATAAGTGCTGTGGGTAGGTGTGAGAGCAGAGCTTGCAAGTCCTTGTATAAGTGTGTATCAGATATTTTGGTGGTTGGTGATGTAATTTAAATGCAGTTTTGCCTTTTTAAAGCTATTCGCTAGAGCTTACACTGGAAGTGGCAGTAGTCACTCAGAACATGATGGGATGAATTCAGTTCCTTCCTTTGCCTGCCAGAATTTTGAACTGTTCTCCTTAGCTATTGATCTGAATAAGATTGAATGTGAAAAAATGTTATAGGGTCTAAAACTCAGGTGCCTCACGTGTATATATATCCTAACCTAAAAATTATTCTGATTCTTAAAAATTTCTGAAAGATGTTGTACAATGCCATAGTACTCATCTGGCTTTCTGTCTTACTATGCTACCTAAGACTCTGATTGAAATCTGCATTCTTCCTCATAGAATGCAGGAGCTGAACGAAAACCTATTTGTAATAAAAGTTTCACATAACTGAAGCAATAGAATTTCTTGTCTGCTGCTTTTCTACTCCATCCTGTGAATCTGTTCTAAACCTGCATGCATGAATCCTTGAACACTGTTTTTCTCTGTTCTGAGTGTTTTTGTGTGTTTGAATGCAAATATGCTGTATTCTGAACATTTCGATTTAAGTAATGAGAGTCTGCATTTGTTTAAATGCGGTGGGGCAAAGTTACATTTTAATACAAGCGAGTTTGAAGGTTGGTGGCATAAGCATATTTGGAGTTTGGATGAGTTTATATCTTGCTAAATATTGCATGTTTACATAATTGTCGAAATAGTTGACACTGTCACATTGAAAGTCGTATTTGTTTCTAGGAAGTGCAAGAAAGTGAAAAGCCAGAGAACTTTCCATGAACAAAATAGATGATTTGATTAGCAGTGTTATTTGCTAATAGCCATGGGTGATATGAACAATAAATTAGAAATGATGCTGTAATTATACGATAGTTGTTGCATGCCTGACTGAACCCTTTGTGGCTATTCCCAACCCTCCCCTTAATAAACCTGGAAAAACATTTAGCATGGAAGAGAAGTTTTCTTCGGCCCTGTGCACATTTTAAACAGCTTGCTTGTATAACTGTGCTGATAGGTTTACATCATTAAACTCAACAGTGGAGCAGGTTGTATTGACCTAAGTATTACTAGAAAAGTAATTCTCAGGACAGTTCTCCAGTGGGCTCAATTTATTATTAATCTCTTATCTGTTATTCTGAGAAAACCGTTTATTGTAAAATAAACTAACATAGCCTATAAAGATCCTATTATTATTAGCCTCAATAACAGCTGATGAAGCCACCCTATGCTCTCCGGAGACAGGTATTATTATAATAATTATACTAATAAGTAAAATGAGGTGCAGAAAGATTAAGGCCAAATCCAACTAAGTATGAATTGTCCAAGGTCACAGAGTAATCAGCTGTACACTGGGAGCAGCACAACAACAAAATAAATCCTCGATCATGGTCAATTACTTATTCACAGAACACAGAAGAATTAACTTCTGAAAAACACATTTTTCACAGTTTTCATCAGTGTTAGGAACTGTATTATCATTCTGTGTCTTCTGTCAAGCAAGGCTTTCCTCTGTTTCATCAACTCAGTTCAGGAGTTCTTTATATCACACAAGGGAATAGTTAAGGCTTTGTCTCTGATTAATAAGAAACCTCTTTATCAATGATTTACAGATGGACCCAGTGCTTTTCAGATAATGGAAGATTTATAAAATGTAATAATCTGAGAGGTGATCAGGAATTCTCATGCTAGTCCTAAAGTTACTCTGTAAATCCCTCCTGTGCTTTATGTGCTTTGGACCATCAAGTACCTGTTGGCATGACGAAAAATAGATGAAGTTCACCCTTTATTATCAATTTTATCTTTTTCCACAATTCTGTTCTTTTTTCTGAAGATGACAGATTTTTGAACTTGATAATTACTTACAATAATGTCTCTGATTGTGTTTATTTTGAAGACAACTGATATTTAATATCTAAAAAAACATACTTGAAATGCGGGTTCTTTTCCAAGTACAAGCCTTTTTTCGATGTGTATTAATCAAAGCCTGTCCAGACAGAGATTGTTTATGTTCTCTTTTCTGTTCAGCCTTGGGTCATGGCTGTTATATGATTGATATCCAGCCATGCTAACAGTTTATATTTATCAGCTGCTCTGCACTGCCCAGTAATCTGGTTCAGGGGAAATATAAAAGCCAGTAGTACAGACAGATTGGATTCTTTACTGTTGATTTGGCATTATTTCACTTACTACAGTAGCTATATTGAATAAAGATATGCAGCTACTACAGTAAGTGAAATAAGGCCAGGTTAACTCACTGGCATAGAGCATCTCTTTAGCACCCAGATTTTCAAACCAGAAAAATTGATACTGGAAAGGATGGCTGTTAGTCAGCTGACGTAATGTTTTCTTCAAAGCTGAGATAGCAAAACTAGATCAAGTTGCTCAAGGCCTTATCCAGTCAAGCTAAGAATACCTACAGAAGCGTAGATTCTGGGCACCTGAATGGAAGCTGTCCCATCCAAATTTTTGACTTCTCCCTCTAGTTTGATATAACCCTCAAATTTGTCAAGGATGGAATCTGTCCCACTGCCCTTGTCAACAATGAAGATAGTAAAAAGTTTTGGAGTGTTGACCCATCTAAAATTCAGAAATAAGTTTTTCACAAATATTTCAGTTTTACGTCATTCAGCAGGAAGGGCTTAATGAGGATTTTTTATGCTATGGTGAAAAGATACACCACTTTGTTACTTGTGACTGTCTTGGAGTAAAAATCTGCTGGTCTCATTAGATTTTTTTGTCTGATGGAATCTAATTCTATAAACATAGGCAGGCAAGATTCATATGGATCAGTCTGTATGGTTGTTGAATGTGTAATTTTACAGTGTTTATGATTCTAAATCCATTGCCAGATCAGTATAGATTCTTGTTTATAAAAACAAAGAATTCATGGTCCCTCTTTTATTTTTAATAATTTTCTTGTAGGGCACAGTGTTAAAAGTTTCAGTTACTGTTGGCTAAGAGATTTGGCAAAATCCTTGAGGTGTTTTTTTTTTTAATGTTTCACGTGTATTGGTCAGTGATCACCTTTAAACACCTTTTGTATTACAAGAAAAACAAACAAACAAACAAAAAAAAACTGATGGAGTTGCAGATTTCCATGACAAGTATAACTCTATTTTGTTTATATCTTGAAGCTGAAACTTACCAACACAGAGACAATGAATTATTCTGTTAAATGGCAATAATAAATTTCAGAAAGCTTGAATTTATAGAATCATAGAATCTTAGAATCCTTAGAATTGCAAGGGACCTCTGAAGGCCATCTAGTCCAACTCCCCTGCAATGAATAAAGACAGCACAGTTAGATCAGGTTGCCCAGGGCCTGATCCAGCCTCACCGTGAAAGTCTCCATGGATGGGGCATTAACCATGTCTCTGGGCAACGCTCCAGTGCCTCACCACCCTCACTGTAAAAGACTTTTTTCCTTATATCTCACCTCTCTGAGCTTGAAACAATTTCCTCTTGTTCTGTCACAACAGACCCTACTAAAGAGTCTGTCCCCTTCTTTCATGTAGACCCCTTTTAGATACTGAAAGGCCACTATCAGGTCACCTCACAGCCTTCTCCTCTCCAGGCTGAACAGCCCCAGCTCTCTTAGCCTGTCCTCGGAGGAGAGGTGTTGCATTGCATGAATCATTTTTGTGGCCCTCCACTGGACATACTCCAGAAGGTCTATGTCTACTGAGGACTCCACATCTGGACACACTACTCCAGGTGAGACCTCACCAGAGCAGAGTAGAGGGGCAGGATTGCTCCCTCAACCTGCTGGCCACTCTTGATGCAGCCTGGGATACAGTTGGCTTTCTGGGCTGCAAGGGCACATTTCTGGCTCATGTCCAGCTTCCCATCCACCAGTACCTCCTGGTTTTTTTCATCAGGACAGTGCTTAATCCTTTCATTCCCCAGCTTTTGTTGATAATGGGGCTTGCCTTGACCCAAGTGTAAGATCTTGCACCTGGATTTGTTGAACCTCATGAGGTTTACCTGGGCCCACTGTTTAAGCCTGTCACTCTCTGGATGGCATCCCATCCCCCTGGTGTGTTGACTGCATCTCATTGTCAATGTCACTGATGAAGAAGATATTAAATAGTATTGGTCCAAGCACCGACCTCTGGGAGACACCACTCGTAATCGATCTCCATCCAAACATTGAACTATTGACCATCACTCTCTAGACTCAGTCCTGCAGCGAATTCATCCATTGAACTGTCCACCCATCAAATTCGTATCTTTCCAATTTGGAGAGAAGGATGTTATGGGATACTGTGTCAAAGGCCTTACTGAAGTCAAGATAGATCACATCAGTGGCTCTTCCCTTGTCTGTTGATGCAGTTCCACCATCATAAATGGCCACTAAGTTGGTCAAGCAGGATTTGCCCTTGATGAAGCCATTTTGGTTCTCCCATATCACCTCCCTGCCTTCCAAGTGCCTTAGCATAGCTTCCAGTACATGGGCACAGGCAAGTACAACCTCTACCATACCAGGCAATTTATGCCAGGGGAAAGAGAAAAAAACAACTGGAGAGTTATTGTCTGAAAATGAAATTCAACGGAAAATATGCCAGTTGTAGGATTATTAGACTGATGCAAATATATTGAGAAATACAGCCATTTACACACACTGCTCTGTTTCCAAATTGGTTTCCTAATTTGCAGCTATTTCTGTCACATTATTAAACTAGCATCAGTAAGGAAGCAAAAATTTTGCTAGCTTGTTTCATATGCAAAAATTTGGACTGTTATTTGGATAGTCTTGTCTCTCTTCCAAGGATACATTATATATATTTATTTAGAGGGATGTGAATTACTTTTGGATGATTGATGATTGCAGTTCTAAGATTTAGTAATATCAAGAATTATGTCTATCATGATATGATCTCTGTGTGTTACTGAATGCTGGAATCATGCACTCTTAAGCTTAATAAGGAATATTCGTGGCAAAATATTGATAATTGTTGTTTTAGCGAGTATTTAGAAAATTGTCTGACATTTTATTAAAGTTCATTGGTACCATCAGTTTCTATATACTGAAATGAATGCAGTAGCTAAAAGAAACTACTGGAAACCACTGATCAGTTTTTGACTATAAAAAAAAAAAGACTATAAAAAAAAAAAAAAGTGGCATTTGCTTTATTAGAAAGTTTGAAACTCAACTCCATGTTTTGTTGCCAAAATCATGGAATCATAGAATCATAGTAAAAATATGTATATAGTCCTTAGAATTCCAAAATTTCAGCCCCCAACTTATTATCTTAATGTTTACCCAAATAGGGACATTCTGAGTTCATTCTTAGTTCACATTTCTTGCTGCACACTAGGGAGATTTTTCTTAGTTCTCCACAACGGGACATTTTTGATGCCATAACTTTTACCATACCACTTCTAAAACTGACCAGAGCAACTTTTATGAAGTCAGAAAGGCTGTCCTTCCAGTACTCTCAAGTAAAACACCAAAGACTTCAAGTGTCTCAAATTCTTTAAGATATGTCATACCTTTTGGTAAGTAATATAATGGGAAAAAAAAAAAAAAAAATCACATGCTTTGAAATCTTCTCTGAAGCATATCAGGTTGAGGTCAGACATGAGCAGTTTTGTCAGAGAGAGGGATACCCAGCAGAGGGTCAGCAAGGACACCTAAAAAAAAAAAAAAAAGAGGAGGGAGGACAAGATTAAGTAAGTTGGCACTGATAGCAAACCTCACTGTTACTAACTCTATTTTGACACATCTCATGAAAGCAAATCCTCTAGAATGCCATAAATCTTTAGGCGAATATCCAAAGAAAACATATACCTACAGGCAGTCTGTTTGACATCTCCAACTCCTGCATTTAACTTCATTTTTTCCACCCCAATTTGTTAATCCCTGTATATTTCAGAGGATATATCAAATACTCTCCCTTTAATTTTGGAGATATCAATCACAGAATTGCGGAATGGCGGATAATGAGGCTACTGAAAGGCATTTTTTCCAACTTGCCTGCTCAAGCAAACTCACCTAGAGAGGCTGGTTGCCCAAGACCATACCCAAATGGCTTTTGATATCTCCAAGGAAGGAAACTCCACAACCTCTCTGGGCAGCCTGTGCCAGTGTGTGGTCACTGCACAACAGTGTTTTTTCCTGTTCATATGGAACCTCCCGTGTTTTGTGCCCATTTGCCTTGTGTCTTGACACTGGACGCATCTGAAAAGAGTCTGACTCTGCCCTTTTTGTACCCTACCTTCCAATATTTGCATACATTGATAAGATCTATCCTGAGCCTCCAATTATTCTCCAGAATAAACAGTCCCAAGTATCTCAGTTCTTCCTCGCAGAAGAGATGCTCAAGTCCTTTAGCCATGTTATTGGCACTTTCCTGGATTCTCAGGTAGTTCCACATCTCTCTTGTACTGAGAAACCCAGAACTGAATACTAGCTACTTCATGTGAGGCCTCACCTGTCTTGAGGGGAAGGATCACCTCCCTTGACCCTCTGACAACACTTCTCCCAGAAGTCCCTTAGACTGCTTTGCAGCCAAGGGCGTGTTTAACTTTGTGTCCACCAGGACCCACGGCATCTTGTATGCAAAGCTGCTTTCTAGATGGGCATCCCCCAATATATGCTGGTGCACAAGGTGTTTCTCCTCACATTCAAATTCTTGTTGAACTTCATGATGTTCCTGTCAGCCAATTTCAGCAGCCTGACAAGGTTCCTCTGGGTGGCAGCACAACTCTTAGGTATATCAGCCACTCCTCTGGGTTTTGTGTCATCAGCAAACCTGCTCAGGGTGCACTCTGCTCCTTCATCCAGATCACTGCTGGACAGAACTGGACTCAGTATTGACTGGCCTCCAACTAGATTTCATGCTGCTAATCACCGTTCTCCAGGCCCTGTTCAGTGAGTTTTCAGTCCAACTCATTGTCTGCATATTGTCTGCCCATACTTCATCAGTTTGTCTACAAGGATTTTATTGAAGACAGTGTCAAAAGCCTTACTGAATCTACTGCTCTCTTCTTGTCTACCAAGCCAATCATTTCATCAGGTATGGTTATCTGGTTGGTGAAGCTTGTCTTTCTTGTGATAAATTCATACTGACTACTCACAATCATATTCTTGTCCTTCATGTGCCTGAAAATGTTTTCCAAGTTTAGCTTCCCAGGGATTGAGGTGAGGCTGAACAGCCTACACATCCTCCTTCTTACCCTTCTGGAAAATATAACAGCCATTGGCTTTCCTATAGTCCTTTTGCAAGCTGGAATGCATCTGCTGTACTTGACTGTCCTACTACTAACTCATTTATTGAATAAAGACCAAAACTCTTCCTAGACCTCCCATCACTGACATGTTTTTTTTATATCCGCAACTAACACTCATAATGATGCACATAATTTGCTTGTATATGAAATGAGACAAAGCTGTAAATGAACATTTCCGTGATGAACTGCTTGAGATGAATGACCCCTAGAACATATCTTTGAAGGTTAAGCTAATAAAACGTAGTTCAAGAAGATTTATATCAATGCATTATATGCCACCTGCCTTCCATTAAGCATTCGTGAGTCAATATGATGAATTGTTCTAGGACTATGATTCATTTCCATTTTTGACTTGAAGAAAATACAGAGGGGGGTGGTGTTATTTTGGATTTTGTTTTTAAGCAAGTGTTTTTTTGTTTGGTTGGTTGGTTTTGCTTTTTTTGTTTTTGTTGTTTTTTTGCTCTGATCCTCCTCATTTTCCATCTGGAAGTAGTCATACCTTTAAGTATATCACTACAAACCACTTTGAAATACCCTAGGATAGTTTTACTTTTTAATCCCGGAGATTCTGTCCTAGGTGCAGCTGCATAAAGAAATTATTTTATAGTTACACACAGTCTTATCCCAAAATTCTGTCTGCAATCTTTTCTTTTGTGTCACCCAGCACCAATCTCTATGATGATAAAAGCTCCCATATCATGGTGACAGAAAGGGCAGTCAATATCTGCAAATAATGTCTATGCAACAGAATTTATGGATACTCTATTATATAACATGCATATATTAGCTAAACCTGCTACTAATTGCTTCTACTTGATAGAGATTCCTAACATTTAGTTATATTTGTTTTCACTAAGACTTACTGTGTAGGTACACTATATAGGTATACTGTGTACTGGATAGTCAAGCTTGAAATAGTCTCAACTCTGATCGTGGCAGCATCGTCTCTTCTGTTATTAGTAAATGGTTTTATGCAATAAAAAATGATGAAATAATAGTTCAAATATGGCTTTGTTATGATAAAATAGCTCAAACCTTCTAAATGTTCAAGAACTTGACCTTCTGCTCTCGTGGTAATTAGCAGTTTATGTGAACGGCAAATGAAAGAAAGAAAGAAAGACAGAATTTTGTAGCAGAAATGGGAGGACACACACCTTACTGACATTCAGCAAATATAATCTCGATGCACTATAAAATCCAGCTACTTTTGTCCAACATTAATCCATTCTATCAGACAACAAAGTGATCTATTATGAGCTCCTTTTAGTGGAAAGGAAAGGAAAAAAAAAGAAAAAAAAAAACCTCTTCTGTCAGAAAAGGAGCAAAATGTCCCAATTCTTTCTTTATTGCGTGGCCACTGAGATTAGAAAAAAATATATATATATATCAGTCCCACTGAATTTCCCTTCAGAATGCTCTTCTTTCTCTATTGCTTTATTATTCATATATAATATTATTCCATAGCCAAAGACTAATCATCATCCAGCTTGGCACTGCAAGGTGATGTTATTATTTTGAGGGTTTTTTTCCTTCATAATTGATTAAGAAATTCTCTAAAAGGTCCTTACAAGGTTAGAATTGTTACTGAAAACCTAACTGCTAGAAATATGCTATAAAGGTTGAAGTCACCAAAATGACTTTCACAGCTAGCTTTTCTGTAAGTCTTTCCAGAAGACTTATGAGGTCATATATTTGAGGTTCTTTGCCAATATTGTGTCAGGAACAGCAAGCTGGATACAAATATAAAAAGAAAGATAAAGGAGTATGTAGAAAAGAAATAGTATGCAAATATCTGTAAGTATTTATATTACTAATGGATATGTTTAAGTAATGAGCTCGGTCCCAAAAAGGCATGACTATTTTGTAAGCAAGCTGAGTGATAGTGAACAAAAAATTATAGGAAAGTTGTAACCATAGATTAATAACAGATCACCAAAGAGCACAATATTCTGATTGGGCCATCATAGAAATATATCCTGCATCCTAATAAGTATTTTCATAAGAAGTCCTGGGTCAATATAGTATATAATAATTGAACTTTAGATCTTGTAAGACCAGATTAAATTGGGTGAGTGAAGAGACAGAATTAAAAAAAGAATTTTAAAAGGCAAGTTGAATAAATTGTTTGCAACAGCAAAATAATTTCAACAGAAACACAGGCAAATGACTATACTTAGAAGGAATAATCTGCTTCGCAGTTCAGGATGATAACTGGTTTATGTAGAACAGATCTATGCGTCATAATACACAACATGAACATGGTACAGTGGTGTCTGCTTTGCAAAAATGCAAACATGACACCTGTTTCATGGCTGTAACTTAAAATTCATTAAAAAAAAAAAAAAAAAGAAAAAGAAAAAAGCATTTTACTTCTTCCCTCTTGCTTGAGCCCTAACTTATGATCAGTAGATGCTACCTTCTAGACTGTGTGATTTTTAAACACCAATAACTTGCCTCCGTGAATGCCAGTGAAATGAATCCGTGCTATTCTGTTGTTAACTTACAGATGCTTTAAGTGAAATCTAGTTCTTGACTCCAGTCATTTCATTCTTCGTAGGGTAATACACAGAGAAACCTTCTTCAGAGTTATAAAGAAAAATATTTAATTAATAATATTCATGTTTCTAGATTGCAGTTCTTGTTAGTTCTTCTGTGACCCAGTTGTCTTGCTATTTTTAAAGACTATTTTTAAAGACTAATGAGAAAGTGAAATAAGACGGTGTTTTTCTAATCTCTTTCCAAAGCATATCTGTAAAAAACCAAACTGTCTTTATTGCAGGCTAAAAATTTGATTGAACTACGTATTGATCTGTTCTTCTCCCCAAGCCAGATCTATTTCCTGTCACCGTCTGGGTTTTGACTTCTCTAATGCAAACAGAAAATTAGAGAATAATATGCTAAACAAATCACAACTCGTAGCTCAGGCTCCGTTCTTGGAACTGTATAAATTATTGACATCAGAGTAACAAATCTGTTTAAGTCAATGGAGTTGCCCTGTGGGAATTAAAACAAAAATGTAGTACTTAAGCCCTTTCATGAAAGAACAATATGAAGAATATGGGGATCAACTTACAGAACACAGATTTTTTTTTTTTCATTTATTTTTCAATCAGATAGTCCTTTAAGGATTATAATGTTGTCACTGGCAAAAGTAAGCTTCATTCAACTTAAGTTTTTTTGGATAATCAAGAAATAAATGTAGTGTCCAACATGTGAAATGTTTCTTATCAAAGAAAGATTCTGTAAGAAACTAGAGGAAACCTAAGTGCTTCAGACTTCAGTACAGATAATAAAAGTTTCAGAGATGGATTTTTTTTAATGTTCCCACCAAAAATATCTGAGTTAATGTGTTTTTGATGTATGCATTTCTGTTTTTCTCCAACATTCTAATTGCAACCTAGTTTTCTCCCTCACAGGGGGAGCAAGAAAGTCTGGGTTATGCTTTTCATTTCTTGAAGTCTAATTTGAATTGAGAAATGTTTGTATCAGAATTATTCTGGATGCATGCTTTAGTTAATGACACATTATTATATTAGCGAGATTGATTTGGCATATAGCTTCTACTTTCTTCTGTATTTCTACACCTAGTTAGCAAAGATTAAGGACAGTTCAGTCATAGAGAACAGTGTTTATTTCTTCTTTGTGATTTTGCTATCTCTGCTGTTATGGACCCTTTCTTAGCATTTAATGCATCTGAACGTGTTTTGCCAGCTCATGAGGAGAATACACCAGGGTTGGAAGAAACAGCAGAACATTGGCCTCCATACTTAAAGCTGTTGATTTAGTTTTGTAATTGGAAAATAAGCCTAAGGAGATAGGTGATGTAATTTTCTGAGGTATTTTCGAATTGCTTTATGTATGTTAAATTGAGGACAGAAATAATTTTGTAGGAAACTAACTGACTATATGTTTAGAGAAAAGGAGAAAATGAAAGGTTGTTTACTTTGTTTTTGCATGAGGAAATGTTCTCTGACTTAGCTAAATCAGAAAAATTCTAATTCTTCTGGTTTGATTTGTTTTGTTTTGTTAAAAAAGAAGAATATCTAGGATGAAGTCTTTAAACTTACCCAGAGTTCTCTCTTCCACTGGTCTGAAGCACCAGAAGTCTCAAACCTGAGTGACTAATTATGTAACAAGTTAACAATTATTGTTCATCTTCCATAACCTGAAAATTGTTTATTTTTAACATTGGTAACTAACAGAAGTTTATTTACTCTTGTGTAAAAGGGATTCTGAAACAGTAGATTTCTATAGTCTTGTTTTTAACCTATAGTAATTTATATAGCAAAAAGCTAGTTAATAACATATAAGTAACTGATTGCATGTATGTTTATATACTTATTTTCTTCCCCTTGGTTTCAAGTTTTTTTTTATTTGAAACACCCACAGTCTATCACATAAGATGTTCTCTACGGAAAGCAGGTTTTTGTCAGTTGCTTATCTGTTTTTCTTTGAACACAACAATATTTTTGCAAACAGCAGTTTTTAGGAGCCAGCCTTCTATCATTATTGCGTGCATTGGACCCATAATGTTGGTTTTTATAGATAAAAGAAGTTTTTAAAAAATAAGAGACTGTGGTTAATAATGATCTAACAATTATTTAGAATAACTTTATGGACAAAATGTACAATTAAATTGTAATCTGTTCTATCATAGATAAGATGATAAGGTCTTCAATTCACATTTATATTTAAGTTCTCAATTTCATAACAAAGCTAACAATGTATTTTAAAGATTGGAGGAGTTGGTTTCTTGTTTGTTTTCTGAGGATGATATTTTCACAAAAGGTAAATTGTTTTTTCTCTCTATGATGTCCCCAAGGAAATCTAGTTCACCTGGCCCTACAATTACTTGTGTATTTTGATACTTCTTACTGAAAAGGACATATTAAAAGTTCTTCTTTAATTTGAGAATCTGAGGAAACAAAGTATTGTGGATGCTCACTATCACAGAATCACAGAATTGTGCACTATGTACTATAGTAGTTCCTGATTTATAGTAAGAATGATTTTTTTAATTTTTCTTTTAATATGCACAGCTGTTCTGCATCATTGTTGGTCAAATCATGCAAGAACTAATCACCTGTGATCAGAAATAATGATAGAACTTTAACCACATCTGTTTATTCCATGGATTTAACTTCTAGACAATAAACTGTAGTCAAAGTAATTCTCTTTACTGGAATTTGGATATAATGCATAATAATAATGAGTTTTTGCTATTGTCTTAAACTCAAGTTTACCTTTTAAGTGAACAAACTCTGAATCATACATCTCTGTTACATGATGTTGTATTCATTTTTACTTATTATTTATTGTTACAATGAAGTTACCCTGTTATCAGTGCTGTAATAAGACAGTATCATAACTTAGAGTAATTCTTAGAAGTTTGATATTGCCTTGATCTCCACAATAAAGGAAGTTCTCCACATTGCAAAACTTAAATGCATAAGTCTCCTCAAAACACAATTGTAAAGCTTTTGAACTTAATGATCAAAATGTTTCTTTGTGCTCTGTTCTTCATATTGTATCGCTTGTAGTGATTATCTGCACCACTGAAAAATGAAATGGAATATTGGCTATACATGAGCTGAGAAGACATTAGCTATAGAAAGGGGGTAATTCTGATGACAATTCTCAAGAAAACAATAACTGAAGTAATTACATATCTGCCACACATCAGTGTGTATCAGTGCTTAAAAATGAAATAATTGAAGATCTTTGAATTCTGTTTCTAAAAGAAATAGGTTTTTTATTAATATTTATTATTTATCATACTTTATTAGTATTACTGAACATCATGTATTTGTACAGATGAAAATAGATTTTTGAATTTTGCATTACGGTTCTGAATGAGGATTTTCTCAAAGTTTATCATTATCCTACAGTAAATGATCCAGGCCTTGAATACATTTTGCTGTGTAGTCGGCCTCCAAAAATGTGGGTTTCTAGGCATTCTAGAGTTTTCAGAAAATCATCCTGGTCCTACTCCTGAAATTAAGGAGGTTTCCACTCTAAATTTTTCTGTGTTATTGAGCCTTCTAGTGTTCCAGACATCTCCTGAAGAAACAGCATGCTCCACAGTCATCTTGATTTATTAGATACAAATTATCTATTGTATTTTATATTGTTTAAAGCCAGAGATATGCAAATTTTGCAGTTAAATTCTCTTTTCCTTTAATGAGAGAAAGCATAAGAAACAAAGGTGTACACAAAAAGTTTATCAGCGTGCAAAATCTCTGTAATTCTTTTTTTCTTGTAGCTTAGTCTTGTCTTTCTTTTGTATCTCATTTCATGTGTGTTTTGGAGACAGAGCTGTCTTTAATAAAATTTACATTTCTTCTGTTAGGTTTCTGTGTTATAGCTCTTGTACACATGGATATTTATTATGTAATTCATGGCTTAATTTTACATAAAGTCACTAAGAATGGAAAATTTGCTTTGGAGGTTGTCGCCTGCAACTGATGATGAGATGCCTACAATGGGATGGAGGATTATGAAAGTAATGACTATTACTAATTCTCTGCTGCTTGTCTCAGATTCTTTTTTAGTATCTTTCTGGATATTCAATCTAACATACAGGTTAAATGACCAAAACCGAATATGATTGTAGGAAGTTATAAGATTTCAGACATTATAGCAAAGTTAAAGGAGAAAATCCTTTTTGCAGCAAGCATAGCTGTAAACAAGTAGAGACACATCTGTATATGCTAATATTAATGTGTACAAAAAAAAAAAAAACAAAAAAAACCCCACCTATATAACCACATATATGTCTGCAGCCTTTTCCTGAGCATTCACTATGCTGGTGCTTATAAGACACTTAAATGATTTCAAATACCTTTCTGTGGTAATTCAATAAATAGTGTCTTCATAATGACATTGCTTCAATTTATAGTTTTTAGAATTATCTATCAAGTATGGTTATGTGTAATCTTCCCCTTATGCTTGCTTTATTTTTCAGCTCCAGACCAGTCTGTCTGAACCAATGACATTATCCAAGTCAATCTCGCTTCCTCGTAGTGCGTATTGGCATCATATCACTCGGCAGAACAGTGTTGGAGAAATCTACAGTTTACAAGGCAAGTATATGCCATGTGTATTAACTTCTTTCCATTTGACCAGAATTCATGTAAATTGCTTTTTAGTGTCACTGGTAGTTTTCTCTCCTTTTAATTTCATCAATTGTCAGGAACCACAGTGGGATTCCCAAATTTACATAAACCAGGTTTCTTTTACTCAGTTTGTAAACTACTGGTGAAAATTATTCCCAGAATGACTACATAAAATTGGATAAAGGGTTTGGTTCAATGTAGCTTCTCAGTAGCTAATGAGTGTCAGGATGCTTTAGTACTTTTTTTTCCAAGAAGATTGTGTATGTATTTGGGCAACCTCAGGGTGCCCAATTAAATCTACATAAGATGGCTGTATGAGTTGCTAGACTAAAACAAAGGAATTCTAGCAATAAGAGCTACTCTTGATGAATTTGTTCAGAGGATCATATATATGAACTGTTGATTAGACTGACTTACAAACCTGGAGCATATACCTATCATATTTTTCAGTGTCCAAATCTCCTTCATATATATAGATTATAAGCTTTTTACTTATGACTTTAAATTCTGTAATTAACTGAGTTGAGGAGGAGGATTCACTGCTCTCAAGCTGAAATTAATTTGTATCTTTTAGGAAATTGAAATTATGATACGTTTAAAATATAGACAGTAATTAATAGTATTGTTTTCACTTCTTAAAAAAAGCAAAACTGTAATAAACATATTCCTTAATCAAGAGCTTCAGGATTTCATTTCACTTCCCTTTCAATAAGCTGTTTGCATAAACAATTTACATTTAGATAGGAAGCTAGAAACTGCTCACAAACCACAGTACCAAGTCCAACAAAACGTATTACATGCTTTCATTCAGTATATAGATGAAAGCCATGAAGTGTTTTGTTTTGTAAATTATCACATAAATTAAAATCAGCAGGTGAGCTGTGAATTCACTTGGTGACTCATTAAAGGGTACAGCATTTATTTTTCCTCAGCCCTCATCAAACAGGGACAAAGTGAAGTTCTAATCATTGTTACGGACTTACAGTTAAATTACATTAATGAAAAAAGAAAATAACCTTTCAGAAGTTGGTTGTGAAAAAAAGTTAAGCTAGTAGATGACCTTAAAAGCATTCATTATATAACATTGTCATTTATGAAGACAATACAAAAAAGAAGAAAAAAAAGAAAGAAAGAAAAGTAATTTGTCAAGGTGTTAGGACTCCTCTCCTTATGTTCTTGTTGAGCACTTCCTTTGGAAAAAAATTGTAATTGTAATGACATCCATGAAGTGAGAGAAATGAGCATTGTTTGTTCTTTGCTGCATCTTTCGTTTCTCATAAATGGCCTTTGTAATTCAGTACAATTTAAAGGAAAGCAAAAGTTCACACATTGAATGCTCACTCAGTATGCATACCACCTCTCAACTGGCGGAAGGTAACGTATTGGAAGTGTATTACTAAAAACGTGAGAATTCTGCTTTTTTAGAAACAGGCAGATTTTGTTCACACTTTCCCTGAAACATGGGACAAATAAATATTTCAGAACATAAGATTTTCATTCCTCTTACATGTACTGGCTGAAATTTGAGAAGGCATAGTAGGTTTCAGGAGTGATAAATCTAGTTCTATCAGTGGCTAAGAAATATACCAAGAGGGCTATTTTCTTTGCCTCCAGTTGCAAGACTTCAATATGCAATAATATTATTCATTATCTATAATGAAGATCTCTTTGGACTTTCTGCTGCAATGCTTATGACTAATGAAATGCAGTACATTTGTGCAGAAGCTTAAGGGAGTGGGAAATATACACTTTCATTCTAATACCTGCTTGTACTGGTAGTCTTTGCACAGCAGAGACCTACTGGTTGCAGAAACATCAGCCTGCAGATGCTTCACACTTGTGGGTGGAAGGTGGGTAGTTAGGAAGCAGATTGCAAGCATCACTCCAACTCTCACCCTACCACAACAGACAGGTGACAGGAGTTGTTGCAGAGGGAAAAATCACTTGCTGCTGCTCTGATCTTCTCTGAGCTTGAAAAGGTATATTGCCCCCTTCAGAGACAGGGCTTTTTCTTTAGAGAATAATCCATCAAATTCGATTCAGCATTGTGTGTATTTATGACAGAGCTTTCCTCTCATCTTGCAAATTCTAAAATGATATAACTATCGTTGTGTCTACTTATATCCAGGTTACTATTGGTTACAGTAAAGTAACATCCAAACACACTGTTAAATACAGTGTATAAGTGTTTGCCTATTGGCAATTCTTCCAGATTTGCAGTTTGAAGTGACTAGAATTTAATTAATAACAGCTGGTGATATATAAGGAGAAATGAATATGAGCTCATACTACCTTGGATAAATTGGCTCTTCAGGAGGTATTTAGCAGTCAAATTTAACTTAATTAGTAGTTTGAGTTGATCTGATAATAAATATGCTGTAGAGTGAGAAGGGGCAGGATGAGGGGATTGTGGGGTTTCTTTAGAGGCTGTATTTCAGATGAGAAAAGGCAATTCAATAGATGGATTCTGGGTTTATCGTTCTTCATATAGCCATGAAAATCCTTCATGTAAAATCTGAAAAGACTAAAGCACCGAATAATACTGTTAAAGGACCACAAGCTGCACAAAATATCTTAAAATGCTGTGGGCTGGTTTCTCTTTATATAGCTTTTCTTCCATTTGGTCATCATTGCACCCTTTCAGTTCTTGATTGCACTTCTACGATAAAAGTGGTAATTTAGTTGTCTAATTAATTTTACATATAGGAACAAGTTGAGAGTTGGCTTTTCCCAGTAGTAGCGCTATCACCTCCAGTATTCATTTCAACTTCTGCAATGTAATGCTGCAGGTCTGGTAGAGCTTCCATACATGATCTGCAGCCACAGCAGAGGTGGTGTGGTGGGCCCTCATGGTCTGACAGTCACTTTCTCACAGTGCTGTGCGTTGGCTGTCCTTGCTGCCTGATGGGTCACTGGGCATCTGGCAAACCCACTTTTGCATGAGGAATTTCCTTCCACACAGAAAAACACCGTAACGTTTTCAAAGCCAAATTTCATTCTAAACTTCTGGGTTAGAATGATTTCACTTAAAGGAAACAAACAAACAAACAAAAAACACAGCATCTACCCTTATAAATCATTGTTTATTTTTATTATCTGGAATATGATTTATCACTGTTTCACAAGATATTAAAAACTGGTAACTAGAGAGAATGTGTTTTTAAACAGCAAATAATAGCATTAAATTTTGGTATGTTTTAAAACTTTTCATTTGGGTGTTTAAATTTGCTTGGAATGAAAAGGGATTGCAGATAGATAGATTTTTTCAGCTGCATGAAACTTACTTTTGTGGTTCCTGCTCTAGAGAGTTTAGATAGATAGTACAGATTTTAAATACAATTGGTTTAGATATTATTAAATAAATCAGGCCAAATAAAATTTTGATGTGGAAACCTGCATTAGTTTTTGTACTGCAGTTATGGAAAACCCTTTGGAAATTGCGTTCATAAAATCTAATTACAGCTGGCCTTTCTCCAAGAAATTCACAATCAAGAATTGCTTTTGGTCACTTCTGTTGTGTTTGCGGTTTATATTCTTTATTTGGACTATGTTTTTGCATACTCAAAGTGATGAATACCTTTCCACATACGGAATCATACTTGTTTCTATGTGATCACTCCTGTGAATTAATATGTATCTATATAAGAATTAAACCCGTAACACCTTACATGTTTTCCCATTGAAGAGAACAGTAATGCTACAGTAAGTTACTTATCACCATTTGCTTATCACAAATGCTTATCAAATTCTGTTCTAAACGTGTAAGAGAGTCATTAAATAGCACTTACTAAGGTTCCTGCTAAGTGTCTTATGTTTTTAAAGGTAACATGGAAGTGGAACGTGAAGAAATAAAAATGTGGTCTTCAGTGAGACAGGACTTATGCCAGAAGCATCACCTAATCTTGTAAACATGTGTCAAAAACAAAAACACAGGGAAATAAAAACTAGCCTCTCTGTAGGAATTTTGGTGTTGATTTTTGTATTTCACACTAAAGATTCAAGAAACTAAATCTGCTTTCACAAATCAAAATGAAAAGAACCTTTGCTTCCTCAGTAATGCTAATATCCTTAGAAATCAGGCCTGAATTTTTCCTTGTCTTTTGGCATGGTAGGAGAGAGCTCACTCTTCTCTTTTTCTGAATATATTTTAACAACATATAGAGTTAACCTGTTCAGCTAAAAGGCTTTAAGTTTCAAAGGGAGACAGTCAGAAACACGATTTCTTCCAGCTATGGAAGTCTGCAGCCTTTTCAAGGTGGAAAGACTGATATAAGGCTAAAAATAATCAGAGAATATTTGAGTTGCTACATATTTAGAAGAGTTTGAATCATCCTGTTCAACCCTCTTTAGGCTAATCCTCCAGAATATTCCTATGTGGTCTTCTGTAGTTTTCCATAAATTAAAATATGTAAAATGAAGGGCATTCATCATTTTGACATTTCCATTGTTTGTTCATATGCCCAGCAACAGAGTACAAAATTCATTTCCTTATCTAATCTCAATGCTAGAATAATGTGAATGATATAAACTGTTAGAATATGTCTGATCATTCCTTAATGTTTCACTAAGCATCTACCAGCAGCTAAAATGGTTTATAGCCTGCCACCTTCCCATTTCCTTTGCTGAATCTCATCAGGACTTTCACATTAGTAAATGAAGCCTATAAAATTTGAAATATGTATAAAAGACAGATGATGAAGCAGATACAGAGTAGAGACTGTGTTTGAGCTACATTGTTTAATTCGATTCTATTGTGTGGCTTCTTATGTTTTATGCTGTAGAGTAGATCCTTTTCTTGTGAACTTTGAAGTTCTGTGCAAAACAGTGCACCACTAGGCTGATTTTAAAATGGCATTTTGGAAATGAGAAGTGGCCTACTCAGAAACTTGTGAAGAAGGACCTTATTTTGTCTAACGGTAATTGCTGTAACTAGTTACAAGCATTACTGACAAGCTCAAAAGAGTATTAGTTCTGATAAATGGCTGCTGAGATAAGAGGTTCTTACATTTACAAGCCATGAAAAACCAGAGGTGAAAGTCAAAAAAGGTAAATAGAGCATATTATGTGGTCAAATTCAGAAGTTCTGATTTCATTTCGAGGCTAATGTTGCAATGCCTTGTCACTCAGTAGATAGTCCTCCAGCAAAAGCTCTTGTCAACAAGGCTATACTACACTTGGAGGTGCACTGTAATCTGAGGTTACAACTGAAATCCTGAACAGTGTTCAAAGAACAGTTAAATATTGGATGATTGCCTCTTCTCCTCTTAAAAAAAAAAAAAAAAAAAAAACCTGCATAAAATTTTCAATACTAGCTACAAAAATTCTTACCTATTAATTACTTTTTACATCTTAGGCTAATGATTTCATTAATAAAAGTAGCTTCTCACTCAGTATGAGAAGCAAATTAAGCTTTGGTCCTAGCTTTTATTAACCAAACTCAGAAAGCTTCAGCCTGAATTAGCTTAAGACTACATACATGTTACTGACTGAAGATGGGCTGCTGCAGTCACTTGATCTGTCTGCTCTCTGATAAAATTCAAGGACCTGCATTGTACTTGAGATCTGTAGTTCAAAGAAAGAACATGTGCTGTGGGAGAACTGATGTAGCCAGCTCCATGGATGCTAATCATCAGCTGGCAGAGGACTGTCTGAGCAAAAAAGGTTAACTGTTATTTTGAAGAGAAAAACAAATTATTTTGCAAAGGTCAATTTTGTGAAAACTACATTTTCCATTAAATCTTTTCAGTGATAAATCCAAACATCTCTAGATAGGCGACTTTGTGTTAAGTATGTCATTACAGTCACTATCAAGAAGATTGTCAGTAGGCTTAATAGTTCATTTTTGTAATTTTAAATAAATTGAATTATTTCTATGCTGAAAAGATGTATTTTCTAGTCAAATATTACTCAAAATCATGAGTGCATTAATCCCCTTAAAAAAGGAAAAAATAAAACGCAACCCAGCACAGCTGTGAGAATATACATGTGCAAAAAGATGTATTCTCTTTAGTGCCTGTTCGCAGGAACTGTTTACACTTCTTTTTCTTTCGGTAATTATTTTAAATAATGTAAAATGATTGATATTGACACCTCTGTAGAACACGTTCACAAAAATTGTTATAATTTAGAAACAGTGTAGGTTTTGAAAATAGAGTGCATAATTGGAAGAGTGGGGGAATGTTAATAATATCAGCTTTGCCTGCAGTAATGAGAATAGTAGCCAAGCACAAGATTTCAAATACCTTTGATTGTGTTCTGGCTTAAATGGAGGAAAATTACAACTCCTTATGTTTCTCATTCCAATGTTTATTATATAAAATGGCATCTTATAAATATCTATATAACACCTTGCCTGAAGTGGCATAATATTGACCTAACTGCCTATTGATTGCTTATTATGAATTTTGCAATATATTTATTGCAGAAAGAGTATCATAAAATCTCAAATGCATGAAGTTTCTTTGATATTGTCTATCACGTGTACCCTGCTTTTGTAATCTGCAACAATATTATGGTAGCAATATTTGTAGTACATGACAGAGAGTCTATTAGTACAGACTGTTTTCACGGTAATGCCAATTTAAGCTAAATAGGCACCATACACAGTATGGTCAATTTATTCAGTCTATGAGAATATGTTCTTTGTAACTCCTCAATGAATTTTAGCTGATTAAAAAATCATAGCATTATTCAGAAGTAGGGAAAAAAGAGAAATGTTAAAAAATAAAAATAAATAAAAAAATCCTTTAGAACATCTTTCATTCTCTATTTGTTCAAAAAAAGCCTTTTCATCTTGGTGAATGCTTGTACCCTGCCTACTTCTTTTTATTTGATCAGAATGATACATTGTAAGACACTAAGATTATTTTCACAGAAGTAAGAACTATGAATAATAATATGAATTTCTTCCTAGTGCAGAGTTAACAAGATTTCACCAAAGTGAAAGTTTTTCATCCTTTCTGAAACAAGTCTGCCAACTCCATGTTTGAGTACTAGAAGTAAGTTTGCTGTTTAGCTGCTGGATATTTGTTTATCCTTCCAAATTCTATGAAGGTGCCTTTTGGGAAAGGATTTTATTGCTCTGACTTTAAGAATAGATGAAATATTAGTCTATAAAGCTATGTGGAAGAAAGGAGAATGTATTACTGAACTGTAAGAGAGAGAAGAGAGAAAGGACTTGGTGGAAAAGGGAAGAAGGGTGGAGTTAGCTGCTCAGTGATTTAGGATTTACACTGTTTATTGAAGGCATATCCTTCCCTACTTCTGGCTAAACATTCAGCATGATATAGCAGAGCAGTGCATGATAAAGCCGTGTTTATCCTAACTACAGACTGCAGAGATGCAGCTCTAAGTGGTACCAGGTGTTTTGCTGTTCAGCAGGTTTCAGAAGTATTTCCAAGCAATGTTCTTGCTGAAAGTAGGGTTCACAGCCTGCTTATGTAAGTGTTGGAGCTTAAACTTTAATTTGAAAAAGGCTGTTCTCATTGTTACTGTTACAAATGCAGCATCAGTTTGATTGAATGATTGTTGACAGACTGGCCCCTTGTTTTTATTCATTATTACTGTTAGATTGTTCCAGGGTGTCTCAGCAGTTTTGCAAGGCTTCTGCCTGTGAGGTGGTAGTCTATCATTACTGAATATTTGATGTCACAAGCATTTTATGATGGAAGAGATAACCTGTTTTGGGTTAGAAAATGGAAATATATTTCATTCAGTCTTGTCAACTATCTCATTATTCTCCATTCATCAGAGCAGGTATTTAATTCTGAGAAATAGCTCAGCAGTTTTTTATCCCTTTCATGCCTCTCATAGAAACACTTTCCTCTGATCAAGTATGTGCATTTTGGTTTAAGTGTCGATCTGTTGTAGTGCTTTTCCATGAATCTGTTTCTGAAGAGTCTTGTTTTCTTCCTTAACTGTTCCCATATATTAATTAAGGCAGCGTGTTTTTAACAAGTAACTGCAGGGGGGCAAAGGATGGCAAATACTGAACATTATCTGTACCTGAGCATGATTTTTCAGTCATAATACATACAGTTTTGAATGCACCTATAACTGATTTTTACTCTGTAGTACAGCTATAAGAAGGTCTCTTCTCAGTGACAGTGGCTGCAAAATTTTTTTAGTTTCTAGACCGTTTATCTTCTTGTATTCGTTCAGTAAAAGAAAAAAGCTTTTTTTTTTCTTGAGCTTCTTTATTGCTTCTTAATTTGCTGACTAGCATTTATGCTCATGGATTGGCCAGCATCAAGGTATTTTAGAACTGAGGAAATATAAAGGAAGGCCCAAGATGCCTCTTCACATACTCTTATTACCTTAGTTGTACTTCAAACCTTGTACTGAACTGTAGGAATGAGCCATAAATTTTGCAGTGGTGTTTATTGTGTAATAAAATACCAAGGAGGGAGACAATTTAAGCTGTTATCTTCAAGGTGTGACTGTTTTTTAGCTTATTCTGCAGTAAATCAGGTATATTGCCAGGGACATGAATGATATTATGCTACTATACAACTACCATGAAAAAAGAAAATGTACAGAAAATTCGAATGGTATCATTGCTATGAATATTAGATGCTTACTCATTTTCCTTATCTAAATATTCAAAGCCATGCAAGATGCAAGAGAAGACCTTCATAACTAAACAAGAAAGAGAAGTTAATTTGCTGTTAAAGCATTTGTCCTCAGCTGTTGCAAGTTATCCTTGCTCTGGGAAAAAAATCTCTGCTCACCTATAGAAGATGAAAACCCTTCACTATAACTCATGCCCAAAGTCCATTGTAGCATGAATGCTTTTGCACATTTCTGCAGCGACCTGTGTGATTATTTTGAGCCTTTTTGATTGAAGTTAATCTTTATTCTGATGGTCATGGATCTGTGTGGGGTTTTTACAAGGAAATACAGATTTACTTTATATGATAAAATACCTGTACATTTGCTGTGGACTTCTATGTGAAAGAGATTCCTTTTTTAAATTGCATTACATTGCAAATGTGATTAGACAAAAAGAAGTAAACCAAGAATGACACTGCAACTGTGGAAATTGTCTGATGAGGCCTTCTTTGCATAACATGAAATTATCTCAACACATATAATATTGCAGTGTAGGTTAATATGCAGAGAAAGCAATATTCAGCCGCAACAGTATGGGAGTGATGATGCCCTTATCCCCCTGAGAACAGCTCTTTGCCAGCAGGAGCTCTAGAGCTAGATTCCGTGAGTCCTGGCCTGCTGCTTGCATGAAATACATGAATGTAGATAAGATGCACATATTGAAACAAACCTTGTTATATGATGCGTTAAGATAAACCTTATTATAAAATGATCATTACAACATGAAGAGTTTCATTCATTACTTTTGGAAGCTGTATTAGAACTCAAATGTTCTTTCAGTGTCTAATTTATTCTAAACTCTATAGCAAAAATACATCAAGTTATGCCATATCTCACAAATGCACGTCTTACATATTATTTATTTAGTACTTAATAGCTGCAACCTTGAATCCAACCCACATCCAGGTGTTTTTTCTTCACAGAAGTGTTTGTTAGATGAAAAGTACCATTTAGTGAAGACTGGAATTAAACAGAAAGCCATCATATCTTTCATATTTTAATATACATTTATCAAATTTCATAGACATAAAACACATGGCCACATACAGCATATTGTAGTTCTTCTTACACCTTCTGTGAAAGATACATCTGTCCTTTATGAGGGCCCATTCTACATTACGTTCCTCTTAAAATCACTTCTCTCTTCTTTTCTATGTAACATTGTTTTCACTTTTCATAAAATGTCTATGAAATGCAAATAGTTGGTGACAGTTAGATCCAATGTTCCAGGTTATGTAACAGAACCAAAAGAGTGCGAGAAACAAGACAATTATAGATAAGCTTAGTTCTACTGATGGGATCTCCTACTTTGTTTGGTGAAGAGATTTGTATTCTTGCTCTGAATAATCTCAGAAACGTGTTTATTTTATCACAGTTAGTCGTCCTTTATGTGTTAGTATTATGTACTTGCGGTATGTACTATTGTAAATGCATTTGTTAATAGCTACCATTGTAAAATGCTAAAAAATGTTTTTTCATTTTAAAATCTTTCTAGTCTGTCTAAAGGTTCCTTTACTTTATAGATGAATATGATCTTTGTTATGTATGTCAAGCTATTACTTTATTTTTAATATTGGCATTATATGAAAAATTATATCCCAGGTAAATATTTTCTGTGTACTAAATGCATTGTCTCTGGAAAATGTAATAGACATGCTTAGTGCCCCATGACAGCTGGAAGCCTCCTTCCTAATGACAGCCACTTTCGGCACAAAGACAAAAAGAAATGTTTTCTGATCTGGATGGTGACAGTGAAAGTGTAATGGCTATTGCAATATTGCATCATTAGATTGTAATGCAGATGCTTTTGACAATAGTTTTTTTGTAAGGTAATAAGCAGTTCAGGGTTGTCATATTTGCTATGACCACTGAAGAATAAAGTGAAGGGGAGAGAAGAAATTCTACCTTGGGAAGGGTCTTCCAACCAGTCAACATATCTGACATTCCAGTTGAAGTGCCTCTACACCAATACATACAGCATGGGAAATAAGCAGGAGGAAGTGGAATCCACGGTGCAGGTAGAAAATTATGAATTAATTGCTGTCAAGGAGACATGATGGAATGAATCACATGACTGGAATACTATACTCCAGTGCTACAACCTTTTTAGAAGGGGTAGGCAGGGCAGGAGAGATGGAGGAGTTGCCGTTTATGTTAAGAAGTGAAAGATTTTGAAGAGCCGCCTCTAAGAATAACCATGATCAGGCTGAGAACTTATGGGTTAAAATTAGGGACCAGACCAATGAAGAATGTCTGTTAGTTGGGGTCTTAATACAAGCTGCCTGATCAAGGGCAGCCTGTTGATAAGGCCTTCTTGCTCCAACTACAAGAAGCATCATAATGTTAAGACTGTTATCCTGATGCAGGATTTCAACCGCCTGGTTACTGGGAAAGCTACATGGTGAGCTGCAAGCCACCCAGGAGATTCCTGGAATCCGTTGAAGATAACTTCCTGGTCCAGGTATTGGAACCAGAGGTGTAGTGTTACTGGACCTCATGCTCACCATTGCAGAGGAGCTCATTAAAAGAGGTTAAGATCGGAAGCAGTCTGGGCTATAGTAACTATGCCCTGGTAGAGTTCATGATCTCAAGGAATATGGGCCTGGCAAAGAGCAGACTCAGGACACTAAACTTAAGAAGAGCAAAATTCCAGCTGTTTAAGGAATTATTGGATGAGCTCACCTGAGAAACTAACTTAGGGACAAAAGAATGGAAAGGAGCTGGCATCTCTGTAAGGACTCCTTTCTGGGAGCAAAAAGAGCTCTCCATCCCCCAGCTGAGTGGTGTGGTTATTACAAAATAAGGAAGAGATGTCATCCAGAGGGACCTGGAGAGGCTTGAAAAGCAGGCCCAGGTGAGCCTAACAAGACCAAGTGCAAGATATTGCACTTGGATTGGGACAATCCCAGATAGATAGATAGATATGAGATCCCATATATACATATATGGGATATATATATATATGTACACGTATGTATGATACATATGAGTCTCCCAGTCTGGGAGAACTCACTGAGAGCAGCCCTGTGGAGAAGGACTTGGGGACTGTGATGGACAGAAAGTTTGACATGTGTGCTTGCTGCCCAGAAGGTTAACTGTATCCTGGGCTGCATCAAAAGAGGTCCAGTAGGACAAGGGAGATGACCGTTCCTCTCTTCTCTTCTCATGAGACCCCATCTGGAGTAATGCATTCAAGTGTGGGGCCCCCACCTCAAGAAAGACTTAGAGCTTTGGAGCAGTCCAGAGCAGGGCCATGCAGATGATCAGAAGGCTAAAGCACTTCTCCTATGAAGAAGAGTTGAGGGAGCTGGGTTTATTCAGCCTGAAGAAGAGAAGGCTCTCAGACCTCATTGCAGTACTCAAGTACTCTTCCAGTATGTAAAGGGAACTTATAAGCGGGAGTAAAACCAACTTTTTACGTGATCCCATAGTGGTCTCATAGAAGAGGGGAATGGTTTTGAAATAAAAAAGGGAAGGTTTACCTTAGATATTAGTCAGAAAGTTTTTAATGGCAGGATATCAGAACTAGTTAATCGTTAAGGTTCATTCCAACCTAAGCCATTCTGTGATTCTATGATACTGCAGTCATATTGCTGGGCATTGTTATGTTGAAAGACTTCATACCTTCTAGTGCTAATCGTATGAAAGATATTTACAATTGGTTTGTTTGCTTGCTCATTTTTAATAGGGGAAGGATCTGTGCATGGATGTTGGTGTAAAATATAGAGATATGACTTATTATAAGTGGTAACACTATTTTGATTAAATTGTTGCCTTGTTTGCTTGTGATCCTCTTGATGCATGGAATATGACTGTGATTTGACAAGACAATAAATCCAGCTTGAAAGTGCCTGCAGTTTGTTAAGAAATGCCATGGCTGTGTGATTCAGAATTGTTCAAAATATTTTGATAGGTAGCTTTGTGCACGCAAGCTTCATGCCAAACTAGATATCACTTGAACTTTATATCAAATCTGATGCTGTCTCATCTCCTGTTGATGGCATCATGCCAGTGTTAAGGCATATGGCTAGCATAAACGATCTGTGTTTTTACTTACCGTAAATAAGATCATGTTCTGAGACTTGATCTAGTTTCAATCTCTGTGACCAAATGATGCATCTGTGCTTTACTGATGTTAATTAGCATGGAACAATGACCTAAATCTCCGTTTTAAATTCCCTCCTGGCTGCTGCAACTGTGGGGTTCAGGTCAGTGTTCAAAGACTAGATCACCAACATGGATACAAGAGATAGTGCTCACATTTAGGTACAGAACGTTCTTGGACCCTGGCTCTAAACCAGTCCAATATTAAAATGGTTCTAAATCAGTCAATTTTGTTTTTCAGATAAAGATGATTATTTCCTTAATATTGCAGCAGGTATATATGTTCCCTTAGGCCTCTAGAAGATTTAAGTCCCTAAATAGAAGTCAACACTGATAATGATATGATTACAGCTGCTAATACAAGCTGAAGGTGTGACTTCCTCTGTTCGCTGTGTGTGATTCCTGTGAAAGCAGTAATTTAAGTTCCTGAAGTTCCCACCAACCAGGAGGGTAGTGTTGGTATGGAAAGTATTTTAAATCTTGCAAAAACACTCTCACTCCTTGAGACGAGGTGTCAGGGCAAAGGTTTCAAAAAGAAATGTGAATGGTTCCAGATACATATTTCTGTGCTTTTTATTATACGATGCCCACTAAAATCTGAACCTTTTGAAAATTCTAATTTTTTAATATACAATTTCTATGATATATTCATCATTTTATTTGAAAATCTGATTTAATTCAAGAAGCCAAAAGTAGACAGAAAGTAGCAGAGTTGTTCAGGATGGGGAGGAAAGGGAGGTGGGAGTGGGAGGATGTCTTTGAGAACATGCAAAAATCTGAATAATCAGTATTATATTGGGTCCCTCCCACCAAAGAAGCTGTGTGCCAAGATTTAAGCTTCTTTTTAATAACTGCTGTATTTTCACAGATGGAGAATTTGTTCAGATCTGTGTTTGAGAATCTAAGTAGAAAGAGGAAATGCATTATATCCTTTTCTCTTTTGATTACTAATTGCTTAGAAACGGTACATTGTATCCGTGGCTTATCTTACAGCTACTTGCAATGAGCATATTTATGTTTTGAGCAAACAGTCACACGTCTGTATAGTCTGTCATTTACTTGACCTAGAGAAAGCAGTGTGTTTAATATCATAGGCCTCTGTAGTCCTATCGAAAACAGAAAGGGAATAAGAAGATGAGGTCACATTTAACAGTTAATCTTAAAAAAAAAAAAAAAAAAAAAAAAAGGAAACATTTTGTTTTCTGCCCTAGAATGTTAATAAAAGCACTGTAGTGACAATAATATATAGCCTTTTCCAGGGTAGGAAAGAACAGAAATATATGTTCTGCCTTCTGGCAAGAACAATGATTTCACGTTTTATCTGTCAAATCTATCTGTATATATAATGCTTCTAGAAGCATAGTATCTGTGTACTGAAATATATGAAATCTAAGTTAACAATTCTACAAAACAAAGTCATAACAAAAATAGAAAATGTGTTCTGAAAGTTGTAATTGTGGATTATAGGAAAGAAAAGACTGGAGATGTGCATTATCTAAACATTACCTAGTTTTTTTGCATGCTCCTGTTCCAGACACCAGAACAAGTTGCCCAGAGAGGTTGTGGATGCCCCCTTCCCGAAGGCATTCAAGGCCAGGCTGGAACGGGGCTTTGAGCAACCTGGTCTATTAGGAGGTGTCACTGCCCATAGCAGGGGATCGGAACTAGGTGATCTTAAAGGTCCCTTCCAACCCAAACTATTCTGTGGTTCTGTGATTCTATGTGCATATAATGTAGATGTTTATCCAAGGAGCAATGAACTTTTTAAAGACACAGTGAAGTAGTTCAATTTTGACAGAAGATTTTGCATATTAAAAAACAAGAACAACAACAGCAACAAACTGTTACTGGATTTCTTCCAGTAGTTTAGTAATGTAAATGGCAAATCTTAAAATACAAAATGTGTGGCAGATTTTACTTTTCTGACTTTATGTTATGAGAGGGTGACCACAAATAATACCATATTTTCAAATATTTTGAAATGTGTAATCAGTATAATCTAATAATTGAAGACACTATCAATAGTTAAGCATTAAGATTCATTTGTGAAGTGTTTTCTTTAGAGAAAAAAAGGCAACATAAAGATAATTTTCTATCTATCTATACACTTAGTTTGTCAATACAGTTTTAAATTTATTTATTTTACAATTAAAATTAATTTAACAAGTGATAAGAATGTTTACCCAAAGCTAGTTTTAACTTTGAAAACTGCTTCTTTTTTTGTGTAATTTGGATCTGCTCATAACATTTTTCACATTGTATGCATCATCTAACTCGATTCTACGTCTGCATTTGGCTAGGCACATGTCAGTGTCACTGTCTTTTTATTTGTCAGATGTCATCTTAGAACATTTAGAAATAGCATTTTACTTGGTATTTTCACACTTTTTTTATATTCATGTTCCTTACCTTGTTTTTAACAATAAGCAAAATCAGTTTTGGACAGCTCTTTGAAAGGATGTATTCCATTTTATGTTTGCATACGTTCTGGTGACAACAGCTTGATTATTTTCTGGATTTCATTTAACATGCCTAGGAAATGAAGCGCTGACTTCAGACAAGAGGAACTATCATCTGTGAGCAAATTACCTTATCAGCAATCATTCCCAAAGAGTTAGCTCACACATAGATTTTAGTGAATATCTGAATTATTAATCCATTTTATCTTAACTATGTTAATTATTTTCATTTCCAATTGAAATTTCTTAGCATAAAAGAGAAAAAATCTAAAGAAAAGTGTTAACTTCTAACACATTTCCTTACTGTCATTTGAGACATGCGACATGCTGTATTCTGATTTTTCCTCCTAATGTAAATGTAATAGATGATAGAATTGTAATTCTGCTCACTGTGTTAGCAAAGGCTGTCGCTGTGTGTAGCAAATCAGGCAAAGACAATAGCAAAAAACTGTCATTGCGCATTCAGCTCTTTATAAGAGAAATGGAAAAATACTGTGATGAAAGACTCATATGAAAAGACAGATGAATGCAGGGATGCTGATACTCATTTGAGTGCAAATTTTATCTCAATGCTTAGCCTTTTCTTTATATTATGTAGACTTTTTCTGTTGTTCACATTAGATATCCATAGAAGAAACACTGTGTTATTTTTCTTCATTGATATTTCTGTCATTCTAAAAAAATAAGCTTACGGTGAGATTATATACTATACCCATAAATGTCATACAATCATACTCTGTAATCAGCATCTGTATGGTTTGGTCAAAAGTATAGAGTAACTATGATGAAGACAGTTGGCTTTATGACACAGTCTTATTATTGAGCTTGCAGAGCTGAAACAACTGCTTGGAACAGACGCACCTAGATTTTACCCAAAACGAAGGGTACATTCTCCATTTGTCATGAGACCAAGACAAATGCACTATTTCTACAAAAAGGAGCAAATTAGCTTTCTATAGGTCAGGGCATGCTAGACTTCACTGTCAAATGCACAGTCTGTAGCTGCAGTCTACAATTAGAGGACTCTGGGAGCTATATTTATTGTCATTATTACCACTGAATTCCAAAAGGTACATGTCACTGACAGAAAATGTGTTTCTTGCCCTAAGAAGTCTTCTGTTTTTCTGTAAATGGAAAAAGGGAAGTATTAGCTCAGGCCTCACTTTGGGTGGAAAGTCCATTTTTATTTGTGACCTCCACCAGAAGTTGTCGAACACAAGTGGGCATTTCTATGAATTTCAGGTGTTGGAATAAATTAGTGGGGGACAGAAATGGAATGGGCAATTGAAAATGCGTGATCAAGATAACTTCTCAGTCCATAACTTACCATGTTTCTTTTGCTAGCTGTGAGATAGACAGATTATTTATTTCCCATTTTTTTAATTGTTATGTTTTTCTCGGAGTGCTTAACTGATTTCGGAGCACTACTAAAGATTCTCATTAAAGATGACTTTGTAATATAAATGTTAGCTCTTTCCTTTGCAATCAGTCCGTTAGCTGGTATTGAGTAAGGAAGGGTTCTAATGTTTAAAGCCTAACACCTAAGCCATCAAAATAATGTACAAAACTGTTTCTGAAGGCTACAAATAAGGTCCCTCCAGTAATTTGTAAACTTGGCAAAACTAATTGACTTACAGACAAAATGCTATTTTGTGATCACTTACTTAAGAAGCAGCTTAAGTGCATCCGTATCACTGTTTGAAAAAAAAAGTAGCATAAATACTCCACCAGACAGAGCTTAGTATCACTAGGTATTAGGTCTTTGAAAGGAAAAAGGCTAAAGCAGTGTTTCTTCAGCTATTATTTTTACTTGGTGTTTAACTGCATATAAGCAAGTATTTAGAACCATCAATTAAATATATTGCAGAGTAGTAGAAATAATAAAATGTAGCAATTTCTGCAACTTCTGTTTTGATTCAATATTAATAATTATTAAATTATTCAGACACAATTTTGATTGGATTGGTATATCTAGGATGCTGCAAAAAATTGTGCTGCTGATGATGCACAGTTCGTTTTTCTGTCTGCCCAACTGTTCAGACCCTTCCCCATCAAAAGTGACAGCTTCAAAGGAATGCTTTGGCACACAGGAAGTGTATTTGATAAGAGGAGTTGAGTTGTAGTCACTGAAACATTATGACAGAGGAACAGAGCTGTTAGCTTTTTTGTGCTTATAAAGTTCCATCCAGACAATTCATCAGACTGAAACAGAGTATCTATTGAGATGGCTGTATTTCATGTTTGTATGTATTTTTGCTGTTTAGAAGAGCTTTCCAATATATATCTCTAGACTTTTCTTCTTTTGTTTGACACTCTGATGATCTCAGTAAAGCACAAATTCCTTTTCTTCCTCAAGAAATGATTTACTACACATTCTTACATGAAAGTAGGCAATTCTTAGAGCAAGCTTGTCATAGATCTGCATGTAGCCCTGACAGTGGGAAAACTGCTGTTTGCTAAGTAATATTAAACCTACAGTGCTGGCTTCATTTTCAGTAATTCTAGTGTAATTGCAGGATGGGACATCATTAGTTTTCTGGTGAAAATTTTAGGAATTTAAAATATTCCTTCTTCTACAGGTTGTGAATATAAATCTAGACTCTGGAGCATGTTTGGGTTTAGGTTTAGAGAATCAAAGCATTTCTTAGTTTAATATTCCTTCTTTAAACTGTTGTGCCACCTGAGTTGTTAAAAATGTGCTTCATTTCATTTCCACCCAGCTTCAATTTAGCACTTCATTTTTAAGTGTGTTCCCAGCTCCCTATTACTATCAAGCAAAAAGGGAGGGAAAGCATCGATGCTACCAGTAATTACTTTCCATTTCGTGACTCATTCTAATGATTCTTCTTGCTTACCAAATGATACACTAAAAAAATTGTTACAGAAATGCTGTCATTTGGTACTTTCATGCAATATCAGATATCTGATGGCCAAATTTTAACACATTGTCAATATTAGAAAATCATAGCTTTAAATATGCTTCTTAATAAATATGTCCTAAGACTTTTCATCTTTCTTCCGGAAGCATACATGGTGGATAAATCTTCATATTTCTATGTAACAGAATGCAAAAAAAAAAAAAAAGAAAGAAAGAAAGAAAGAAAAAAAAAAATCAGCATTTCTAGGGTCATTTATGTTAGGCTGTTTCTGTTTTTCTGGGTATAACTAAGTATGGTGCGGATTCAGAACTGGGATTACTTGAAAGTTTTCTTGACGTAAGCTAGAGTTGGGACACAGAATCTGCTCTCCTTAAAAATAATCCTGCATCAAGAAAATGCATTCAATTGTAATTTCAGTTTTTATAAGTAAGTTTAATGTGGTATATTTATTGACACTAAAAATGATTATTTGGGATGAAGGGAAGACATTTAAATGATACCCAAGCCCTTCATCTTTCATAGTGCCTTACTAAAGTGAGTCAGTGACTAGAATCATGGCTATTAGTAAGTGAGTATTGGCAAATAATGTTCTTTTCACATGGTTGCAGTCTTTGCCTTCATGAATTACCTAGTTAAGAAAATGGTAGTTTGGATTATAGGCATGAAAAGAGAGTCTCTTCTCCAAAATGACAGCTATCACAGTGAAAGGAAGAATAATAGATTCCCCATGATGTACATTTCTGTATCAAGGGAATCTCATTTAAATTGGATCCCTCTGCAGCCACCAGCTGTGACAACGTATGGCAACAGCAAAGATACAGATATGTAAAGCTTTTTCAAGCTGTATTTTTTACTTACCAGGTTCCCAGAAATATGCCATAAATGTAGTCCTCCCTAGTCCATTCCCCATGGCAGAGTAGTGTTGAGTTCAGCTGATACTGTGGTTATAAAAGCAATCTTCTGCACCTCTATTAGCATTCTGAACATGTAGTATCTGAGTGAAGAGAAGGTGCTCTCTTCTATTCAGCAGATAGTATGAAATATGGGTCATTTTTCCTCTCAATTTCTAAAGTGAAGATTCTCACAAAAGACGTCAGTCTGATGTATATCTGCAACAGTTGTTGTATGTGCTGGAGATATGGGTAAGTAAATTAGAAGTAGTGCTGTATTATCAAAGTAGAGTTTGAAATTTCAGTTCAGGAACTGGATGATTTTTCTGAAAACTGAGTTGCAACTTTTAAAACTCATCCTGCATTTAAAGAGAGGTCCTTTAGAAATAGATTTATTTTGTATCTTTTATTAAAATTTCTTTCAGTTTTCCCAACTCACTGGGAGAAAAGCAGGGAAAAATTAAAGTGTTCTGATATGAGCAAGTGATTGTTTGATAATATCTATGCTTCTGTTTGGAATGCATTATTTATTTCCTTACATATCTATGGTTAGTATGATATATCTGGAAAGCAGTGTGAAGTTCCATCCCTGAATCTTGTATAATGTTTTGCTTATAGCATGAGCAGTGTGTCACACAATTATACATGCACAGCCATGGTTTTATATGTAATACTACTGTCATTACTGTTTTGCTTGTTGTAAATGAGTTGAGCTCAGAATCTGTCCTGAATTACCTGTAGTGAATAACCATGACAAGGTCATTATGTGGCTAATCAATCAAAGGACCTGCTCGTGTGTGAGTCTGGTGTTAACAGTGATTGTCTGTACACTTATCTGGTATTAAAATAGAAACAAACTTTTTTTTCTTTTTTTTTTTTTTTCTTTTCTCTTCAAATATTATAAATATCTTTAACAAGTTTCAAAACAGTATTGACACTTTCCCTAAAAAATAATCTTTTAATGATTTAGGTGAAAAACATTCTCAAGAACTTGGTAAAGCAGTGCCCCAATTTCCATAGGAACTACAACCAATGCAAAGATATAGAGTGAACAGTCATATATAAAACAGTATTTTTCAACATAGTCACCACCATTCGCTGGAAGTTTCCACCATCAATGAACAAGATCCTGCATGCCTCACGAATATCTACATGGCTGTCTGGGACATGTCTTGTCTTTCATGTCACTGCCACCACCTCACTGTGCTCACATCCACTGTTTAGTCTCCAGAAATCAGCAAGCACTGATGAATGCCAGTGGGTGCCATTTTGTCCACAGGGAGAAATTCAGTTCCACACCTTTGCTCCATACACGCTTCCGTGTCAGACACCATTTTGTCAGACTGCCCCTCTCTCTGCTGCCATCTGTCACACAGGAACATGTTGTGGAATGTTGCCCATTCAGTCTCTACTGCAGTGATGCTAACATCCACCTCTGACATTGTGAACCAAAATAATAAAATAGGAGGCATTTATATCAAAGCAGCCCTCATGCCTTTAACAATATTCAGAAACTTCAGAGTCATATTAGGCAGAATATATTTTGTAGTATTTTGCAAGTCTGAGTTGATCAAACAGATTGACTTAGCATAAAATAAAAGGTACTTGAGATTTCTAGCTACTTCAAGTGGAAGGATTACAATATCACTTTACTCTTCGATAATTTAAGAATGCATTTATCCTTTAGTAAGCTAATGCATTTTATCCTTATTGCATGTAAGCACTGAACCTTGTTTTCTTTTTCCTCGTATTGTACTTTCTTTGACTTCGGATCTTAGGGCACTAGGTAAATGGAATAGAGAGAGGTAAACTCCCATGTTAACCTAAATGTGTCACCAAATTTGAACTGTTCTGATTTGGGTGCAGTTATATGCAGAAATTTCCTACGTTATATGTTTGCAAACTCACAGTTTGGCTGTGATGATGGGATTCACACTGAGGAATATTGAACGGGAGAGACAATAAACATTTTGGTGACCCATGTTTAGACCCAAATAGCAAGTCACTTCCCTCTCTTTCTTCTGTCAGTAGTATGGTTGTATCTATACAGAACAAATCTTGCAGATACCTCATGACTGTGCTTCAGGCTTAGAATATGTGTAATCAGCCACTGAGTGGAGCAATGGCAGGAGTCTTTTTTTAATTCTCCATTACCTTTCTCTGTCTAGAAGGACTATGACAGAAAAAGAAGGATCCATAAAGCACTGTCCAAAAGACTACTACTGAAAAGGACAACTGCCACATGTATTGAAAATGAATTTATGGCCCTTCGATATGTTTAAAGTTACATAACTGTTCACGTATCCAGCCACATAGATTTCTACAGAAATAAATAAATAAGCTGTATGGATCATGCACTAGATCTGTAGCTGGAAATTAGGACTAGATTTTATGAACCTGTTTTCTTGTATTACTCAAATGGATTATGAGATTTGTTCATTGATCTTTGTCAACCACTGTTTAATAACCCAAAACTAAGAGGCTAACTCATGTATCTACAGGAACTACACCCTCTTTGTCCTTCCATACCCTTTTATTCTAGACATAATATCAGTTGTAAGTGTTATTACTGAAAGAATGGAGATTATTTTAAACTGCAGGAATTTTATTGATGCAAAATTCCAGCAGCTTCTTCAATGTTTCAAAAGATTTTCACTTAGTACATTTCTGGGGCTGAATGAATCACAGCTCAAAGCCAGGTGGCATATGTCTTGTGACTGTACACTCTCATAAATACGCTACAACAGAAGCCTAAATGGAAACATATCTTTTTGAAACCATCTGTTCTTACAGATATCTGCAACAATAAAGAAAATAAAGGCTTTAAATGCTGCTAGGCTGCTTTAAACCTTAAAGGCATTTCCTATAGGTCTCTCATTTCATTCTGAGAAGCTCAATTTGTTTCACTTAGAAACAATTCAGCTGCCATTTTTGTTACTGCTATGTTTATGAGCTTTAGAAAATCTGACTAACTGACGTACTTATATATGAATATTTATAAAACAGAACCTTTGTCATACTAGAAAGAGCTGGTTTGCCCTCTGGTGAGTGTAGCTTGTCTTTGATTGTACATTTTATAAAAATTCATAGGCTGAGACCATTCTTTTAGTCTTTTTTTTTTTTTTTTTTTTTTTTTTTTTTGCTGGGGAGGGGGCACTTATTTCTTCAAACAGAATACTGTGTTGTCTCAGCAACAAAGATGATAATCTTTAACTGTTACCTATTTATTCAGCTGCATCTCACTGATCTTATATCTTCAGTGTAAAAGTGGTTAGTTGGAATATTATTTTTATGTATTCAGATTGTATTCCTTTATTGATGCTGCCTATATAATGGTAGATGTGAATTAAAAACAAACAAACAAACAAAAAAAACCCTCCAGTACAACAACTCTTCTGCTTGCTTAGATTTCGTTTATGAGAGTACAGTATCTTTCCTAATGCTGTGATCAGTATTTAACCCCATTTACAGAATTTCTATATACTCTTGTCCCTCACAATGGTATTTTAAACCGAGATTTCTTCTGAAGTGAACTTCTGAGATTACTGCTCTAAGAAATTCAAGATGTAAACCAACATAAGGAAGTGAACCTCCATAATTCAGAACCGTCAGTGTGACCTTGAAACCAGAGAATATTATGGAGCTGGACATTTTGAGTTCCATCACACAAAACATTTAAGACAGTCAAGTGATCAGGAGCAGATAGCATAGGTTTATGAACTTCAAGATACACATTAATGTATGTAACTGAACCTCAGACATTCAAACCTGTCAGTACAACCTCAGGACCAGGGAGGATTGTGAAGCAGATCCTCTTGAGTGCACATGCACATGCAGAACAGTTGAATGATCAGAAGCAGCCAGCATGGTTTTATGAAGGTCACATCCTTCCTGCCTAGCTGACCTCATCTCCTTCTATGACAAGATGACTTAGTAAATGAGGGAAAGGTGGATGTTGTTTACCTGGATTCTAGTAAAGCATTTTACACTGCCTTCCATTACATTCTCCTAGAGAAACTGGCTGCTAATGGCTTGGACGGGTGTACAGTTCACTGGGTGAAGCAATGGATGGACAACTGGGCTCAAAGTGTCACAGTGAATTGTGTTCAATCCAGTTGTCAGCCAGTAAACAATGGTATTACCCAGGACGTGGTACTTGGGTGAGTTTTGTTTAACATTTTAATCAATTATCTGGATGAGGATGTTGAGTGCACCCCCAGTAAGTTCACACACAATACAAATTAGGCAGTACTGTTGATCTGTGTGAAGGTAGGAAGGTTCTGCAGAGGAAAACATATAGGCAGAATTGATGGGCACATCCAATTGCATGTCATTCAACAGAGTTGAGTGCTCAGTCCTGCACTTGGGTCATAACAGCACCATGCAACTGGTATAGACATGGGAAGCATGACTGGAAAGCCACTTTCCTGTCAGAAAAGGACCTGGGAATTTTGGTTGACAGCTGAATGAACACGAGCCAGCAGTGTGCCCAGGTATCTAGAATGCCAAGGGTATTTCTGGCCTGCATCATAAATAGTGTGATCAGCTGGACGAGGGAAGTGCTTGTCCCCTTGTATTTGTTCACTGTGACACCAGACCTTGAATACGTGCAGAGAAGAGCAACAAAGCAGTGAAAACACTAGAAAACAAAACTTCAGAGAATCTTCTGAGGGAGCTGTGGAGAAAAGGTGGCTGAAAGGAGACCTCATCACTCTCTACAACTATCGGCAAGGAGATTTAGTCTCTTTTCTCAGGTGACAAGTGAAAGGATGTAAGGAAACAGTCTCAGGTTGTGCCAGGGGTGGTTTGGATTGGTTATTAGAAAGAATATTTTCGTGGAGAGGGTGATCAAGCATTGAAATGGGCTGCCCAGGGAAATGGTGGAGTTCTCATCCCTGGAGGTATTTAAGAGATGTGTAGACGTGGCTCTATGGGACATGGTTTAGTGGCAGCATTTGGTTGATCAGACTGATAGTTGCACTTAGTGATCTTCAGGGTCTTTTCCAACCTAAATGATTTTATGATTCTACAAGCTGTGCAATTTCTGGAGGGCTAATGAAGAACAGACATGATATAAGGAAAAGCAGCAGAAAGAAATACAGTTTTTACTTTCAAAGGTCAGTGTTAATCTATAGACATGTCCGGTTTGTTTATCTGAAATAGTTAAACCTATGTGCCACGCACCTGGTAAGCAGTACTGCTTTGACAGTGGATTTTGCAGGAGGATAAGTAGCACAAGCATCATACCTAATTACATGACTAGCAGGTTTTACCTGCATTTAACTATTCGACAGCAGAAATTTGCAGGAAGCACGATTGTTCTTTTTCCATCATGCCTCATTTTCAACAGAGTAATAGAGCAGGGGAAAGTCACTCCTGACCACCCTGGGAAAGGTGTCCACCCCGAAACATGAACCATAATTGCCCTCTTTTTCAAGGCCAGGGGCACACGCTGGAAGAAGGAGCTTTCTGCCTGAGTGTTTTCTCCCAGAGACAGCTGAAATGAAATGTCACACCAATTATCCATGCAGGGCACAGTGTAAAGAAAACTGGCGGCATTGCGAAGGAGCCCAATTACTGGGTTAGGCTGTAGTTTTCTTCTACTGTTGATGCTGCACTTGCACTGGGTCCCAAGTGCATGTGGGGCAAGCAGGTTGGACAGCTGTGCAAGATACACTGCTAAGTAAGACTGGAAGCTTTGCGAGGGGGGGGAGAGGGGAGGGAGAGGGGTGGAGGGAAACATCTCCTAAACCAGCCTGTGCTTTCAAAACATATAGCAATTTCTGTGGAGTTTGGAAGCAGTCCCCTTGGAAGAGGTGGAGATTGCACAGCTGCTGTGCATCATGGGGCAGTGCACAGTAGAAGAGTTCATACTGGTGTTGCTGACTTCGCCACCAAGGTGAACTTGGTTTTAAATATCACAAGAAGTTGTTAAGAGCTGTTGGTTAAGCAGGAGATATTAAAAAAAGGAAAGGCTACTCTGATAACTGCCACAGTGATGGAGATTGAAGCAATGCCTGCGTGCACTAAAAGCTGCACTCTGCTTCAGCGTTGTTTTGCTGATGAAAGCAAAATAATCCAGCTGATCAAGAATGTTTGAATCAGAACAAGGTTTGGGGCTAGTTGTTTGTCAACAAAATATAGCCAGCGGGGGGGGGGGGGGGGGGGGGGGGGAAGAGTGTAACAAAATGTGAGCTGTATGTGAGTCATTCCAAAAGTAATGCCTTCATTTCCATAGAAACTGCAATGGATACAAAGAGCACAGTAACGCTACTTCATAGAGCACATTTTCAGTTACGAAACACTTATTTTTCAACATCGTCACCACCATTAACTATGCTTTTTTTTTTTTGTCAATGGTGAACAAGAATCTGCATGGTGCACGCATAAAAATCTGTACAAGTGGAAGTGACCCTCTGTTTCACAGCTGCTGTGATGGCATTATTGCCAGGGAAATGTTGTGCACGCAGTCTAACTTTCACTGTGCTCATATCCACTGTTTGGTCTCCAGAAACGTTTAACAAGTGTCAGTGAATGTCAGTGGGTGCCATTTTTTATGCATGGAGAAATTCATTGGCACATCTTGGTTCCAAATGCGCTTCCATGTCAGACACCATTTTGTCAGACTGCACTTCTGCTGCCATCTGTCACACAGCAACGAAATGTAATGGAATATTGGTGGGAGGTTTTAACCTCTTCTGCCATACTACCAGCATTCACCTCTGATGTTGTGGGCCAACATAATAAAAAGGACACATTACTTTGGGAGCTGTCATCATATAGTAGGCTGTTCTTTTATCAGGAAATTAAACATTCTCATCCAGATGCTTTATATCCAAATGGTACAGTTTTTTTGGCTGTATGGAAAAAATTGCACTGTAATACAGTTAATTAATATTCACAGTTTTCAGTGAGTGTACTGACTTCTCACATGGCAGTGGGACAGTCTGCTAAGTGCTGTGACATGATAGCAGCTGTGATGAATGTAGCGTAGATATTAAAATCTTTTAGGCAGCAGTGATTGATATCCAGCTGATAATGCACTAGTTTTTTGTTTGTTTGTTTGCTTATTTGTTTTCTTTTTTTAAAGGATTTATTTAGACTTTCTAAGACAGGTAAACAGCCAAAGAACTCCATCAAGACACACTACAGGTCATAAAGTGGTTAACGGTGTGTCACAGCTTCTATACTTCAATATATTTCTCTTCATTTCCCTCAATAATATTTAGTATATGCTCTATAAAGCATCCTTTTTTATTGAGTCCACTTTAATTGTACAGGCATTTAATAGCACATAATAGCGAGAGAGTTTTTTAAACCTGACACATGATCTGTTTATATGAAATAAAGCCAACTTAGGAAAAAAAGAAGGCATGTGAAAAATAAAACAGTAAATAGCTAAATTTAAAAATATTCAAAACCTTTTAGAATATTTTCTAGATTCTTAATATTGCATTATATTTTTACCACAGATTACTTTGTAACCCTCAGTGGAAAACGTGTCTGTCTGACATTGCCGGTAAAGTTAAAAAACAAATTGTTGTGATATGGAAGTAGAGGACGTATGAACCCTTAGTGAAATTCAGTTTTCCATCATCAACTATTTCTTCAAAATACCTTAATGATTTGGGAATACAAGTGAAAAAATGTAGTATTTTTAGTTTGATAAAAAAAATTAATGTTTCTTCAAATTTAGTGGAGGCAGATTGTTCTCTATTTGTCATCTATCACTGACCAATTTTTCAATTTGTATTCAGTTAAGTCGAACAAAAATGAGTGGAAAAATATCAATTGGTTTTCATCTATCAGACCAAACGTGTATACGTTTGAATTCTGTTGAATTTTAAGTATTCAGAAGATTTCTCAAAGATAAGCAAAGAAATATGCTTGCCAGAAGGGGTAAAGTTATTCCTTTTCATGTAACTGCTGAGTAGATAAATATTTTGTCATCTAAAATGAATAGCGATGCAAACTCAAGCAATTTGTTAGAAGACTAGCATCTGGAGATTGTTTTTCAAAAAAGAAGGACCTCTTAACTTGATAAATAACTGCAAATGTTGCATACAGTGGGGAAATAAGTTAAAAAAATAAAAAAATAAAAATAAAAAAAAGACTTGGGATGGTCACGGGGAGCAAGCTGCTAATGAATACATCAGCCAGCACCATTTGCTGAAGTCCTCCAGTCTTTTGTATATGCACATTTACTGTCATTTAATTTAGAAATAAAGCTTGCTGTGCTCTAGTAATTTCCAGTGAGGCAGGAGCTAGATGCAGAAGGGAGGAAAATAAGAAAAGGCTCTGATTGGCAACATGCTTTCTGTCTCGCTAAAAAGGACTGTATTCCATTACTGTGCCTTACCTCTGATCACCCAGAAGTAGAGCAGTGCTTTTACTACAGAATAATGAAAAGAATGTTTTGCCCTCTGTATGATGTTCTGGGAAGAAAGATTAGAAGCCTGGAAACTTCCCAGCCTTACACCTACTGCATTACAGGTGGGTTAAGCAAGGGACATATCCTCTTTAGCAGTTTAGCAGGTATTGGCTCAGCATTTGAAGTTACACTCACTGGTTTCCAGCTGGTAAGTTAAAAAGTACATATATACTAGGATTTGTTAGGCAAAAATATGGCACTGAAAGAATTGAAAATAATGGATCCATTGCAAAATAAAGTCATTACAGTAGACATGAAGTCTCTGGTCAAAGAAGAGTACTGCACAATAAACCAAAAATCACATCCTACTTGTGAAAGGAGGGATGTGCTTTCTGTCAGATGATGCCTCTGTTTTTTTATCTCGGTGAAGAACACTATTTGCATTCTGTATTTGATTCCAAGTTAAAAGCATATGCTAGGGAGATTTTTTTCTCTTTCCTTTCCCCTTTCTTTTTACTTTCCCTTTCCCATCAGATTCCTTTGCATTTTGGAGTGAAGAAACTGCAAGATACTGTGACGTTTGCTACTTTTTTCAAGGCAATTGATTTCTAAAATGAAGAGGGTTAGCTAACTGCTAGAAACAGTAACATTATGTTTGCCAGCGTGCTCCTTGCTGCTACAAATTCCTTATTTTCAAAGGAAAGCAACAGTTTAGTATTGATTGGGAGGTACCTGTGTTTCTAAATGTATTGAACAACAGTATTTCCTCCCTTTGTTTGGTTCAGGTGATAGGAGGGTTTTGTAATACATTGTGGTAGTCCAGCTGCCTGAGTTGTTGCTACTTACCCTACCAAAGAATTAAAAATTGAATCTCCCCATACTCATTGCCTCTACTAAAATTCCTGAATATCTTCTGAAAAACACATTTATAGGAGCAAAGCATAAATTCTCAAAGCCTTCAGTCTGAATGACTTCTGAAATTCATATAGCTCGCCAGTTGTCTTTTTAAGTCAGTTCCTGATTACCTTTAAAGCAAATGGACAGACAGATTCCATGCCCCCAAAGAGTTCCATTTTTACTATATGATTGTTCTCATGAGGCTGTTTAAAAAATGCTTGTTTGATTTTTTTTTGCCTTTCAAAGTGCATTTCAGAAGCGAGGGATTTCAGTAGTGAGTACTCACTGACTGACTGGGCTTACGTATCAGTTGCTTAGCTATTTTAGAGGCTTCTATAACTATGCCTCTAGTTCATTAAATATCCATCCTTATGAAACAAAAGGGGAAGTAGCTGTTGCCTGGACCCTGTCCTCACACTTCTTATGAAAAAACAGAAAATGAACTCTTAAAAGGTTGTAAAATCTGTTTCTGTGAGACACAATGCACTTCAAGAAATATGTAACACTCTCATCTTTGCATTAGTAGCTCTCATGTCTGCAGCTGCAACACTACGTGAAGAAAATTATTTTAACTGAAAGTCCTAGCTTTAGAATTTAAATATGGTGATTTTATGATGCAGAGTCAATGTCCTGAATAAGCAGGATGGTGCATTCATTACTAATGTGAGTTATTATGACTTCTTATTGGTTTTGTTCTTCTAATAGTATAAATCATTTATATTTTGTTGTTAATACCATACCTGTTCTATGGGAGTTATCTCACACCTCAGCTATTGTAGCTTAAGGCCTCAGCTAAGAACCACTCTGTATTCCTCTGCATTCCTTTATTCAGTTTAAATGGGTGATGAATGAAAGTCCTTATAATTAGTAATTTTTAATTATTATTTTTCCTGGAGATTGCAGGGGAGCTTTAAAGAGATAAGTTGAAAATAACTGGGGGGGGGGGAACAAAAAACAAACCATAGTGTTATTTTTTTTTTTAGTTGTTTTGTTGAGTTTTGTTTTGTTGTGGGTTTGTTTGTTTCTTATTTTGTGTTGGTGGTTTTTTGGGGGTTTCTTTTTTTTTGTTGTTTTTTTTTGTTGTTGTTGTTTTGTTTTTTATTTGCAACTTTTTCCCTTAAAAGTGTCTTCAGTATGTTCATAAAATAGAGAATATATATTTTTAATTTTAGTTTGGCTTTATGCTTACAACTTAGAGTCAGTATGTATACAGCACAGCTTTGCCAGCTACCATTTTGCCTTATTATAAAAGTACATCATCATGTTTCATTAGATACAGTACATTCAGAATAATTTCTGCTAAAGTTGTGCTTTAGCTTCTTTTTAAATCACAGTTGATCTCCAGCTCTCTAAATTCACATTTTTGTCCTCCAAGAAAGCTATTTATATTCTATTATTTATCACTCTCCTTTTAGAGCTGTACTAATAAACCTAGAACTTTACACGCGAGTCAGTACGTTTTACAGTGTTCATGAAGAAGAAGTGCTGTAATTCAAGAATACCATCGTATTGTATGCTTATATAGTATATGCTGTTCTGACGTGATAGGAATTTGAATAGAAATAGCACAAAAAGCAGCAAGCCAAGGCAGTGGAAAGACACAAGGCAAAGATGATTTTAGTCTTTTTTGTGGTCTAGTGTATTCTGAGCAGCAGTACACAAAAGGCTGCTATGAATTTCACCTGCCTTTGAGCTGATGCCAGTAGCTGAAAGTGACTAAATCACCGGATGGTTTAGCCATATGGAACAAATTCTAGCCATACACAAATGATGAAATGAAGCCTTGAAATCCAGATTTCATTCAGAAATGATGAAGTAGGTCCTTTATGCTACTTCTCTTTCTCACATCCTGCTTGTGAAAGAAGGGACAAGTGACCAGATTTGCAATTCCCCCTGGTTAGATTAAGGTGAAATGGCATCAAGGTCCATACATAAGAGGAAAAAAATCAGCTTTAATAGGAGTTACCTACAAAGCAGTTATGCTATATGCACTGTCCCTCCCACAACAACATCTACCTATGTTGTGTGGTTTTATAGGAAATTCTAGTAGGCCTAGCATTCCTTAATGACTGTAAGAGGAAAATAGGAAAAGGAAAATGAAAGAGAAATAAAAGGGAGAAAGAGATCACCAGTCTTGGATCCAGTGCCACATCACTTAAGAAATGATGATTTTCTATCCCTTCTTTCTTACCTATGCTTTCAGCAGATCAGTCAACTTATTTGCCAGAATCCACTATTTTTTGTCAGACACTCTGCAAGTCTGCTAGGACTAAGGAAAGCAGCTGAAGACACTGCTGCTGTGCTGCTTTTATGGTTTTTGCAATGCAAGTGTTCATGGAAGGAGTGGCTGCAAAACAAAACAAAACAAAACAAACGTTCTCAGTAAGCTGAGAGAGAAAATAGACCAAAAAGGACAGAATATTTACAGAGTTAGTAATAAATTTCTAGAGAGGGGACACCTGGATGGTGATTCCTATGTGTCTTAGTATTTCTGATGTTTTTCATGTTCTTTATATATCTTTGCTTGCTTATTTGTGGGGGCAGAGGGAAGGGGGTTAAATAAGTGTTTTGACTTAACTTGTTTCTAATGTGCTCCAAGAGAATAAAGGAAAAAGGACCCCTCCTATCTCTAGACAAAAGCAGATCAAGTTGTTTGACACCCTTTTAAGATTTACCTCAGCTCATTTCCTTTAGCTTTACACAAGTTGGATGAAAATGACACAGCTTGCTCACACTGAATCACAGTGAATTCCCTTTCAGGGAAAAAGCGAAAGAACATCACTTGCATCCCTCAGTGAATTACAACCATTGTTTTTTATTTCCTGGTGGGTAATTGAAGGCTTTTACAGCTAGAAGAAATTATTTATAGAGTCATGAAAAATGGATTAACTTTCCTGAGTGCTTCATTGATGTTTTAGGCATCTACTTTATTCCAATTAAATTTATGTAATCTAAAATCAATGAACTTCTTTATTTTAGAGAATAAATTATAGAGGAAAATAATTTGTTTATGCTGTGTGAACTGCCTTGTTTCCACATATTTTTTTCTTTCTAATCTCTGCAAGGAAAGAAAGAATTCAAAGTGCTATTAAGGTCAGTACAGACAGAAGCCTTCCCTTTGTTCCCAGTGCCTTCAGTGGCTGCATAGAAGTCTAGCTGTGAAAAGAAGACTAGGAATTTTCCTCCTGTGTTAGACCTATATCTGTATAATAAACTAATCTACCACGACCAGTGGCCTTGAGGCCCAGTGACTCAAAAGAAGGCACAGAAACATTTGGTCATCCGGTGCATCTGTCCCCTAAATTAGTTCTATTGAATTTCCTAACGCTTAGAGAATTTCTCAGACCCCAAATTTGCCCAAACTATCTTTCATAAATAAATTTTCTGTATTTTTTTTTTCTTTTCAGTGTATTTCACATCTGAGAATTGTAGAATTTCTAATTCAGATCAATATGTATTGATTTATCTCAAGAGAATACTTGGCTAAGTAAATAAATGAAAGTAAATAAATTTAATGAAATCTGAGGTGGTGTTTTAAATGATCATAAGTAAATTAGTATTTTTAAATATAATGCAATCTTTATTCATGAAAGAAAAATAATTCTTAGTCTGGACACTGAGCATGGAGATGGTAAGACCTTCAGTTAAATAGCAGTGATTAGAACAGGTCACTGTTACCATGTCAGCAATTGGCATCATGTATGTTGAGATGATAGCTCAGGGTGAGGTCCTCTAAGATAAGAATGCTGAGTTTGCTCAAGTTGCTTAGATTTCACCAAGTCAATATCAAATTGGCCTATTCAAGATGAATTGTTAGATCATGATAACTTGGTGATATCGTAGATAGGAAAGGTTCTTTATTTCTGTTTGGTGAATCATGCCTGGGTTCACTTTTTAATATGAGAAATCTGAACTAAATCCTGTGAAACTACAGGGACCATTAAGTTGTTATTCTTCAGAAAATATTCAAAAAGTCTGCTTCAGGCAAATGAAGCAATGACTAAGAAATATTCAAATCTTAGAAGTATTAGAAATAAAAAAAACAACTCTTCTTTTTTTCTAGTCAATCTTTTCCATCTCAGTTTACATTACTTCTCTGGAATATAAAATAAACACACAACAGCTTGCAAAATTATTTAGTAGAAAAATATTAATTACATTTTTTTGATAGAATGTTGCAACTTCATCTTATAAACAGGCATTAAACATGTAGTGATATTGTCATCTAAACAGAATTATTTTCTCTTGTGTGCGTAAGCTTATTTGTTTCACTGCTCCTTTTGAAAACTCTTCTGTTTTTCTCCTTCTACAGGTACATAAGGTGAGATTTTGCAGTAAAGATTGTAGCAGGAAGAGTTTTTCACGCACACACACGCACACACACGCACACACATGCACAAGAAAAAGATCCTGTAATTGGGCTATGAGATGAAAGCATACCTCTGTGATAATTTTTTTAAAGTTAGAGCTAACTATCATCATGCTTTCATTGTTTTAACACTGGTGACCTATTTGGACAATGAAACAGTTTTCATTTACAGGCTTGTATCACAATTGTGTGTTATTCTGCAGAATGTCTCTATTATTTTTTAAGGGAATAGTATTAAACATTCCTGAATTTGCAGTTACGATTTCTTGGTGATTCGTTCTTTGTAGAGGTGAAGCTTTTTTTTCATACAATCATAAATTCATTAAGATAGGAAAGACCAATAAGATCATCTAGTCCAACCATCAGCTCATGCCTGTGACTGCTGTAGAGCATGGCACTCCTCAGTGTGGCATCTGCCCTTTTCTTGAAAATTTCCAGGGCTGGTGACTCCACCACCTCCTAGGGCAGACTGAGTTTAAGGGGACTTAAGCAACCTTGTATCTTAGATAACATTCCTGCAGGCTCAAGTCCTATTAATTAAGTTTAAGGCAAGGCTATAATTTCAAATTGTTTTTAGAATAAACAATTAGATTTCTTCTTCATAACTGCTCAAGAGATGAATCTTCCTCTCTTTGCATATTCCAAGAAGCTTCTTAATCATTGCCAGAGAACTAATTAAGCTAATGCAATATTTTCACTTTTATATGGCATCTACTATTGCTATCTGGTTGTAGCATGAAATAACTTCTAAGTCCTCTAAATAATATTTTGAAAGACTATTTCATAAAAAAAAAAAAAAACATTTCACAGAAAGCTGAAATGCATGAATAAAAAATACAAAGGCATTTAGAAGGTAGAAATCCTAAAAGTTGTGTTTCACCCCTCCATATATTAATGTGAGATCTATTATCTTTTCTGAAGTTTGAACTTTGGTTCTAAATAAATAAATAAATATGGGAAATCTTTAGTCACTTTAAATAACTCATTTTATTAAGCTGGGGATTAAATTTTTACCACCTACAAACCACCCCCTCCCCCGCTTCTCAGAAGAATAAATTTAAGCAAGACTAATTAATTCCCCATGTTACACCGTAAGTGCAATGTTCCTTAAATGACAGATGTTCAACCAAGTCCAAGAAATTTTCCCTTTCTTTGGAGCTTGAACAGAAGTTCATCCTCAAATAACTAATGAAGTGCAATAAAGGGGTGAGCCTGTAACTGAGGTAGAAGTATACAACCAAAACGGATGATGATCTTAGCAGCTTTTGTGCAGTGAGGAACACAGCTCAAATGAGACCAAAGCTGTAGTGCAAATTTTCTAAGGTCATCTTAAGACATAACTGACACTAAGACACATGCTCTGATTATACATTGTAACCATTTTCAACAGCTGGACATTCCTTCCTTTGAACAGTCCAGAACTGGAGAACATCAGACTCCACAATGAAAGCCAAGCAGAAATTGAACATGTTTTGAGTTTGGATCTGGATATTGGCTTTGGTTGGTTGGATTGGATTTGGGTTTTGGTAAGGGTTAGTTTTGTTACTGTTTACCTCCACATTTCTCTCACTTATCAGGTGTGCCAAGAAACATGCTGGGAGAGACAAAGGAACAGCTAAGCTGTACCACCACACTCACACTAAATGCCTTAGTCTTCATGTTTTGTATGTGTTTAGGTCTCACATGATACTCACATGATAAAATTCTCTTTTGAAAATTAGTATTTGTAGAACAGGTATCTGTTTGGAGTGCTGTAAATCCATTATCCCTCCCCTTTTCTATGCTAAGCAATGTAAACTGTACTGCTTGATATTTTTTTATTTTCATTTTTTTTCCAGTCAAAACTGTGTTTTACTTAGAGAGTAAAATGTGGTGAAAATCATACACACTCCATCCTGTCAGACCAGATTTGTTCCCTGGCTTCAGACCTCACATACTGAGTTTCATTTTATGGCAACTTTTATAGGCCAGTTATAAATCTTTGTGAACATCATAGCATTTATAATGAAATTACTATCAAGCACTGACCGAACTAAAGATCAACAGAACTATAGCACCAAAAAGGCTGATTAGTTCTTATCAGTCCGCCTTCAGTAGCATTCCATTTTCAAAGGCAGTATCTCTACCTTAAACATTTTTTTGTCAATTAGGCTTTTTTTCTTCATTTTGCTTTAGATATTCTAATATGAAATTAGAAATCCATTATTTCACTTCACCTCTGTAGTTTCAGAAAATTTCTTTATGTCTTTGTAGTTGTTGGGGCTCTTTGATTAGTGTATCCAAGGGGAAATGTCAACGTGATTTGAAATGCAATAAATATTTAACAGTGAGATACTCTATATGATCAAACTGATATGCAGTGTATAAATTTGCATTTTTGCATTGCATTTTTAGTAAGATGCTTCATGATAAATCAGTGGCAGATGTAGAGTCTCATTTTTTTAACATGGTAAGTGATAATACCATGTTTTGACTGGACATTTAGCTTTGATAAAAATGCAATAAAAATATTTTTAGGACAGGAAAAACCAACAGGGAGTTAACAAATTGGTAAACCAAGGTGATAATACTGCATACGTAGATGTTTTTTTCAATTCCTCTGGTAGATATAAGTTTCAAGGATGGAAAAGAAAATTATACCCAAAATCCATTTATGTACAGAGATCAACAATCTGTTGTCTTGTATAATAACTTGCTATTCTTTTACACAGGAACCAAAAGCAAAAGAAAACAGCCAAGTGTAGAGCTTAACCTACTTAAAGATAGCAGAAAAAGATTCATTACTTAAGCCAAAGTAATCCACACCACTTTAGCTATCATTTGCATTCCACTGCTTTTATATTTTCCTCACTTTTGAATTTTTCCACTAGAAGGAATAATTTTTCCCAGTGGTTCATTTTGCTGATTTGTTATGTCCCCATAAGGCAAAGTGTTGTAAAGACAAATCAATTTCTTCTTAACTGAGCTTTTCTTAGCTATTTATTTTCTCACTCCTCCATTTTAGCCTTTCCCATATGCACTTTTAGGACCAGAGCATTTTCTTATTTCTTGGGTTTTTTTCTGTCATCTTTTCATTTCTCAGTATCCTTACTCAGTTCAAATGTTCCTTGAAGTAAAAGAGTCACCAGCAGTAATTTTCTCCATTTCCTTATTTAAGTTAGCAATACTAAGTATTGCTAACACAAAATGTCTTGGTTTTGTTTCTGTTTAAAAAGTTAATTCAGTATTGAGCTCAATGAAAGTGCCTGCATTCTGTGTAAAAATGCATAGTTTTTGTTTACTTGTGTGGTAAATGAAATAATTTTGCTTTACTTTGGACAGGCATAGAGTTCAGGAACAAAGTTATTCTCATAATAAACCTTATTCCTGTAGCTTATGTGGAATGTATTAGTTTCTGGTTGACTGAGCCTGTGGCTGAAATAATAGTAAATAAGACTGGGGATGCTAGCAACCTTGCACAGTGTGTTTGGCCTTCTTAGGCAGCTTTGTTAGGGCACTCATTCAAGATCATATTTAGAATCTTAAGTAACTTGTTGATCATTTTAACACATTTCACTATTGAACTGCACATATTTCCTTCCAAAAGCTTTTCTTTGAGGTCATAATACCTGTATCTTCATTATGAAACAAAAGCTCCGTTCATAGTCACTTTTCTACCATGCACAATTTGTATCATATGGGTAGTGATTCAGAGAAAATCACAGGTCTCTTAATTAGCATGCCATGAAAAACAGCTGGGTGTTTTTGTTAAGTGATCTAAAACAAAGCAGTTTGTTTCCTTTCAGAAAGCAAAATGGCTGAAAATGAAGTATTGCATCATATCAGAGAATAGTTTTGGATAGAAGATAGCTCTGGAAGTAATTTGCTCCAACTGCTTGCTCACTGCAAGGCTTGCTTAGAACAGGTTTCCCTGTTAAATACTTTATGATTGACAATCAAAGCATCATTGCAGAAAATTTCACTTTTGCAGAGTTCTTTGAAACTGAACTTGGAAAAGCCTTCTATCTGACAGTTTTCATCTAGCAAACTCTGTTTTGAAGCAAACTTGGACTGTAGCCTAATTTTTGATTATGCTTCCTTCAACTTGTTGAAGTCAAGGAGGTGGACTGAGAACAGGGGGAGTTCTTATATGTAGCTGTAGCACAAGTACAAAAAGCTGGAAAGAAGAAATCAGTAAATCAGTTTATCTATCTTCGTAAAGACCACTGTAGTCTGTATGTGGAAGACAACAGGAGGAGGCAAAGTACGAGCTTTCTGTCCTTATCTGTGTGTTGGCTTAGAGTGTGGGACTAAACATATTGCCACTCTGATTGGATACTTTATTTAATCTCTCTGTGATTCTGGCATGCAGGCATACAAATATGAATTACAGAGGAGCACAGGAACTGATGAGATGCAGAATAGATTACTTTTTCCCAAATGTGTATCGTATTTTGGCTGCAGGATTAGGGATAAAAAGGGGAAATAATATTGGTAATGTGAGACGTGCATGTAGATGGAGAATTTAAGTAGAGGGCATTCCTCCCTTTATAAACAGACAGAGACATAGAAAGCTGGTGCTGTAAATAAAAAGATTCATTACTAGGAAATAAATGCCCAGTGGATGAAGCATAATCAATTAAAAGTAGAAGCAAGGTAAAGCTGTTTGTCTTTGTGAAATATGTGGTTGATGTTCTGATATTTCTACTGCAAGAGCTGTATTTTCTTCTGAGATCTTAAGTAGTCTTGAGAAGAGAGTGGATTTTGAGAGTGGACTTTGAAGGTAAAATACAGTTTAAATACAATATGAGAATGAGGTATTTAAAAGCACTGTCTTGCAACGCACAACTACAATTAATCTATTGAACAACCAATCTGCTGCCTAGTCAATACGTTAGCTTTAGTTATGTGATCCAACATCATATTGTTTTTCAATACTTGCTCTTTTAGGTAGAAGTACAGATGAAATAATTCACATTTCTCTGTACATAATTTGTAAAAGCAATGAGCTTTATTTGTAGGTTTGGAAACAAGGACATGTGTCTTTGGTTTCAAAGTACTGCCTTGGAAATATATTTATCATAAGATTCTTGTATTCTTGTGCCAAAATTGCAATGTTGAAAACTTCTTCCTTAAGATGCAACAATTGTATATACTGTAAATTTATCAGTTTTAAACTGCCAGTTTTACAATCTTTTCCACTTGCACAAGTAAAATTTCTTCCTTTCTAGAGCATGATCTCATACCAGTGCTAAAAAATTAAAATAAGTGATAGAACTCTGTACCAAATGTATTCTACTCAGATACTGACTGATCCTGATGTTAGAAAAAATATTCATTTCACTTAAAATTCTAAACAAAATTAAAATGCTTATGTGAGTAAAGATTAAATATTTAAAATTCAAGGGCTTTTTCACATGCATTCTTTTAATATATACATTCTCTTGATGTATTTTACTGTATCTTCTGGGATCCATTTATGTATTTTGATTCAAATTATTTCTAATAAAAATATTTTTAATAAAAAACTTAACATTTTAAAATGTTTCAAAAATAATATTTTCAAACATTCATTTTCCTTTCGAAAATAAATATTTAATAAAATGAAATACAAAATTGTTTTAGAAAATATTAAAAATTGGAGCCCAGCTGTGCCCACACCGCTTTTAATTCCAAAAGCAGTTAAATTCAAGGGAGAATGTGTATGTCTTTATTTGGAATTGAAAGAGGCCCGCAGTTTCACTTTCAATGAATGTATGAAAATCAATGTGCTGTAATGTACTTTATGCTATTTTTCAGTTTCCATCTGCTCCCTTCCATTGAATTTTTTTGTGAGTGACAGCACAATAATCACTGTGCCAATTAATGCCCTTCCAATCCAACCACATAGTTACTGCAAAATAAATGTTTTGCTTTGTAGCAGTTTGTCCTGCTATGAAACTTTGCTTTAGTTATTCCAATCATCTAACAGCAGAAAAGGAAAAGCTGCTTTGTCATCAATAACTCAATAGAAGACACTGTATATTCAATACAGAGAGTTGGCAGAATTTTAACCAGTATCAATTTATAAATAGGATAACAGCAATCATTTATTTTCTGCCTTAAAAGAAAGTATTTTTTGTTGCAATAATAGCCACTTAACTGATTTCAGATTGTAGCAGGGTTCTTGGTTTTTGTTTTTTGGGGGGTTTTTGGTGGTTTTTTTGTGGGGTTTTTTTTGTGGTTTTTTTTGTTTTTTTCTTTTTGAGAACCATTTTCTTTATCCAAAATAAAACATGGACTCTTTCTTTGCAACAAAAGCTCTTAGAAGGATAAAAGCTTCTATCGGAAATAAGCAGTTTTAGCCGTTTAGTTTCTTGCAATAACAGTTATGTTTTCCCTAGTGGACTTTCACTGCATAGCTACAACGCCCTCCCTATTTTGTCTTAAAGAAGAATACTGAAGCTTAAACTATCTCAAGATACCCTTCCCCACTGAAATGATATCCTCAGGTCAATCTATGGACCTCCTCTCATATACCTAGGAGCTTTCACAGCTGTTGGAAAAGCCCTTAGAGGACACAAATCTAGACTAAAGGCTGGTATTAGTTCTCTGAACTTTTCTGGCTAAAGAACTGCATTTGTTGTGCAGTGAGAACTCTGTGAGAAAACAACAAAGAACAAACATCTCTTACTAACATTTCATCCCTGAAACATCTGTTAGCTAATTCTTGTTTTTTTTTTATACCTCTTTGCACCATCCTTTGTGCATGAAACCTCATCTTCACTGTTTTCTGGACTGTTCTATTCATTGAGAACTCCAGAATTTTCCAGCGGATGTGTCTAAAGCAGAGATTGCTTTACAGTGGGACAAGCTCTTCACCCCTTTTTTCTTCTTTTTTCTTTTTGTTTTTGGTCTCAGCATACGTTGACTGATACACTGAAATTTCTTTTCAACAATGATGTTTTTCTGTAACACTTCTTACAATCAAAGTGTTTTTGCCTTCTTGAAGTCTGACAGCCACTTCTAAGTACGAATATCCAAAATATCTGAATATCTAATTGGCTGTAGTTTAATGACTTCAATTTTGTGCTCATAATCTTGGGAGTGGAAGTGCCAAGTATTATTTTAAAAGATAAAGTGTGTTATTATTACTTAGAAAAGTAAAACTACATTAGAAGAAAATCATTTTGTTTGTAAAGTCATCTGTTCAGGGGTTAGGAAATCCCAGAAGAAAGCTTTATGTGCAGCTGCAAAAGGCTGTTTCTTTATTTCATCTTGTAACTATCTAATATGAGGTACTTAGAGTGATCTGCAGCAGAAGCTGATGCACAGGAGTCTCTGCTCCAATTAATTTTTAATCATTATAATGTAAGAATTTACGCATACATCATAGAACATCTTAGCCACAGAGCTTTTAAAGTGATCCTGCATCGGAGAGCTGAATAGCATGGCATCTATTTCATTTGCCTGAATTTGGTTTTGTATTGCTCACAGGCCATCGTTACCCAAACAAACGAGCTGGAACCAAAGCCAATCTGAGAAAAAAATCCTGCCCTTTCTTCTCCTTGGCTGCTCGTTCCTGCTCCTCATCTGTGCCAGTGCAACAGTTTGTAGGACTCTCTTGCAAGCCAGATGACCAAAGTGCTTTATTTTACAAAGCAGCCTTTCAGACAGTCTCAGTGGCACAACTGAGCAACTGCTGTGGGCAAAGAGGAGGAGGAAGGGAACATTTTCAGCTGATTTTTCCACTACGGGAAATGTAATGTCAAATCCTACCCAGACAGAGGGGAATTTAACACAGGAGTTGTACATCATAGTTCAGTGCTATCAGATGAGAGAGTTTCTTGAATTCTTGTATTTGTAAAGAAGTGTGACCTTTTTTTCTTTAGGAAAGAAAGAGGCTTGGCACCTGTTTTTCTGTAGAAGAATTTGAATTCTGAATCCCAGAAAGAGAGAGAAACATTTCCCAAAAAGAAGCAGTAAGGGAGCTTTTACAGTTTATCCCTGCATCTCTCTTTTTTTTTTTTCTTCTTTTAATTTAGCTGAGTACTGCAAGTTTTCTCTTAGAAGTAGTGATCGATCTACTTGTATGTACATCAATCACTGCTGTTACTAGGAAACCATCGGGTTTTTCCTCTGAAGAATTGTTATAAATAGGCACTATGTCATGAAATAAGATCCTGGTATACACTGACTCTGCTTCCAACATAATTAAAATCAGGAAAAATCTAATTTTGCTGTAATTTTCCAGGTTACATTAAATTATCTTTATGAATCATTCATACTTAATTGCTTTGGACTACGGCTTCATTGCATTCTATAATCATGAGAGAAAGCTTAAATAGGGGGTGAAGTAGACTGGATATTACTTACCAAGGTCCTGTCCTAGAACAGAAACAAAAATACATTTCATACATAAGCCACAGGAAAAAGCTTACCCAATTCTGCTGGTGTCTTCAGGTCACAAAGTGTGTGGTAATCAAATTCCTCTTATGCTGACTTCAGAAGAATTGTAGAGAAGAGTTAGTTTTGTATTCCTGCAAACAGCTCTGGAACCAAAGAGTGACAAAATCCACAAATAGAGTTCTCCTTCCCCCCTTTTAACCTGTGAAGCCCCCCAAAAATGACACAGAAAATATTATTCAAGCAGAAAACATAGAAAACTGGCATGAGAATTCTTTACTGTAAAACTTTTCCTGTTTGTTTACTTTCACAGTTCTTACTACTGACATAAAACATAAATGTGGAGACTTTCAATGGCCAAGGCTCCATAAGGTTGATCAGCTATCAGATATCAGACATATATATATGGTCTTCAGTAGTAATGCAAATAAAATAATTTATTATTATTTCAAATTAGAATATGCTAAATAAATTTTATAAAAAGGTTCTGATTTTACTACTTAGAAGTCCTAAGCCAACTTGAAAGACCTTTTTTTTTTTACTGATTTTATTTAAATGTTATTATATAGTTCTTTAAAAAAAATAATGAGATAAAGGCAAACATTTTGCATAGAACCATTCTTTACAAAAGCCAAAAATTCCCTATTACCTATAGATTTCTTGTGTCTTTTGAACTGATGTATTCTGTTATTTTCATTATAATTTCCATAGTGGTCTTACTGTTTGGCTTGAGCCTAGACCCAGTGTCTTAAATATTTTGGCTGTTGAGTGTGTCTTTTAATCTTTAGGATCTGTGTCTCTCTGTTTACATACCCTAGCAGTCAGGGGAGAACCCATTATCTTTATCAGCCCCTTTGGTTACAGAATGGCTAAAATGAGTCCTGTTGTGAGACTTAGCAGCTGAAAATTTCTTTTAAAGAGCAGTACAGGGATGTGCTAGTAGCTAAGGCATACATCCAAGAAATGGAAGACCTGAATTCAGTTTCCTTTTTAACCTTAATAGGTTCAAATTTATCTTCAGTAATCTAAAGGACTGCCTTAATACCTTATCTAGAAATGAGTTTATTAGCTCTACTGTTCATCACTACACTAAAACTGCACTATTCTACAGCAGGGAATTAAAAAGAAGCAATATGGCCTAAGTTTAGGAACGTGATCGAGTAACTACTGTCTACTTCTGCTCACTGTCACAAGGACTGATTTTTTTTCTTCTACATTTTTTGGAAAACATATAAAAAGGGACAGAAGGAAATTGTCACTTCAACGTATTTTACTTATCTTTACTTGTATTAAAAAATAAAAATAAATAAATAAAAATCCACAGCCATTCATGTGGATCAACAATTCACTAATTAAAATACGTGATTCCATCTTTTGGGTAAAAAGAAAGTATTATTTAACTCCCTAAGAAGGAAAAATGCCAGATTTGATTCACAAGGTTAAAACCAATGGTCATGCTACTTAATGTTTTTGTTTGAATTAAACTTTTTTTAAAAAAAGTTAACAGGAATTTTGCTGCAGTTCTCAAATTAAAGAAGTGTGAAGGCTTTACTTAATATAGTTTAAAATTGCTCAAAACACAGCATTTAAGACTACTGTCAATGTATTAACAGGCTCTTCAATGCTTTTGCTTTGCAGGTCAGATCTCACAGCCACCGTACATTCTAATTCAATTTGATGCAAAAGATTCTTGAAGCAGAAATGTTTAAACTTGGTAGATCAGTCAAGTTTTGATAGCCAACGTCTACCCAGTAAATGAACAGTAAAAATACACATACAAAATTCATTCCGCTTAGTTGTATTATGAAAGGGATTTTATGACCATTACCATGCCATTGGGAATTACATCTGTTGTTATATTTGCCTCCAGTGTCACTGAGATGTATGTTTTATTCTGTTTTTAATTTAGTTTTTATTTCTCTCTTGGTTCTATCATTGCTCGTATAGACTCATTTTTAGGGGAACTGTGATTTTTTTCTCATGAGGCAGTCAGTAACTTGTTTCAGGCAAACTTTTCCAGATAGATACAACAGTTATGACAAAGTTTTGCCAAGGCTGGTCAACAGTATTCTTAATATGGGTACTACTAAGGCATTCTAGAAAATTGCTAGTTGTTTTGGAACCTTTCAAAGTGAGCTGAATTCTTCAGTGTACAAGTGTACGCTCTGTTAAAGCTGTTCTTGACTAGCTGTGTGCGCAACAGAAAAATAGTATTTTGTTTTCCAACATATAATACATATATTAAAGAATGTTTTAGAATGCAATCTCTTACGCCATTTTGAATAGAATCTTAAATATACATTTCCAAAATATGGAGAATATACTTTGCATGAAGATGCATCCTGTGGAATGTAACATTTAGCTACTAATTAAATCTCAGTTTGAAGAGTGAATTTTAAATAAGTACAGAATCAAGTCATAGAAGTAATCTTCTAATTTTTGACATCATTTGCTCTTTAATGTCTTTTCACAAACAATTCTCCATCTCCCTGACTGTGAGCAAACAAGCCATGATTATGTGAAATTCTCAAATCTAACTGAGAAAAGATCTCACATAGTCTTTTATCAACTAGTTTTCTGCTATATGAGCACGTTCCATCTCCATTTAACTTCTACAACTTAAGCAGGGCTTCAGGTAAATAAATGCATTAGTTCTGCATCAGCTTTAACTAAGAAATATAACTGAGGTTTATACAGTATGAAATATATAGATAAAATATTCTGCAACTTGAAAATAAAATCTGAGCCTAAATAACATCTGTGTTGGGTCTGGGGATCTCCCACCTTGTTTGGTCATCTCTTGCCTGCACGTGATATGGAAGCTGCCAGAACCCTTCTTTCCAGCCCCAATGGGATAGGTGTGCTCCCAGGGCACCACAGCACCACCAGAAGCAGCAGAAGACATGCAGAGCACCATGACTTTGTGTTGGAACGTCCCAGTCCTGCTTTGCAAGGTGCTTCAAACCAGAGCATTGAGCCTCAGCTTGCCTCTCTGACACATCTTTCATACTCCCCACAGGTCATAGCTTGGGTTCAACGAAGGTGTCCCGGGCACAGACATTTCCCAGCTACCCCTCGGAGCAGGGTGAGGAGCACCAGCAGTCCCTCTCGCTGGCCAGCAGCTACACCTTCAGCTATGGCTCGGGCCTTGTGCAATGACAGCCAGGGGTGGCTGGCCGAGAGAGACAGTCAAGCCTGGAGCCTGCCGCCAGGGCCAGGGAGCAGCGTGCACCCTCCACACCCTCAATTGCCATGAAAACTGAGGCCTACCAGCTCCAGCCCGGCCACCATGAAGATGGGAACCTGGAGAGGCAGCTTCCCTGAAGCAGAGGCTAAGTCTTTATTTATTTATTTTGCCATTCCTTCTGTCAATATGTTTAGGATGGAGGTGGTGGGGGAAGGGGGGGGGGGGGGGAGGGCAAACATTCGTGTTGTAAGAAAGTGGTTGAAACAAATGAAACTGTGTTGGTGTGAAGGTTTCTGCATGACCAGAGAAGGCCCTGTCAAGGGGCTCTGTCACAATGTGCATTTGACATCAGGGTCTTTTTATCCATCTCCATCAGCAGGTCAGCCTATCCTCACTGGTGACATGTTTAGGTCCTCGCTGTAGCCCACTGACTCCAGCTGGATTCAATGAAATTTTGCCAGTTAAACAAGCAGCATAAGCACTGCAGGCATTGCCTTTAGAGCCAATCAGGATCGCTGACTGCCATATAGGGCCAGTGGTTTTTGAGTCAGGCTCCAATAGATACTGGAGGCAAACTGATGCTGTTTGTTGAGAATATAATTTGATGTACTGAGATAAAGTTATTGCCTATTGCATATCTTAATTTTTTTAAATTCCTGGGGCATAAATTCTGTTTTTACTAATGTGAGCATATGTCTCCTAAATGCCCCTAAGAGCTGCTAGTGTTCACGTGAGCAGCGAAGTCTCAACCGTAGGACTAGTAAGAAGTTTTACCATTTGCAAATTGTCTAAGTAACAGTGCCTGCAAGCATAACTTTAAAAAGTGAAAAAAAAAAACCTGTTCTTCAAGCAAGTAAACCTGGGCTGCCTCCCTGGCTGGTGATCTCCTGTTCCATGACTGGGCCAGACATGATATAGAAGCTGAGTTCTAGTCGTGTCTCTCTGGTCAGCCTTTGATTTTCTCTGTTTCCTTCTCAGATTTCTGATTTAGATGCACATTGTATCTTGTATGAACTGATGTATGCATCAGTTTACTTTGAAAAGGGTGATGAGTACATCTCAATGGAAATTTTCTGTCTTTGGAAGATGTCTTTGAAAAGTGAACTGTAGTAGGTGTGTTTGTAACTGGTAATGAGCGAATAAGTTGGAAGGCATACCTGTCGGTGGGGAATAAGTTTTGTCTATCATGAATATTTAGATTTTTGTAGGTGATATCAAATATGTATGTACTTCTCACAATGCCCTGAAATGTCTGAAAATGTAGGGAGAAAAATCAGCTCTCTTGTTATCACACGAGCAGGCCTTGCATTCTGTTTCCAGTACAAAACTGATTGCCATGATTACCAGAGGAATTATTTTCATTAGTTGTTTCTCAGGACATGTCAAGTAAGCATATCAAGGACAAGACACATATACTCTATTCCAATTAAACAATCAGTTTTATGTACAATAATTTAACTGAAAAAAAAAAAAGTGCTGTCAGGTTGTTTTATATATACTCATCTATATATATGTATTAAAAAGTACAAAAGAAACTTCTGCTTTTGATTAAACTTTTACTGATACAGTATGTCCAGCTTTTCTCCAACCATTTTACAGACTAAGAGACTTTGCAGACCTATAGCTTTCTACACCTCAGTGAACAGCTGCTGAATAAAAAAGCTTTGTGATCCGCTTGAATGAAACACTTCTAACCCACCACAATCAACTTTATTTATTTTTCCTCTCTTTTCCTGTCTCATTCACTGCCTCTTCTCCTTCTCACAGTGCTGCCATACTCAGGAATAGAATGGCTCCCTACAGAGAATATTTTGATGAAATAAAATGAAAAACTGCTCTCCCACGCTGTCAGGGAGCTACACCCGTGGTGCTCCCTGAGCTTTACCCATCAAGGAAGCTTCATTCACACTCTAATTTAAGGAAATTTTCGTTGACATTTTGCTTTGGGAAAAAATCAAGTTTACAAATGTTCCGTGCGAAATGTGATACAAAAGGATATAATGCTGGCATAATGCTGTTAATCAAGGAACCTTTGCCAAATATATGCTTTTTGAGGAACTGGCCAATTATTTTTATTTCAACTCAACTTTGATTCTTTCACATGTCTTGAAAGCATTTATTTTCTTTAAAATTCCTTAGATTACATTTCCAGTATCTTCTACAGGTTTTTTTTTATGCCATATCCATTAACTATTTTCCTCTTTGACTTGAATACCAGTCATTTAATACTTTTATATTTTCCATAGCCCCAAAAAAGGACAAAGGCAAAGTAGGATTATATCAGAACTCCTTTGCAGACCCAGCTTCCATATACTTTCAGAATCAAAATCCTAAAGCTAGTGCTTTAGCTGTGTTTGGATAACATCAGATCTATACAGTGCATACTTAACGTTGCTTGCAAAAAGGTTCCCAGCTCTCACAGGTGATTTTGTCTTCCTCTGTAGTGCCTGAATATTGCCTCATTAGTGAAAACGTAGATGCTATATCAAAAAATACGTATTGAACACATTGGCTACATAAAGGAGTTCTACTAAATATTTTACTTTCATTACATAATGCAACTGTCCTCTCAATTCATATGTTTATAAATATCTATGATATTTCATCTAGTAGCAACAGACAGAAAATGAACTTCAGGGCAAACTCAACAATGCTATCAACAAAAGCAAAGCTGACCTCTTCGGAAGCTATTTCTTGCATACAGGAAGCACAAGCACACTGGAAGTTGAAGATAAGGATACAACTTCTTCACAACATACATACTGCAACACAGTCAAAGAAAACTGGGTACCTGAAGCACAAAGATATTCTATGTCTAGTGGCACTTGCCATTTGTGCAACTCCAGAACAGCAGATTATATCATTGTAACATGTGTATTTGTCCAGCTTCCAAAATTGTTCCTCAGGAAAGCTTCATGAGAAGCAGGCAGGCACTAGGCCAACAGTTTGCCAGAAAATGGTTTTCAAGGAATCGCTTTGATTCCTGGCATATGCCTGTCAATAACCTAAGTGATTCCCCACTGAGACAACTTTGGACAGCTCCTAGTGGTTCTGCCAGAAGGAAAGCTCTCTTTTGGCACACGTGGTAGAGCTGCCTGCCTAGAGACTGCAAGGGGCTATAGACAGGCCCAGGGGCCCCACTGGCCCCTGTTCAAGTCTCGGCTGTCCTTATGTGCAAGGCACACAGGTAATATGTTCTCTCCTGACCCGAGAGGAGCTCTCAGTTTTCAGCCAGTGAGCTGAAAGGAGCAGGAGGGCAACAACATGTCTTCAGTGGTAGCCAGGTACAACCGGCAAAAAGGGAACTTAGCATTAGTACTTTACAAAATGTTAAAATTAATGTAAGGTGACTTTTTTCATTCCAGTTCTGAGGAAATGTGAAAAATAAATAGCTGTGTGAGGTTTTTTGTTTTTTTTTTTTGAAAGACCTTTACTATGAATGCATTCATCCCTATAAACAAATAACACCCAGCATTGCTAAATATAGTTACCAATACCTCCTAACTGACTATTATGGATTGATGCATGCTAGTACTTTTGATTTTGAAGTCACTTGGTGTAGAAAAGGAGAACCTGAAGGAGCCTGGTAATAAGTCATAAAATAGTGCTAAGGTACTTGAGTAGCCACATTTTTTTAAATGGCTACATTTTAGTATTAGTAGTTTCAATCATTTGTGAATGTGATCTATTGGAATAAATTTGCCTACTGACGTAGAGGAATAAGAAAGAAAAATGTTTTATGACATGGAGTTTTCTGCCTTCCTGAATAAATGTTCAGGCTCTGCTTTCTGTGGTGGACTCTGATTTCAGGTCTTCACATGTAACCAGCTTATGCAAAATTCTTTTTTTTTTTCCCCCTAAGGCTAGCAAATAAAGCTTGGGAACATATCGACAAACCAAAGAAGTTTGTTAGACAGCAACAAGAGCTGCTCTCTTTCATTTTGTCAAAAGTCTGTTTCAGTAATGTCCAAAGCATTTTGAGAAAAAAACTTCATTTATTTCACAAGTGAATAGAAATCCTTATGGGGAGTAGGAAACACATTTCTAATCAAGCCTTGTTCTAAACTTATAAGTCTGTGCTGGAAGAGGGGCTGAAATTACCTGAGGTCAGAAATCTTTTGAAGTAAGTAAGTGCTCTCTATAGCAATAATTTATAGCATGCATACAGCCTGCAATAACGTATAGCATGCATACAGCCTGTGGCACCCACTTATTTAGGAGTTGCTAAGCGCAGGCAGACTGTGAAAACCCTCACCTGTTCATGACAAACAGAAAAAAAGAGCATTAGTCAGATTTCTCTATTGCATTCATCAGAAAAGGAATGAACTTCGTGCTTGTTCAGCTCTTGATCTCTAGTGTAATAGGCAATACCATGAGGAGTACTGATTTTTGAGCTATTTGATCTCTAGAAAAAAATCATCAGCCTGTAGCATATAAACCTCTACTCAGACTTAGCTCACCAGCCACATTCATTAATTTTCAATTGGTAACCTAGAAACTGCAGGATGGTTTTCCACGACAAAATATAAGTCTTTTAAATGGCTGTGCTTTCTAGCATGAAATACAGTGTTATTTATTTACTACCATTTCTTCCTCAAAAGAAATGAGAAATGTGTTCCAATTAATCTGCCTTTTAGGGTGTAATATCAGTGTATTTATCTCCTTTTATACCTGCTGAAAATAAATATTTGTGGCTTTTATCCACATACAGAGTAGTGTGGACTGTGGAAAAAGTGTGAAAAGTTCCTTGATTATAGGAACGGATCCAACAGCACTGGAACATTTCATTTTTCCATACATCATCCAAATATTTGTGAGTCTCCAAACCAACTTTTTTCACAACTTGTATATATTAGAACCCTTTACTTTTCCCCACTGACAACTGGTCAGGGCCATGCTTTGTTAGCAGAAGGTAATAACCGTGCACACCACTGAGGTAGCAAAACTTTAAAATCTAAGGGTATGAGGTTTGATATATTAATTCTGAAAATGCAAAGTCTTGAAACCCATAAAGGGTGCTGTGTTTGTTCTTGATATTCTAAATAAACGCTCTTCGCTTTTGATTGTAGTTAAAGGTGTGTGTTATCCTGGAAACATGTGAAGGCTCATGGTGAAATAAAAGTCCAAGGACATTGTCAAACTGGCTGTAGCAACTGGAAGTCTGTCCGTTTCCCGTGCCGTTACAGGACAGTGAAAGGTGACAGGTGAAGCTGCTGTGTGTTCAGCAACTATTGAAATGGCATGTGCTTTGAAACATAGATATTACAATCCGGAGGTGAAGGGTTTCTCCTAAAGAAAATGGAGGTTCCACTTTACAAATACACTTTTAGCACCTTCACGTGCATACACAGTTTGACGGATTCTTATGGATATGGTTAAAGCAGATATGAAAGGAAGTAATATTTAAGCACGATGAATTACAATTAAAACATTTTAAAATGTCAATATTGACATTTGAATGTTTCAAGTTGTAATGGAGAAGAAAATTCCTTTTTAAGTAAATGAAAGCTCAAAATCCGATATGCTATTTAAGATGAAGGAGTTAATCTTTTTAAATCCAATGAAAGTCCCAAACAGAGTTGAGGTTTTGTTTTTTTTTTCCTTGAGTCCAGAAATCCTCATGAGGTTCAACAGATTTACCTCATTCTGTTCCTACAATCCTGAGACTGTCAAGAGAATGGATACATTTCACAGTAGTGTTTTTTTCTTCTCTAAAAGTATTTGACATGACTGAAGTTAACCCTTGTTTTTAATATGGGCTGCATGTTGTTTTCAGTCTGTTTATGACTGTATGACAGTAAGACTGCAGCATATATAGAAAACAGCACAGAATTAACCAAGTGTCTTGGCAATTAGATACCAATGACAAAACTAAAGGTTTATTCTTATTGTGGCTCCTATGTCCAAAACAGAAAAAAAATATACCTAAAGTAGAGCTGTCCTCACTGATGTTAATTGTTGCATTTCTTGAGTTTCTGTAGATGACAGGCTGTGACAGGAGATATTTATGTTCTAGGACTGCCTTTGTAAGTTTAACTGATTTAAGATGGTTACAAGGAAAAATCAGACAATGAAAAAAAAAATCTATTATGATTTTCTACTCAAATATGACATATGCTCACTCTTTTTCACTGCTTTGAGGTTGTTTCCTTCTTTGAAAAACACTGTGTTAGAATGAAAGGTTCTGAAATCTAGTGAAAATTATAAGAATAAGGTAAGAAATCAACAAAAAATAGTAATAATTAAAAACAAAGCTGTAATCTTTAAAAAGATTGGGAGAATTTAGTAGAATTTTAGCACATAGCACTGGATCATGTTGACCGCAGTGCAGCTTTCCAGAACATTCAACTTCTGATTTTATCGAAGCTAGGAACAGTATTTTGTGTTTAATGCAACCCACAGCTCTATGACGCTCTATGCAATAGGCTTAGAAGCGCTCAGTCCATTTTTCCTAACAGGGCTGGAAGAACCAAGAGTCCAGCTTAAGTGCATTATGCAACCTAGTGCTCAAAGGATATGCACAATGCATCAGAATTGTTAGTATACAATTCTACAGCCAGATATTGCTAAAAATATGACTTAAGAGTATTTGAGAGCTGATCAGATTTGTGGTAATAGCAGAAATGTTTGCATTTATAATGCACAAATATATGTACACGGGTGTTCCCATTTATGTTTCCAATTATAATTCAGCAAAGTTCTGTGAGAAAAGTCCTCCCTTAATATGATTTTTGAGTAAGTTATGGAAATTTAGAGTGAACTAATACACGTCTGCTTCAGTTTGTTTTTTTCGGAGAAAGGTCAAAAGGAAAAGATACTGTGTATTTACATGACTGTATCTTAGCATGATAAGGTGTTTATCTTTTAAATCATGTTAGAAAACTTACTGCTTCATAAGATCAATGATTTATTTACTGTAACATTGTAACTAAATAAACTGTTAAGAATAGTGATAAATCTCCATCAGAATCACCAAAATACTTTTTTTCCAAAACTACATAATTATTGTTTTAAATAAGCATAAAATTAGAAGAAAAATGTCACAGAGCTAGAAATTTATTTTAGTCATTTTATCTAATTGTGCTGGTGTTGATGTGGAGCTAATAAATACTAGTCTTTTGAAATTTGCTGTAAATAACTTTCTATATTTCCTTTTCAATTTCTAGCTTGACCCTTATGTTCCAGGCACATGCGGTAAGGTAAAACTCCACCTTTGTAGTTCATCAGAGCAGTGACACAGTGGCATGGAGGCAGTCTGCTCCAGTAGCCTCTCAGCCTCACATAGCTGATGGCATCTCAATAAACCTGAGGCTCTCTTATTTCAAAGGAAGTTTTCACAAACTTCCTACATATTTGTCCTATGGTTATCCATGTTCTCACCCTTTTCTCATCAGTCATTATTCTGTATGGAAGGTCTAGAATGGAGAAAACAAAGCACTGCGGGAAAGAACAAAAATGAGAATGTTCTTGCTGGAGGAGCGACATACTAAGTAAGTCCTGTGAGCCCACTCCTGGTTCTTCTTCTTAGTCCTTAAGGCATGAGTTTTTTTGTACAGGAGCCCAGCTTCAAGAGGGAGAGTAGGATGGGGTGTTTCTGCTGCAGCCTACAGTACAAACTTACTTAGCTAAGGTCTTTCATTCCTTGGCTGATTCAGTATGCAGGAAGCTGTATGAAACAACTATGGTGGCAGAAACATCTGGTATGTCATTTACCAGTGAAAAGCCCAATCAGTTTCAGTGCTTTGAAGACCACTGTGTCTGTAGCCTCAGGGTGGGACCCTTCATACTAGCTGTCAAAGGGAAAGCGGCCACCCTGACCCCCCACATGTACTCTGACATCACAGCCCAGCACGGCTTACCCATGGAGACACATCTTGTTCTCAGATGTCCTTTGCTCTAGCCCAGTTCCTCAGGAGTGTGCGAGTATTTGAAATGTCTGTTGAATTGCTGTACTTTCATGTTAAATAATACATTCTGTGAACCTGATGTGTAGTTTCTACTCCTGGAGTCTCCAGCCTGTCTTGGAGGCAGGATTTGGAACTAACCCTTGGTATCAGACTTACAGAGCTGTTTAGGGGATTAACTTCTATTGAGCATTTGGACCTTGAACGAAATAATAAGCCTTCTTCCACTTGTGCTGGGGAGTACTCACTGAGGCAGTATTAGCTGGTGTAAATAAGTACCACTGATTTGAACTTTTACATAGCTCAGTGACACAGGTTTAGGGAGACATGATATGTAGATAAAAAAATAAACAGAGCCCTGAGTCCCAAAGGTCTTTATGGTTATACACACGCACACACACAAAAATAAATAAATAAAAAATAAAACAGAAATCATAGAATCATAGAATCACTCAGGTTGGAAAAGACCTTAAAGATCATTGAGTCCAACCATGACCTAACCATACTACCTTAACTCTAACAACCCTCTGCTAAATCATGTCCCTGAGCACCACATCCAAATGGTTTTTAAACACATCCAGGGATGGTGACTCAACCACCTCCCTGGGGAGCCTATTCCAATGCTTAATGAATCTGATACTGAGATCAGTCCTTCAAAATCTTTTCCTTTTCTGAAGTCTGTTTCCTTATTTGAATCTTTCAAGAGTAAGCAGCCACCTACCTATGATCAAACCAAGATCCAAAGAACAGGTGGTTGGTTTGCTTGTGTAGCACAGTTGCTAAAAGTAATTATTTCTGACAGTCATTACAAAACTTAAGGTGCCTCATGGAAAAGGTGCCTGGGAATTTAGGGTAGGTGGAACTGGACGGAGGATTAAGTGTTAGACTACTCTTCCTTAAGTCGGAGTTTGTAGAATGTTCTTCCATTCCTCATTGGATCCAGCCCTTGTAGCAGACTGCTTCCTAACCAGTGCATTTAACCTGAAGATGCGCAGCCAAAGAAGATGAAAAGACAAGCAGAACAGTCACTGTCATGAATATATTAGAGGGTCAGGGAAGCTCTTCAAGGTATAGGGACATATTTGAGATAAAAAAAGTGAGATATGGTAACAAGATGATGTAGTATCTAACTGTTCTAACTTGCACCATCTTTCATAGACAGTTGGTTTAGTATTCTCCCCATTGATCCAAAGTCTGGTGACTGTATGTCTTACATTAAAATGAATAAAATAATAAATGTCTACTTCAGACTGTTTTATTTCAGAGACAGAATTGAAATGTTGTTGTTGTTGTTTTTCTCTGATTTCTTTTTTTTTACAAATGATATGAATTAAAGCTCTTTAAAGACTTAGTATCTCTATTAATCTGAAAGGTACTAAAAGTAACAAAAATTGAATTTTCCTTTGTACACGAGGCTTAAACAGCTGCCTTTTTCACCCAGCAGAAACCATGACTGCAAAATATGAATTTTTATTATTATGGAAAAGAAGCCTAGTTTTCCTTTTCTTAAAATCTCATAGGTTCATTTTCCAGTTGCACAGAAAGTAGTTACCCAGTGACTCAAGACACTCTTCTGTAATGGAAAAATGCTTTATTATCTTTATTTCCTTTCAGTAGAGTTTCTAAGGCTTTAAAACAGCAAAAAGGACAGTTGAGATAGCATTCTGAGCTATCTGCTGTCTATAGCTATGCCATGTTTCTGCCTTGATTTTCTTCTCTCTTTTAACTATTTGAGCAAGTAATACAGGATTAAATAGCACAGTAACTGTTCAAGATAAAATTTCCCAGTTACAGTTGATCAATTTTACCCTCATAAAAGGTAACAGTTTCCAAAATAGAAGGACAAATCTATGGGAAATTTTGAAACTAAACACAAATAAACAACAGATCGTATTATTCTGCACAGAACAGCCTATTTACATAATCCATACTCATTCACAGCAAACAGGCTCTCACTAGGTCTCATCCTCCCGGACTCATGAAGCATTTAAAGAATTTTAATATGATGTTATTTCCAATGACACTTTTGGAGGTTTTTCTTGTGCATAACTTACTTGTTTTTAAACCACTGAGACTATTGATGAGGTATGAATTGTTTTCTTTTTGGTTTTTATTTGTATCAGTCTCATGTTCAGCTGCTGTTCACTGATATTACAATGATACAAAAATGAAACTGTTGTTTTGGGTTTGCTTTATGAGAAAAAAAAATACTGTTCTTATTATGTTACATGTAATGTGATTTTCCCTGTGGACTATCTTGATAGAAGTAATATGTTTATGGAATTTGAATTAAACTAGATTAAATATCTGCAAAGATGTGCACTACAGGTTTTTTTTCTTTCTCAAATCTCAAAAATAAGCAGTTCTTTTGGGGAAAAAAAAAAAAAAAAAGCATGCAGACAAACTAAAAGCACCAGGGGAAGCAAGAAATAAGGGCATTACCAGATATAATAAAAGCAATCTGGTATCACAGTTACTTAACCTCCACCTCTCCCCCTTTTCTGTCCTCAGTGAAGTAGGGATGTGTTTTGATTATCTCTACAAACAGTGAATCAATAGTAACTTCTCGGCTTATGGATATTTCTGTATCAGGATTCCAACTGAGATCTTCAATGTAATCTAATTCATTACATCATCATTCTGACATTTTAATATAAATGGAATCATCAAGGAAATGACCCAATGCTACAGGGTTTTACTTGTAATGCTGTGCACAACTTAGAATTATCTGCTTTGACATACAATAACTCAGGAAATAAACCAACTTATTAATAGTACAGTTCTGTGTATCCTCATCAATTGCACATGCAAGCATTTATATATCTGAATACCTTCAAGAAGTGAAAGGAAAAATATATCCCTCATAACGTGTATGTGTCCTTGTTCAGGAGTACGCAAAACCAAAATGAGATGTTTTCTAATGGTGTTTGACACTGTAAAAGAATGTAAGTCTTCAATGCTAGGTTGAAGGACTCTGGTTTATGTTCTTAGATTTTTAGGTGAAGTGTAGGATATCTGTACAACACTATTATCACTCAAATAGTTCGAAGTCTTGTGTCCACTCAAGAACCTAGACTCACGTTTTCCTTTGCACATGAAGAAATCTTTCATTGGAGAAAGCCACATACCTTCTGCTTTTCACTGTCAGGCTGTTGATGCTCCTTAGCCAGCCAAGTTGAACCAGTAACTGTTTTGCAGGCAAACTGATGATGCCTTCCCCCAGCACCTTTCCAAAACAAAAGTCATATTCAGTCACACTTTTACTAATGCTACAAGTGAAAGGGGGAATCAGGCATTGGCGGGCCAGGCATACAGTTTGTGGAATGGAGACATATATAATAATTATCAGCTTTCACGGTAACATCCTCATCGACTGGGATTCCATCCTCAGTAATACGGCAGATTTGTAAAAGGCCAAATGTGTAGATTTCAATTCTCAGGTCTGCCTTCTAGTTCTGTTTGTTTTATTTTTATTTTGTATTATTTCTTTTCTTTTTTTGTCTGTTAGTTCAATTTCTGTGTGGTTCATTCTGTAGTTTTCAGCAGAATATATACACATGCACACATACGATCACACATGTATGTGTATGGTTTTGTAAATGTTCTCAATCGTGGTTTTTCTGCTTTGCATCATTTATTCATGTATCTTCCATGTTCTCATTTATTTTTTGTGCAACTAAACCTTATAATAAATTATTATTAAATATAACTTGACAGCAACAGAGTCTTCATGTTTTGTTTTCTCCTGAGCATTCAAGAGAGAGAGAAAAGAAATATGTGCGCATGCATGTGAGAGTATGTGTTGGCTGGGGGCTGTACTTCTATTCTGTAGCACAAATGGTGAGCACTGGAATAGCTGTCATGAGTGGCAAGAAGCATGTAAACCACATCGCTGCCAGACAGCACGCTTCTCTTCCTGCTTTTAAATCTAACTTCAAGGATCCCTGATACATTTGCTTTTGCCAGCTGAATAATACTGTTTGCCCAACAGTGTGATAACACCTCCTGTGTGGAAAATCATGGACATTTTTTTTATTCTATAATGCTCTCAATTTGAGACTTGAAAGTCATGAATACAGAGAACACTGAGCACATTTTCTTTCTCACCTTGCCACACAGACTTCTCAGACATTCGTTTCTCCGATGAAATGAATATAATTTAAACATATACTGCTTTGTTCTGCATAGTTGTTCTAAAATTATTACCTGTAAGTGCACCAGCTGGGTAAAAATGTTTAAATTTTAGAAGTACCAATAGTCTTTGCTTGTACATATGAATCAAAGGGTGCGTTAGTGCTGCAGACTGGCTCATAACACAGATGAGCCCTGGCTGGCTTAGGTACCAGTGCTGTCTGGCCAGGGCAGCCTTGGCGATGCTTGGCGCAGCCAGTCTAACCTTCTGCAGCTCACCCGAGCAAAACAAATGAAGTCCAACATGCAAACACATGGCCTGGACTCGGGTTACTTCATTCACAAGAAGGAAGCTAATTGCCATTTCTTAGGTTTATGCAGTTCACGTAGATCTCCTGTGTTGGCCCGAGTGATGACTCTTCTTTTCCTCTTTCTACGTCCCATGAGGTGTGATAATTGTGTTCTGCATAATTGTTACCAGGCTAGAACGTTTAAAAAAGAAAAAGAAAAAGCTGAAGGATTTTTCTGAAAATGACTTTGGGGGAAAAAAAAAAAAAGAAAAAAAACCTAACAAATTTTCCTCATATGCTGTTTTATTATTAGAAAATACTCAACCATCAAAGTAGTTTTTGCCTTCTTGTGTTTCATGAATAAATTTCAAATTCGATTCATATGAAAGAAAATAGTTGTAATTTGAATGTACTTCACAGCTGACTCATATTGCATTACCGGTAAAGTATCAAAGTATCAGTATCGCTGGAATGCTTCATTCTCTTCATGTACACGCTTTACATACTGAAACAGTTACCCACATCAGTCTTAAAAAGTGAGTGACTCTAAAGGTACGGACCATACTGCAAATTACTTGAGTCATTAATATGATGGTTCCTCTGTTAGTTGTCATGTTTTCAGAAGGTTTCTGAGGTAAATGGCAAGTCTCTAGGCTGTGATTATCCTAGCAAGAGCTTTATTCTGATGTGAATGTTGACCCAAGAGGCAGAATGAGTGACACAGACGTGGCAGAAAGTTAAAGGACTTTTTTATAACTAAGTCCATGTCTTCAGTGAACGTCTCCTCAAGTGCTGTCTTAGGGGAATAGACAGAAAGCTAGAGTCACGCCCACTGTGAGGAAGGGGCCATTTTCCTGAGCAAGTTGCTACTTCATACCATGACTCAGGGTATGAGGAGACAAGGTGGAAGCAGAAAAGTTGGATCTTGTTTTTCTACTCAGGCTTTGAATAGAATTATTAGGGGAAAAAAGTCACAGAGCTCCAAATAGTTGATTGATTGTTAAAATACAAAAAGAGGCAATGTAACAGTTATACCAACAAATAATAGTGAAGCTATACTACAAATTGGTAAATACAAATAGTATGACAGGATACATTTTTTGGTGGGATTTTTACCTCAGTTTTGAAAGCAGCAACTTGAGGGGAAAAAAAATAAATAAATATTGCCAATAAACAAGTAATTCAAATCTTGCAAAGCAAAAGAGCTACATGGAAAAAATCTTTAAATATAATTGTTCTATCAAGAAAAAAAAAGAAAATTTATAAATAGAAATAGAAATAAATAGAAATTTTCTTTTTTTCCCAACCATAGCTTAAGATTTTTCTATACAACTCATACACAAAGGGAATGTAAACATCAGATACAGAAGAGATAATATTAAAAATTATGCAAAATACAAAGCATGAGTAAACTCTAGCTGATCTCACCTCTTCCTGAGTAGAATACAGAGCATTAAATAAGGCCTCTGTGATCCTCTTCCTCTTCTTCCTGGTGACACACATTCAGTTAGAAGCACAATGGAAGGAACTGCATCATGTATTACAATTAAGTCCAAACTATGTGATTCCAGCATAGAAAACACTGATGTATCTTACTTGCCCACTAATATCAGTAATAACCAATAGACCTTCCTCTGAATGCAGACCGTAATATGAATGAGATTAGCACTTTTGTAATGGTCTGAAGACACATGAAAAGAGCTCCTGCTCAGGTCACGAACAATAACACATTACCAGCAAATTACAGAAGCTTCATATGATGTGAAGGGGAAATAAACATTTATTTTTTTCTACTCAATATTTCCTTCCATTGGAAGCAGAGACTTTGGATCAGACAACTACTATATGTTTTGTTTACAGTAGATACAAAATGCTACAAGATGTAAGAAAACCTCAAGATGTCACTTGTGCTTCTCTATGCACAAAAAAGGAACAGCCCAACCTAAGCTTATTTTAGTCACCTGTTAATACTACGATGAGCATTTAGCTGACTAAGGAACTTGAGTAAGATTTTTTGTTTGTTTGTTTGTTCTTGTAATGGGAAAAATAAAGTAACTTCTTTTATAACCTGCTTAACTGATTAGTTTTTTCAAGTTTAAAATTTTAGCATGAAAATTAAATTTCCAAACCTACATTTTTTCTACAGCTTCTGATAAGGATAGAAGAGCTTTTAACACCTTAATAGCTTCATGCTTCTATATCAAGCAAATTGATTTGTTACTCACTTTTTGCGATAAGCAGTGGTGATGCAGAAAATGAGTAGGAAAACTAACAGTAAAACAGCAGCAGATGTTCCTCCAGCTATGTAGGTAATAAACCATTTGTGATCCCAAGTTGCTAGAATATGATTGTAATAAATATTGTTAGATATTGTATAAAACATCATGAACTCCCCACGACAGACTAAGCTGAAAATCAATAATTACGTAGATACATTAACCCATGAGATCTCAAGCTCAATATTCAGATCTCACAACCATTACCTCATTTCTGACTAGCCTTTGTTATGCTGAGCTAGCTCTTACAAAAGCTGCAACTGAGATGATGGAAGGTGAGTAAACACAGCACAGCGGTATGAAAAAAAAAACAACAGAGATGTCTTGTATATTCCTTTTCCTCTCATTCCCTCCTGTGGTGAAAAAGCAGTCCAACAGCATTCAGAAGTGACTCAATATATAGTCAATAAAATCACTCTGATGACTTAAATGAATATCCTTGACATTGCAAAGGTTTTCCCATAAGATGCATGCATAACGAACATGCATTAATTCCGTGAGCAAAAAGACATTTTCTCAGACCCAGAAGGTTTTCAATTCAGTGCTTCACACTTTTATCAGTTATTTTTGACTCTAATTCAAAACAAAATCTGTTCATTTTTTAATAAAAATATTTCCACAAAAAAATTCTCCTGTTGTGATCGATTTTTTATGATCTGTACTGCATGTAATTTGGTGATGGATGTCAGGAAACGCACCCTATTTGTTCCAGTATTAACAAAAATGCTTTCTTTGAGAATCACAACTGAGATAGGAAAAGTTACATTTATTGTAGTTAGAGTTTTGCAAACACATAGGCTTCTTCATCATGGAATCACTTCTTCAAATAAGTCTATAGATTAACATGTAATAATGAGGGGGTCAAGATGAGTATGACAATGTCTTCAAGGTATGAATCAACATACTCTTAAAGTACTCAAGCTTATGGAGAGGGAATCATTTTTTAAGTGAAAAAGGCTGGAGGAGTAATGTGCTTAAAGTCACGTAGAAAGTCCACAACTCTAGTCCTCAACATAGTTATTCATTTAAAATATGTATGTATTTTTATGTATTTTTACTCATCAGTATGTATTTTTACTCACCAGTTAATGGTGTCATTAAAAAAAAAAAAAAGAAAGAAAGAAGAAAAAGAAAACTATGTCAAACCACAGAACTTCAACTCAGCTTTTTGCAGCCCACCACAGTGTGCTATTTCCTGCTTCTGTTGCATCTCTGCACTAGCTGTCTGCAGGCTTGAGAGTAAATAGAAAAAACAAGCAATCACAAATAGAAAGTAATAAACACGACGGTATACCATGTATTTGTGACTAGCAGGAGCAGCAAACAACTTTGTCAGGCGGTTTTACCAACTTCTAATAATCTCAAACTTCTAGCAAACTCCAGCGACCTTATGTGATAGCAATGTCTTAATGCAAGCCTGAGTCTGTCCAAATATGTACTGAAGAAATATTTCCTGCGTATTCTTCAGTTTCTCAACATGTAGCAATAAAACAAAGGAAGGCATACAAAAAGGTGAGGATGCTTTGGGATGGAAAAAGATAGCTGAGGGGAAGCCTGATGGCGGCTGCAGGTCCTTACAGGGAGCAGAGGGACAGCGCTGAGCTCTGTCCTCTGTGACAGCTACAGGGCCCAAGGGAAGGGCATGGAGCTGTCAGGGGAGGGGAAGCTGCACCAGAGGGTGATAGAGCATGGAACAGACACCAGCCCCAAGCTGCCCAAGTTCAAGGAGCATTTGGACAATTTGTATTTTGGGTGGTCCTGCATGGAGCCAGGAGCAGGACTCAATTATCTTTATGGGTTCCTTCCAACTTGGGATATTCTATGGTTCTACAGTAAAAAGGGAAAACTCAGTATAAAGAAGTCATAGGGTGCTGTTTTGTATTACCTAATACAAGACAGTGAACATATCTTATGCACACAAAGTTGTTCTGTGTGTTTCAGATAAAAACTAACAAGTTTTTGGTGAGCAGTAACTACTTAGGTTAGCTCTCTTTAACATTCTAGACAAGGTAGAGAGAAAGAGAGCAGTTGAAGATGAAACCACAGCTCCCCTAAAGAGCTTTAATTCTGGATAGACAAGAAAATTATATGCTTAATTCAAAGACAAATGAAAAAGAATTGGTATTGCTAATGACAGTAATCTCAGCAAACCAGCTGCTGAGCCATCACCAGTTGACTTTTCTCCTGGATCAAAAAGCTTCACAGCTACCCACTGAAACCAGCTCAGGCATGCCTGTTCAGTATTAATGTGCTCATTGGAAAGATAACAAAAAAAGTACTGAATACGGAAGGGTCTTATCCTCGGATTCCAATATTATTTCACTCGAAAGAGGAAGGAAAGAGTACTCTTTCAAAAGTTTACACTGCTGAAGGTATGTGACACAATAGAGAATGTTACCTGATTATGCAAACTAATGACTTCTGTATTGTAACTACAAAATGTAGACACTTTACTTCCAGCATGTTTTCAATGGCTACACACTTGAAATGACAGAGTAATGCATATTCATATGTCCAGCTTCAAGAAAAATCATTTTATTTATTCCAAGTGGTTGGCTACTCGCCACAGAAAATCTTCACCTGTGCCAATGAGTACTTATAGGAATAAGGAGAAAGCACTCTGTAAGCAACAAAGAAATTTTAAGATTTTTGCTACTCTGTTCAAAACCTTGTGTTTAATTATCATCTAGGGTGGGTGAATTTGGATAGAATTCTAGACTTCAGCAGCATCTCCATCCTGCAGTCCAAGCCCTCCAGACTTCATTTTTTCTTTTCATGGCATTTCACCTTCAGTTTATCAGGTCAAGATAATAATCTCTAACTGAATGAGTTTGAGAACTGGGATTATCAGCTGTCAGTTAAATTTGGATGAGAGAAGTCATTAGATTTTTTTAGAAGCAATAACAACTCAAAAGACCTTTTGCCTTTTCTCATCTTAATAAGTAAACCTTCCCTGAGGTGGTTGTTTTTGTTAACAATACAAAATTTATTGTAATTACCAACTTTAACATAACATTCTAGGTTTTGAAGAAACGTGTCACAGGCTTGTTATGTGTCTCTTTAGCTCCTGTGTTCTCATCAAAGGCAATATGCTGATTTGAGTAAAATTCCTATTATTAGACAGTGTTTGCTCCCTCCTTTAGCTTTGTAGCCTTGGCATTTTCTTTACAAGACTCACTCTGAAACTTTTCTGTGCAGAGGCTTTAGTGGTTAGGTTTTGAGGAGGAAGTACTGATGGGGCAGACATTTATTTGTCCTAACAAGAGATTTTAACTGCACTGTGAATATCTTCATGTAGCTTGTCACATGCCCTGCTGATCCAGCATGTAAGCTATGCAACTAGACATCACCGAAATTTCACCCACAAGTAAAAGATAGATAGAAATCCAGAGTGAATTTGTTGAGTAGAGACGCACAGACATAGACTGATATCTTGCATTCATACAGGAAGAATTCATGTACAAAGAAAGAAGCTAATTTCACTCATACCTTGATTCTCCTCACCCACTACAACGACATTATGTTGTGTCTATTTTCTGTGGCACAGAAGTACTGCTGCTTTCTCCCAGCTTAGAAGGATTGTGTGATAACCTGCTGTGACTAGACAAGGGCTGCCCTGCTTTTCATTTCATCTGCCATTTTTTTCTAAATGCTAGATTTTCCTTATGCTGACCTGTTATCTTTGTGATTATTTGGTTCCTGTTCTCTCAAACTGAAGGCATCAGGAAGCAGTCCTCAAGGTGAAAAGGCTCCTTTATACCTAAAATACACTGGAGACAATTTAGCAGTGCTCTGAAACTGAAGCGGCTTGCTATCAGCCATTTTAGGCATTAGTTGCTACACAAATTCTGCACAGAGCTCAATCATATAAGGCTGTTGTGTTTTACAATAGTTTTCACGCAAAATAGATGGGTTCAAAATGATAGTAAATTATAACACAAAAAAAAAAGTGTCAACAAAGATAAAACCAGAAAGAAAAAAAAAAAAAAATTAGTCACGGACCTTCTTTACATCATCAACTCAAGTCTCACTAGCACGATCCAAATTCAATCCATCATATTCATGTGCAAATCACCAGTGCCCTCAGTCCCAGGGACAAGTCTCGGACTGCAGAGAAGGTAGTCCCAGGGGCTGCCCAGCTGGCACTGGCTCTTTTGGTCTAAAAACTACTGCAGAGCCTCACCCAGCCACCTGAAACAGCTGAAGTGGCATTTAAAAGTCTATCCATAACACAGGTAAATCAGCAGGGAGAAATGTGACTTCATTATGCCTTTTTACTTTCATCTCCTGCCAATACCAAAAAGTGCATTTGTGCTGCAGGCCTCTGCATTTGCACACATTGAGCGCAGCTGTCAGCCCAGTTCACTGGCTGCTGCCAGAGAGAGGTGTTCAAAGCCTGTAAATTTTCATTTTGAAATTAAATCTTTCCACAACGTTTAGGTCTTCAGGATGAAATAACAGTTTTTCCATGTTTTTAATTTCTTTCATGACTTCACCCTTTCTTAAATATACCAATATACCAATATCTATTTATATACCAAAACAAAGTTATAAGAAACCTGCTTCTTTCCTTCAGAAACTTGCTGAAAAGAATAAATCTAATCAAAGGGAAAAATATGGTAAGTAAAAATCAAAAATGGATTCAGATGTGAAATTTGGTGACATGACCATATTAGCAGAATTTTCAGAAGCAGCAGAACAGTAAGAAGCACACAGAAATTAATCTGAAGTCTCTTGAACATGTTACATAATTATGTAATTCTCAGCCTTCTGTTTCTGCAGCTGTTGTTTGGCAAATCCACACTAATTGACATATGTGTTACTTTATATTTTCTAGGTTTTAAGGTCAAAAACAGATTTGTAGAATTTCAGTTGGAAATTCTGTTACTGTTAAACAAAAATAACAATATTTGGTGGGAAAGAGCGGGCAATGATACTGAACAGATCCCATGCCTTTGTATTCACTGATGTTGGAAAACATTAAATGAAGCGTGTTGACTTCTACTGACACAACTGCAAGAGCAGCCTAGGCTTTTCCCACACCTGAATATCTGTTCTCCTTGTTCTCCTACATTTCTCTTCTTTTCTTCATAGGAATTTCATGTTATTTCTCCTTGCAATAATACTTCCACCTTCAGACAAGAAGCAAGCTTCCTTTTTCTACTGTGTAACCTCTCAGAATCTGTGGTTTTAGGATTATTATCATTTCTGCAGATAATCTCATGTCTTTATTTTATATCTCCTTTCCCACAAGTTTCTTCCTCTTCAGAAAATCTTAGAATCTTTAAATACACAGCTTCTCTTAAAATAAATACAAAAAGTTTATTATTTTTCCTCCTACTCTCAACCAAAACAGAGTACTCCCCATTACTATTCACAGCGCAACTACTCTGCCAGCTCCTAGACTCTATGTTTCTGAATGTCTCTGGCATTGGCCAAGGTAAGAAGATTTGCAGTACCCATGCAGAATTACACCAACAGAATAAAAATATTGGAAGAGTTTGGTACCAAATCCAAGCCTAGACTGTGGCTTAGCTGTAACATTTACCTGAAGAAAATGAAGTGCCTGAACTGATAGAACACAAAAAATTAGCACATCTAGCTTCTGTCATCACTCTTTCATTAAAGCCATATGAAAGCACAGTAAGCAACTCTGAGTGAAGGTCTTCACAGGGTCTGTGGGAGCCAACACCTGGCCTCTCTCTGCTTTCCTCTTAGCATTTCTCCATATCCCCATGGAACTATTAGTCATGCATTATGAAACGAATCTAAGCATTAAAGGCAAACAATTGGAAATCTTCAATTCTTTTGGAATAACAAGAAAAAGCAAAATAAACTGTGTCATAATGTAGAGTGTTTTAGAGGGAGACAATGAGCTGTTTTCTGAATCTTATTAAACTTCAGCTGATTCAGTGGTCTCATACATTTTTTTTCTCCAACAGAAATGCATAACTATGCTGGCATTAAAACCAGCTGTGATAAGTAGAATTTGCTTCAAGTTCAAAAGAAGCGGGGAATCTAATGTCTTTCTTTACTTTTTGTTTTGTTTTGTTTTTAACTAGATTGAATTTGCATAGGTAGGTCTTAAAGTTGAGGCTGTTTGGCAACTCATTATTTGATTTAGTTTTGGTACAAGGAACACTTTGGAGCAAACAATATATTTTCATTGCTCTACAATTTGTAAATGCTTGATTATGTGAATACAGTCAATATTTTGAAAATTGAATGTTTAATAATTTCAGAGGTGAGAGAAATTATTCCCCTGATGCTTCTTTTCCTCATTTTTTTTGTTCATTTTCATGGACTTGTGTGGTCAAGTGTTTGAAGTAAAACAGATCAACTTTTTCTTCCTGAGTGCATTCTCAATACCTGTATCATAGATGAAGCATTTTCTGAAGCTTTATACTGCATGCCACAGCTCTACATGCTGCCAAACAGATGTCTGCCAGCACTCATTTATTACCACTAACAAAGACAGTACCAAAGACACCAAAGAGCTGACCTGAATGCTACAACAGGAGAAGAAGGGCTGGGGTGGTACAAGAACTCTGTTTTCAAAAGGCATTCTACATAGAAGAACTAAAACCGAACCCTTTTTACAGTCATAACAGAACATAGAACTAAAAGTGGGATTTAGCTCACAGTTTGAGCAATCCAATTTTATGTCTACTTATGGAGACCTAAGCTCCCATTATAATCAAACTGTGAAAATAGTCCCAGCAAAACCTGAAGAATTATTCAGCTCCCCCTACAGAAATTCCTTACTTGAACAAAGCACAGTCCATTCTACAGATTCTGCATTTACAACAGAAGTTTGCTCTTAGCTCCTGCTGGAAGACAGGTCTCTCACCTAGGACCCAAGTTCATGCCCTGCAGTGCACTGTGCTAATGGGGACCGCCCCACGTCTTCAGGAGAACACTGATCTCCCCCTGCAAACTCTGCAGTCTCCTCTTTCAAAGAGTCTCCTTCCTATCATCAGATCAGCTTCTCACAAACAGATCTGAAATCCTATTATGACATTAGACAAGCTAAACCAGCTTCTTTCCGTGGAAACCAGACTGATTGTTAACTTTGTCATCTTTCTCACACTGCTCATTTGAATGTGGCATTTGAATAAACCCTCATTTGTTACTGGAGTGTTATTTATTACGGGTAAAGATGCCTAATGTCTCAGAAGGTCCTGGAAACATTTACCACTACCTTTACTTACCAACCACAGTGAAACTCATCTCAAAGGTTTTATTTCTTCCAGTAGCCATGCAGCGGTATGTTGCGAAGTCAGAGGCTGTGATGTTTTGAATGACAATCGTGGAGCTTGCCTGACCAGAGCAATCCACCAGTGCACGATTTTTGAAATCTGAACCAAAGCTTCGCCCTCCTACTGAGGTACACAGGACAATGGTATCTGTCCCGCCTACTTTAATCCTTTCCCACTTCACTTGCTGCACCGAACCTCCAATATCGTAAGGGCAAGTAAAAGTGACACTTCCTCCTGGCTTGGCAAACACTGGATTATTTCGTCTCTCAGATATTTCAAAAGCATCTGCTGAAAAACAAACAAAAACAGGAAGAAAAAAAAAAAAAACCACTGTAACTGATACCTATATATAACTCTATTTCAGTGCTTTTCTAGACCAAACAGCTTTAATGGAATTGTTTTCATGCTGACATTTCAAGAAGGCTATTTCTATAGATTTTCAGTATATTAACAGTTTAAGCAAATATTCAACAGGGTATATTATGGGACCACTCACATAAAACTTGTGATATTCCTATTCCGCCTTCACTTTGATTATAAAACTAAAATAGTTTGATGTGCCCTTCGGGACATGCATTAATAAATTATATTACATCACACTCCAGCCTTTGAACTATTCAAAAATCTCACCATTTAACATGAAAAATATTCTTAAACACTCCTATACTCAGGAGAAGCCTGTATGACAGCCTGGCTATTTGAAAGGAGGCTTACAGATAAAGTCAAGATTACAGACATATACAGATCATAGATGTATTTTCTATTAAATCATTTAGACTGAAATTTCCTTCTTATGAGTTTCTGTTTTTAGTAATAAAATTCACTGTTTAGACATCAAATAAATACTGAAAAAATCTTCTGAAGCAATTTTGTCATTGTTTCTGGTATTCAGAGATTCAATGGCCACTTGGCTACTAGAGACACCTTTGTAATGCATATTTTTCAAAGTTATAACTAGCACTGTCATCTTCTTGAAGACTTTGGTGTTGAATAAGATTAATGATCTGACTGCTTTTTGTACACTGTAGAAGGACTGATCTTTCAAACAGTTAGGAAGATTCTGTATTCTATTATATGTCTTCATGTCAGAAAATATCACTAGTATATACTTGCATGCTTTCCTCTATGTAAGGTAACAACTGAAATCCATGAAGGAGAATTAAGAAAACTGGATAGGAAAAATGATATTCATTAAATGTGTCAAAATTGGTTAAAAAAAAAAGAAAAAAAAAAGAAAAAGAAAAAAAAAGGCCTTAATATGAATTTAGAGCCAGATTCATGGGATTGGATGGTTACAGCAGCAGTCTAGATGGAACACACCACTCCAGGAACGACCTAAATTTAGATCTTGCTTGGTATATTTTATTATAAATCTAGTAGAAAAAAATGCTGGTAAATTATATTAATTGGACTGCTGGTAGCATCGAAGTTGTCAGAATTATATGTACTGGAGAAATCACCAATACAGAGTGACCTACCTCAGCCTCTAAGCTAGCTGCAAAAAATAACAGGATTTCACGTGGGCAAGAATGCCATCCTAAATCTAGGAAAAAATGATTCCATTCATGTTGGCAGGATGAAAGTTTCACTGCGGCAGTCTGACTTCTGACACTTGCCTGGTCTCCATGAAACAATGAAAAATAGGAATGAAAATGTCCAGCCTACAGTTTTTAATAATTTATCAATGGAATACAGCACAAAAAAATTACATTCCTTCTGTCTTTGGAGACTAGAAGTAAGGTTGAAATACTGAAATGCTGAAAGAGAAAAGGAACCACATCTAATGAGTTTACCTAAAAAAATGAATAAGGAACCTGAAGATCCACGCAGACTGCAGTGAAGGAGATGACAGAAAGATAATGATAGACAAGGACAGAAAAGAAGGAAATTCATTAAACCAAAAAGAAGATATAACTCAGGCCAAGAGATCTGGGGCTGTTCAGCCTGGAGAAGGCCCTGCGGAGAACTGATAGCTGCCCTAAAGGGGGACTGTAAGAAGGAAAGGATCAGACTTTTTAGCAGGGTCTGCTGTGACAGGAAAAGGGGAAACGGTTTCAAACTAAAAGAGGCAAGGTTTTGACTGGATATAAGGAAGAAGTGTTTTACAGTGAGGGTGGTGAGGCACAGGAACAGGCTGCCCAGGGATGTGGTGGATGTCCCATGCCTGAAGACACTCAAGGCCAGATGGGATCAGATCCTGGGCAACCTGATCAAGCTGTGGGTGTCCCTGTTCATTGCAGGACAGTTGGACTAGATGGCCTTTAAAGTCTCTTCCAACTCTAGCAATTCTATTATTCTAAGAATTTACTCAGAGAAGTTTTATTCATATCAGGCTAATTGACTACTATGATGGTACTTGATGCTTAAAAAATATGTTCCTGAAGCCACTATACTAGAAAAAGTAATTTTATTTTATTCTGATTTTTTTAGCGAGAGGGCAGATTCTGATTAGCTAGGGAAAACAGGTAAGTGAAAAGGGAATTGATATCAAATCTCTCTTTTGACCATCATATTCTAACAGGTCAGATCCTTTCCTCCTATCCCACTTTCCACTGACTTCAAATAACTGCCTGCTTAACAAATAATGCATACGTTCTTTCTTCAGAAGTTTTGCCTTCTTCACTGTGCAATGTTTATACTTCTAATGAGCAAGCCCTAATACTTATTCCTTGGGAGCCCGCATGCATCCTCATCTGCTCCTATGTGTGTGCTTGCTATCCTACTCATTTCCTGCCAATGCCACCCCAACACCCAGGTGCTTCTCATATCTAAACATACTCATTAGAGAAATTATGATGTATATAAACCTCCCTCCTTCCAGAGGAATTCCACCTAACACAAAAAGAGAACAGCAAGGACTAAAAATGGCCTTCTTCCCCACTGCCCTGCTGTACATTTGCTAGAAGAATACACATTACACATATGGTAAACTGAAGAGTGAGAATCAAGAAATCATGAAAATCATAATCATGAAAATCTGTTCTTTTAATTCATTAGCTAACTGTGTTATATTTGTTCAATAACATATCACAGCTTCCTAATAATCTGTAATACTGCTATATACTATGCGTTCTGCAGCCTGTACATTACAACGCTGATGATGTTGCCTTGCAACTTCAGTAAAAATATTCTAGGATGCAAATCTTAATATATTTGTACAATTTTCTGGATTTAAATATAATAAATACAATTCTAATAATCACAGAATCCTGAAATCATGTCATCTAGTCCAACCATCAGCCCATCTCCACCATGTCCGCTAACCATGTTCCTCAGTGCCACATCCCCATGTTTCTTGAACACCTCCAGGGACCATGACTCCACTGCTTCCCTGGGCAGCCTGTACCACGCCTCACTGCTCTTTCTGAGAAGAGATGTTTTCCTGATATCCAACCTGAACCTTCCCTGGCGCAACTTGAGGCCATTACCTCTTGCCCTGTTAAAAGTTAGGAGAATGACGTAGGAACAGCCAAACTAAAATAGGAACATATTTTATATTCTCAGTCACTATATACTCTCTATCATAGTTATTTTCAAAGACATTATGATAGATTTTAATTCTTTGCTTTGCATGCATATTTTACTTGGCAGTATTAAGCGATGTTTAGGCATTTGCATTTCTGATGAAAGATATAAATCACTTCCATCCCTATAGTATGGTACTGTGCAAAACTTGATTATGTAATCACAAGCAGTGGAGAATCATGCCTACATATTTCTAATTCAATTTTCCAAGTACACTGAAATGTTTTAGGCTTTTGTTTTAAACAATTGTCCCATTTTTATTTTGACATCCACATTAGAACTGTTCTTTCATCTTCTTTCTCCTCTGCTTAAGCACTTGCTTTATTTAGCATCTTTCTGAACAGAGTTTCTTTGCTTTCAGCCTGGTATGCATGGGATGAGCACCAGCACCTCCTGTTCTGAGAAATATTTCTATGGAAAAAAGGCACACCCGCACAACTTCGCCCCCGCATGCACACAACTCAAGGTGTCACACCATGTCAACATTTCAGAAATGCTTTAAAAATGTACTATTGCTCCTGATAAAAAGACTTTCCCTGCCCCCTGCTCATTCAGGCCAAAGCTGCTGCTGTCCGCTCTGCCTCCACTGCAGTCCTGTCATTGCTCCTCCTGAAGAGAAAGCAGTAGGCGGTGACAGCACTCGAGGAAGCCACGTTTTTCATTGCTTAGTAAAATATAAGGGCTCCATGTTTGAAATGCTCCTTATATCTTTTTTGGCATAATGATATCTCATCATATTTTGCGACTACACATATTTCCAATTGGTTCAAGTCCATTAGACATATAGAGGAAAAAAAAGAATAAGCACTCATATTTTAAAAAACATAATCTTTCAATATATTTCTGGAAAGTAAATATTAGATACATTGAGGCGTGAATGAGTGCAAACCAGCTTCTTAGGATTTAAAGGATTTAGCAACTAAACTGCAATTCTGCAGCAGAGAATCGAAGTTAAGAATTTCCACTTGGGAGGGAAAATAAAATAATTCTGTTTTTCCTTGTTACAGAGCACTAAAAGTCAAAATAAATGTTAGGGAAAACTTTGTTCCCCATTCTTTTGGCTAGAAATTTTCAGACTTTCTACTTTTTATTCCTGTCCTATCCACTTCTGTTTGTTTGTTTTTTTTTGTTTGTTTGTTTCATTCTTTTGATCTCAGAAAGGATTAGCTCACTGTGATTCATCACTGGAAAGTTACTTAAATACTTAGACTTGTTTTCAGCTAGATCATTTATGTTTGAAGTCAGTATCTGTGACATTTTAATTACAGTTAATGATGAATTTCACCTGTCTCATATCTCTAATCTTACATCAGGCTCCAGAGCTTTACTCTGGACTACAAAAATATCAATGTAGTGCATTCTCAGGAGGTTCACATTGGATCTCTGGAAAAGGTTCTTCACCAGAGGGTGCTCAGGCACTGGAACAGGCTCCCCAGGGCAGTGGGCACAGCACCAAGCTGTGTTCAAGAAGCATTTGGACAGCTCTCTCAGACATATTGTCTGATTTTTGGGTTGTCCTGCGTAAAATCAGGAGTTGGACTTGACAATCCTTGTGGGTCCCTTCCAACTCAAGATATTCTATGATTCTATGATTCCTTCTGGTTTAAAGCTATTAACAAAGAAAATAATATTCATACTTCAACATTCTTCAACATTATTACTGCGACTTCAGAAAGACAAAATTTCAATAGAGTAAAATAAAATGCACTGAAAGAAATACATCTCATCTTTGCATGTTGCTGCTTCTCTGCTGAAGCATGAAGTTTAAGCAGAGACTAGGGACTACCAGCATTAGAGTTATACTGTTAACATCAGTTGCTGCTGACCAGTGCACACGGTGATGAGAAACGAACACGGTAACTCATGCCATATCTTCAGCCATCCCAGAACATAGATGTTTTCTGTGTATTTCTCTGATCTCTAGGTCAGGACAAGCTCATACTGCTGATAACAGAGCCATCTTTAAAGTCTCTACACATAGGAAGTACTGATTTCCACTAGAAACAACAAATGACCTTAGGAGATTTTTCAAAACTGCAAAGCTAACTTAACTCCATCACAGAGACAAGTTCCCAGGTTTGCTGAAGTGTTGTTTGTGTACACTGTTGTCTTCCACTGCTTATAGTAAGAAGCAACAAATTAAACTGTAGATGAAAAGCAGCCTCAAAATTTTATGAAGATGAACTTTCTCCAGGGCTTTCTGCCTTCAAGAAAATCAACTTTTAGATGAAAAAATACTTCAAAGCTGACCCCTTCACCTTTCCTCAATATTCTTGATTTGGAATTGCTTTTAGCTCCCAAACATCTTGTGCGCTTGTGCCACATAATTCTGCTGAGACTCTGAAAAACAGACTGTGTTTTTTTTTAGTGAAAAAGGCAAATGGGGATATTTGGCTACTATCTAAGTTGAAGCAGTAAAGATCTTGATATCTTATGAGTTACTGGCTCAAGTTCTACAATCAGTCTAAAAATCACCATAGTACCATGTTTGAAAAGGTTGTATTTATTTTTGTTACAGAAAGTATTTAGATTGTAAGAGCTAAGTGTTGATACCCTTATACATTTACAATGTCATTTTCAATTATATTATAACAATCTGGTGAATATGTCTGTACCAGTTAGTAATTCTCTGTGAGTTTATTGACCCAATTTTAAATCACCTCCAACTCAAGTTTGTTTGTGCATACTGCACAACCCCTTGTTATTTCACTCAGTCTTTAAAACTGAGCTTTATTTACATAGGGTGCAAGGAAAGGAAGAGGCAAGAGAGAGAGTATGGTGCTAATAAGAGTAAGAAAATCATCGACTATTCAAGTACAAACATTTCTGAGCCAGAAGAATTTGACTGTTAGGAAATAAGTTATCCAAGAAGAACAGAAAATGCCTTATGCCAGGGTTTGCCTGCAGGAGAATCTTAAAGGTGTAAGAGGTCAGAATTTCAGATTTTCACTCTCTCCAGGAATTTAATCAGTTCAGAATAAAGGGAATTTACTGAAAATAGGAGTCCAAGAAATGGATTCCTAGACAAGAAATGTCTAGGAATGACAGAGGAATGACTGTCCTCAGCCTTCACTTATTGTCTATGATTTTATCACAATGACGAAAACAAATGCTACACTGGAAAAATGCACATCACATCGTAAGTATGTGCATGTGTGTGCACATATGCCTGTGTGCAGCTTTGTGCCTCACTGCTCACATCTTATCAGAGAAACACAGAATCACAGAATATCCCAAGTAGGAAGAGACACCCAAGGATCATCAAACGCAAATCCTGGCTCCCATACAGGACCACCTAGAATCAAACACTGTGTCTGAGATTGTTGTCCAAATGCTCCTTGAACTCTGGCCCTCGGGGCCGTGCCCACAGCCCTGGGCAGCCCATTCCATGCCCACCGCCCTCTGGCGCAGACCCTGTCCCTCACGCCCAGCTGCCCCTCCCCTGACACAGCTCCATGCCGTTCCCTCGGGCCCTGTCGCTGTCACAGAGAGCAGAGCTCAGCACTGCTTGTCTGCTCCCTGTGAGGAGCTGCAGCTGCCATCAGACCTCCCCTCAGCTCCTCTGCTCTGAATAATTTCAGGGATTTCAGCCGCTCCTTATATGTCTTTTCCTCCAGACCCTTCACCGTCTTTGCAGCCCTCCTTTGGACACTTTCTAATAGTTGTATGTCCTTCTTATATTGTGGTGCCCAAGTCTGCACACAGTGCTCAAGGTGAGGCCGCACATCAGGGAGTGGAGTGGGACAATCCCTCCCCTTGCTGGGCCTGATGCACCCCAGGCGGTGGCTGGCTCTTTTGGCTGTCAGGGTAGAACACAGTACATCACAATTAAAGACACACAGGATAAAAAAAGGCAGGGGAGAGGGGAAGGGAAAGCATATGAATGGTAAAACTAGCTCCTAAGGACAAATATTTCTCAGGAGGGAAAGCCAATGCTAGAAAAACGGTGGACAATGTATATACATACCCATGCTTCCCAGCCCCACAAATGTTGTAATGCTTGGGAGTGCAACACGATGCCTTTTTTTTTTTTTTTTTTTTTTTTTTGGCCCTGCATCTCAGAACATATTTGTTATTTTAATGGTTTGTTTTATGAACTGAATATATACTGGAGAAATAATTCGCAATAAGTTTGTTATGCAGTTCGGAACCAGGTAGGAAAGTAAAAGAAATCGATATATCATCAGCATTCTATGCTGCTTATTTCCTCTCCATTTCTTTTTGTCTTTATTGAATTATAAATTATATTGCCTGTCAGACAGACCAGCTGAAAGAAAAGTTCATTATTAGAAATATAAACAGTAGAAAGAGGATCTACTTTTGGGGAAAAATGTGGGATGAGAAAACTATCTGAATCTGTAATTCCCTTCACCTTTTCACCTACCTCTGTTCATTTCATAACCTAACACATTTTTTTCCAAATGAAACATTGTCTGTCTTAGATAAATTAATGATATACCTCCTTAACTTCAAATATATTAATGTTGTCAGTACACGCTTTCTGTTTCCCCCTGCAATTGCACACACTGATGATTTGAAAACACCTTTATCTCAAATTTCATACATATTAGTTAAAGTTTGATTAAAAAAAAAAAAAAGGCGAAGAAATAAAACATCTGAATCTAGATCTGGGTGTCACAGAAGTAAAGGTTGATACTAGAAATAATGCGCTAATTAAGTTGAATTTCACAGTGTTACTGCAGTGGCATAGAATTAGGGATTAGAAGCTGAGAAGAGTAACTATTTTTATCTTATGAAGTCAGGGAAATACTTACAAAATAAATAAATAAATAAATAAATAAATAGCCAGGTTAAAAATAAAATAAAATAAAATAAAATAAATTAGAATTGAATTCACTTGATTCCATTCCAAGTTAGTTTTCAGTTTCCAAACTTAATTCCTGCATGTTTCATGCAGGACTTCTAGCATTCTTAGTCAATTTCCTTCTTGTCTTGATGGACCATTGGAGGAGGTTACCCTTCAAAATCAGCAGGCTCTCTCATAGCTTGTTTTTCTTTATCATCTGTAGGATTCTTCTAAGCAGATGCCTGAACAGGCCAAAGTCTAGTCTTCTGAAGCTAGATCTTGAAGATCTTGCTTTTTCACTTTTATCACCTTCTAATGGGATCGTGAATTCCAACATTGCATGGTCACTGCAGGCAAGGTTGTCCCTGACCTTCAAATTCCAGCACATTCTTCCTTTTTTCCAAGTTTAAGGTTTAACATAGTGCATCCTCATCAACTACTTAATCATCTCTGTGAGGAATTTATCATTTCTGCACTCCAGAAACCTCCACAAATTCTTCTGCTCTGCTATGTTGGTCCACACAGGTAGTTTAATTCTTTGACAAGGATCAGAGAACAGCAAACTTCTTCCTGTACTCTGAAGAAGGCCTCATCTACTTTGCAAGGACATCGGTAGCAGACACCCACCACAGCATAACCCATGTTGGTCTGCCCTCTAATCCTGACCCAGGATAGATTCTCAGATGGTTTGTCATCCACTAATAAATAGAGTTTCCTGCATTCCCACTGCTTTCTTGCATAAAAGGCAGTACAGAATTCCAGAATCACAGAATTGGAATTTTGGCTGAAAAGGACCTCTAGAGATCATCTAGTCCAACCCCGCTGCCAAAGCAGGCAGACCAGGTTGCACAGGTAGGCATCCAGGCATGTCTTGAATATCTCCAGAGTAGGAGACTCCGCAACCTCTCCGGGCAGCCTGTTCCAGTGCTCCGTCACCCTTACCATGAAGAAGTTCTTACACACATTTGTGCAGAACTTCCAATGCTTCAGTTCGTGGCCATTTCCCCTTGTTCTATCACCATGAACCGCTAAAAAAGAGACTGGCCTCATCCCTTTGCCTCTCGCACCTTGGATATTTATACACTGATCAGATCCCCTCTCAGTCAAGACCCAGTTTGCTCAGCCTTTCCTCATAAGAGAGGTGCTCCAGGCCCTTCTCTCCACTCTTTGCTGATCTGGCCTGTGCTTCGAAAGAGCCTGTATCTATCCATTGCAGAACATGAATAATGGAAGCCATCCTAATGAGATCATAGCTCTGTAGCTACACGTAGGGTTCTGATTCCTTGTTTGTTTCCCCTACAGTGTGCACTGGAGCACAGACACTTCAGATGGTTATGTAGGTTTCCAGAAAACGTATGAGAGCTTCCCCACAATGCTGCCTCAGGATTTTCTCATTTGAGTGCATACATTTGAGATGGCCATCCTTCTGCCTTGATTTGTTGTTTTCAGGGTTTTCCCCTTATGTGTCATCCCAACCCAGCCAACTTTGCTCATTCATGGTTTGCCCTCTGACTTTCCTGTTGTCCCTGTTAAAGGTCCCCTCAGCAGTTTTGAGACTGACCAGCCTGATGGGAAAGGTGATTTTTCCCCACTTGTCTATCTGGATTCTTTTTCTTCCTAACATTTTGTGATCCTCCAAAAGAGTCCTTGATAATAAAACTCAACAAAGAGCAAATAGTAGCAAGAGGTGAACAGCTCAGAAGTGAGACTCATCTCCAAATTATCATACATCAGTTAATAACTGTAGTATCCAGTGAACACACAAAGCGTGTTCATTAAGAAATGCTTAGAGGGAATATATAAACCAACTCTTCAAAATTATCTTATGCTGGTAAACAACAGTACTCCTCATAGATGTTTTTTCCTTAACACTGCACATTCTGGTACAAACATAGAAACTAAGAGTACTTACTAGTATTTTCCTTCTTAAAAACCAACAAGAATTATTAAAAAAGAAAAAAAAAATAAAACAGCAACAACAACAAAAAAAAACATACATACAAAAAAAAACCATAATAAACAGTGCTGAATGAAAGAGTCTGCATGTTGTAAAAGACTGCTAGCCAAATAGAACAAAAATCACATTTTCTGTTTCTGGAAGATAATTTTTCTCATGTATATAAACCATGTATATAGGCAATATAAAGGACAAAATATTCAACTTCATTCAGTAATGCTGAGGCCTTAGCAAAAACATTTTAGCTGATTTATTTTAAGAATGTAATATATAAATTGGAGACGATTCTGATGAATGTAAGAATGGTGAAATTCAGAAGAATGAGCTAAGAAGGCAAGTTAACTATTTTTGTTTTGAACAGAAAGATGACTGAAGTCTGAGAATATGTGAGCCTTCCTTCTATTTTTCAAAGGGAAGTACTAAAATGAATAAGTTCCATATTAAACAAGAGGTATCTAGGTTACATGTAATGGGGAAAAAATCTCATTCCAAGGCTGGTTAACTGTGCAAAAAATATTATGCATAAATTTCCAATATGGGAATTGGTTATAGATGATGCTTACACTTCCTCAGAACAGAGATGGATGAGTTTGCAAAGTCTTTTCCAACCTTATTTTTCCACTTTTCTGTAATTTATTTTGATCTAAGATTTTCCTCCAAAAAGGAAGCCTTTCCTTCTGCTCTGCTCCAAACAGGGTGTTTTTTTTTTTCTTTCCTTTTTTTTCCCCTGCCATTTTTACTGAAGGGAAATCCAATCCTCAGTTCAGCACAGAAGTTAAAAAGAAAGAAAAGCAATGTTTAACAGATCAATAACCACAGCATAAGTATGAAAAAGGCAACTTCTTGGCTGCATCCTCTTTCTTTTTAATTAGGTGCTGACCATGTGGTTGACACTGTGTAAAATACAGAGATAGCCCTTGCTCTGGGGAGCTCAGAATCTGAGAGATGAGGAATGAAGATCCCTCAGGGCTAGTTCTTGTTTCTATGTCCTTTAAAGGGATGATAATGTTTCACTGTAGACCTATGAATCACAATCTAAATTAAGACAGAGATAAATAGAAAGCAAGCTATTTCAGGTGAATAGAGACTTGGAAAAAAATCTATACATTGTACCACTTTTGGCAGGCAGAAGAACATTAATAAAGAATTAAGGGCTGAGTGGCATGGAAATCATCACACTAGCTAAGAATAGAAAAGCTCTGTCTCTGCTACCATAGAGGAGGTTGATCACTCTATTTAAAATATGGGAGTACTTCATGGTACAGCTGGCATTTAAGTACTCTATTAATGAACTTCCATTCTTACTCAAAGTTGCAAGAAAGACACAGCCCTTGAACAAACAGTCAATTGTCACCAACTACAGATCCAAAAATTTAGTCATGAATTTAAATAAAAACAATAAAATAAAACAATTTCAAATAGTTTAAGAGTAAAAAATTAGGCAGCTATGCATAATTCATGTTACGTGATGTAAAAGTTACTGAGGCTGTCAAAACAATATTTTCCATTAATACATAGCATGACTTTTTAAAGTCATAAATTACTAGTAATATTTTACTATTTAGCTGAAAATAAGCTACTGAGAAAAGTCCCTTCAAATATAAGCATCTCTTTTACTGATAAATTGAAGAGAGAAGAACCAAAGGATCAAAGACAGGTCTGGCAAAGGACCACATAAACAAATGGATCAATGTCGCAGCTGGGGGACATTGTAAATGTTTTCTTTCCCTGAAAACATTTTGGAGAAGGAAAAAAAGGAGAAGAGGAGAGGATTGCAGAATTCCTTCTGCCTCTTTGCTGCAGTTAGGTATATGAATGGTGATTGACAATATTTTTCTTTGTTCTTTTATCTAGAAGTAAAATTACAAATATGCATACATATAAAATAAATCCGCATTTTAGATGCTTTCCCTTCTGGTTAGCAAACATTTGAAACGTAATCTTTTGGAACTCAGCAATTCCTGTGTGATGTCTCCAACTCTAATGGTCCTTCAATTACCAGTGACTTTATTCTCTGCTCCTCGCATTTTATATGGTACCTAAAATCAGTCTTCAGTCATGCGCATCTAAGCACTGTATGTAAGGAACTAAAGATTGTCCTTAAACTGTTCCTTAAGGTGAAATATTGTAAGTAGTGATCAATCCTACAAAATCTTTTCATTAAAAAAGAAAAAAGAAAAAGAAAAAAAAAACGTGCAAGGACTTTTCTCAGAAAGTATGGGTTCTGCTGGTTTAGTGCAGGTTGTGACTCAATAAATCTAGGAATATTAAGAAAAAAAGTGCTCTTGAATTTTCTTCCAAAAACTGCTGCATGTACATTCACATTACAAGATGAAAGAAGCAATAGATCTACACAGCTGGCAAATACCTTCTCGTGGGATAAATAGGCTATTATTTTCCAAAGTATTGATGTAAGCTTAAAAAAATAAAATAAAAAGTAGCAATGGCAGAAAACAATCTCAAGTTCTCTGCAAATCTGTTCCAGAACTTCAGCACTGCGCAGGCTTGTCAAAGTATGCTGTAGTTATGTAACATGTGAAGTAGTTATGCTGCAACTGTTATTGCTTTACTGGCTGTGTCTCTGAATAACTACCAATAGTGTAAGCATAGGTAACATTTTGGAGCCTGGGGGAGCTCCTTCTCGTGCTTCATAGATATCCTAGAAATCTTAGCCAAAATGAAAGGCAAACAAAAAGAGCAATGTATGTCCTAATATTTTTATTATATCTTCTGAAACAGCCCCAGGACCAATTTGAGACCACATCTACATAAAAACAAAAAACAAACAAAAAAACAAACAAACAAAAACAAACAAACAAACAAACAAACAAAAATTCATTGCTACAACAATTCTGTCAAAAATTGCTTTAAAGGCAATAGTACTCCAAGAAAAGGCTTCTGTAAAGAGAGCTATAACCTCTTCCATTTCTCAGGACTTCTGGTCATTGTGACAAGTCAGTCATTCCTTATCCAGGATTAAACTTTTCTCTCTTTAATTTCTTTTTTCCCCTGGTGGAAAATGAAGCTGGCTCACCCCATCTATGGCATGGCGGGGTGAAGATATTTTCTGTGACCAGAGAGTAAGCAAAGTTGTAAAAAAAGAGTTTTGCTGCTTCTCCTACAGTGCTAATCTGTTTTGAAATTTGATTCATTTGATAACATCTTTACATATTAAAAATTGTAAATGTGGAAATTTGTGTATAATAGACTTCTTATTTTTTTCTGTATTTTTTTAAATTATTATTAGTAGTATTTTAACTTAAGTAAGTCATGATCCTCAAGCTTTTCTAACTGATTAGTCTCATATAATGTTAAGGGCCTGCTAGCACTCCTGTGTTGCTGAATAATTATGTAATGGTGAGACACTATCTGAAATATTTACTCTTAAGCATTAGCACCTGATGCCCCCTAATGAAAAGCATGTTGACAAATCAGAATCAGACCAAATATACTCACTCTGTACTTGTTTTTTGGGGTGTTTTTTTTGGTTGTTTTTTTTTTAACTATACAAAGCACTTGGGAAAGCAAGCAGGAAACTGATTCTTGACTTCTTAATTAAGAGTAATGAAACTCAGAGCAACTTTGAACCATTTGAGTGCAGAAGAATTCATTTCTGAGTAAACAAGCAGAAGTTCATCCATGACATTTTATCCAAACTTACACGTACTGTTATCATTTGCAGAACATTTCACCTTACACCTTAATCTGATAAAGAATCTCCATCACGACTATATTGTCAAATGTCATTATTTTATTTACATTATTTTTCTATTCTGAGAAATTCTGAAATCTGATCATATGTCTGCATCTATATTCCGTTATTTGCTTTCACTGAAGTCTGTGCCACAAATTCCTCACTGACATACTTACCTAAGTAATTTAGCAGGAATATCTGTGTTCCATAGAGTAATAGGTCAGCACAGATAAAATCTGAAACTTCTAAATACCCAGGTAGCACAAATTAAATTATAATCCAGGTTTCATTTTTGGTTAACATAGACACCTTAACAATATCAGTTTAAATTCACCTGTGTGAATATACCAAAGAAAGCCTACATTTCATTTTATAAGTTATGCCCAAAATGTTGCATCCTTTTAAAGGCAGCTCCAACTTTAGCTTAATCAACCAATCTTAAAAAGTAAAAACATAAATTATGAAGCATTAGGCATAATGCAATTCCCTAATTGAATAAATAAATTTACTCTATTAAACATATGTTGATTTACTTTTGTAAACAGAAGAAATGGATTTTACAGTGAGTTGCTCATTTTTCTGGGGGTAATAAAGGCGAATTAGTGTTCTTCTAAAAAACAATGCTTATTGTGAATCAATAAATAAACCAAAAGCCAAAGAGGGCAGTATAATTCAAAAGCAGTTTTAATAACCTATAAAATGATTTTTGTTGGTACTTTGGACAGATTTGTGTATAACAAAGAATATAAAATTCCTTTAGAAGTGCCTCATTTTCCAGGACTTTAAATATCTAACAGTGTATATTCATCCTACAGAGACAGACCTATTCCTGCTGAAAGGATGAGACTAACACTTAGCTTTCTCAAAGCTCTCACCCTGGTGAAGAATACAAAAACCTTCAAAGCAAACATCAGTGTCCTAACTTTACCAGCTGATAAATAAGAAGAAAAATTATACATATGCTGTCACCAGAAAGCTGAAATACTGGCTGCAGGGAAGCAGCACTGAAGTTTACTGTTGATTTAATCAAAGCAAGGTGTCATCCAGGGAATCTAAGATATTTATTACTGATGAATGCATTATTAAAGGGTAGATAAAGCCTGACTAATAACAATTCTTCTATAACCACTACATTAAAAAATGTTTTCTCCAAGATCTGTTTTTAATAACATATTTAATTTGCAGAGTAGATTGAAGCTGTAGTGTTTCATCTTTGCTGTTGATACATTTCCTTTTCTCCAGATCAGTGGCTACAAAGATCTTGTTTATGAGCATCTACTGGGAGCTGAGCAAAATTGATTTTTCCTGTTCTGAGAAACCTTGATTCTTTGACTGGGAAAAGATTAACTTCTATTCAACATTATTATCTTTCTTTGTAGCAGGATTAAATATATATACTGGAAATATGGATGTTTTAGTTTTGTGGTTTAAAGTGCTCAAATCAGGAGAGGTATCCTAAATAGTGAATGTTAGATCCAGCATTATCATTTTAAAAAAATTAACTCTGATAAACTATAGTTTTTTGTTTGGTTTATAGTGTGCTGAAATCTGTAAGTAGATCACCTAATATAAGTATTAGACTGACAGGTAGAAACCCAAGGAAACTAACTATAAATTCAGATATGAACAGCTGAGGTCACTACTGTTTTGCACACACAAAAAGGACTAAATGAGCTTGCAGACCTCTACTGCATCTAACTTATTTTTTATTAAATGAACTTACTGTCAGAACTCTGGTTAAACAGAGCCACAGAAGAGATCTAGTTTGCCTACTCCTTTTTGTAAATAACAACCTGAATCTCCAGATCTTGTGTTATTTTAATTCAACTAAAAAAATGTTTCTAAGGCCTAGAGTTAGATTAACATTGAACAGACTGACAGAGAAACCTAGAGGTACTATTTCCAAAAGTTATTCCTTTACATAATAAAATAGATGCTAGGCTGGAGCAAGCAATCAGAGAAGCTACTGAAGGAATCGTAGCTGAGGAGCTCTGATCTGAACTGCAAGCCTACCCCGAGGGACCTTCTTAACTCTTCCACCAGATGGACATTTCCTCTCCATGCAAACGATTGAATTGTATGAGTATGTGAGTGGACTACAAAGGCAGAAATAATTTCAGTTCTGAAATAACTCATGTAAGTGGAATTACAGTTTTTTTCAAAGTCAGGCCAATAATTTGTCTAGATTAGTTTCTGCTTTGATAAGCAGCCATGTTTAGTGATGAAAAGCTAATACAGATAGGAAAGCAGATATGGATCCCTATTCCATTTCCATTACCAAAATGTATTATTTAAAATCAAGTTTCAGAAGCCTTCAATGGTGAAGGCAGGAACAATGTAGCTTGAAATTATTTAAGTTACATATCTACTACAATATCAGCTCAACCATTTATTTGTATCATAGAAATAACAGAAGTTTAGAGAAAATAAACTTGAAAGTAAGACTCAGAGGGATCAGGCTAGGAATTATTTTTAATTCTTCTGTTCTTTCACGCTAAGAAACAGAACGAAACTTCTCCTTTAACTCGTTCTCTCCTAACTGTGAAATACAATAAAACATTGAATGAGGTCTATTTCCACTTGGGATGATGAGAAAGAGATTCTCTTTACATTCACTGTATCAAACCAATAAACCAATAATCAAAAACAGTTGTCTTCTGAAGGCTGTTCTATCATTTGTATGTAATGAACTTCTAAGGACTAAATGACTACAGTTCAGCTCCTGTCTTCAGGGAATCTTTGTACCTTGCACCAGAGTTGTCAGTTGACCAATACTGAACAGGCATGCATGGAGAAATACTTGAAAAGTTTTTTTTTTTCCCCTTTCTCGCTCAGAATTGGAAAGGAAATCAAATTAGATGAGTCAGGTAAGTAGAGAGCCTGAGGAAAGTACATAAGCAGCTGCACAGAAAGTAAATAGGCATAAGTGAATCTGATCTTTTTCTTTCCTTCTTCCTTTTTCCATCTTCAAGCAGGTTTCTTTTAAATAAAAGCTTGTTCTTCTTCATTTAAATTTCCCAATTTCCCTATTTTTTTTTCTCTTTTTTTTTTTTTTTTTTTTGTTCTGCCATACCATTTGTGTATGTGTTTTCACTTGTTGTTGTTGTTGCTAAAGTTATTGTTGCTGTTTTGGCTGCTTGTTTATTTTTCTTTCTTTCCTTTTTTTTTTTTTTTCTTTTTTTTTTTTTTTCTCTCTCTTTCTTTCTTAGTTTTGAGACCGGTAGTATCCTCACTATAAAGCATGGCAATAAAAATCCACTACCCTCCATGGGCAGTTATAAGGTTTAATTTAATTCTCCGAAGAGATCCTACAGGCTATAGAAATGCTGCTCCAATGGAAATACTACTTTTGAAATGATCACTGCTATCTAAAGTCTGGCATGTGACACATTAGTACTGTGACATACATCTGTCTCCTTCAGTTCCACTCCTTATTTCCTACTTCTCTTAAAATAAACTTTTGTTAAAGCAACATAATTTTTTCTGTTGTGTTTGTACTTTCGCCTAAATTACTTCATTTATATGTGCAGTGTAATTGAAAAGTTTCCAAACCAGATACTCCCTAAATTTGCATAAATTTCTGTTTCACGTATACCAGAAATCAAAAAAGTGATGAAAAATTTCCTTACCTGGATGAATAACTTCTATTACCTTCTCAGAGACTCCATCTGGGTAAGTTACAATGGAGCAAAAGTAGAGACCAATATCTTCCAAAGTGCTCTTGTTGAAGGATAAGGATTGGTCTTCCCTGGAAGTATTTTCAAAATATATTCTTCCTCTGTATTTGTCTTCAATATGTATGCCATAGGTAGGATGCAAGACAGCAATATTTTCTTTATGACTTCCGTTATGTTTCATCCAGGACGTCTGTATTATCACACCTTTTTTTGGATATATGCATTCCAGTTTCATCTTCTCCGAAAGCTCTACAGTTGAATCCACAAACCTTCCTTCCACACTGGCTAAAACTAACAAAGACATCCAGTTTAATTAGAAACATTATTAGAAATAGAAATTATAGCAAAACTCAGAAATGACATTAACAGCATCAGAAGTAAAATTTTGAAGAAAACGTAGAACCGCTACCCCCAAATATTGTAACTATTTCTAATGTATGAATATGACTGGAGAGTTAACATTTGCCTGAAGCACACAGTGACACACTTGTGAGTTGTGATCATATCTGTAATTATGTAAGAAGAGGGAAGAAAAATGACAGCTAGAAATAGGAAAGGGATCTTACTTCTACAAAGTTGGAGAACAGCAACAAGGAAAGCTGCATGATCCATCTCAAAGAACACTGAAATCAGTGACTGGGGCAATGTGGTTTTGTGCAGCCTCTGCACACCACGTGCTGTTCTCAGGGGGAAGGTTTTACTTTTGAAACATGAAAAACTTCACGAGATTTTTACTTTCACATTCTACGAATTGCGTTGAAGAGGCACTGAATTCACATCTAAAACTATCATCTCAGAGAAAAGTTTTCCACTACTATTGAATCTCCAGCCATATGATAACTGATGTAGCAGAGACCTTCAGGTTTCATCAGAACAATCCAATAGAATTTTTCTGTGCCATTTACCCCAAGTTAACATCTGTCTGCTACTCAAGGAGTAAGAAATCTGGGAGAGAAGACAGTTCCTATACTTTAGAGTTTATAATTCCATTGCAAAAATATAATGTCCTTAAAAATAGGAAAATACCTACACAAAATTCTGCTTGTTGTTGTTTGTTTGTTTGTTTCCAGAGACCTGGGCTTCATATTCCAAATGATGCATACTTAACAAAAATGACTCCCAATGAAAATTTCTTATTACCTTCTTTTAGTAGACTCTTCATTTATGTATTGTATTCTTTTCAATCATTTTTAATACTCAAATAATTTCCTCAAGTACTGGAACTTTATAACAGCACAAGTTTTAAGGACCAATGAAGTCTTACAACTCAACCAGCTTCTATGAAGTAGCTTCATCTTTTCTAAGAGCAGCACTTATGTACTATTTTCCTGCAAAAAATCATAATCTGGATTCACAAAATACTCCCAGATTGTCAATAGCCCATCTGATCCAATCTGAAAAATCCAAATAGAAAAAAAAAAAATTAGTTGGAGGCTGAGTTTCATTTGTATTACAGCTATCTCTTTAATCAGATTTAAATGTTTACTTACATTTACTGTATCTCAGGAAATAGAATGATTGCTGGTAACAAAATAAAGAAATGAGGAGGTTCAGAAGTCAAACAGAGGTTTGTACAGGAGAACTAACAGGATTCTGTTAGTCGATGAGGCCTGGTTCCAGGATTCTATGTATCATGGCCTTTAATCAACCACACAGGATCTGTATGTTTCTTGTATTTAAACCTATAATGAACTCACTGGCTAGCTGTTCTCATGCTGCAGTTGCAAATGAAGCAAAAAGATGAAGTATGTGTCTACACTGAAATATTCTTTATGTCATGCTACATATGCTTATGCTAGTTTACAAATGAGTGATGTTTCACAAAATCTGAAATTGAAGGAAAAGATAAATAGACTTGAATATATTTTTTAATTATTATTATAAATAAAACTTCTTGCACATCTGTTTTCTTTAATTAAAGCTAAGATTAAGTACTCAGGAAATCTCTAAAATGAAAACAAATTCCCTTCAGTAAAAATTATTCTTCATTTATTTGTTCATATATAAATTACTATTTTATTGCTCTGGATTTCATGCTCATTTCTCTCCATATGGCTTTAAGAGCAAAACAGAAATTAAGAAATTAATATCCAGCTCTACATGATGACTAAGTATCAGCGATACTACATGTCGTCTAAACACATTTATTTGTTGTGCAAGAGTCACAGTTACTATAAACGTCCAGGGATTCTTGGTTAGTTATTTAGTCCTCAAAACAGGGTTCTTTGTCACACACACTAGAAGCAGTAGCCTTTAAATGGAGCATTACTGGATCTTCCCCTAAAGACTGCATTACAAGTGCCCGCTGAACACCTGCGCAGCATGGCTGGATTCACAAATTAGGAAGCTGTAGCCACTGTGGAGAAGAGACCTTCAACTGCAATAGCAACTACGCATGCCATGGTCACCCAAGTAGTTCCTTGGTTTCTTCCACTCCAGTTCTCTGCCTGCCATAACATCGCTCTTGTTTCCCAGTAATCCCATTTTCTCGCCATCCTGAGAAGCCCAAAGCAAAAGAAGGAGATGTTCATGGAGATAATCAAGTTGTATTTCAGTAATTGTTCGCTAAGTGCCAATTACAATTTAACAGCAAAAAACAACATAGTGTAATTTTACAGCTGAATGTATAACTGTAGGGTGGTGACTTAAAACAAAAATCAGAAAGAAACAAAACAGGAGCAATTGCACAGTAAACACAGTGGAGATGTATGGGTTGGATTTCAGTCTTGACTTGAACACACATCTTCTATGACTCTGGGTACATCATTTCATTTCCTGGTGTATTAATTTCCCCCAATCCAATATATAGATAACATATAACGAAGGATGCTGTTTCAAGGCATGTCACAATGATTTCTGTAATTAGATTCTCTAATGGAAATTGCTATAAAAGAGTGAAGAATAAGATATATGTATAGGGCCAGCACAATATGTTAATATCCTATTTAATGATTTATTAGCATTTAAGATTTAACAGATAGGCCTGCAGCAATACTGCAGCAAGAGAGACAAATCTACTTGCTTCTGCTTCTTCCAGGAAAAAGGCCTTGGCTGTGGCAGTGCAGTGAAGCAGAAGATAGCCAAAAAGGAGATCACTCCAGGTACCGCTTTACTTATAAACATGACCAAAGGAAAAATGGTCAGGGCAAGGGGACTGTTTCAGTCAATCTTCAGTGAAGAGAATGAAGAAAATGGACTGGAAGGAGCGAGTGCTTTGAATAGTTAGGGCTTGGCCTCCGCATCTCTGGAGAGCAGCTCTTTTATCTAGAAGCCAGGCTAATCAACTTCAGCAACAAATGACAAACCTCTCTCTCTGTGGATGACAGTCTTCCTCTAGATTACCATAAAGGAAATTATCTCTTTTTCCATTCACTATTCTTGGTTTCTTTAAACAGAAGGGCTGAGCAGTGTAGTTGGATAAAGGCAAATAATTCAATTTCCTCTCCTATTCTGCATCTAATCTAATTGCACTAATAAAGACCCCAAATTGGATTAATCTACATGCATGCCTGATGCAGTAACATAATGGATAAGATTCTTTAGTATGTATTCATTAACATCAGAGCAGAAATTAACACCTAGAATTCTTCCAAAGAAACTGGAAAAAAAACATGAATTAAATAGTCACATTTTAGGGGTACATTAGTAAAGGCTCAGATGAGTCTTTACTCCCTCAGAGGAGAAAAAAAATGATTAAAACTAAAAGTCCTTTTGCAGAGTAAAAATGTAGAGAAAATACGATCTATATATTCAAAATCTTGATGATTTTTTATTTTTAAATGCACTGTCAATTGCACAGGTTGCACTATATAAGCTATAATTCTATAATGAACTGTTTCATCCCCCCATGCTGCAAGAGGATATGTATTCAAGGGTCTTTAGATAAAGACTATGTTTTTACATTTCTAGAACTGGAAAATTATCTGCATTTTTGGAACCAAACTGCTAACTGGATTTTCATTCTAATGTAACACTGAGCACCTAAATGGGTCAGGGAGATAAGACTGTTAGTGATAAAACCACAGCTGCAACATGAAGGCTAGATATTGCTAAATGTTGAGATTCAGGAAGGGTAGTTTCACATTTATTTATTTTCAGGAAGATTAATCACAAGCAATCGGTGGAATCTGAACATAGAAAAGCTATGCTGAATGACAAAATATGCTCATGGTGATATGTACTAATAGTATAAAGGTCTGATTAAGGAAGTGGGAGAAACGCCACTGCTGAACAAATTTTGAACTAGACACCATAAAGCAATACGGCTGCTGACTCTTAAGCAAGAGGTGTGTTGGTAGGAGATAAGAAGGTCTGTGGTATTTTTTAAGTTCACTGTGTAAGTGGTGATCCTTTGATGTGTTCGTGGCTAGACAGTTTGCCTGTGACAACTTACCAAACTTCATAGAAGTTTGTGTCTACTTGCGTGCAGGGGGAATTCTTAAAACAGCAAAAGCACTCCTCTGCTCATCTGAATAAAACAAAAGTGGAAAATATGACAAAAAGTGAATTTAATAAACAAGGTTATTCAAGTAAATTTTAAAAAGTTGACCTACTTAAAGAAAAGAAAGAAAAAGTTGATAAATAACCCCAAGAAAATAACCAGATAATTCATTTTAGTATTTAATATTTTCTTTGCCTTTTTAATTATGCAATTGCTTAATGATAAGAGCTATCACCAGGCCTTTTCCCTCAAACTACACCTTTTTTATTCGGTGATCTTGTCTGTAAATATTTGCCATTGATTTGTTCAATAAGATACAGAAAATGTCCTTATAAACATTTTATAAATTCTTTTCTTTTAAGCATAGACACTACTGGATTTTTTTTTTCACATTTTGCTGATAATTGGTTCATGTTATGACCTTGAATTTTCATCTGGCAATAACATGGAAGATGTCATTTGAAAGATTTGAAATAAACTAATTTACAAGGGAAAATAATAGATGATGTTAGTGTCTCTATTAATTTAATGTACTAATACTGTTAGTCAACTCTGTATGCTGCTCCGTTTTTGTTGGTGTTGTTGTTAACTTAGTTCTTGTCCTCATGTTGAAATCTTTTAGCTTGTTAGTTTCAGAAAAGTGGCATTATTTACAGAAACCCAGGAATTTCATTTTAATGAAAGTAAAAATGGAAGCAGAAAAACTTTAAGGTTTTTCAAGCAAAGGACCTTGGGAAGGGACATTTTGCTTTCAGAACACAGCCATTTCTATGTAACTGTTATCTTTCCTGAACTACCCTTCTCCTGGTTCACCTCTACTTTCCAAGTCAATTGTGTTGCTATTAAAAAAATACAAACTTTTACCTTAAAACTGTTAAAAGCGAGTTTAAGGAAATGAACGTTGGTGTTTTTCCCTTTTGCTGGCAGAACGGTTCACTGAGAGGTTTCCTAAACAATACCCTTAAATACACCCGGGATGTGAAAACCTCCTGAGGAGGTTGAGGTTATTCTGAATTATATGATACTGTCAGCTCAAACAAGTCTTCAAGGAAGATCTGTAGCTGATCTTTGGCAAAGAAGCTTATGGCTTGAAAAAATGGCCTTCAAAGTCCAAGGAGAAAGCTAGGGAAAGAAAAGACTGATCTTTTGTATGTGCCATCTTATTTTTGTTGATGCATTCAGGACCTGATACAGACTACCTTCTTAGTAAAGAAATATATCTCATTTATCTTTTTTTCTTAAGCCCTTTTTGTGCCCTTCTTTTGAGAAAAACTCGATTAAGAGCAAAGTGACAGATCATCTTTTGATATTGCAGATCTCTTTCCAACAAGATCAATTCAAGCTCCCAGTACACTCTGAAAGTTTCCCCCCCCTAAGAACACACAAAGCCAAAATCCAAACACCAAGTATTCAGCAGTGATGATGTGTGAAAACAGATGATCAGGTAACTGTTTACTTTGTTAACTATTTCTAGCTTGACAACTTCTTTATATTGGGTTGTTTTTTTTTCTGTTAAAATATGAGGGGAAGCGTGCCATTGGGCAATAGTGATGGAAGATGCTGTTGGCTGAGACAAGACTGGTACAGCCAGGCATTGGGCTGGGGCAGGGAGCCACACACTAGCAGCGTGGGTGGAGGAGCTGGGATTAGAACAGACCTCAGAGCAGACAAGACCCACAGTCTGTATGGAGGTGGCCTTGTGGATCTTGTCGCCCACGTGGCAGAATTGGAAGACAGAACAGCTCCGTGAGGGCACAGACTTTAGGGGAAAGCTTATTTTTGGGCTTTTATAAAATCTGTCACACTTAGCAGGTCTGAGATCTTCCTTTTTTCAAGGTACCTTGTACTGTTTCATTACTTGTGTTCTGAAGAAACACAGCCAAGGGCATTGGATAACTTTTGTACAGAGGCTTCAGGGATAGCAATGGCAGTGCCTTCTCCAAGGTATTGCTGACTTGGCACAAATGTACAGGCACTTTTTTTTTTTTTTTTTTTTAACTTTCCTCTTAATCTTTAACAGGTTTTAAATGCTGCAAGAAGTACCAACCCAGCTGTTTAACCTACAGCTTGAAAGAAGTATGCTTCAGAACAAGGACCTTCTTCCCTTTGGAGTATAATGCAAAAATATATTCAAAAAGAAAATTAAAACTATTTGCTAGAGAAAATGTTGACCAAATAAAGGTCTAAATTCTTCCCCCTTCATAGGAGACAGAAAGGGAGAGAGATTTAGAAGGACAAATAAAGTCATGTAAAAGCGGCAACCTCCTCCCAAAGCTTTAAACATGCAATAAAATGGAAGAAACAACAAACAACAAATCTGAAGACAAAGCAAAATTTCTGTACTATTGTCATGAATTAAGCTCGCCTGGTCTTGTATTTTGTTTATAACTCTACTCCCCCATATGATGATACATTGCAATTCCTCAAGTAAAAATGCCTTTCCTTACTAAAAATCATGAATAGATGCTTCTTGAGCACTGAGCTATTTTACTCTTCATTTGCTCAGGGAAAGTCCTACACGGTAGGAAAGCTTTTTCAAGAAAGGATTCACAATAAACTGTAAATTAATGGAACACGTGAATATCTGCTGTAATCATTTGTTTTAGTGGAAATAGCATAATTGTATCTTAATGTCCTGCCTGATTCACTACAACATTTTACATCTGTTTTATGCTAATGCAGTTGCAAAGAAATCAATGATATTTATACTGACATAAAGCAGTGGGTGACTCATATGCTCAATTAGTCTCTGCAGCTCGAGAAGGAATATAATACATCGCCTTTATTTTCCAAAATTTAACCTGCAACTGCGACCACTCATTTCTAAGATCCTGGAACTTTAATTATATTACATCAGTATGACTTCAGAGCACCCATTACAGAATCATCACAAGTTGTTTTATGAGGATTTATTTTTCAAATTTAATTATTCTGACCACATAGGTTTTTTATTTCTTTTATGTTCTCATAACAAGGAGGCACTGGAGTTTGACAGATTTTTATTTTATTTTTTTTAACTATGTTTGTGATCTATATGAAGCATTAAATGGCTATAAAGTAGTATACCTGCTCAAAGATGGCTTACCAAATAACTTAATTATCACAGTACGTTTATGTTACTATAAATTAAAAATATTATACTTTTATTCTTACAGCTCCTTAGTTGAAATCAAATGAAACCCCTGCAAGCTTGAAATCTAGCTCTTTTAAAGCCATTTATAAGTGAAAATTTGCAGATATTTCTTTCCCTACAATTGCCTTCTATTTTTAATCGAAACATTATTTCTCTTTTGTTACTCTGAAAGAGATTTTTTAAAAAGGAAGTGATCTGTTTTTATGATGTGCTCAAAGGCTTAGCAGAATAATCTGATGCATTAAGCAGGCAGGAATTTAAACAGATAAACCAAGGCAAAGCTTGCTATGATAATTTTAAAGAGTTGATTGCTTTACACGCATACACAGATCTGTCACACATACAACTTCAGGTTTCTGGTTGCTCAGGCTAGTACATTCTGCCAAGATATCTCTAAGGAAAAAATTGCATTTACCAACTTCTTTGTAGTAGTGTGTCCATTATAACCAGTATTTATTTTGCAATGAGAAGCAATTAATATTTTTGTTCTAGATAATGGTGAATAGTATTTCCTGTATTATATTTCAGTCTCAATGGACATTTTTTTCACTGCCGAATCAATTGTATTTTCTATTAAACCTGAGATGAATATATATGTGCCCCTCTTTCCCTTGAGCAGGATCTATTGTTAAAAAGATATATATATAGATATAATAACATACAGAATGTGGCAGCTCAATTAATTCATCAAATGATGAAGAAAGTCTTCTGAGAATGAAGATACAGATTTTGTGTCATTCTGGTATTAGAGATTCTTAGCTGCTGCCTAAAGCATCTAAAACAGTTCTCATTTTGCTTTTCTGGAAAGATTTTGACAGTGTTAATTACTTCTATGAAGAGAAATTTCTGACACTCTGAATTCATTTTTTTCATACACGATCTTCTGATGCATTTGAGAAAGGCTGTTTATTGAGAAAGCTTGTTTACTGTACTGACGCATCCAGTGGAAGTCCTGGGAAAACAAAGCAACAGCAACAAAAGTAAAATACAAACCAAACCAAAATGCAGAAGACAACACAAACCAACCCCAAACTTATCACTGTTGGCTACCACGCAATACATTTCCATTGAGTTCTCCAAAACACTGATATTGCCTCTTCTTTGAGGAGACTTCCTAAAGACACTTTGCAGATACAAACTCATTTTGAATGTAGCAGTGATAAAAAGCACTCACTGGAAGACGGAACAGAAGCAGAACTCTTCTCATTTTATCTAGAAATTCAAAAGGACACTACAAACACAAGTGGGTGAGCTGCTGGTCTGTCAGGCACAAAAGCTGGTGGTGAGTTTGTGCATCACTTCACTCTCTGCTGGTCAGCAGTGGATTATCTGTAATTCTCAGACTATGAGAGCCCCTGTGAAATCAAAAAATTCTAACTGGAACTAAGAAAGAACAACTTGGGAGAATGGCAGAATGAGGACATTTTTAAGCAGAAGAAATACAGAACTGTCAAAGTAGATCATCTTATATTCTCTTTATTTTCGACAGAATAGATGAGGGCTTTGCTGTGCATGAAACCTGTACCTTTCCACCACAATGGTTAGAGAAGTGCCATTGCCATTGGATGGACACTGCTATACCAGTACTAAATGCTGTTTACTCAACATCATTTTCATTCACAGACGAGAAGGGAAATAAGCATGGCAGACTCATCTCTGTGTTTATAAGAGAGTCACCAGAAGTATTGCTATATTGGCATAAAACCAACCAAATAAGCAACATCAAAACAAAGCTTATGTTAACAAATCTATGAGGGTGTAAAGGGATGCAAGATCTAAGTGGCTGGCAGAAAAAAACTGTGAACTGATTGTTAAGTGGTTTGACTGCAGTTCAAAGGGTAAGGTTCAACAAAAGTTTCTAGAGCTGCAGGAGTGGAAAACACTTGAAGGAAGTCATTGCTGAGTGCAAAAAGAAAAAGAAAAAAAAAGAAAAGAAAAGAAAAAGAAAATAAAATAAAGCTCAAACAAATGAAATTCTGACAAAGTGTGGTGGCTCAAACAGTTACAGTTTTCACAGGTGTTATAGCTGTGGTCTGTTGAACTTATCTACCAGATCAGGCTATGTTACCCCTCTCTCTCTCTCTCCTCTCTCTCTCTCTCCATAAATGGATAGAATCAGTTAGATTTCATACCTTTGCTTTAGCAGTTGTCACCTACCGCTGTTTCCAGCTGGGCATTTAATCTCTCACCGAAAATAAAATTATGCAAGCACACTGGGGAAGAAAACACAGAATATTTGAGAGTCATATGAAAAAATGCGTAGGCAGCTAAAGAACTGTCTTCTGACACTTTATTGCAAATACACCCCAGCACAGGGTAACATTTATTACCACTGAGAGATGTTTCAGTTCAGTGGAAGAATAAAACAATCTGCCCTGAAAAGCTACGTTCTGGGTGATTACATTTCGACCTCAATTCCTGCTAGGCTCCATAGTGAATTTGCCTATATAATTATATTTCCCCTTCTGGGATCTAGTCCAGCATCACCTGAAGTTAGATTTTTCTTTTGATTTTTACATCCTTTGGCTTCTTAAAGTCAGTTTTTTATTACGCACACAACAACTTTTCATCCATATTAAATGTTAATTGTTTTGTGATAGTGTTGTGGGGTGTTTTTTTTTCTGTTGTTGTTGTTATTAAGAAATTCAGCTTAAAAAAAAAAAAAAAATACTCTGACATTTTTCTGACCCTGAACTTGGCCAATTAAAGCAGCTTAGTTCAATTTTTGTCCCCGTTACTGTATGAATGGGAAAAAATGCAGCACAAAATTACTGTCAAGAACACTCAAAGCGTGTGGAGGTACTTTTGCTTTTCAAAATGTAAAGACAGCACTGAGAGGTGTTCTGAAGCCATCACCAGCATAGTGCTAACCATCACCGCTTCCTCCCGAGCAGTGCTTTGGCTACCCTAGTCCCCAAACACAAGGGCAAGCCCCAGACCGCAGGGCTGACCATAGGCCACATGGCCCCCCAAGCCCCAGAGGCCTCCCTGGTGTGGCTCCAGGCCTGCTCCTGGGCTAATGGGATCATTAATAGAGCTGTTCTGCAAACCATTCACTGTGCATTGTAATTTCTGACAACACAAGGGTTCTGTCTCGACTGCAGTGTTTTTATTAGGTCAGAAACCAGCAGGTGGGGGAATTTGATATTCCTTGGCTGAAACTTACTTTCAGTGCTGGAAATAGTATATTTTGCAAGCGCAAGGCAACCACTGCAAAAATTCCAAGAAGCATACCCAGAACATCCAAGCTCTGGATTAATGAGCAGGAGGTGCCTTAATTCACACAAACAGACTCAAAAACACACCAAAAGTTTCAGAGTCGTGAGTTGCGAGTCAGAACCCGGTTGCCATGGCAATAGAAAATGGCCCTCTGTGCAAATCATCAATTACAGACAAGCCTAGAACGCATAGGAAAAGCAATTTTCCCCTTCTTGATTTGGTAAAAATCGCTTTGAAGTGGAAGCATTTTGAGCTTTTCTAAAATATCTTGAATTTGGCATTATGTGATGAGCACTGCTATTCTGACATTAACATATGGGGTGCTGTTGCCTCAGTCAAGCACGCATCCTTCTCGACCCACCTAGATTTTGAGAACTGTCTTCTCACAGAAGCTTCTAAAGAGTTGTGGGTTTTCTCGTTTGTTTGTTTGTTTTTAATTCTTCAGTGTTGTTCAGGTGGTCTCTGAAGTCAGTAGCTGTCTGTGATGCAGACCTAACATAGAAAACAAAATAGAGGAGATATGACCTTCTTATTAAACTTAATAAAAGATTGATGTTATCTAACAATGGCTTACATAAGGTTTAGATCTCATTAAATCGGCTAGCAAGTTTTTCATAACACACACTTACCATGAATGGATCCAAAACAAGGAGACTGGCGATCTTATAGCTCCCTGTGCCCACAACACGAGACCTAGGCTGAGAGGACATCTGCTACCCCTCCTCTGCTACTTAAGGTTACGGAAGGAGCGAGAACAGAGAGTGTTTGATTCTAAAGGACATTCCTTGCTGCTGCCTGATCCCATATGTATCTCAATGTCAGGTGAGTGTTCCTAAACTATTTTTTTCATTATGAAGCATTTTTAATGCTGCCTTTTAAAATAAAGATAGACAATGCCTAGGAAAGACTGCAAGGCATGCAAATTACTTGTCCTAGTGAAGAATCTTATATTACCTACATGAAGCTCTGAGAATTGTCGAATTGCATTTTGACGGCTTTAAACATCTCAACCATTTGACTCACTAGCAGTGTTACTTCTCTCATGCTACTCTGTGCTCCATATTGCTTTTTAGAAGCACTCCTCCTATGAAACAAGAAAGAAAAGTTTTACCTGTCAGTAAGAAGTAAAAATTAGTTCTTCCAGAAAGTACCTGTGGATATGTTTCATTTGTAGGATCAGACCTACACTTTATTGGCCATATTGGCTGCAACTTAACCAACCCTGTCTGGCTGATTGAGAAATTTCACACAAAAACAATATCTTTTTTTCATCAAATTTTAGTATGAGTCTTTTCACTTTTAGAAAACATGCTTTTTTTTCTTTTTCTTTTTTCTTTTTTTGCTGCTTTTGGCAAACATTACAAAGACAATACTAAATTTCATTTTTTTAAGTAGCAAGTTAGCTATAAATCATTTTATAGCAATCTCTCACATAATACGCGTGATCTGGGGTTCTTGATCTCAGGTTCCTCAAAACAGATTATCAACTTTTATGCTCCCATTACTGAGCGATACTTCTGAAAGCAGATATGACTTGGCCAGCATTAACTGTGAAAGGACATAAACCAAACTTTCTTGGTCTTCTTTCTTATTTGTGAAAAAAAAAAACATTGCACAACATTTGTTGCACTACAATGATTAGCAAATCAGTGATCAGCTGCTACTTATCAGAACCAAGAATATTGAGGGCATAGCTAAGACTTCTTACCTTGTTTTCGAATAGAAGCAGCAGACAAACTGGGACTTGATTTCATTTGATCCTTATTGCCAACACTAGCCATTGCATTCAGACAGAACTTCCTTGCTTTAAATAAAGTGAACCAGCAGGCTTTGGCCAGTGTGTCCATTTAAGAAATATGGATGAGCGTTATTTGTGCTCTCAGCATTGAGGTACAACTCTCTGTCCTCATGGACTGTAAAGACAGTTCTCAACTGGGCAAACTTTGATCTAGCTTTCTCCTATAATTTTACTGAACTTAATTTTACTCTGAAATAGCTACCGGGAGTTCAAAATATATCGCTTATTTCCATTCTGAATTTTGTTGTTTTTTTTTCCTCCCTGTATGCCATAAAATCTCACAACACCTAAGTAAATAAAGCACTATACTTAAGATCATAAAAGATTACTTCATACAAGCTACATCAGATTCCATTTTTGGAAATGTCTGTTGGCTACAAAATACTTATTTATATTGGAATACTCGTTTAATTAATCTAAGTTGCAGTTTAAAGCACTGCATGCACTGATGTGTTATGTTTGGGTAAAGTAGGTAGCTCGCTGCAACATTAATATATACAATTTAGGATGAATAAAACATTTTTGCCTGAGATAATTATTTGTCACAACTAGTTACTAACATAATTTCTTGGAATGCATTTGAAGGGTGAGCAAGGTTAGCAGTTTTACCCTTTTAACAGATACAATCATTTTCTGCAAGTTCTAAGACACATCTTTCACAGGTTTGAAATTATCCAAAAGAAGTTGCATGCATCACCTACGCTTGGTGAAACCACCGACTAACAGATATCTGTCAGCTTCCTGAAATCATCTGTTACGTTTGGCTGGTCTTAGGAAGCAGGAGGAATGAATACTGTTTAGAAAAAAAATAATGAGCAACCAAAAATAGTACTAATGCACACGCTTTTCAACAAACAAATAATATTGAAGCCCTTGGGTCTATGATGCAATTAAAAAAATTCATCATTATTTTTCAGAGTAGTTTGATAATGACTGGTTCCTGTCACCGTTTTAACGCATTAATACTGATGAGTTTAGAGTCTTCAATTAATTTATTACAGAGTTACTGAACAAGGTCAGGTAATTCATGGAGCAGATATTCCCAAAGGCCCTACTAAGGAGCATGGAAAATACAGATGTGACGGGTGGTAACCAACGTGAGTTCACCAAGGGTAAGTCATGCCTGACAGACTTGGCTTTTTATGATAGTTACAGTGTCAGTGGATAAAGAAAGAGCAACTGACATCAACTACCTGGACTTGTGCAAAGCATTTGACACTGTCCCTCATGACATCCTGGTCAGCAGATTGGAGAAAGATGGATGTGATGGATGAACCACTCACTGGATAAGGAACTGGCTGGATGGTTGCACTCAGAGTTGCAGTCGGTGGCTCAGTGTCCAAAGGGAGAATGGTAACTGGTGGCGTTCCTCAGGGATCGGTGCTAGGATTGCTGTTATTCAACATCTTTGTAGGTGACAGTCAGTGGATTTGAGTGCATCCTCAGCAAGTTTGCAGATGACACCAAGCTGTGGGGTGCAGTTGACAAACTAGAGCGAAGGGATGCCATCCAGAGGGACCTGAACAGGCTTGAGAGGTGGACCCGTGCCAACCACATAAGTTCAACAAAGCCATGAGCAAGGTCCTGCACCTGGGTTGGGGCAATCCCAAGAGCAGATACAGCGCTGAGAAGGATTTAGGGGTGTTGCTTGATGAAAGATTCAACATAAGCCAGCAATGTGCGCTTGCAGCCCACAAGGCCAACCATATCCTGGGCTGCATTAAGAGAAACGTGACCAGCAGGTTGAGGGAGGTGATTCTGTGCCTCTACTCTGCTCATGAGACCTCACCTGGAGTACTGCATTCAGTTCTGTGGCCCCCAACACAAGGAGGACATCAAGCTGTTGGAGCAGGTCCAGAGATTTGAAGTATATACTTCTTAGATGCCTGAGGATAAATAAATACCCACCACAAGTTTTTTCTTACACCATTGCTACAGTTGCCTCCCTCTACTGTAAAACATCTCAAAGTACAGAGAAAATACAAGTTCCATCTTTGCTCTGTAAAAACAAATGTACTAGCAATCTTCCTGGATTTTTTAACATGAATAATTTCTTCAAAAATTTCTACAGCTCAGTAAAATTGAAACGATTAAGAGTACAGGCATCTGTTTTATATTCTTAACATACTGTGAGTTCAATGATACCATTCAACTATGATTACTGATATTCAGGGAAAAAAAAAAAAAGAAGAAAAATAACGGTAAACTAATATTCAGCATCCTGTGAAGTTTTACAAGACAAAGTCCTGTCTGCACAGACTTAGACAGATCAATAGTGAGGCTGTTAGTTCACCATTACAGCTATGAGACTTGAAACATCTCTTAATTTGCACTCTGCCACATTGTACAGTTCCATTTCTTGAGAATACACTGCTTTCTTTACAAGGCTATGGACTTCATGAATTCTGGATCAGTAAAAATATTTTAATATGAATCAGACTGAAATAAAATTCAAGGCCGAATAAGAATACAGGTCCATTTCATCTAATCAGATCCACGTGTATTTCTGCACTCTGAAAAAACTCTTGCTAAATGATTGCTTACTTCCATTAAAACTAATTTGGCAGTAAGTGCTCTCATTTTTTGTGTCTCTGACAAAGGAAGCAAAGTGGCAAGCAATCCTTGTTGTGACTTGCAACTTAAATTGAGAGAAATCATCGGGGTTGATTATGCAGAAACAAAGAATAAGCACTCGCTAGCGTGATACCTATCCGCTAAGCCTTGGCAGAAAACAAGAGCAGAGCTAACTACTGCTGAGCATTCTCATTCCCACTAGCCTTGCAGCTTAGGTTTCTGCAATACTGTGGGATGAGAATGATAGCATTTAATAACTACTTTGCAAGTAACCGTATGCAATGTATAAGATGGAAAAGAATCAGGCTTTGATTGTTTTGCTTTGCTTTTTGTTTTTGTCAGGGAAAGAACGGATAGCTGATAATGAAATTACATTTCTAGTAATGACTTAATCCAGCTATTGTAAGCATCATGGTTATGTCACACAAGCACTATCAAGTCACGTACACGATCTTTTTCTTAAAGTCATAGAATGGGTTATGTTGGAAGGGACCATCAACTGCTACTCTAACAGGTATAACACAACATGACTGTGAATATTTTAAGTACTTAAAACTGTTTTCTGTGTGCTTACCTGCAACATTACAAATTACAGACTATAAACAAACATTAAACTGAATTAAACAAATTTAAAAAAAAAAGCAAAACTTTATTAAGACCAATCCAAAATAGCAATTCTAATAACTTATAGTAACAATTTCAATATACAATTTAAGAAAATTACTGTATTTTCACATCTTTTTTCTCTGTACATTCATTCTTCTTCATACATACTTTACATAGCAGCATCATTATAATTTCCCATTGGGATGAGAGCACAAAAAGTCTAAGCTACATTTAATGTAACTTCTTTGGTTCAAAGCAATCAACTCCCTTTCTCAAAGACTTCATAAATTTCATCCATAGCATGCATGCTGCTGCCATAAATCCATGAATTAGAAGTGCTTTCTTTGAATTCCAGACTTCCATTGAGCAATCTGTCCGATTTCAAGATGAGAACAGTCATTAACAATCAAGAAGCTGAACTACATTCTCTAAGCATTTTAAGTAGTAGGCATTTAGCTTGTTTCCTTCTGGCTGTGGAGTAGCTAAAATGAAATAAAAACAAGAGATTTTAACTTCTATTTGATTCTTAATAAAAAAATCATATTTTCCAAAGATCAAATCAAAAGCCTTGCATTTTATCCATATCCTATTTTAAGAGCATTCTGCATTATGGAGTAGAAAATTTAAAACAAATACTTAATGTCTCAAATTCTACTGGTTTTTGTTGTGTGGGTGTGTGTTTTCTTAGTTGTAAGAACGAAGTGAAAACTGACTTTTGATTCTGCTGTGCTACACTAAGATAATCCCTTGTTTTTTCTGACAAAACTTTTTGGGAAAAGCAAAGTGGGCAATGAAAAAAAACAAAAGACATGTTCAAAAAAAAATCCTCCACTTATACTTAGAAGAACAATCTACCATTCTAGCTCAATTTTTGGTGTAAATTAATTGAAGAATCACTGGGGTAGGCCAATAAATAAACTTTAAGCAGGAAAATATTGAAAACAACTTCACATGACTGTAAACTGTAACAACTACAGGTCCATAAAGTACTTCATAGTCATTATTTTGATATTTAAATGTTTACTGAATTCAAAAATCAATATTGCAGACTACGACTTTCCATTCTAAAGTAGTATATCAATAAACATCGATCAATATTATGAAGTACTAGTCTGTGAAAACCATGTATTTCTACCTTTTTGACTCAATGATTTGAACAGTCTAAGTTTTGTTGTGCTATAAATGTCAACACAAAATTGTCTCTTCATTATCATGTTTTCAGTATATGATAACCTTGCTTTATACTACAATTGGTGTTTGACTTAGTAAAGGATGAATTTGGAACATCAGCACAATGGATTGGAGTTGACATAGTATGGGAAGAACTAAGTTACAAGCTGTTCTAGCGTCTCCTCCTAATTAAGATCCCGACAAATAGTGTACGGTAAGCAGAAATTCCGTGGTAATTCTGTCTTTCAGAATACGAAGGCAACTTTGTATTACAAGCCTCTGCAGTGATAAACCTGTCTGAATACTAGTGTAGAGAAAATTAATTCAGGAGGAAAGCTCACTGATTTAAAATTAAGTGTTTGCATGCTTTTGCAAGATCAGAGTCTGATGCAACGAATCACAACATACAAATCCATTATTACCTACTGAAGCTGCAGTTCCAGACTAATGCTTGAATATTATTCCAAAATGAATGCTCTTGAATTTAGCAATCTATCATACAAAAGCTACTCAAAACTGTAGTTATCTTCAGGTACTTCAGAAAACTCTTAAGCTTTCAAGAAGCCAACTAATTCATAGTACAGTGTTTTAAGACTGGCACAACCATCTGTCCTTCTCTATGTAACTGAATATAGTGACTTTGAGAACTCTTTAAGCAAAGTTTAAGCTGAGCAGCATTTTCTTCTAAATCATTAACACAGGAGTATAGCATGAAGCTAAATAGAACAATTTGCTGCAGACAAAATCAGACTTATTCTTGCAAACAAACCTTATCTACCACCTGAGATCTTGCATGAAATTTTTTAAGCAAATGGCATTTTACCATCTATATTTAAAAGATACCTGGCTATAAATCATATCAGTACTTATGATTTTAGACATGAAAGTATCTTCTCAAAACCTAGCGGCAAGCCAAAAATTACTCTGATAATATAAATTAGAATGCACTAGTGAGCTACTTGATGGAAAAATAAAGAATTGGAATTAGCTAGGATTAAAACTTACTTTTCACTAAAGAATACGCTTCATCTATTTTTCTCCTTATTGATGGATTCTTCAAAGTCACTTTTGCCTGCAGCACACAGAAACAAAATATAATGACTTCATTTTTTTCCCCCACCTTGACACTTAAACAACAAGCTTAGCTCCACTGCTTGTAAACAGATATTGACAATAACTCAATAGAAGGTGAAATTCTTGAATTTTAGAATTAGCATATGCTATCATCATACAGAGTGTATTTATAAGAGCAGTGTGAAATCACACAGGACAAGTTGCTTACTTTTGTTGTTCAAACCCCAATCCCAAGCAAATGTGATTAAAATAAGAAGATGGAGCTGCTAATGTAAGTTTTAATTTTATTTACTTAGAAGTTGCCATGCATAGAAGAAACATTACATTTTTATTCAAGTATTTCTTTAATACTAACCTTTTGATAGTTGTGAAGCAATGCCCAAAGTGAAGCTGCTCCAATTCTCTGAACTGCACAACTATCACTTTCCAAACAGGTAGTTAGAACTGCAATAGCTTTATCTTAAAATAAATAAAGAGAACAAATAAACCATCAAGAAAATATCAAAGCCATAATTATATTTATACCTGCTCTATTTTTATCCTTGGAGTGCACATTTTATATGACATGTATTGCTATGGTAGAGGAATTATGGAAGTTACAATATCAGATTAAATTTAAATGTGCTCACAAAGTGTTTAAAAAGGAACAAAAAACAATGAGTGCTAAAAAAAAAAAAAAAGAATGACTAATAAAACATGCACATGTTATGTACAGGCATCAGATACACATAGGGACTACGGAAGCTATGAAGCTGCTTTGTAACTCTCAGGAGCCACAATTAGAGCCACATCAAGATTGAAATTAAGATGCTTTTCTTTTTCATAGCAATTGCTATGTAGGTGATTTGTAACTGATGAAAAATATTTTTCTGTCTATAGCAGGTAGGTACCTACTATTTCCTAGCCTGACTGTGAAGCCAGATTCAAGTAAGATTATTCACTTAACAAAACTCACGGATAATGTATGTGAATAATATATGTTTAAGTAAGGCAGCAAATCAGCATCAGGGAAAAATTGAAAAGGATGGACACTATAGAAGACCTGCTGAAAAGTCGTAAGGAAGGCAGCATTCTGTCTGCAATTAAATGAGAGAACCTGAAACACCCTAAAAAACAAACAAACAACAAAACTAAAAAAGCCAAGAACAGTTCTGTCCCTGTTGTTACATCAAACATATATGCTATGATTGTAACTTATCATACACTATCATAAACATTTTCAGCACATGATAGAACACATAATAGTTCATTTCAATAGTCATGATTTGCAGCAAATAATAAGGTTTCGTTTGGAGATGAACTTCCATGGTAGAAATTGCTATTAAAAAGTTCTGAAGCAGATTATTACAAACAACAGAACACTGAATCCTTCACAATAATTTTCTAAAAACTTTTCTGCTTTTCCTTCTGCTAAATATTCTTATTTTGAGTGCTTTTCTGCCAAAGCATCAGTTCTAAAACAGCTTCTATGAAAACCATTTTTATAAATATGCTTTTCTAAATAATATTAAGATCTTGATCAATAACACAAATTGCACCAGAAATACAGTATCTTGGAAGACATATTTTCTAATAGCTTTAATATCCTTCATGCACTTACCATTAGCTAATATCTTGGGCTTATTTGTTGGACTAAAACATACGTTATGTAGAATAAGTAGTGCTATATGTTGGCTGCTCTTGTGTTTGCATTTACACATTTCCACTATCTGGTCTAAAAACCCATTTATCTTCATAATCATTTGCTGTCCATCTTCTCCAAAAGATATGTTCAGTAGCAGCTTTAGCCAAAGAGTACAGACATTGCTAGGATTTTTAAGACTTCCTTTTGGTAATGAAAGAGACAAAAAGTTCTGCAGGAAGTTACTCTGTCAGAAGGAACAAAAAGGATGTTAGGATATGTACTGTTCAATGGTTTCTTCAGTGCTATTCAGACATTCCAAGGTATATACTTGAACAAAGTTTAATATTAATGTTTTTTATACATACATATTTATTGAAACCCATTGTTAGTCAAGGATTTTTAAAAGTAATTACATATGATAAAGAATCCACATCATGGCTATAAAGTTGCTATGGTAAAACACATTTTCTTCTCTATTCATTTCTTTAGTACAGATAGATACATAAAAGTTGGATCAATACAATATATTTATTTAAAGTACAATTCCCATCACTACATAAGCATTCTGGTTTGCTTTGTATTTATTGTTTTTGCCCCCAAAATGAGCTAGAAACAATTTTAATGAATCAATGCAGTACTTGTGTAATATGTTCTTGATTCCTCACTTATATTAACAAGTGCTAAATGAACAGTATCCTTCACTTCATATATAGCCATAAGCAATGTATTTGCAGCAAGTTTGCAGATGACACAAAGCTGGGAAGAGCGGCTGGTATGCCAGAGGATCACACTGTCACCCAGAGGGAAAACAAGAAGCAGAAAAATATGGCTGGCAAAAACCTCATGAACTTCAGCAAGGAGAAATATGTGGGTACTCCCAGTACATGCTGAGGGCCACCCAGCTGGAAAGCAGCTTTGTAGACAAGGACTCACAGGTCCCAGTGGAACATGAAGCAGAAATGTGCCATTGCCACAAAGAAGGCTAAAAGTATCTTAGGCTGCATTAGAAAAAGCATTGCCAGCAGGTTGCAGGAGAAGATCCTTCCCCTCTACAGGCAATTCTGCAGTACTGTGCCCAGTTCTGAGTGTTTCAGTACACAAGAGATATGGGCATAGTGTAGGATATAACAAAGGGCCACAAAGATGACTAAGGGACTAGAGCATCTAGTCACATATGGGTAAAGACTGAGAAAGCTGGAACAGTTACACATGATCACAAGACTTTCCATACTGAAGTATGAGGGTTTATTACAAAAAGCAAAATGTACACATCACATCATGAAAAAAATATGCGACGAATATTATTTACTTACTTTCTGAATAATTCCTTTACAGTCATGAGATAGAGCAAGGTTAGAAAGAAGATCAAAGATCACGTGCTGAAGTGGGCTGTTATCATCAGATACTTGGGAAGCCAATTTCAAGATGTTATGCATTAATGAGCTGCCAGCTGCACTTCGCACAGACACAAGTGATGATTGTCCACCACTGGTCCAACAAAGTGAAGCACAACCTTAAGGAAATGAAACATTTACCATGTAAGACAAATTATATATATTTAAAAAAAAAAAAGAAGAAATTAACTAAAGAATGGTGAACATGGCGATTTGCAGGAACAGCAGCCTATCGTTCTAGCATTTAAGAGTTTATTCTACTGTTAAGAAAAAAAGTAATTGGTCTGTCTCAGAATGTCTCCTTAAAGACAGGCACATTCTATTTAAGAAATAGTGCAGTTATCTGGCATGAGAATCCAAAGTGGTCATCTGAATCTGTTTCAGAAATCAGGTCTCTTTAATTGTCAAAGTTTTAACCATGGTAGAAAGTAAAATGCTACACTACAGAACTACAAGCTCAAATTAACACATCAACAGGGAACAATTAAGTTACCAATACAATGTTTATGTAAAAATATGCATTTATATATTTTTATTTAGAGTTATTTGTGAAATGTAACCATAGTTAATTATTTATATAGCAAAAGTAAATAAAAATCAGACAGTTTTTAACAGTTATAAGCAGTTCAGAATAGGTAAGTTTGGGTCACCTCATAAACAACTATGAACAGGAAGAGAAAACATTATTAATTTAAAATCTTATTAGCGAGGATTAATACAGCCTAGAGTCACACAGAAGAGCAGGAGGACCATGAGAACTTTAAGCTTGATTTCCAGCATATCACAGAACCTTACACATTAACTGTGGCTGGATAATACATTCATGTATTTCTGAAGACCATTTTAAAAATAATGTATTTATGAAAAAGATATCACAGACTGATTTATGATCTGAAGATATTAGCTTAAAAAAGAGGTGAAAATGCTCAGTTGTTAATATATTCTTAAAAAGCTAACTCCTAAAGGTATTTTGACAGGGAGAAATCATCAAATACCTATGTTTCTTCAAGTCACAGACAAACTGTTACCTAAGTTGATAATCCGGATATGGAATGAGCAGTGGGGATAATTACTCAGTGGAAACAGAGGATTTCCTTAAATGAAGAGGATTCTTATGAAAAGTGCACCTCTATCAATATAGTTACTGAGACCAATATATAAATATAAGAAACATGATATGAAGTTAAATTAGATTATTATATTTTCAACAAGGGCCAAAATATAAACTGTATAAAGTACTGATAACGTCGTTCTCGACAATAAAATTCCCATAGCAATATTTCTGCGGCATACTATTTAGTTTAGTAAGTGTAACCCTCAGACATGGTTTGAATTAAATGCTATTTAATCCTTTAATACAATTATATTATTGCTAAATCCAACCCAGTGAAACAGGATCTGAGCAGAAGTCTTAAATGTATTAAAATTAAAACTCTTGATAGACTTTGATGGATCAGTGCTTTTATACTCTGTTCTAACAGTAGTAATAAACATTCTTCCCCATTATGCTTTTTTCTGCTCCCTTTTCATGCTATCCTAATTATTCTTTTAAAATATTTTTATATATTACGTCACAGAGAGACTATACCTGCAGGATAGTATGCAGTGTAGACACAAAGCAAATGCAGAGCTACTTCCATTGAGGAGTCATCCATTAAAAGCCATGGCCATAGCAAATGCAGAACAGGAACAAGATGAGCTTTGAGTGCTGCTATCTATGAAAACACGATGAAGAATTTATATTACTACATAATTACTACATTACTGCAGTATACACTATATACTTCAAAGTATAAGCAAAGTGAGAAAAACAAATTTTTTCTTACTGTGTCCCATTACTTTGCTTTAAAGGATTGTACAGAGACATCTATGATTCCACAATACAATTCTTTACAGACATTGTTCAGTTTTAAATACTTTAACTTTTATTTCAGTAAATTCCTTTGCAATCATTTTTAGTGATATGCATGCCTACACTTTGCCATATATACCTTAGTATTAAAATATTTTGGTAGCAAAATCTCAAGTATACATTATATATCCATATTTTTGTTTCAGCGTAGCTATATAATACATAGTTACTGATAATTATCTGCTAGCGATTAAATTTATTCCTCTGAAGAATTATGCCAGTAAATCAAACTTGTTATTCTGGAAACACTCAAAAAAGTTTTAATTACTGAGAAACATGCAAATAAAGGCAAAGATTTATTCACTCCAGTTGTGATTATCCAAGAGCTCCCCATTCCACAGCTACTCCAATTAAACTAACAGGAACTCAAAAGCATAGAAATAAAAAAGTGCAGTTGTACAGAGCAAATAATAAAAAATCAGTTATCAATAACATCCTTCTCTCCTTCAAGAAACCAACTCTGCAGACCCTTGATGAAAATAAGGAGAACTCTCAATGATAATATCATTCAATTTTTTTCCTTGGTGTAAAGGAAATGGTCTTGATTCTGGAAGGGAAAGATTGTATCTGTGTAGCCAAAGCAACGGTATATGGGAACCATTTGGATAATCAGTTGTAGGCCTGTAATTTATAGAATCATTGAATCATCAAGGTTGGAGAAGACCTACAAAATCATCCAGTCCAAGCATCCACCTATCACCAATAGTTCTCACTAAACCATGTCCATTAGCACATCTAAACATTCCTTGAACGTCACCAGGGTAAGTGACTCCACCACCTCCCTAGGCAGCCCATTCCACTGCCTGACCACTCTTTCAGAGAAGTAGTATTTCCTAATGTCCAACCTGAATCTCCCCTGGCACAACTTGAGGCCATTCCCTTTAGTCCATATTAACATGTTATTCTATATACAAAAAGGGGGCTAGCACATGCCTTTGGCAGAGGTACTCCTGTAAGTAATTACTTACCTTGCATTCTTCATTTTGAAAGAGGCAGTTTCGAAGAAGCTGCATAGCACATCTCAACTGCTTTTTAAGGCTATCCTCCTATTTAGATAAAAACATTTGAAGATCAGCACAAAAATACAAAAACAATGCACAGGAAGAAAGATATTCCAAATGAGAGGAGAAAATCTGAGGTATCAATGTACAGGTCACGTGTCTTCCATGTACTTTCCGTCTGGTTTCAGGTCAGATTTCTTTCAGTTAGCTTTAAACATGTATACTTGCACACTTCCTCCTCTCTCTTTTTAAACCACAATATTTCCAGGGGGACTGAGCTGGCCAAATGCAGAGATCTGTAATGTAGAGCTCAGTTTCTCTGAAAATTGAAGAAGAATGGGGTGGAACAATTCCCAGGTTTGAGTCGTACCATCCTAAAGCAGACATCTAAAAAAAAGTCAGATAAATCACTTCCTAAAAGCATTTACTTAAAATCCTTGGGTGAAAACAAAGATAAACTATCTCTATCTTGCAGATCTCTGTATTTGGTCAGACCAATTCATCAATATATTCTCTCTGTCTTAGTTCACAACTCTTAATATTGGAAAGTTTCTGACCTTATAAGAGTAGTACAAAGATAAATACAGACCTTTGGACAGTGAACTATCATGAAGAGTTTCAAGTATAAAAGTGGAAAAGAAAAAAAAAAAAACTATCTTCATGGTAGCTCTGCAACACTAAAAAACTAATGATGGCTTGACCTCTAACTACCATAAGGCTGATACACTAAACCACTTCTGAAAGATGACAAAATTCAAGTAAGCTTGTTCAACCCAAGAGAATGTTTCCATATTTCTATAGATATAAGCATAAAGGAAAAAAGATGTAGGATTCATGCTTATTCTCCAATAAGGTGAAACAACACTATTTGCTTATAAAGCATACCATGTACAGCTGATGACATTTAAAGATTAATTACAAATCTATCTGAAAAAAGTTAATGAAAATCAGATGTAATAAAAAAAGAAACATATATGTCCTCCTTTTAAAAACATTTCATGACTGGTTTGTCTCATTTTTAACTAAGTAAAATACTAAGAAGATCCTTCAAGAACTTCTTTATGGATTAATTTACTTACTAAACTCAAATAGCAATAAATCCTATAAAATTCCCCATGCTACAACTAATACTTAATGTGTAAGCTGCTAGCAGGTTAAAAAGCCTATAGATTGTGTTGATGGTACTACTTTAACTTACTTGCTTTAGGCTATCTTGATTTTCACTAAGATTCTGTTCTGCTCTGAGAGGTTTTCTAAAGCTTGGCTCTTTGTATATGTATGTGTACTTGGCTAGTATTACGATAATTATTGTGACAGAAAAGGAATCTCAGGTCAAATGCCTCAGGTGCTCTGAGACTGAAGTTCGTTCAAAGACATTTTTCACAAGTTAAATAAGACAAAGAATTAGTTCTGCTAACCTTACTTTAAGAGCTGTTCCCCAAAGTGGGCTGACAGGTGGTTTTTATGGCTTTCCCTCATGCAAAACCAAATTACTTATCTTTCTGCGCCACCACATACAAACAAGAGCACGCTTACATTTGCTGCAGCAATTTACAGTCCCAGCTCAATGGGGAAATGTGCCAGAAAGTTTTCTGAAAATCACTTTCAAAAATTTTTCATTAAATATAAAAATTCCTTCTGGCTAGTTGAGGTCATCTTTCTCAGAGGGTTCTTTCTTTCAGATTTTAAATTCCTCCATTTAATTCCTAACATTTAATGAGAAGCACATGCCCCCAACTTTCCCCTTTTTGGCCCAACAAGTATATAAGAGGAGCAAACTCCAACCTCAAGAGCACAGGACACCTTTAAGCCTCCATCCCTTGAAGAAGGGATTCTAAAGTGTTTAGGAGACCTGAAGAGAAATCATTATGATCTTCAAATATCAGGGCCAAATTCCTGTAAGAGCTCATTGTTACAAAATGCAGTTTCACATCCTCACAAATCAAGCATAATGTCTGTTTGTACCAACGCCAAAGAGAAAAATAATACCTAGCTTAAACAATGCACATCTATCCTGAAGAAAGATACTTTCCGCAATTGCAAGTTAATGTGGAATTGTATGAGATATCAAATTTGACAGCAGAAGTCATTACTTGCATTTTAATAATTCTCTTAGATGAAAATAGTAGAAAGCAGGCAGAAACTTATGAAACTTTTGTATTATAATAAATCATCTATTTTTAGATGTAGTAAGGAAGAGCTGGGTAATAGATGAGCCTGATGATGGAATGAATTGGAAATTAAAAAAGAAAAGCTAAAAAAAACCTTGTGAATGGAGGTAAGAACATGGGAGTATTGATAGTGGAAGGAACACATACATGAGGTAAACAAACTGATAAGAAGCTAATGACAAGGTCAATTGAGTTTGATAAGAAATCAAAGCATCCAATCCAACCATGTAGGATAGAAAATAGAATGTAATTGGAAAACAAAGAATAGAAGAAGTTAGAGAATAAAAAACAAGATTTATACGCACAAGTAAAATGCACAGGTTGTGGGATAGGAAGGAGATTTGTGCAGGAAAAGACAAAAAGAAATTGGCTTGAAAGAGAGGAGGAAAAACTGAAAAATGAAAAAGATATATTCTTGTGAAAATCACATGAGAAAAATGAGCTACACTAGGCAGGGGCATGACTGTTAGGGCTGCAAGTCCAACTCTGGAAAAAAAAATAATAAAGTTTGCAAAATCCCTCTACTTGGGGATTCTTAAGGAAGCCCTACTACAAAGATCCACTACAAGCTGTCATTTATTTTCTTTCATCTGTGGCAGCTACCAACAGTACACACTTCAAGGAGACGGAAAAAAAAAAAAAAAAAAAAGCTGAAAAGTGCCTTACCGTATCAGTGTTCTGTTTGTTTGTTGTTGCTTTTTTTTTTTTTTTTTAAACAGTTACCTTTTTTTTCTGTGCTTTCCCAGGCTTTAGAGAATCCAAATTCAGCTGCGCATGAACATGTTTCATCTGTTCGATACAGCTACCTATCAGGTCAACTGGATGACAAAAATCATTAATGTTTAGAAGCTCATTTATAATCAAAGAAATTCAAAATACCTTGTTGTAATGTGAATTTTCAAAACAATTCAAAATAAAACAACAATAATTAAAAAAAAGAAACTAAGATTAGGTAGCATGCAACAATATGGCAATAAGCATTCTGGAACAGAAGATATAGCTCTTACAAAGCTGATGATTACTATTACTACCCTCAAGTTTAATTATTCAGTTCTCCAAATTCTGCAATTGCATAATATCATCTCCTTGATATCAGAAAGTAACTACTACAGTCCCTGAGATGGATTGCACCTAGCAGAATGACCTCAAGAACCAAGAATATTTTTGAGTTGTCCTGCAACAGATTCCCGTGAGGAGAATGCTCAAAGAAAAAGGAATGGATAAAGAGAGTAGAGGGTAATTTTTGATGATTTCTTCTTATCACCTTTTTTTTTTTTTCCTCCCAATAATTTTTCATTTCTGTGAGAAACTGAAATAAGACAGTTGACAAAGATGGAGACAGGCTAGCTTATGAAAATGAATTGGGAGGATGAGGATAGCAAATCATATCTCTTTAGGATATCTTCAACAAAGCTGCATAGAAGAGTAAAGCTTTGAAAGGTCAGGGCACTCATTTATCTTAGCTAAGTTTTTCCCCATCACAGAAGATCTGCTACATCTGAAGTAAGAGAAAAAAAAAAGCCAAGATTCAGATGGTTTAGAGTGAAAAATGTTGTTAGTTTAATGGTATCCAGAGTTCTCAAAATTATAAGATCACAGCATCATGGGATAATTCAAGTTGGAAGAGACAGCATCCACAGGCCATATAGACTAAACTTGTATTCAAAGTAGAATCAGCTGTCAGACTAGACAAGTTCTACCTGGTGTGTTATCTAGCTGGCTCTTGAAAGTCTCCGAGGAACAAAACTGCATAATACATATAGGCAATCTGATCCTCTATTTGGTTGCTGCCCTGAAAGAAAAGAAGTTCCTCTGTGGACAGAAATCTCCCTCGTTTCAATTTTTGCAGATTCTCTCCCATCCTTTTCCACACACTGCTGTTAAAAAATCCATCTTCTTCACAACCTCATACATACCTGCATGTTACTATTAGGTCCCCCCCAAAGCCTCCTTTTCTCCAGGTTGAAGGCCATTTGCCTCAGTCTCTCCTCTAAGCTCCAGATTCTGCTCACCCTGTTGGCCTTCCACTGAAATCACGCCAATTTGCTGATAACTTTCTTGTACTGGGACAAATCTGGATACATTATTCCAGATTTGGCCTAGAAAGCGCTTGGTAGAGATAACCTTTTCCCTCAACCTATTGGCTTTCCTCCTGTTAATACAGACCAAGATGCTCTTAATCTTCTCACATTCAGCCTACTGCTTATCTCAAGGTCCTTTTCTGATCCTCAGGCTGCACTGTTTTAAGCTGTTGTTCCTCTCCAGGTGCAGAACTTTGCATTTGTGCATTTAAAAGTAGTTCTTAAGAGATGAGCTTTTGATGTTAGAGCTATAGATATTTTCTGGACATTAATTTGACCTCCAGAACTCCTCTTTAAGACTTGTGCTACATCACAGCTTTAAAGGCTGCTTTAGCACTTGTAGTGCTTTTACAGGAGTCAGATCTTAGATGACTTAGTGGGTCTTCAACAGAAGAAACCAACTTGACTGAAGAAAAGGCTAAGAAGACCATTAATACCTTGGGAAGTAGCAGGAAATCAGATTTGAAGAGCGGAGTTTTCTGCCACTACTAGGAGCAGACATTGAGCAGATATACCTAAGCCATACATTTCAGAGCAATCTAGGTTTAAAAGACACACAAGCCAGCAGAAATGGAAGTAATCAGAAAGCATTCAAGAGAAGAAAAAAAAAGGTACTTGTGTTGATCAGCAAATACTAAATGTACAATATACGACAAACACAGATTAATTGGTAGATTCAAAAACCTCTAATTAGAGGTTTTTTATTCTGTTTTACTACTGTACAGACCCTAGAAATGGAAGATGTTGCACTGCAAGGTGAAAAAGTACTACTTAAACTGAAAAATGGGAAGAATAAAACTAAAGATGCAGGAAAGAATGAAGATATGAAGAAGTATTTTCTTGTCTGGGTGCAGACAATGGAAAATACAGAGCATACTTTCACTAATGTACCTCCATCAGCATGAAACAAGAAATAGATGAATTCTCTAAGACACTGTCAGAGCGAAGAGATCTCTGGTTTTGAATGGATGAATATGAGTGGTAAAAGCTCACCTTTCCTAACATATATGATATTTAACCACATTTTTCGACTGGATACTGGATTTATTATTAATACATTTTAGCAGAAACATCTTAGCAAAAAAAAAGTCTCTGAAAACTAGGTATTTTGTTTTGACAACGGATATTACAATTAGTAAAAATGTGAAAAACACCTGCAAACAGTTGGTTTGTAAAGCATTGATCATACATTTAAAAATGCTCACCTCCCAATGCATATTTCTGGGCATTTTTACTGACAGCTAATAGAGAGAGCAATGCATTTGCAGCAACTTCTTTCAGCACATCCTTTGATGATTTTCTTTCATAAACCTACAAATAAAGCAATTTCATTATGACACTGAAAAAGTAATCATATTGGAAGTATTACTCGTATTCTAAATATGCTTCCATAGTCTATATTCTCATTCTGATAGTTCATCACTATATTCCCGACTAGAATTCTCCCTCTCTACATTCATGTTTACAGTTTATTCACATTGAAGCATTTCATCATTTTCTCTAACAGAAAGGAACAAAAAGCAAAACAAACAAACAAACAAAAAAACCAACCAGCACCTATTTGTTCCTAAAGCCTTCAACAGAATGAAGAAGCACTACACACCAATGAATTTCTTAAGAATAAAAATAATCGACAATATATGTCGATAAAATTTATCGACACAGACAAATTTTACATACTCTTCCAGTAAGAGTAAAATGGCAGTTTGTCTTATTTTTGTTTTTCTGATTTTTGTTTTTCTGAGCATGCAGTATTTCTAATAAGAAAACAACAAACTTTGTACTTTCAAAAGAATATCTGAAATCATATAACAAGATAGAGGAAAAGACTGAGAGCTGTCTGTGATTTATGTATTATCTGCTAGAGCATTTTGTCTGTCTAGCAATTTTTTTCCCCAGATAAGTTTCCAAAGTAACTGAAAATAGTATTTAGTGTAAACAGAAGAATACAAGAAAGTTGGAATCAACACTGGTTTATGGTGAAAGAAAAACTTATTTTTAAAGTTAGTCTAAAACACAGCATCCAAATAAAAGCTTAGTACTCCCAAAAGAAATCTCATAAATACTTAGCCATATGACTACCTAAATTTGACACTGTTATGAATATCACACATACCATCTTTTGTTGGATTCAATCCCTTAATTAATAATTGTCTAATATTTTTAATTTTTTACTATGCAATAAAATATTAGTATTTGTTATCATTCATCGAAGAGTTCAATGGAATGAGAACTAAAAAAGTCAAGAGATGAAGACTAGTAAGCTAATAACTTGAAAAAGAAAACTCATTGATATAGACAACTGCCAGCAGATTAACGCATCAAAGCAGAGACATGGGACATTTTTGATCTTGCCATTCAAAATCTTTTAGCTAGCTAAATTTCTACTTGTTTATGTGTACATATATAAATATACATATATGGATATATCTATAAAAATAAGTATACATGAACTATAAATAAAATGTACATATACATATATAATTGATATTTTAATAATTAAAACCAAAATGAAACAAAACAAGAAAATCCACCATATTTCCTTGTCAGCCTCCTTAGTATTTTCCTTTAATTAATTTAATTGTGTGGACAATTAGAACTGATTAAATAAGCAAGTATAGTACTAAGTCTGTATGATTTATTTATTTATAAGTTTCCATTTCTTCAACTTCAACTATGATTGTAACCTGTTAGTAATACTGTATCAAAACAAGAATGGTCACTTTCAATGCATTTCATGAATTATGACAAATAAGTTTAAGACGTCCCATAAATCCTCAGCAGATCTAGCTATGTTAAGTCTACACCAACTGTACGCTATTTGAGGGGGAGATCACATAATTTATAAACATTTTAAATTTTGTATCAAGAAAAATAAGGTCCTAAACTCAAGATTTTATGTGCCAAAAATGGTTTCCTTAAAGCATTTATTTCTGATTTTGAAAAGGCACAAACAAGGGCTACAGTTTATATACAGAAAAGCACCAAGACGTTTCAAAGACAGTAGGGTGTTTATTAAAGTGGTTGTATGCAATAATGCATATCAATTCAGCACCTAGTCCTCTAATATTCACACTTGCAGATGTAAGAAAGCACTTGCCATTACGTATCACCCATTTTGTAGACTTCATATAGTTAGGATTCTAAATGGAGATGAGTGATAGTTTAAAAAATTCTTATTCACATTCTCCTTTGTGTTAGTTATTTGCTTAAGTACTTCTCTTAGAGAAAGACCATATTTACATTTTCTGACATTTTAATGGCTTCTTTCATATTATATGGCCTCCTCTTTCAAACTGCATCACAATGACCAAAATGGGAAAATAAATAAATGTAACTAAATCTATGCACTTTGTTCTTCAGAAAATTGAAGCTGCTTCTTCCCCAAGTCTTCTTTTTCTTTTTTTTTTTTTTTTTTTTTGGGGGGGGGGGGGGGGTGGATTACAGCAGATAGATCATTTACATGTAGTATAAAGCTTCAGGAAGCACAGATTATCTTTTGAGCTCCTCTGAGGTAATTTGATAAGAATTCAGTAACAACAGGAATAGAGATGAAACAAAACAATACTAACACAAGATTATTTTGTTCCTGTGCATTCAACATGCACTGACACATACTCAAAACATATTATTTTACATAACAAAATAGGACTAAATGTGACACTAAAAAAATTACTATAGAACACTGACTGTAGAACAATAGAAATTGTAAACTACATTATATGCAACTGAAACTTGTATCTTGTAGACAGACACTACAAAACAAATAAACCCAAAGAAACAAACAAAATTCCACAACAATAAAAAAAAAAAGCATTAGTAAATTGAAGTGTTTCATTTTCAGCTTTTTTAGTATGTTTACTCATGGATCAATATTATTGTTACAATGAAAAACTGCACATAATATAAAAAAGGACAGTGAGTATGTAGACAGAAGAACTGTTATGTAGGGAAAGGTAAATTAGATAAATTTCTTGCATAACTTGTTTTATTGCTAGGAAATGGATGATATTTTAGCAATGTAAATAAATGAAGGAGGTAAAGATTATTTCAGACAGAGCAAGAAAGTATACATAATAATGAGATTACTGTAGGAAAGACAAAACATTCAGAATGAGTTTCAAAAAAAAAAAACATCTTGTCACCAATATATAAGCTTGCTGGGAGATTCAATGAAAATATGCTGCCTGGTCAATTTAAAACTAGTTTGGAAAATACACTGATAGGAAGTGTATTAAAGAACAATAACACTGCTCTTAGACTGGCAGAGAATTAACTGAAAGAGTTAATGGTCCATTTTGATTTACAAAAACAGCCTATTAAGAACAATGATTCTGTCATTTACAACGAGCATAATTACAACCTCAGCCATAAAATCTCATAACATGTTTGAAAAATGAAAAAAAAAAAAAAAGACCATATTAGTATTTGGTCAAAGATATTCCGTCATCTTTCCTACAAAAGATCTTATCCCATCCTTTTGCAGCACAACAGTAATGTCCATGCAAAGAAATTCCCAGGAGCTGCTGCTTCGCATCTTTTTCCAACTTATTTAATGAATTTCAAAAATGAACGTAATAGATGTCTCAGATGAAAGGTGCCTTGGTTCATAATTAGAAACATCTTTTTTTTTTAGGCAACAACATTCTTTTTCAACAAAATACAAAAAAAAAAAAAAAAAAGTATATTCTGCAAGCACACAATGAAATTTTAAATACCTGAATAATTAATTCAGTAAGTTGAGTCACTGATGCCTGACATTCTTCAGAGCGATCTAAAAGAAAGCTAACAGTTGGATCCTGGCATATGCTCTGTTTATCTTGCAGTTGTCTTCTTCTTTCTTCATTCAAAAGGACAGAAAGGAACTGTAAACTAGCTGTATATAAAGCTGGATGAGTGGTTGACAGATGAATACAATCACAAATTGTATCTGAAAAGAGAAATCATAAGCTTGAGTGACACTCATATCTTGGTGTCTCTAAATATATTAGAGAACCATGGTGATAAATACAAGTTATAAACAAAGGAACAATTTAAAAAAAGAAAAAATGAATGAGCATACTTGCCACCCCCCTGACAAACCATCTGCACAATAATCTTGAGTTGCTGTAACCCTTATCTCACTCTAGAACTTTCATTTTCCTCTTGAGTAAGATAAAACAACAATACCTTTAAAAGGAAAAAAATGGATCATTTCAATCTTGATTTGAAAGTGCCATATTTGTTTAAGATTTAGAGCTAGAACTAGTGTCCAACATTTGAAATTAAGAGAAAAATTCAGTCAAGCTCTCCAGGTACATTTATGTTTGTAATTTTGCATATGATATTGGAAATTACTTAAAAGGTAGCATGGTATGCCTCCCTCTTCCATTTATTTATTTATTTTATTTGTTTCCATGTTAAAACCCATTCAGGAAGAGTTATTACCAATTACTGCTGTACAATGATTTGCAAGAGCTGCTGCCACAAATGGAAAAGTCATTTGGCTGCTGTTCCACAATAATGTAGTTAGAAGGTTGAAGAAATCTACCCAGGTTTCACGAAGTACAGATATTAACTCAGTATCTGGAAAGAGAATATAGAAAAATCTATGAATACAGAAAAACCTATTTATACATACACACAAACCTGGGTAGCTATGCCAGGAAACAACTGCTACTAAATGAAGCCACCACTCAAAGAGCTGCCTCTGTCTGACTACACTGGAAACAAAGTTCTTCATTACCTAGTCCATCTTTAGAGCGAATGGAGAGAATTGTGACCACATTTCTTAAGAGAGGTTTCAACAGTTCATCCTGAATTACAAGCTGAGAGTCCACCTGTAAACATGACTTCAGAAGCCTGGACACAGATGATAAGTATTGAAGTAGCAATAGTACCTGTTAAATATTTTCAAAAGATATAAAGTCATATATTTGCATTTTTCACATTTTAAAAAATGTATTAACTTAATTGATTCATAACTTTTTTTGAATGCATGTATATCACACTCTTCCTAATGTTCTGAGTATCTGCTTTCAAACTTATTAAAATAAGTTAAATTTGAGACAAAAGTAGTTCCACTGGCAATAACCCTTACACACTGCATACACCATAGCCAGATGAGAACTATTCAAGTGTTCACAGGACTAGAACCAAAGTAAAGCTTCCAGATTGTCATGGAAAATAACTGTGTCACTAACTGCATCTGGCTCATACTTCAGTACTGTACAAAGAAAATCTCTTACATGTTTACTATACTTACAATGTGTTTTAAAAAAAACAAAATTAGTATTCAGTTGTTCGATAGTTCTAAATATAGTTGTAATACAGAAATTAATTTTTCAGTGTTAAGCATAGCGCAGTATTTTCACTTAAACTTTTTCAAAAGCATAAAGATTCATGGCAGTATAAAGTATATACTATATATAGTATATAAAGTATAAAGATTCGTGGCAGTATGTCTGGTATATGTTAATAAAAATAGATAGAAAACATAAACATTTTCATAATTAACAAAAAATAACAAGTACTTTTCTAACCTGAGCTTTTATATGTTCTTTATGACATGGATTACCCAACGGAGCTTTCAGTTCCAAGATATATCTCTCAACCAGATTAGCACTTACAAGACTAAAACAAAATACATTTGGTTAGAAATATACTAAAACCATTAAACATTCTACTAAATTACCATTCTATGTCTGAATATTAAAAATAGCACATCATAATTTAACTTTACTCTCTTTACTTTTTTAAACAAACGTAGTGTAATAGCAAATATAGTCACATTCAGTGGTTTCATGATACCTAGACTAACGTGAATCCCAATGGTCATTATTACATTGGTTAAAATTCTTTATATTTGATTGCTTATTTTCTTTCCTACATAAGAATAAACAGCTCTGTAATACAGTAAACCGTATTCGAATAAGATTTTTTATCATTAATTGCAGTATGAAGAGCAACTGCAAAAGCTCTTCAAAGCCTTAAAAAAAAAAAAAAAAAACACAATTTTCATGCTCCACTTCATGATTTTTTAAACACTGTTTATAGATGAAAGAATTTGTTACGATGTAAGCGGAAACATGCAATATAATCTGAAGACTATTTTGAAGATGTTTCTTTTTTTAAAAACAAACAAACAAACCCAAATCAAACAAACAAGCAAACCTACTACAGTCTCTGATCTAATACTTCCCAAAGCTGGCACACATTACTCACTCTCTTTTACTGCAACAGGCCTTGGCACATCCTCAAAATATAGCTAGCAATTAAAACTAGAAAATTATAAAACGAATCGAACCGATCTGCAATTCTGAAGAGCTGAATATCACATACTGAAGTGTCAAATAAGAAAAAAAAAACTCCACTCCCTCTCAACAACTACCACTGAGACCATACACAGTATACACAGCAGTTCTGTAGAAGGTAAAACACCACAAATGGTATCATTAATTAATTCTATAGAAAATAATATATACATCTAGTTATTCAAAAATGCCAAAAGGCATTTGTGAACACTTCAGAAGAAAGAAGAGATCAATGTTTTTAACAGTTTTACTAAGAAATATTGGTACATCCCCTAACAAACTTTTCATTTCTGTTACTGTAACTTGTCTGTAATTCATCAGCTATTGATCTCGTACCTGCTGAGAGCTGTTAGCAAGTCTCGTTGAAGGGCAATTCCAGTATCTTCTGGTATAACAATCAGCAGATTGTGCAGAAGGCTACAAACAGCTGACAAAAGTGCAGGCGTGACTACAGCACACTGTTTAGACATTGCAGGAGACATAGGAGAATCATGACTTGGAGATGCTGTTGTGGTAGTATCACTTTGACCTAGTATACGTTTAATTAAAAAACAAGAATAGAAATGAAAAATGTACCAAATGTACAAAAAATGAATTAAAGCAGTCCCACTAAACAACGTCATTTCTACTTTACATAAAATGTCTGAATATACTTAAAATATATATACTTAAAGCAGTATATTCTGGAGTGAGGGAGAAAAAAAGAAAGAAAAGAAAGAAAAAAACAAATCAAATATAGAAAAGTGTTATTTAAAATAGCTCTGAAATAAAATGATCTTTCTCCAGGCACCAATAATCATTAAATATAAATGGTAAATTTATAATGATATACATTTTCCTAAACAAAAAACATTGGTATCTTTATATAGATATATAGACATGAATGTAGATCTACATAGCTTCTATATAAGCTTATATACATTTTATCATTCTACATATAAAATAAATTATATTTACAAACATACAAAGCTTTTTGTGTATGTGCGTGTACATGTGTGTATGTACACAACTGCTTCACTGATAGGGAATGTTTTAAAAGGGTGACTGAACAACAGCAATGAGTTCCACTTCAAGCAGTATCAACCATTTCTACTTCTGTCAAATCCTTCTCCTTTTACAGGGAGTCTTTCACACTTGTTTTCTGAAATAACCATTAGAAGCACCAATGGTGAGCGTTCCAGTAATACACGTACTTTACACTCAAGTACAAATACTGGAATTTTAGCAGGTCAAACAGTAATTAGTATGCATACAAACTCAAAGTTTGACTTACCTTGTGCCATAAGCCGATTAATTGCAGTTTCAGGAACAAAACTAGTTGAATTTGCTGGGACTGTTGCCTGAAGCTCAGTAACACTCCCTGCTGCTGGTGATGCAGACAGAATCTAGAAAGTCATAAAAAGGATATTAGTTGATTCCAGATTTGATAGAGGCGACTTCTATTTACATTTGGCTTAAATGAAAGAAACAAACAAAAAAAAAAGAGGAAATACAAATTACTTGTAGCCAAAACAACTTTAATGACATTTGTTCATGTATACATCATATATATACAAAAAATATATATGTATCCACGGATCAAAAATATTGAAAGATGAGTCATATGAACCTGCTGAAACATTTCAGTTAAAAATTATTCAAGGCCCATGAACCTGGAAATTTCTGGCACTATATACTTCTGTCACTTCTGAAGTGCTTAAACCCAAATTTCTCATGGACTATTTGCTCTACTAAGACCATCAGGACTTTTGCATTTTTATCAAGACAAGAAAAATACTACAAGTTGCTTAGTTGACAGCTAAAGCTGAAGCTCCGGAGCCTGTCTGATTCTGAATACCTGTCTTAATCTTCATCCTGCGAACCTTAAATGCGTTCATTTCATGCTGAAAATATGAGATACTTACATTACATTAAATAATTTACCATGCCTTTTCTACCAGTTGAACAACTAGATTATTCATCATATTATTAATTTGCCATGCTTTCAAAAGGGATTCTTAATGCCTTTGTTACAGTGTTTATGACCACAAGCTAGAAATCAGAAGATACAGACTCCAAAGTTTAATAGTTTTGTGACACAACAAGACCTGTGACCTGTCGCAGAATAAATGAAAAGTACTGTTCATATCAGGTCATTTTTCACTATTGTTAATTTTGATTCTTATCTAAACAATTCACATAACACATTTTTTTTCCAAGAACATCAATATACAGTGTAAAGAATATAGAGCCTTGGGCAATCTGATCTAGTGGCAGGTATTCCCACTGTTGGAAGAGGGGTTGGAGCTAGATGACGTTTAAAGTCCCTTCCAACAGAAACCATCCTATGGTTCTACATGTACAAAAAGACCTTGCATGAACAGAAAGCTGGTGGTGGCAACCTTCAGCTCTGTTCTTCCCCATTTTCTTCTGGTCTCCCACTACTGTCTACCTTCCCAATTTTTTCTAATGAAGCATGCTCAGTGTTTCTCAAAAAAGCCAGAAAGATTATTATAACACTGAAGACAAACTGTAGTAAGATTTGGGGTGCATGTCTGAAGCCAAGAACCTCAGATATCTGGGGTCACGCAGTCACTAGGATATGCCTAGCAGGGTACTTAGAAGTACCAAATTGCACCAACCAATTCAACTTTGTTGAGATACATAACTAAAAAGCATATTTGACATTTGAAATAAATTATTTAAAGTTCAACACTTGTTGACTTAAATCATTATTAAAATCATTTATACAAGACTAAATCAATCCATTTTGACACATGACAAATTCTGCATTTATTTAGTGCTACAATTCCAAGCATTCTAATAAGTGACAAAAGGCATAAATCTTTCTTGAAAGTAACAAATGCCAAATGCAACCCCCACTTCTGCAACAAGTAAAGCCCTGAAAGGAGTTATTACTATGTTGAGAGTCATCTTAAAGATGTTATTATGAATTCATACAAGCACATTCATATGTCAATAAATAGCATCATTTAAATAGGACAATAAATTATATTTCTTGCAAAATCATCTAAAGACTTTTGGCAAATAAATAAAAAATAAGGTATTGGATATGTAAGAAAAAAAATCAATGGAAGTTTTATCTGGTTATAAAAACACTATATTCCTGCAGTAATATGACATTTATTTGTAATTGCTTCACACTGAGATATGGGTTAAAAAACTACTCTTCTCGCTATCTTAACAGAATACATACAGTAATACAACAAAGTTATTTCCACAGTGTTATGCCTTCCAGGAAATAAAAGATATAACCACTTCCATATATCACCTTTGACAAGGATCAGCTGGAAGTCTAGGACATCATGTCCACAAAAGGATATTGACTACTGCCGCCATATTCTTTCTGGGAGCAATGAAGTGTTCTGCTGCTTAATAGCAAAACAACGGATTTTGAAAGGGCGTTTAATGGGGTAATAGAAAGCTGCATGATAGGGAGACGATGACTGTAGAACAATTAAAAAAGAATACAAAACTCATCACAGTGAAAACAAGAGAAATTGTTTTACTGTTTATCTACTAGATATGAATAAAAGGTCTTTCTTAAACTAGTATGCAGTCCTTCTGGTATTATTTTAACAGGCTTGCAATGATTCATTCTTTTTTCAAAGGTTTAAATTGCTTAGCTGTAGAACAATTTGGTAACCACAGAACCTGAAAATAAAATACACATTATTTATAAAATAGGACAAAGATTTCACAGGTAAGAATGGTCATGACTTCTCTATTTGTGAAATGTTTATAGATCTTTAACCTAAACCCTAGCTTAATTTTTTAGATTACTGTTCATACTGTTAAGCAGCCCGGGGCACAGAACAGCCCTAATATATTTACCCAGAGTAAAACAAGTTTGTACATATATGCTGGACAGTGTTCTCAATCATAATAATGAACAGAAATGAAACATATTGGTTAAAATAAATTCTGTGTGATGATAATAATAATTGATGTTTAAATAGTAAATTCTATAAGAGACAAAACATGGTTATTTGCTTAGAACAGCAACATCCGCAGTATAGTTTACAGAAAAATAAACTGGACAAAAATATGGAATCCATTGAGATCTTAAAGACATGAAATACAGCATGTAACATTCAGAGTATAAGTAATTCAGCTCTCCTGCTGTCTTTTATGTGACCTTGAATCATTGATTTCATTTCCACACTGACATTCTTTTTTCCATAAATTGTGTAGAATTGTACTGATAGCCTCTCAAGACCTCTGTCAGACTACTTTATATGGTAAAAAATAAAAGAATAATTTCTGCTATGAATATACCTGTTTTTTAATTTCCTAATTTTTAAATTTTGTAAATCTGGAGGGAAAAAAAATAAAGGTGGGGAAAAATGATGACGCCTAAGAGTAAATTAGATACCATTTTCACTTAAAATTATGGGAAAAGTCTTTGGTAGTGCATAGTTCAACTAAGGCATAGATTACATGAAACGTGAAAAAAACTGAAAACTAATGCTTTTTTTTTCGTTATATGTTAGAACTGATCTCAAATGCATTAAAAAAAGAATCCAGCTGTCTTTACTGTCAATTTATAGAATTTAATGAAAACCATCACTTTGGTTTCCAGAAAGATCTTCAGGATGTGGCTAATAGAAGCAAAAAGCAGTTGCATCTCCCTAGGTTGGTGTTTATGCAATGAATGGATATCGAAATAACCAGAAGAATTAAATAAATTAAATAAATAAATCAGAAAAGAGTTTCCAACAGAAGTATTTTTACCTGCAACACTCAATTACTTATGGCTGTTGTCATCAAATCGGTATCATACAGAAAAATATTTTTCCCTCAGTAAGGCCTGCAGACTTCTTTTCATCTGCGATGGGGAAAGTATGCCACCTAGTGTACTTCAAATGATTATATCCCTATATCTTTAAAAATTTTTTTTTTTGTGAATGACTTCATAAAAGTACTTCTCTTCCTAGTATATCAAACTAGAAAACTTTGAGCCAACTAGTAGGAAGGTAAAATGTGAAGGTTATTTATAACAGGAATAAATTGTGTCTGACTGCAGGTAAAGTTTGCGTTTTTTAAAATACTATTTCTAAATTTTACTAGATAGACACTTAATAGACATTAACTGCACTCTGAAATACAGTTTGTATTTAGCCTCAAATCCCTTGTGTTTTCCCCTCCTAATTAAAACCAGCATTGGAATATCAGATCTTTGCATTTCTCATTCCAGCTTGGTAATTTATCAAGTATCATGTTAAGCACTGCTATGTCTTTTGGCCTTAAAAAAACCACAATCAATAAAAATAAGTTCACCGCTGCTAAAAGAGTTCATACTACTAATCAGCATGCACGACAAATGAAAATTAAGTTGTCTTCATGACAAACAAAGGTTTTCTGTGAAATCTACATATGCATCACGTTTATTAAAAAAAATATATATTTTTTTAATATTACTTAGAACAGTAAGAACATAATCCTACTAAATACAAAGTCTACAATATCTGGAATTGTGATACAAATGAGTCTATCACTATATGCTTTCAGCTTTAGTCAGTTTTAGCGGTCAGTTTTTTAAATAGAACTGTACAGCTAAGCCTTTACATTAAACTATGACATGCTACTTTACACACATAAATGAAAATATATTGACCTAGTATATTCCAAAGTACTTTTTTTTTTTATATACCATTCAAGCCATGATATAATGAACTCTCCAGCCTCTCTTCACAAAGAACTCTCTTCATGAGAACTCAAGCACAACTTTTAGAAGACCAAATATTCAACTTTAGCAAGAATTGCTGAAATTTAACTTTCACGTCAAGTAACACGAACAAAACATGTTCAACTTCTTTATGAAAGTAACATTCTATTCAGTATGAAGCAATTTGGAAACAATGAACAGTTTCTATTTAAATATGGTTTCTTTTTTTAAAGTACTATTTGTGTAAGCATCAATTTCCTGATTTCTATGCAGTCTCATTTATTTTAGTTTCAAATACTCAGCTTTGAATATTTGAGTTTAAAATAAACCAAAGATGTTTGTGGGGTTTTTGAGTTTTTGTTTTGTAGTTTATTTGCTTTATTCTTTGTTTTAGCAAAATGAAAATCAAGTTAACTAATAACATTTCTAAAACAGAGATAATTTAGCTTAACTAAACTTTTCCTAAATTACTTATACTTTTCCTAAATTACTAAAACATCCCAATAATAGCAGCAGTGATAGACAGAATGTGTAATAGTCAAAATAGGAAGGAAAAATAGGAAATGAACTGAAGGGAGAGCAGCTCTTGAGCCTAGGCTGCTTCCTGAGAAGGAGTACTAACTTAGAGTTTCCCCTTCACCAGCTGGGTGACTTCAGCTCTTCTTTAAGTATTTGACTATTGGTCTACTGCAAATACTTTACCTGGTATTGCCAAGAACCTGTCAGAAACAATTTTGCTCCTTTGTAAGCAGAACAAGTGGAAAACAAACTTTGAGATAATGTTTTACACTAGTAATTTTCTTACACTGTATTTTTATAATACCTTTTTAAAAACTTCACTTATCCGTGACAGCTTTGGTAGTTGTGTTATCTGTAGTATTATGGCTTTCATATTACATTAGATGGTTATTTATACATCAAAGAACTTCAAACAAAATTTTAAAAATGGATTGCCCAACGCAATATGTTAGTGTTCTTAGAGTTATGTTGCAGTCTTTGAAAACTTACAATTTTCATTAGGTAACTAACGGATATTATAAAAGCTTTAATAATAGTCTCATCTAGTACTGTAAATCCATTCTGGAACTGGAAGAACATACCTCCTCTTCCTTTGCATTTGCCATTTTAAAAGACAGTAAGCATTTAGAGTTTTTAATTGCAGGAATCATCCTGTCCAGAAACAAGTTTCATCTTTCTTACATCTTTTGCATCTATCTTGAGGCACTTTCATACTTTAGAAAAACACTACGGAATCCAGTATTTATTATGACAAAAAAAAAAAAAAACAAACAAAAAAAACCCTAATATGCCTCTGCAGTTTTCATTGACCCAGTTTTATAGCTGCATACTCTAAATACAGGTTCTTTCTCAAAGGATGGTTTGTATAAAAACAGCAGAAGTGACAGTTATAGACAAAAATGACTGCATCTTGTCAATAAAGCTGATTACAGAGTAATTTCTGTAGTGTATCTTCCTGGTAGTAGCTCCAGAATTTAACATTGTTCTGTGCATTTAGTTAGATGAGTTAAGCTACCTAAATGCCAGCTTCTTCTTCAGCATCCTAAAACTAATTCAGAATTAATTTCAACTTAGTTTCAGCTCTTAAACTAAACTGATATTTAAAGTTTTTTCTTGCCTTTACAACAATGTTAATTTTCCTCAAAGAATATCATTAGTAACAGCGCATTTTACATAAAGAGGTTACTCTGGAAGTTACCATAGTTTCTGATGTTGACTGAGAATGTGAAGATGGGCTCTGACTGGAAAGAACCTTCCACATATTAAGAGAATCGTCAAAATCTGTATAGAGGGGAAATAAAAAAACATCAGAATCAAACAAGCATTCCTACTGCCACAAGACCAGCAGAGAGCAAAACAACACTTTCAAAGCATTTTTCATGCTACAAAGTAGCTAAGCAGTTATTCTCAAGCATCCACAATATTTCAAAGAGTCACAAAATACTTAAGTTTTTCTACATATTGTGCCGCTGTATTATTATCCAGTAAATCCCTTGAATAAATATGAATAGAACACAATCTTCTGATATAACAAAAAAGCATGGGAAAAACTGCATTTAGCTCAAATTGCAATTACATAGCCTTCATTAATTTTAAATAATTCAGATTTCTTTTTACTTAAAATGGAATAGAATAAAAAGTACTGATTTTGGGGTCTGACAGTACAAACATAATGAACTGATGTCCTCATCCTCAAAAATCTTTAAGCTCATGTTTCAAGAGAACCAATATTCATAAATATAATGAAGGTGGAATCAACTTGTAAATATTTCTGAACAAATAGTGATGAAAATCTTACAGCACAAACCTGTTAATAATAGGCTTTGAGGTTTCTATATGTAGAAAAAAATTAAATCAACAGTATAGCACCAGATTGTACAGGCTTAGACAGGTGTACTCTTCATAGGCTAAAAACGTGGCTGAATGCCCTGGCCCAGAGGGTGGTGGTGAATGGAGTTAAACCCAGCTGGCAAAGAGTGATGAGCGCTGTTCCTCAGGGGTCAGTCCTGTTTAATATCTTTACTGATGATCTGGAGGAGGGAATGTGAGGCTGTGAATGCCCACTCCCTGGAAGCATTCAAGAAGAGGTTGGATGGGACTTTGAGAAACCTGGTCTAGAGGGAGGCATCCCTGTGTCTATAGCAGGAGGGTTGGAATACATGATCTTAAAGGCCCCTTCTGACCCAAAACATTCTATGATTCCATGAATTGAATGCATCCTCATTAGTTTGCACATGACAACAAGTTGGGAAGAAGTGCTTGTCTTTTTGAGGGTAGGAATGAACTACAGAGGGATCTGGATCTGAGCAGTGGACTGACACCAACTGTATGAGGTTCAACAAGATCATGTCCTGCACTTTGGTCACAACAACTTCAACACAACACTACAAGCTTTGGATAGAGTGGCTGGAAAGCTGTGTAGCAGAGAAGGATCTGGAGGGCTCTACCTGACAGCTGGCTAAACATGATCAAGCAGTGTGCCCAGGTGGCCAAGAAAGCAATGGCATCCTGGCTTGCATCAGAAACAGTATAGTCAGCAGGACTATAGAAGTGCTTGTTCCTCTGTACTCAGCACTGGTGAGGCTACATCTTAAGTACAGTGATCAGTTTTGGGCCCCTCTCTATAAGAAAGGCATTGTGGAGCTGGAGTGTGTTCAGAGAAGGGCACAGTCCAGAAGTCTCAGGGAACTGGGACTGTTCAGTCTGGAGGGGGCTCAGGTGGAATCTTATCACTGTCTACAATTACCTAAAAGGACGTTGCAGTAAGGTGGTGGTCAGCCTCTTCTCATAATATACCTGTCTGTGTATTTCTTTTTTCTTAAACTTTGATTGTACTGCTCTGTCAAAGTCACAGTGTAAGAAGTGTTTTACCCCTAATACTTTGCAAGGTAATGTGCTGCAGAACCAACTACATCTTTTTCCATTTACAAATTTTTGAAGATGTAAAAAACAGTTCTGAGCTTTTTCTGAAATCTGTTGAATCGGTGATCCACTCATTCTTAGAACTTTAAGGTAAAAATTGAACTT